>ML977323.1:0-600000 GCA_010015825.1 Lophiotrema nucula | reverse complement strand
AATTTCGTTGACTAATCTGAAGGATGGCTCATCAGATCTCAAAAGACTCATAATTTTTCGATCTTTTTGACTCATTGGAAATGACTGGTACCAGATAG
Organism: Lophiotrema nucula; assembly: GCA_010015825.1. Lineage (NCBI taxonomy): Eukaryota > Fungi > Ascomycota > Dothideomycetes > Pleosporales > Lophiotremataceae > Lophiotrema > Lophiotrema nucula. The sequence goes on along the minus strand of ML977323.1, from coordinate 599,902 downwards.
ATTCTCTTGGACCTAAAGCATGAGCCACTCAGTTCGGTGAAGGTATATAAACGACCATACAGTATTCCTCGTTCCTTCACTCAAATTTGTTGGTATACAACTTATCTAAGCTACAGATTCTGTTCATAGTTTATCCTCACATATTATTAAATTTTAGAAGATCTCGGATCATTGCAACTATAGCCTGACATTTAACACAATCACCCTGCCAGAATCCTGACATCATGTCTGCTCCACAGTACAACGACGTCGATAAGTCCCTACTATCAATTTATCCTGAAGGAGAAATGAAGGAATTCCACAAGTGGATGATGCCATCGGACAGAGGAGATAGCTATTTCTGGGTTCCATTCCACGGTGATAGACTCATCGAGGTGCTCAAGCAAATCGAGGAGCTCGAAGATGCGATTTTGAAACGCCAAAAAACTCAGAACAAGGCGAAACATGCGCCTGCTGAAAAGAAGAGGAGGCTGGAGACACTTGGGGAGAGGAATCTTGAGTCACCGGTTCTGATCGGCTTGGATCTTTCACCAGTTAAGATGAACGAAGAGATGCTGAGAACAATAGAAGAAGAAGGGACTGCTGATAATCCCATCACATTCCAGTTGCATTCCCAACAATCTATTTGCTCCGCTTGGCTACAATTTAGGGAGAGTCCACCCGTCGAGGATACGTCTCTTGACAAGTGGCTGCGCCGGGCAATGTTACCAGTTGAGATTGTTGTGAGGACGAAAGAGGCATCCAACATGAAGTTGAACTCACAGCGAAATATGGATCGAGTTCAACGACATGTTGAAAAAGTTCGTGCAGACTACCAGGAAGGTGTCACTGTTCTAGGAGACACCATACGTCCACTCATCGGCAAAGTCGACCAGATTGTATGCTTTGGGGGTGGGACATTCGCGCCGTCCCCCGCATTGACACGAGACGGCATTGAAAAAATACATGGCCGTTTACCAAATGGCGAACATCTTGAAAGACGGAAACCCAGAGCTAGAAGTAATCATTGCTAGACCCCGTCATAAAAAGGGTGGATCCGACATACTCCTACACGACTACATTTTCAAGCCTAGCAAAGAAGGGGACTATAAGGTCCACGAATGGAGAATTGAAAATGAAGTCGAAGCCATAACGAGCATTACGGATCACACCCTAGTCGCCAGTCTCAGCCCAAAATTCCCAGCCCGGCAAGCGATTGCGAACTCCGTTGTGTACGGTGGATACCCTGTCGGAATCATTTGCAATGAAATCGATATGACCCAGCGAGAATACCCATTCCTACCCGGCGAATACGACCCCAACTACCCTGATGTTCAGCGCATGAGGCAATGTTATCACAACCATAAGGTTGAAACCCTGCACTTTACCGACGAGGGAGAGCAGTTTTCTATTCTCACGGAGCAGAGTCTTGGGAGAACAGGAGCCTCACAAAGCCCACCAGAATCTCAACCAGTAAAAAATTAAAACACCACCGTCAAGGCGTTCCTCACCTTTCCTCAAGCAAAACTGTTTGATTAAAGTCTGTACCCTACCACATGACTGTATCTTCCCTTCAGCAGTCATTCAGCTCTCATTTCACTTCCGTTACTTGATGCTTGTTCCATCGTTTGCTCTGCTGGACATCGTTGTGCTGGACATCGTTGAGCTGTACTAGCTTGAATGGCATTTGTCTCGATTGTTATTTTTTTCAACCGTCCGGGTTGCACCTGATCTACTGGATAGTATCCCTACCTAGGATGGACTTTGGTTGTGTATCCTGTGGACTGTATCTGGGTAATCAGATGTGGTGTGGATTCCATCATTTACTACTGTCACTCTTTAAAATGTAGAAATATACTTAATGGAATTGTCGAGACACCCCGTTATGGATCTTGGAAATCTTTTCGCTGGCTTGACGTGGTGTACTATTAACAATGAACCATCGATTACAGTCAGCGCTAAGCTCGCAGGCCATCAACTCCGTTGAAAGGAGGAGGTCGTATCAAAAAGTCCTTCCCAGTATATGTACATGAAAGGAAAGACAGAACGCTAGCACGAAAGCCACCACCTCCTTCTATCCCTTCATCTCGTCATCGGTGCTGATAGCAGTCGACAAGTACCTCTCAAACACTCTCTTCTCAAGATCAATAGAGCCCCGCCTTCGCCCCAACTTAGCATCCTGCTTCCTGAAGTAGACACGCTTGCCCCACTTCCAAAGCTCAACACCTAGGAAGAATAGAATCGTTGCGATGAACACAATGCCCCACTCCCAGGAGATGCCCTTGTGCTTGAACACGGTAGTACTGATAACAGGGATGTAGAGAACAGGGAAGATTGTGACGAATCCTGCCATAATCGAGAAGAACAAGAACTTGTTCCGCCAAACGTCGATCATCCATTGTGTGAAGTACCTCTTGCTTCCTGGTTGCATGGCGAAGAAAGAGCGACGCATGTCGATCATCTGCCATGCTAGGAAGAGTGAGAACCAGGTCAGACAAGCGAAACAGGTAGCACGGGCGCGGAAAACGGTGTCGCAGCTCTCAGTGTAAGCATCGTTGCAGTTTGAGCCAAGGTCGCCGTTGCCCCATCCGTTGAGGACGAGAGTGAAGGATGCGAGGCAGAGGGCGGCAATCCAGAGGCCATAGGCAAGCATGTCGCACATAACCTCGAGGGAGAAGACGCCAGTTTTTAGCTGCATCGCATTAGCATGTATACTCGATCATGAGGTGAGGGTACAACTTACCGACACAGGTGGGCGGGAGAGAACATCGGGCGCGGCGACTTCGAAACCGAGACCCATATCAGGTAGACCAGATGTGATCATGATGATCCACATCACCTCCACCGGCGAGAGCGGGAACACTGAGAGCCAAGTAGAGTCCTTGAAAACTAGACCGATGAGCAGAATACAGGCTTGAGCGATATTCTGAGCAAGCAAATGGAGGATGAACTTCTGAATGTTGTCGAACATTCTGCGGCCCTCCTCGATGGCATTAAGAATCGATGCGAAATTGTCGTTAGTCAATATAATATCTGAAGCATCCTTTGCTACGTCGGATCCAGTACCCATGCCGATACCGACGTCGGCGCGCTTGAGTGATGGAGAGTCATTGACACCGTCGCCAGTCATGGCTGCGAAGCACTTTCGGCGGTGAAGGGCGTCGATCATGCGGACTTTCGTGTTAGGTGCGCATCGAGCGATGACCAACGGTAGCAGGGGAAGCGAGTCAATCTCATCGTCGGAGAGTTTGTCGAATTGACCAGCGGTCATAACCATCGCATCAGATACCTCTTTGCTGAGTTGCGCCATGTTTGAGGGCAAGATGCCAACTTCGGCGGCGATCGCACTGGCTGTTCCAGGATGGTCACCAGTAAGCATGTGGACTTGGATGCCTGCTTTCTGACACTGGCGAACAGACGTAGCAGACTCAGGCCGCGGCGGATCGTAGAGACCAACAAGACCTCGGAAGATTAAGTTATCTTCGACGCCCTTCCTGTCGATATCCTCGCCTTTCGTAACAGTGCCTTCCCATGACTTGCTCGCCAGCGCAAGAACGCGAAGACCAAGAGCTGCGAGCGACTCCATGTTTTCCAAAATGTGGTTGCGTATATCCTCAGTCATCTCCGCGGGCTCCTCTCCATCGCCGTTGAAGATTGAAGTACAAGATGTGATGATGCGTTCAACAGCGCCCTTTGTGAAGACATACTTCTGAGAAGTCTCGACCTCTTCGAAGATGACTGACATCTTCTTGACATCGGAATCGAATGGGAACTCGGCAAGTTGCTTCCACGAAGGATTTTCGCCCTGCGTGAATTGGATACGGTTCCAGTTGAAGCGTGAGGCGAAAACTTGGATAGCAATTTCGGTGGGGTCACCACGAGCTTTCCACTCTCCGTCATCGTTCTCGTGGACATGCGCAAGATTGGCGAGAGACGCAACCTTCAGGTAGTCGAGAAGTGGTTGATTGTTCTCAAGTAACTCTTCATAGTCCTGGGTCTTCTCGTTTCCAGTAGCGTCGAAGTCGATGTCGCGAGGTGGTTTCGCAGTGAAGCTTAGGTCACCAACTGTAGGGTTGAACGGGGCATCGGTCGTTCCAACGGAGTATGTTCCTTTCGCAGGGATCCATGCCTTCTTCGCCACCATCTTGCCTTGAGTGAGGGTGCCCGTCTTATCGGAGCAAATGTCGGTAACGGCACCTAGAGCCTCGAGGGACTTCAGGTTGCGGACGATGACGTGCCGCTCGACCATTCTTCGAGTCCCAGCCGCCATCGTGATTGTAAGAACGACGATAAGAGAAGCGGGGATCATAGAAAGTCCAGTAGCGACAGCGTAGATGATGACCTCTTGGTCGTTGGCGAATTTGTTGGCTGCCATGACGATTATGGCGCATAACACAGCGATGCCGAAGAGAAGCAGCGCAAGCCGCGACAGCTTCTTTTGAAGAGGAGTGCCAACATTGACACCCAAGAAGTGACCAATGGCATCGGCGGCAGTGAGTCCCCACGCTTCGGCATATCGGTGTGGTTTGGCAGAGCCATCGGGCTTGCGCTTGACAGGGCGGCGACGCGATCCTTTCTGTCGAAGGGAGGCAGCAATAGAGCCAATCTCGGTATGCATACCAGTAGCAAAGACAACACCGCGCGCGCGTCCTTTGGTAACTGTAGATGAGCTGTAGGCGACGTTGAGCCGGTCTCCTGGTCCGGTATCGTCATTGAATTCGACATCGGCATCTTTCATGACAGGGAGCGATTCGCCAGTAAGAAGTGCCTCGTCAGTCTCGAAGTTGAGTGCTTCAATAAGTCTTCTGTCGTTAGCAAGGTATCCGAGGCAATTCGGAAGTACTACTTACCGAACATCTGCTGGAATAGTATCACCGGATTTCAATTCGACCATGTCTCCAGGAACAATCTCAATGGTTGCTACCGTGACTGACTTGCCGTCTCGAATCGCGCTGGCTGTCGGCGAACTGAGTGACCGTAGAGAGTCCATGGTCTTTTCGGCGGCGAACTCTTGCCAGAATCCGATAACAATATTCAAGATGATAATGGCGGTCACTACCCCGCCTTCAATCCAGGATTTGATTGCAAAGCTGACGGCCATTCCAAGGATAAGGACCTGATACGCGTTAGAATCTGGGCAACTTGTACTATGTTTTATGCTTTGCGAGACGTACCAGTGTCATTGCGTTGGCAACTTGACGAAGGAGAATCTTCCCAGGCTGAATTCCCCCATCATCTCCGAGATCATTGTTTCCGTATTCCTGAAGCCGGGACTTCGCCTCAGCGGTAGTAAGTCCGTCTTCGCCATTACAGGCAATCTCCTCAATGACCTTCACGTGAGGAAGAGCATGGGCGGGTCTGCTCAACGGTTTGTTAGCCTGGCCGGATACGTGACCTTCGAGTGAGGGTTGAATCTTCTTTCCCATAGTGAATGAACGAGATGAAGAGATGCTAAGGAAGATAAGCAATCGAGATCTGGGGGACCTCGAGGCCTTTTAAGGCAGCATGTACAAGGTGGGCGGGACATAGTATGGGCGAAAGCCAAGAGGAGGGTATCGAGATAACTTGGCATGGTGCAGGCTATCTTGGGACCGATGGCAGGCCGTCGGAGACGTCACCGGTGGTTTGTTCTCGAACAAAGGATGGCGTCCATTCAGCGGAGACGTGTAACAAGGCTCGGGATTCACATCACGGTGCACTAAGGCTAAACATGCTCATTCTCTCTGGGTTTTGCTCATCGCTCTGTGTTCATTGAGGCCACTATTGATGGAAGGCAGATGGATAGCGATGATACGGGCAGGATTGGAAGCCAGCTGGAGGGGTGTTGAGGCGCCCATGGAGATGGCAAAACCGGCGCGGGAATGCTTGGTTTGCTTGGTTTTCCGCTCGCCTCTCATCCGCCGAGAGCGGCCAAGACACGAGAACGCCGCTAGCTAAGCTTTTTGCCTCGTGCGCTCCGCCTATCGTTCTGGACTCCTGCAGCCCAAGACCGTCGCCCCCGGATATCGGCACTCAACGTCATGGCGCCCATCGGCCGGAGAACGGCCTACTGCGGTTGTATTGAAGATGACGCAACCTTATTCGTCTGGTGGAAGAAGGCTTTGAGCAGGACGAGACATTGGCACAGGACAGACACATGCACGATTGGCATCGGTCCTGGGCTACATCCCACTGATAGGAAGATTGTCTGGCGATACAGACTTCCAATCGGGGGCAGGTCGATGCCTCTTGTGATTCTGGGCGTTGTTCAGCTCTCTCAATAAGCAGTTGTTCACTTGTAAGTCCCTATCCTGGACTGCATGTCTGACCCTTTGCAAAGAACTCCTCGGTCACACCTTGTTATCGCATTTGCAAAACGAACGTCATCTACAAGGGAAAGTACTGAACAGTTCAGTTTCCCTTATATCAAGTTCCAAAACTGGACCTTGTTGGGGCACGAAAGAAACTCACACCTGACACCACTAACTTTATACTCATTATCTATCTACCGTCCTAACACCGCGTCCTCCTGGTCCTCTTTCTAGGTCAGTGAACTGCTGAAGCTCCTTCGTGATGATCCAATCAGACCCATTCCAGACTATCCTGCCATTGAGTGCAGCATTGACCTTTCGAAAGTCGACAGAATTCTTCCCAAGTTCGCAGAAAGTGCGGTAGCCACCCACAAGCACAGAAAGACCCGTGGGTGTCTCTTCATTGTGCATCGAAGCATACTATCCACCACAGATGACTAGACTGTAGCGGCGGAAGTTATCCTTTGTCGAGGGAGCCACAGCAGCACCACAGAGGTACGCGAAGTCTGGACTTCTTAAGGTCCTGCATATTTCGAATGATTGGAATGATATCAATCCAGTGTCCGTCGAAAAATTTACAGGAGTCGATGGTGAGTGTCGTCAGAGCCTGGGTTGTTGTAACCAATGCTCTCTTCAAGGATTCAGCTTGCAACTTGCAATTGCTGAGAAAGAGGCGGCGGAGATGCTGGAGCACGCTGATTGGGACGATTTCGATTCCACGTGGAGATTCGCCGTATAGGAGTCGCAAATGCTAGAGATTCGTATAGTACTGCAAGGTCTCATCGAATGATTTGTCGATATGGTGGAGACTGATATCGAGACCGTACACGTCACCAAGTACTTTCCTGGTCCTATACCTCCTAAGGTATTCTGGCATTGCCGCCACACTGTTTTCGTTTGGCACCTGGAAATCCAAGGGGCTAAAGGACACGAACAAGCGGAGGTCGCCGGATTGATGCAGCGAAGTCGCCTCTCGTACCGCCTCAAGTGATCGTAGGGCCTGTGACTCGGTTCGCGAGAATCCGAAATACCATTCATTATCTCGGTTTCTCCTATTGAAAAGATGATAGCCGCAATAAAGTCCAGGATTCGGGTCGAAATCGCTGTTGTTGACGGACACCTGATGGAGGTTGGGTAGCTTCCCGAGTCCCACTGATACCATAACCTTGTGAAGATCAGCCTTGATCATGCACTGGTACATGTTAATTAGCTCTTCCATTTGGTCAGGTGTTTGTATTGAGTCTAAATTTTTAGAGTCCGAGTCTTCTTCATTAGATAGTCTCTATATTCCGATCTCGTCATTTGTGAACGAGACCTTGTGTACAAATCCAGAGAGATCGGGATTGTCTGCAATCTCTAGAAAGACCCTTAAGCTAAGGGGGTGAAGCATGACGATAAGATGCTGAAAAAAGCGGTTCCCAAACGTGTGTTGACTGCTCTCTTTGCACGCTCGAGAGGCAGTACGTAAACTGACGAGATCGCGTTCGTCGAGGTGTTCGCAGACGTTGGGGAAGAGCTCCGGAACGAGGTCGAGCAGTCGAAAATGCTGAGCTGATTTGACTTCTCCATTTTTGCTAGCTGTAGGAGCCATGCTGCGTGAATGAGTATCGCGGATTCCTTCTGGGTGCACCATTGCGTTCGCAGTTGTCGTTGAGTGAGGCGTGAAGAAATTGTTGCGTAGGTTTGAGCTTGGTGGGGCAGGCACAAGGTTTTCAATCTCCGCAATCGAAAAGGAAAGTGTGAGTGCGTTTGCCGGGGTAACAGCGTCGAGTGAAATCACGCCAGTTTTTCGGGGTAGGAGCGACCCAGGTGGCACGTGAGCGAGCTCGGAATTACCTTCACCTTATCTTCCTAAAGATGTGTAGTAGAAAGTGATGGAGCATATCGCGCTGTTAGAGAATATAAACATTGGCTCGTATTGTAAAGGTGCTTTGGGCAACACCGTATACCAGATAGCGTGAAGAGCAATTCATTAGAATTTTTGAGACAGGTCACAAAAGACGCGCATCTGCTTTTTGTAACATGATTGGAACTACTCTCAATCTCTAGTAACATCTCACTACAGTAGCGATTGAAGCTTAAATTGCTCCTGAATCGCTTTCCCGACTATTTATACTCCATCTACGACTGTACTTGTGGAGTATGCGCCGAGTGAAAAGACACTGTCTCCGCCATTACCTAGTCAGTTTGTGTGATGAGGTCTTTGAACGCATCGGTATCAGACCAGGTTATTCCATCAAAGACGACGTAACCCTCGGACACAGCTCGAGCTTTTCGGGTATCTATGAAATGAGTGTTCTCCCACATGTGCTTGGTGCGGTAGTCCTTTACAAGCGTGGAGAGTGAAGGGGTCAGCTGTTGACCTTCTACCTCAAGGACTTCGTCATCGTATCCAAGGCATCCTTCATAACGGCTGAAATCGTCCGATGTAATTGTCTCAACTGGGTCAGCTTCGACACAGATCAAGGTCAAGCGACGGATCTTCGGCAGAGCTTGTATGACGTCGAATACTCGAATCGGTGAGTCTCCAACAATTTTACTGTGGGAAAATTCCAACTCTTGAAGTGATTGGTTATGCGTTGACAGTAATTCGATCAATGGGCCTGAAGCAATCGAGAGTTCTGATAGCATAAGGACTTTGAGCCGAGCCCATCGGTACCGATTCAACAGTGGAAGCGCCGATTGTGTAACGTTCGGCCCAACCCCAAAGAATTTCAGCTCCCTTAGGTGAACTGAGTGTTCAAGCAATCGTATTTGCCAGGTCAGTTCCCTGTCTACCTTGACAACGGCCACCCGCAAGCGTGGTAATGCGCGTTTCATCGACTCGCTATTGAATAGATGCACCATCTGATCATCCTGATCCTGGTCGATATTCCAAAGGTCAAATGTCAAGTGGGGCGTCAAACCAGAAATTTCCAGCGCTTGTATCGCTGTAGCAACGTGATGACATGCTCGTGTCGGATCGGACTCAAGAAGGATACCCCAAGAGTCCAGAGCTGGTGTCAAGAGCTTGTCGATGCCACAGCTAATAGGGTGCCGGGTGAATGGCAGTTTTGCATCGGTTCCAAAACCGTTCCAATCATCGTCGGTGATTCGCAGTGCATCAAGACCTTCGAGTCGTTTGAAGCTTTCCGTCAGACAAGTGAGATCTTCAAAGTGAATGTACATGTCTTGTTGCAACCTTAATAAATCCTGAAAGTATTGCGGCTCCTCTCCCTCGGCAAAGTTGTCGGAGTCGTCGAGACCGGAGGACCATTTCTTGTAAGCCTTGTTGACGTTCTTGAGATAAACAACAACTTTCTTTACATGCTTTGACAGCTCTGTATGACCGGAAATCTCAAGGAACTCGTTCAAGCTGAGAGGATGCATACAGACCTCGAGGGATTGGAAGAATCGGGAGCCGAAAGTAAAGTATGACTTATTGTTCGCAATACGGCAAGCTTGGCGAATATTGATGAGGTCTTTGTCGCCAAGGTAGTCGCAGACCCTAGAGAACACTTCAGGAATGAGGTCCAGGAGGCGGGAAGCGGTTGGAGGCACGGAAGCGCCATTCACGCTGTTGCTAGCTTCGGTAAGGGCGGAAGAGACCATATTTGCGGTAATGGGTGGTTTGATCTCTTGCGTTGGTGTTTCTGGAAGGTAGAATGCTTTATATGGTGGGCTGGGATGTGCGCTAAGCCACATTCGGTGCTGTTTGTCTCTGTATCGACAGCGCCATATCAGTGAATTAGGAAAGAACGACATATCACAATCACTTGGATTTTGCTTATGAAGAAGAGTCTTTCACCTGCCTACTGGAGTCTGGCTTGCGCACACACGCGGCTTTCGGAGCCGTAGTCTTCGTTGGCATTTAGAGGTAATCTTTGGGATTGGACTTTGCAATTCGATCTTCTATTGAGTTTTCAGTACCTGTCTAAAAGCGCTTCAGTTCTCTAGGAAGAGCTCGAACGAGTAGAATGTCTGCCATGTTCTGTTTCTATATATTAACATACCCTACTTGCATTTAATCAAAGACACGATACTGCCATTCACTTGACATCATACCTTGACCTATACTCATTAAGCACTGAGAACGTCCTTAGCCTCAGGCACAATCTCTTCGACACCATCCTGCGCATCCTTCTTTTCCTCCCTCTGCGCGAAATAGCGGATAAGGAAGATCGACGCGAACTCCAACACACTAATTCCACTCATGATAGAAAAGCCCATGTGAAACCTCGGCGCATACTTTCCAACATTCAAGATCAACACCGGCACCCAAGCAATGAAAGCCTGTCCAAAGGTTTGCGCAACACCAATGACAATTGCTCTCTCCTCCATGTCTTTGTGCATGAGCTCAATGGCCCAAGCATACAGCACTGGCCAGAAACCCCAGGAAGTGGCGTTGAGAAGGTAGCCGAAGAACGTGAGACCGTATGTTGGTCCAGACGCAACAATGACCATGCCAATGAAGTTTAGTGTTGCGGGAATGACGAGGATCTGCCAGCGTTTGTTGATGCCATCGGAGAGCCAGCCGTATAAGAGTGTGAAGACCAGACCAGTTGCTTGAGCAGCGGTAGGAAAGAGGTTGATTTGGTAGACAGTGAAACGATCTAATGACTTCAGCCACACGGCGAAGTAGTTGAGCGGCTGCGTGACAACGCAATGGCAGATCAGCGTGAACGTGAACACATAAAGCGGCCAGTGTGTCGCAATCTTGCGAACCTTGGCCCAGCTCAGCGGCACTGGCTTGCGACGATCGATCTGTTCCATCCTCTTTCTGTATTTCTCGATATGGTCTTGTGTCATCCAGCGAGCTTTGGTCGTGTATGGGTTATCTGGAATGGCGTAGTAGCCCCAGATTGGGCCCCATATACTGATGATACCACAGAAGATAAAGAGCCAGCGCCATCCTGGAAGACCTGCAGTGCCGTTCATGCCGCGATAGATAGCAGCTTGAAGATAACCGCTGAACATGGATGCTGCGTAGGAAGCGCTGTAGAAGATGGCGATGCGCTTGCTGAGCTCACGAGGCGTGTACCAGGATCCCATGAGAGTCAGGACACCGACGGCAAATGGCGACTCGAGCATACCAAGCAGGAAGCGGAGCGCGAAGACAGTACGAACATTTGGTACAGCTGCGAAGCAGAATGTCAGGATGGACCACAGAAGCTCTACTGTCGGCAGGTAAATGGAGGGACGGACTGTGCCATGTGAGTACATGTCTAATCATAGTGCTCTAAGTCACTTACTCCTCGTCAACAGGAACTGACTAGGAATCTGGCCGACAAGATATCCACAAGTGAAGAATGTCGTCAACAGGTTGTACTGATTTCCATGGAAGTTCAAATCCTCCTTCATGCCGCTTACATACGCATTCGTAATGTTGCCAGAGTCCAGTAGACGGATGAAGTAGCCAAAGGTTGCCCAGCTCATGATGTAAATGTCAAGGCGCTGCACAAGTTTTCTCTCTTCTTTAGTTCGGTTGCCGCCATCCCAGATGACTTCTTGGACCCTCTGCCATCTCGTCTGGCGTGTGGATGATGGTGTCGATTCTGCAGAATCTTGAACTATATAGAGTGCGGCTGATTTGGGATCGTCAGCCATTGTAGAGACAAAGAACAATTACGCGACAGATGGATAGTGAGATGGAGATGCACGCTTGTCGTTCCATAACCGATATTTAAAGGTAGCCGAAGCGATGGAGACGAGGGAAAGACTGTTAGCGCATTAGTATTTCCGTTAGCCGGGCCCTATTGGACATGTCAATATAGTGCGAATTGCGACATCACATCCTAGAACCCTAGAGCAACTGCTTCTTATCGCAACTGACTCAACGCGAAGGGCACAATGAACGATTCTCGAATAATGGTGGCCTTTCGCTGCGACCTCGGAGTTACGCGCTCTCGACATAATTGTCGTACTTGTACTGACTCCCCACATGATCATCTCTTAAACGCGACTGACCCTTCCCGAAGACGCGTTCTCTGAGCGTTCCAGACTCGCCAATCGGAGCATACCGACCTCGTTGTCGTAGAACAGGGACTAGCAGATCAACTAGATCCTCAAAGCTTCCTGGCGATACTACGTAGCCCACGTTGAACCCATCCAAGTCGGCAACATCCATCCACTCCTCGAGTACGTCAGCAACACGCTCGGCACTACCAACTGGCACTGGACCATTGCCACCGATGGAGATGGCCTTGCCAATATTACGCGGTGTCCAAGCTGGGATATCGTTGCCGTGGTATTTGAGGCTGTCGACCAGGGAATGAACCCTTGAATCCACTGTAACATCCCCCGGCGTAATTTCCGTATCAAGATCGTATTTGCTGAGATCTATACCAGCGTTCCCAGAGTAGAAGGATAGGCCAGCTTCTGTGCTCGCGAACTCGAGCGCCCTCTTGTATTTCTCTTGAGCTTCGGCGTCAGTGCGGCCAATGATGGGCGTAACGACAGCAAAGATCTTGATACTTTGTGGGTCGCGGCCAAGTGCTGCAGCTGTTGCCCGAATGTTGGCCACACGTGGCGCAAGGATGTGTGGAGATGGTGCGGCCACGAAGACGCCTTCCGAGTGGGTCGCAGCGAATTTCATGCCAGCTCTTCGGTACAGGTCAGTCGAATGGCTTGAAAGAACGATCGGGAAGCTACTCACGACGACGTGCCGGCTTGAAAGAGAAACGGGGTTCGCTGAGGCGATGGATCGAGAATGTGCGGACCGCTGATATCGAGATTGTCAGACTTGTGACGGATATAGCGAATGCGCTCGAAGTCTGCATACACCTCTTCTTTAGCATCCTCTTTCAGAGCGTCATCCGCCCATGAGCTTTCCCATATCTTGTAGAGGCATCGAAGGTAGTCATCCGCAATCTCGTAGCGCTTGTCATGCTCAACAAACTTGACGCCGACGGCGTTTGCTGCCGATTCCTTGAAGGAAGTGACGATGTTCCAGCCGAATCTTCCCTTCGTCAAGTGGTCTAACGTGCTGAAACGCTTCGCAATAACGAAGGGGGACTCATAGCTCGTGCTAGTTGTAATAGCAAACCCGAGATTCTTTGTGACAGCGGCCATAGCGGTCACGGGGATAGAGGGATCGCCCATGGGGTACTGGCATGCAGTGCGGACAGTTGGTTCAGCGCTCGCCTTGTATACATCGTGCTGCCCATACGTATCAGCGAGAAACAGAGCGTTGATGTCTCCACGCTCCAGCAGCTGGGCCAGGTCAGTCCAGTATGTCAAGTCTCGTCGCTTGTCTTTTGAACGATCTTCTGGCCGTCTCCATTGGCCGAAGCTAAGATGGCTTGGGGTAAACATGTCGAATCCATTGAGTAAGATGCGCTTCTTGGGCCCAACGCTTGTCGGTGGTATCGAAGTCCCATTCGTTGTAGACATGGTGCCAGTTGGTGGTATAGAAGAGGCTTTGCTGGCGATGTTTCGTCAAGTTGTGGTTGATGATGCCGTGCGTCAACTGCGAACTTCTGCATCGTTCGGAACCGCGTCGGAACGCTTCCAGTATTGCTTCGAGACCCTGCATCACAGTGGCATACTCCCGGTAAAATCGAAAAACACTACCCACTGAAGATGAGTAGGTATCAGTCGACCTTCGTCGGTTCGCGTCTCCTCAGTGGTGCATAGTGATGTGACACGTCGTGTGGCTGACGTGCTCGACAACGGCGGACTAGCGCGTTGATTGGACCCTTGTCGCAACAACATCGCTCGGCAGCACCTTTGCGGCTGCGCTCAAAGCCGAACACGTCGACTGATATGGGCCGGCCACTACTCGTGCTCCGTAAGCTTGCGATTTCGGTCTTAAGGGTACGTGACAACAGATCCACATGGCGACATGACTGATATGCTGGTCCTTGACACGGCGCCAATGCTATATGAACACCCAGGCAGGAGAGCTTGATAGCACGGAACGTCTGAGGAGGATGGCTGCGCGCTCACGATTGGAAAGCATTCGAGACCACCTCACACCCGTGGGTGATGAGGCTACGGTCGGGATTGAGGAGGAATCGGAAGTACCAACCCTTGAACAAGGGCCAAAGTTCCCCCAGACGCGAACAGTGTTTCCGCGGCTCGAGCTCGAAGAGCATCCGATCGATGATGCCAGACCACTGAGAGTTGTGGTTGTGGGGGCAGGTGTTTCGGGAATAACCTCTGCGGTCTTCCTCCCGGTCAAAGTGCCAAAGGTGGACTTGGTCATCTATGAAAGACAGCCGGATGTGGTCAGTGATTAAATAGATCGCTGCTGAATAAATCTTCTAACCTAAAGCAGGGCGGCGTCTGGAATGCCAACATTTATCCAGGAGTCAGGTGCGATGTGCCGGCACACGCGTATCAGGCGACTTTTGACCCATCGACATCTTGGAGCACCGCGTACGCAGCTGGAGCCGAAATAAAATCGTATTGGAAGCGTATCGTCGAGAAGTATGATGTTGGCAGGTACATTCGCCTAAACAGTAGGGTAACCAACGGCGAGTGGTCGGAAGAGAAGGGGAAGTGGCTTGTTACTGTCCAATCGGGGGACAAAGTCTTCGTTGACGAAGCAGACTTTCTTATCACTGCAACTGGCCATTTCAGCGATCCTAGGTTGCCAGACTACCCTGGAATGGACGAGTACGAGGGTCACCTTCGCCATAGCTCTAATTGGGACCCAAACTTCGATCCTAAAGGCAAGAGCATTGCTGTCATTGGGTAAGTCCGTCAACATGATCTTTGGTAGAAGCTTCTGACAAAGAGCGTAGTAATGGAGCGTCTGGTCTGCAGGTGCTACCTCCGCTGCAGAAAGTAGCTGCGCGGATCGACCACTACGCGAGAAACAGAACGTGGGTCGCAGCGCCCATCGGCGGTGAGAACTTCGAAGATTTCGTAGCACAAAGAGTTGAAAAGGCAAAGACTAGTCCAGAAGACTACCTGAAGTTTCGAAAAGAACTAGAGGTTCAACTCTATAGTCGCTTTGGTGGCATCTTCAAAGGAGGCGACAAGAATGAGGCAGCTCGGGAGAACATCACCAAGCTCATGTCGACAAGGTTGGGTGATCGGGATGATCTATTGAGGACAATTCTGCCCGACTTTGCTCCCAATTGTCGACGTCTAACGCCAGGACCTGGCTATCTGGAAGCGTTGACGGCACAAAACGTTGAGTACATTAGCACTCCAATCGAAAGGTTTACGAAAACCGGCATTCAGACGACTGATGGTAAGCATCTCAATATTTTCCGAAGATCAATGATGCTCACTTATCGACAGGTGTGCAACGCGACGTCGACGCCGTCATTTGTAGCACGGGACACGATGTTAGCTTCAGCACAGCTTTTCCGGTCATCGCGAACGGTATCAACTTGCAGGAGGCTTGGAGGCCAGGTGGTGACCCCGGCTTTCCGGACTCGTATCTTAGTACGGCTGCTCCTGGTTTTCCCAACTTCCTCATTCTGTTGGGCCCGAATGCGACCGGGCCAGCTGGTACCTTGTGTCATTCGGTTGAGAACCAAGTCACATATGCCGCGAAGGTGCTCCGTAAAGCATCGGGTCAAGGCATCCGATCAATGGCTCCCTCAGCGTCAGCAACGCGTGACTTTCGTGCATATTGCGAGTCGTTCTTTCCGCGTACAGTGATGAGTGAGTACTGCAGCAGTTGGTATAACGGCGGCATCAAGGGCGGGAGGATTCATGGTATTTGGCCAGGAAGTGCTGCTCATGTGAATGCAGTTCGTCGTGAGCCGAGATGGGAAGACTGGGAGTACACGTATTTGAATCCCCAGGGTAACAGATTCGCGTGGCTTGGAAATGGCTGGACCACGAAGGACGTTGCGGCTAATAGTGGACATGAAGGGCTCGACATCGATTTGACACCCTGGCTACAGGCTGAAGCATTAGGGAAAGGTGTCGATCTGAGAGGTTATCATGAGAACTGGTGGGATGCGTGAGAGGTGTCAGAGATTAGTGAGATGAACGTTTGGAAGGTGCGTTCTGCAAGGTGCGAAAGTCGCAAAATCTATAAAAAAAAATATTAGTCGGAAAGACATCAATAAATCAGGAAATGCATTCCCAACTGGGAGCTGTATGATGAAGATCATTAGCATATCCTACCGAGGCAGTCCCCTCTTACTACTGTTCTCAATCGTGATATCGTGATGTGGAAATTTTTCTCAGCCTTTCATCAACGCTGGAAAAGACCAGTTTCAATCGGTGTTCCTGCCCTTACTAATCTGCCCTAGTAGTAGTCCTAAGAATATATCTAGCATCCACGCAAACACATTCTCGTCGAGTGTTACGGAAATCATCGTAGGCACTCTTCTTCTCAAACCTGCCATTGACGACAAGCTTTGCTGGAATGAGAGTGACGGTCATGGTTCAAGTTCGCAGCGGGTATCTATATGTAAGCTATGCTCTCGCCTTACCATTTTTTCGTATTGGGAGACACTGCTCTCAGTCTCCAACATTTTCGCGGACATCGCGATAGCAACTACCTAGTCACCTTCGCATTGGATCTGATCTGACCAGCCATACAACATGCAGGAGCTTCATCTCAATAAGATACGGAAGACTGTCATCAACAGATGATTGTTTGGTTCTGATACCACTCAGAGACAGGGTACGAACACCGTACTTTGGGGTTCGTCGGGCAGGAGCGCTTAAGATAGCTTAGTAAGATTCTACTTTTCTAGAAATTGGCGGTCGAAGTGCTTCTGATATCTGTACCCCCTCACTTTTGGGGAGGACTGTGTGAGGCAATATAGCTTTTAGAGCCGTGGCTATTATCAGACAATTTCCTAGTCCTGATTGTCATTAAGTTGAACATGTTCTTCGTCTGTCACCCAGAGTGCTGGGTTTTAGGGATTATCATCTGTTGAAGTCGGAGGAGCAGAAGCAGCTGTATTCGCGGGTGCAGGGTGAAAGTGTAAGGGTTGAAGGCAGAGTTGCAGGTGGATCACCGGCCAGCTTGAGCAGCCGAAGGACGTGAGTGCGACAGGTGGCGATAAGAGTGTCAATACCACTAAGGTACTAAACAAGACGACGTATTGTGAGTTAGAAGATGAGTCGATGGCGATGCCAATGAACTTGCCTTGAGGTTCTCGTCGTCGTAGGACGCAGTGGCTAGGAAGGATAGCCCGTATGAAGGAGCCATACACGAGATTGCTGGTACGGAACTAATATGGAAAATTGAGAAGGAGCTTGTTTAAGGAGAACAAAAAGTTAAGCAGTATCTTAGCGCCGTTGAGCGGACAAAAAGGTACAACACTGAAGTTACACGACTGCCAAATACCCCAATTCTCGGGGAAAAACTCATTCGTAATGGTTAGGGAGCCTAGCTAGCTTAACGCTGATAGAGACAAGCATATCGTTGAAGGATATACTGAAGACTCATCTTTGCTAGCGATTCTTGAGTGAGGTTTCACATGATACCGATAGTGCTCACACAGATCTGGTCGAGATTGTAAGCCGCGTTATTTTTATTATTATTTTGGAAACTTCAAAATATAGCTCCGCATTGCTTCTAGGTATTACTTGGACCAAAATGGAATTAATCTGTCAATAGCAGGGTCGTCAATCTCATCCGGCTTCTTCTTCGCTTCCAGATTGAGATATGGTCTTTCTCTTTCCAGCCTCGAGTACATCTGAAAGCACTTGAGTAGCTCGTTCTGCGCCTCATGCAATCTACCAACACCTTTGAGTGCCTTGTGTCTCATCCATACCGCCCTTGTCTTCTCCGGCATGAATGTGGGAGAGCTGGAATATCCCTCGAGTGCATCGTCTAGCAGAGTAATGGCAATTTCAAATTGTCCAAGAATGATGCCATGTTCAGCCACCTTGGTGAATAGGTCGGCCGTACGGCGATGTCGGATGCCAAGCGTGGATTTGTAGTGCTCGAGCGCGCGCTTATGGTACTCAACGTTTGACTTCACATTTCCAAGAGCGCAAAGGAACCGGCCTGTGATAAACGACACCCGATCATCGTGTCCAAATTCTTCTTCCCTGGCTCCTAAACCTTCATCAAGGACCGAAATTGATCGTGCGAAGTCGCCTTGGAGCCAGTAGGAAAGTCCGAGATTGGCGAGAGGAAGGGAGATGTGGGTGGGAGTAAAATGTGTCAGTTTTCGCATTTCTGCAATGGCTTGCAGATAGCATTCTTCTCCCTTCTTCCAATTCCCATTCAGCATGTAGCCGCTGCCGAGTTCATTCCAAGAGATACCGAGCCGGATGTCTTCCGTACCTGAGTCCTTGCACTCTTTGATCATGAGCTTATTGAATAGAATGTGGTGGGTAAGCGCTTCCACCGGCTCGTTCACCTCTTGAGAAATGCAACCTCTGTTGTACGTAATCTCGACCAAAGAATAGTTGATGTGATCTAGGGCCACTGTTGTTCCTTTAGGAATTTCCATGGCTTCGAGCATACGTAATTTGAGAGACTCGCAGATCAACTGAGCCATGTTGTTAAACAGTACGGCATCAGTGAATCCCCCTCTCTCATAAATGTAACTGTTTCGAACATTAGTACGCCACAGCAGAAGAACTCTCAGTCTCTAAGAGGGGAAGATGTGCTACGTACCGCCCCACGTCGACGAGCAATTTTGCAAATTCGTACTCCTCGAATGAATCATAGGATGGTGCTATAGAGGGAAAGAGGTCCTTCAGCTTCATAACATGGGGGAGCAACTGCTCACACTCTGCCCATCTAGCGTTGTATTGCCTCCACCCCAGCAGTTCAAATGGCCATTTGCCGCAAAGGAGGTTGGCACACATCAAGAAATTATGGCGCACGTCATATTGACGCATTCTTGACCTGGAAACTTCTTGGACGAGCTTATGTACGAATATTGTGCCCTCTCTTCGATTTTCAGTGATCAGAGACCGAGTTAGGAGCTCTGTACGAGCCGCACTATAGTCCGCCTTCAATTGGCGTACGCGGCTACTGTCTCGATCGCTCGCTGGCAACGTGAACAGGGCTTCAGGTATCGCATCGGAGTCAAGTAAGGAGAGTACGTCCAGGAGCGTTTTGCCATGTTCCAAAAGATCAAGCGCCCATATAGAAGCGACGCTATATTCGCTGGCATCAGATAGGCGCCAATCGAGGAAGTCCTGAGGACCCTGCTTCTCGAGCTTTTGAAGGAACTGGGCGAACGACAGATTTTGGTGCATAATGATCCCACCCATCTGGCTCAGAGCTAGAGGCAGTCCACCAAGACGATTTGCTATGGCTGTGGCGGCTGCCTTCTCCTCTATCGACGATTGTCTTCCGGTCAGGCGGAATAGATACTCTGCAGCATTGCGGACATCCCAAGGTTTTAGCTCCAAGGAGGTAGACCAGGAGTACGGACTTCGACTCGTGACTAGCACTGATCCAGGTCCGTTGTATGGCCAGAAATCGTTGAGGACGTCGCCATTTTCTACACCATCGAAGATGAGAAGCCAATTTGCCATCTCTGGGTGCGGATCGCCCTGGATAGCAACATGCTTTTGAGGGTTCACCAGCCAGCGCTTTACAATGTCTCGTGTATACTCCAGATCCATAGCATCCATGGAGTCACCATCCACTAGACCGAGGCTGACAGCAATCTCCCTGTAATCTTGGGCTATCTTAGACGAATTCTCCGCGTGAACCCATAGTACTGCATCGAACTCGCTCTTGTGCTGAGAGACGAACCGGGCAGCAATTTGAGTCTTGCCCATACCACCAGGCCCATGGAGAGTAAAACATCTCGGAAAGCTGATCGGTTTGTTGGAGTTCGGGTGCGCAGTCTCCTCGCTACATAACGATTGTTGTATAGCATCCAGTGCAATCATACGTCCGAAAAAACTCTTATCTTCGCTGACCGGGGCAAGATTTACCGGCAGCTTGGGTCCTAAACTTGCTCTATGGGAAGTGGTATCCAAAAAGAGTCTTCGTAGAAGTGGCTGCAGGATTTCGTCGCGCGCATGACCAGAATAAGGCGATCGTTCAATGAACCACCAGTCCTGCTCATATGAGGAGTCAGGTGGGGGTGTTATGCCTTCTCCTTCCAAGGGAGGCAGATCAAGCTCTTCTTCTTCCTGTGGGAATTGCAGGCTCACATCCGGAGATTCAACGAAGATGGGAGACTCTGCACTTCGTGCCGTTATGTGATCAGTCTTCTTTGTTCGGGAGGAAACCTCGGACTCGTCATCGTCAACGTCTTGCCATGGCAGGGCCTTTACGGCCAGTGCCTCCAAGTGCGCAGCTAGGTGCCTCGTAATGTGGTCAGACCTCGCTTTCTCAGTCTGTTCAGGGTTTGATGCGAATTCACCAGAGCTTGCATGGTCATCCGGTACAAGGGCGCACAGAGGACATCGTTGGAATGTTGCTGACGCAGGTACGCGACTGCGTTTGATAAGTAGCGGTAGCTGTGCTTCAGTGAAACGACCTTTATGCCCCATCCGCATGTGCGTCTGGTATGCGTGTTCACTCGAGAATGATTGAGCTCCGGGATGCACTTGTGAAGTGCAAACCCATCGGGTTCTGTGAGCCTGCAAATGCAACTTCCATGATGCTCTGTCCTTGAATAGTGTGTTGTCGTGGCTGCATTCCTCAAATACGCAGGTGTAGGGCTCTAGATCTTCGAGGATGTGGCGCCTAAAAAAGAGTAAGTATTAAGATCTGCTAATTAAATCAGGTTTCGGGACGTTTCAAGCGTCAACGTATCAAAAAGTAACCAGCTAGTAGCAGGCATGATATTGACCTGTGCGGTGCTCGAGAAAAAAAGATTAACGTGGGCAAGCGTACCTCCAGCGTCGTGGCTTTGCTTCCCTAAGAGGCAGCATAAGACAGCAGTAAGGACACTCAAATTCTTTGGTTCCTGGTGAGCATTTCGGTGGAGGGGGGATCTCGAGCGGAACGCTCGACACTGATACATTGGTGAATGTAGAAGAGTGGTTCGATTTTTGATCTTCGAGCGCGGTTGAGAGTGGCAGGATTCGTTTAGTGATTGCCGACGCCGATGTCTGGGACGGGGCAGGTCGGTCTCGCATCTGAAAATTTGCATCTACAGGCAATGCATATCTCCCGTTGCTGTTGTCCTCGGCGGCACGCACGGTTGGCTCAATTTGGATTGTGGGACCATTGTCCGATGCTTTATCCATCGTATTGGTGGTTGATGCAACCTTCAGTTTCATTTGATGACGCTGACGGTAGAGGAATCTCTTCCGCCTCAACGCAATCCCCTCTGCTAGCTTGGTTCGCAAAGTGCTTGAGGCGTTGGTAAACCGATGATTTACAAGTGGCAAGGCGAAATTCAAGACGAAGGTTTTGCCGATATCGTTTCCTTCTTCATCAACAAGCACGAACCGATCTGCTTTAACATTTTGGCCCGCAACCGAGGGCTGCCGAATCATAAATGAGAGTCGGTACAGTCTGTCAATCGTCCGTTCGATTCCCTGAAGCCTCATGTGGAACGTGGATACGGGCATGAAGACCTCATCCTGAACCGAGTCTGTATCAGTCCCCTGGAATGCTGATACTGACGATTGAGTCGATGACTCATATGTGTCGCTCATAAGGTCTTCGGTCCCAGCGGTGGATGTCGCCTTGCGTCCAGGAGTATTGGTTAGACCTCCTGGTTTTACTATGTCGACAGCTGATGATTGGTCAGCTCGGCACGCTCTAGCAATTCGGGGCTTCAGGGCACAGAGTACGGGGAGGGGGTACAGATACTTGGTTTGTATCAATAGTTAGGAGCACTTCAATCTTCAATTACCGCTTGAGTGGAATCTTACTTTCAATTCCAGGGCGCTCCTAGATACCTGTTCCAGATTCTGTGTCTGTACCCCTACTCCGCGGTACACGAGACGCGAAGGTGGCAGTGAGTCCCTCTCTGTCTTACAAATCTGTGAAAGTCCACATTGGCTGTCCAAGCAAAAGCACTTACATGTCGAAAGCAATTCGGATAGAGTCGATAAAAATTCAACCATTAGCTCCTTCGTCTCCTCGCTTTCTCGTAGTCGGTGATCGAGGGATGCGCGCCCATCTGCAAGTGCACCGATGTTCCCAGCCCACATCTTGAAACGAGCACATTGGTCCTCTATCATTGTGGCGTGAAGTGTACTGCTGCCTGACTCTGTAACTAGATCCAAGTCATCTCGGAGTTCGAGGAGAGCCACGAAGTTGGCAAGGCACTCTTTAGCTTGGCTGCGGATGTCCTGAGAGTTCATCTTGTCTCATGTCGAAGAAGGCTGAAAGCGAGAAGCTGGTGTAGAAAGCGGGCTTTATGAAAGACCCTGACAAGGTTGAGCTCTGAATTACCGCGTAACACACTGAGCAAGAAGGCAAAAAGGCCAACATCGCAGAGCGGCAGGCGGCCTAATATTGGAAGCACACGGGCGTTGTGGTTCGTATACAGCCTGGAGTTGGAGACGCCCTGCGCTGGGGCGTCGAGACGAGGCGTCCAATAGGATGCTATCCCGCTTTCACCGGACGCAACCATTACAGAGAGAAGCCGTACAAAGCATTTATAACAAATGCTGTCGGCCACTTTGAAGCTAACGATTACCACACTATGTTCTCGCAATGGTACTTACAGGTCTCGAGCTCGCCTTGGCCGTTGTGCCTCTCATTATCGCTGCTGCAGAGCATCACAGGACCGTTGCCCGAAAGAGCAAGGCTGTAGCCTCGTCAAAGGCGAACAACGAACAGCTCCTCCAATTCTACTTTGAGTTGTACGATGAGCTCTCTCTCCTCAGAAGTACACTCAACCGAGTTGAAGGTACTTCGACTCATAGTGAGGTCATACAAGCCTATCACCCCAGCGGTGAGGCTAGCCGAGCGGAACATATTAGGCAAGCTTTGGGTACCAATGCACAAGCATTCGAATCCATTTTGAACCGCATCCTAAAGAGTATCAACAACATTGTCAGTAATAAGTCGCTAGCCTTGACTGATGCCGATACCGTAAGTTTGGACAGCATCGATTGAGTTCGCGCTTACCAGAAAAGGACCTCAATGATCCTATGTTCTCGAAGATAGAAGCCTTCCAGGTTGCTATTGATAAGGGTGAGACCCATCGCTCGCTCTTCGGCCGGATTCGGTTCACGATGAACGAGAAAAGTCGCACGGTAGCCCTGCACCAGATACAGAAGGGCAATAAGAAGCTGGAACGACTTTTGGGTGCATCTGCAGAGGAGTATGATCGGTCGGCCCACTCCAGGCGGAAAGGCGCACCTGTAGCAAGAACGAGGCAATTCTCTGGAGCTTTGTATCATGAGATGGCGAGGAAATGGCCGAGGAGCTGCTGTCACATCCAGCACGAAGCAAAGTTGTGCCTGTGGACTTGTTGCTCTACGGAACACAACGACGGCTGTGGCGACATCCTCGAGATGGTAGTTGCTGTTCCAGACAGACAGAGACGCCGAGCAAGTTGGCAAGAGAGCACCATTATCGATTCTGGAAGGTGGAGGTCCTCCGCACCCGCAAAAGTGACTTCTTGCACAACTTGCTAATGTTTTACAGCGATCTTCGTACACGTAGGACGGTCCGCTTTGACGCCGGTGAGTCCTCACCTCCGCTTTCGCCAGGTCGTGATATTGGATCCGAGTCGCTTTGCACGTTGCTGCAGCAGGCCCAAGCGAACAGAGCAAATCTCAACATCGTATACGAGAACGGTAAACTTTGGCAGAGAAGATCTAGCTCTGGGTCCTTAAGGCTCAGAAGTCCAAAGGATGTTTCTCTGCAAGATTTGCTCAGAAGCGAGGGTAGAACGTGGAGTCTTCGAGACAAGTGGATCCTGGCAGTGGTCCTGGCACATGCGGTTCTACACTGCTCTGACAGTCCGTGGTTAGCTCCCAACTGGAGCAAGGAACATGTTTCCTTTTTCAAAAACGATTCAACCGGCGAAGCTATGTTAGGGCGGCCTTTCCTCAAGGTAGACTTTGGATCGCACTCTGCCGGCGAATCCGAGGATGCCGGTCTCTTTATGGCCCATTCTAACCCAGCATTGTTATCATTGGGCGTCATGCTCTTAGAGGTCTACCTCGGAAAATCAATCGAGTCACAATACTTACCGGAAGATCTCTTTGATGGGAATCCTAACGAGAATACCAACTTGACGACCGCACTACGTTTACTGGAAAACGCGGACGGTGATTTAGTCGTAGGATTCCGCAAAGCCATCAAGTCTTGCTTGGATTGGGATGTGCATGGTCCTGAGGACACTGGGGATCTCCGGAAGCGTCTCTATACCGCAATTGTAGAACCTCTGGAGGACGCACTTGAGCATGGGTTCGATCTGAAACCGGAAACCTTGGGTAACTGAGGATAGAGTACAGAGATCAGCAGCACTTTCAGCATGAATTACTATAAAGATGGAGCCTTGCCTAGCTGCTGGAAGCGCTCCTACAGAACTGATCCAAATTCTGGTACAATATCTGTATCCCTTCTCCGGGCTAGGGAGGTCAAGGTAAGTTGTAAACATCAAAGTAGCATGATAGTATAATAGAGTGGAATGAGAGCTCTCGCGTCGGCTCGCTGGGGTTGGTCTGATGGTGTTGGGCAGGTAGAGCCCTGTGACGCCCGTTTTTACGGCATAATGGATTTTAATAGAATTTAACAGATTACTAATTAAGTATCGCGCTACTAACGTACTTTAATACATAATATTATCCTTACTAGGTAAAGCTATTACTACTTATAATACTTTATAAAGTAATAACTCTATAACGCCTACTCTATAATAATATAAAAATATATATATAAAATTAATTAATATACTCTTCTACTTTTAGTATATACTATTATTAAAAAAAAAAAATAAAGCTATTTTAAAGCTAAAAATTTTATAAGTACTTAATAAACTATATCCTTTTTAAGCTTAGCTAAAAATTCTAACTATTATAAAACTTTTTTAGTAGTTTTATAAAATACTTTTTTTCTTAAATAAGGAAGCCTTAATCTTTAAGTATTTTTATAAAGTATTAGTATATAATTTATAAATTAATAGTAATAATATATATAAGTATTAATATAGTTATACTATATATTTATTATTTATATATTATAAATATCTTTTCTCTTAAAGTATAGCCTATAGGCTTTACTAATTTTAATATAAGCCTAATTATAGTAACTTATATATACTAGTATAGCTATTATATAAAGTATATTTATATTAAACTTAAAAGTAGAGGTACCTTTTAGCGCTAGGCTTAGTATTAATATATTATTAAGTAAATTAAATATTATAATAATAAAGATATTTAATAAGAGATAGGTTATTAGGTAATATTTTAATAAGAACTTTAATAAAAATTTAAATAAATAGCTATTAATACTTATAAAGATAGTATTTTAATAAAGGAAAATAGTAGAATAGTAAAATATTATAATTTATAAAAATAATACCTATACTTAGATTATATCTTTAGTTAATTTTATAAGACTAATTCTATTATAATAATATAATAATAATTTATAATAATACTTAAAAAACTATAATTACTAGTTTATACTAACTTTAAGCTAATAAATTAACTACTATACTAAGTACTATAAGCTTTTAATATAGTTTAGTATACTTATAAATACTATAATACTATTATTAAAAACTTTTATTAACCTTTTCTAGTATTAGATACTATTAAAATTAAAAGTTATAATAAGTTTTTTTAATAAATTTAGTTATATATAATAGCTAAGTTAAGCTACCTACTAATAGTTTACTATATTTATATAAAAAATAAAGTAATAGTTATATAAAGTAGTACTATATAGTAATAAATTATAATAAAAGCTTTTAAGTAACTCACGTTAACTCGCTAAGCTTTGTTTGCTCATTTGGAGAGCCCTGTGACGCAACAAATCGCGTTGTGCACGCGCCACGCATCGGCTAGACCGCTCCTGTATTGGCGCGAACGCGGAGACTCGCTCCCTCAACGACTCTTTACAGTGAAAGAATTTCCGGCACAGTCCAATTCAAAGGATTCCAACATATGCGGTGCAGTTCAATAACAATGTTCAAAGCTTCGTTGTTCTCTTCGAGGACATCAAGTGAGCCAATCCCCATAGGACTGAAACTTACCCAGCAACATGTGTGAGCCGACACCATGAAGCTCCGCCAAAGATCGGGACCTCAGCACCAGGTAGAAGTTGAAAAAGCAGTAAAGATACGAGACTTTGATACGAGAGTCTGAAACTATACAATCTTGCTCTCGGGGATCGAATAGCTTGCATACTGAGCTTTATTGTCGCTACATGAAGTCTATAAACAAGTGTGAAATTGATAATTCGAAAACATAGAACGTATTTCAGCCTTGTCCATATCCAACGGCAGCATGCTTTGTCTTGAATTCAGACTCCACGCTTCCCACTACCAGCCGACTGCATGTCTTAAATATATGCCTAGTCGTCATTCTTCTTCATCGTCAGCCTCTTCCTGATCAGCTTCCTCCTCGTCGACCTCATCTTCATTATCGGTGGCCTAAATCTGTTGCGCCATTACCGGCAGCAACTTTTGCAGTCGCATTAGTAGCGGCACCACCAGTCACTGCAGCACCACCGGCAGTTACCGCACCTCCACCACTGATCGTAGCGTCGAAGCTCACAGCTGTGCTGGGCTGACCTGCCGCTTCCGCATCCAGAGCAATGTTATTGTTGAGCTTTTTGACTTCGGCATCGAGCTTTGCGGCAGTGTCCTCGCCTTGTGCGGCCTTAGCTTCAAGTTCGATTTTGGTGGCCATCAGTTTGAGGACTTTGTTCTTAATCTTGCCGTTCTATACCGACAAATCAGTATGGCCACGGATGAGGCTTAAAATTGAATATTTACCTGAAGTGCAGTGGCTTCGTCGCCAGTAGCAGCCTCGATGGCAGTGTTGAAAGCATCCGTTTCAGCATCGTTGGCCACATCGTTCACCACGCCAAGAAATTTGAGATCAGCAGCATCAACGTTGGCCAAATCATTGAGGTCGAGGGCAGAAAAGACAGCAAGAGCTTCTGCTTCAGCATTGCCAGCCGTTCCACCAGAGATGGAGATGCCATCGTACGTAGTATCAGCAAGAACAGCGCGACGTTTCAGTGCGCGCTTCGTAGGAGCCGCGATAGCAGAAGCCGCGAAAGCAATAGCGATAGTGGTTGAGAAACGCATTGTTGACTTGACGTGAAGGAGTGTTTATAATAAAGCAATTATGTTCAGGGAAGGAATGAAAACAGCCCGGCTGTAGTTAGAAAGAAGGTAGGTAAACAGCGTCAAGCTGGACAAAGAAAGGACCGAAGAGGAAGGAGGATGCCGATGATAGAATAACACCTGAAGTGCGCTCACCACGCTTTTGTATCAAACCCGTTGGGCGATGTTGCGATTGCGCGGCTCGTGATCTGGACGAGCCGTTTCTTCCTCGTCTCCTCCCAAGGCGCTCCCTCATACGCGCCTTGTTCGTTAGCTTCTATGCAAACACCTCTTTGAGCGTCCAAGACGGAGAAATTAGATATTTCTCCACAATCAAATGCTATCCATAGAATTGAAATTGCGCCGCTGCAGACAGTTCACGTCGAGGATGTGTGGGGAGGATCTACCTTGGCCACGGTAACGTGTATAACAACCCTGGATATAAGGCCCTTGAAACCCACCCTCCTATTAGGTAGCGAGCAGCCAACCACTGTCGCGCTGCTTCTGGCATTTGGATACGAGCGCGTGAACCATGAGGCTGTCACAGATGCCTTGGCGGGGAGCTTGGGCGGGAGCTTGGCGTTTCATGTGATCATTAGGGGAGAGTCTAGCACATTTATAGCAGTTCCGCCCTTGGCAATGTCTTTCAAAACTGCTCTGGAGGGCAGCCAAGTGTTTGAAGCCTGATGGACGAGGCGAGGCTGGATGCTTATCCTGATCGTGAGGTGATGATTCGGGAGCCTTGGAACGTGAACCCTTGGAGAAATAACGTGACTAGACAAATGCCTTCATGTCTCCGATCAAATTTATGCAACGAAGCGGTATACAAGAGTTTGTTTGGATAGCAGTGTTTGGCAGTCGGTGGTACGGTTCTCGCTGGCATCGCGTTCCTTCCTCCCGCTCATCATTCCGCCAAAGGCCGTTCTCCCTGGGGCATTGTGAATCACGTCTGTCCAAGCGAGTTTCCTCAATTTCTCCTGTAGTTCTTCCCAG
Source organism: Lophiotrema nucula (assembly GCA_010015825.1). NCBI lineage: Eukaryota > Fungi > Ascomycota > Dothideomycetes > Pleosporales > Lophiotremataceae > Lophiotrema > Lophiotrema nucula. The sequence goes on along the minus strand of ML977323.1, from coordinate 571,557 downwards.
GTCATAGCTGAAGGAACGTAGGCATCCCAGATATCGCAGAAGCATGGATTCGTGTCGTCGAAAGCTGTCATAGCACCTGCCATCAGTAGCCACAGCACAATGTCCCGATATTGTGGGTGACTCTTTTGCCAATGATCTAGTGACGACCAGTGCATTATCGCAAAGCTCTCACGATAGCCGCTTATGAATGACCAGTAGTATGCCTTTCTGCCAGGTAAACGAAATGTCGTGGTCAAATAGACGAGCATGCATAACCGGAGGCACTCAGCTAGGCCTTTTTCAAGGGTACCCTCCAATTCGAGCAGGCGAGCTTTGAGGGATTCGAAAGCACGTTGTGCTATATCCCCGCTGATACGGACTCCAGTACCCGCAACACCATGTAGAAGTCTTGCAAGTTGCTGCAGGTCCTGGAAGGCAATTGCTAACCGCAAAGGCACCGCTTCTCTCAAGAAAGCTATGTAGTCATCGGTATCAGCATCAGAAAGAGGCCGTGTTGGTACATTTGCTCCAAACATATCGACTTCTTGCGTGGGATTTGGGTCTTGGAATATGGAACGCCAAGAGGTCAGACCTCTGGAAAATCGGGGAGGATTTCCCGTGCTCAAATTATAGTCGATATCGAGGCTGTGTTTCATCAGCTCGGCTCAGTACATTTTGAAAGGGTCCAACGATGCTCACCGATCGAATTTGATCTGCAGCTTAGGGTCCCCGTTCAGAGACTCTCGTCCGCCGTGGAGACTCATGATGCGTTCAAGACCAGTCAAGTGTGCTTCAGCAGCGACATTGTCATGGAAGAGAGCGGAAACTATAGTAAGCATGACTACGGTGTGGACGATCGAAGTCTTCCGTTGCGCGTTCTGGTCAGACAACGAATCGTTCAAGTGCGCGAGCGTCTGTCTTAGATGGACCAATGTTGTGGGTCTCGATGGACAGCTTTGTCCACGAGCAATGTCTCCCATTGCTGAAGTGTAAAGTCGAATGGAGTGAAAGAATGCCGAGTCATGATGCATCCAATCAAGCGCTGTGCGGTCATGCTCATCAAAGTCCATGCAACGATAGACTGGAAGCAGCTCGGCTAAAGTTTCCACATAGGTGCTGTCTGATCACACTTAGATGTCAGCAAGTGGTCATTCTGCAGGCCTTACTAACGACCTACATGTAGAGCGGATATCGTAGTATTCGTCTTGTAAGCCTGCGGGTATCCCTCGCAAAGCTGGATCAATGACCATCTCCGATGCGTCCCTAAAAGCTTCAAATACCGCATCGTGCTCTCTCATGTCCCGTTCCCTCCCTTCGTCACTTCCTCTAGAGGCAATTCGAAGGTTCCCCGCCTCTCGCATCGCGTGTCGTAAAGATCGACGTGAGCCTTCTTTTCTATTCTTGTCTCGCATGCAATGGCTTCTGACTGTCAACAGATCCGATCTTTTGACTCTGCCAGTATCGTCGGCGGCCACGAAAATGAGTTCCGGCATCACGGTAAGCGACCTTCAAGTTCTGGGCTACCCATTGGCAGGTGTGAGGTCGGGGCAACTTGCCCAAAAGAGACAAGAATTGAATGGTAAAGGCGCTGCATTTTGCATCAGATACAGCGACATGGCGACTTTATTCAGTAGTAGGGCCTTCTGCGCGATGCCCGTTCAAGTCAAGTTATGTTGGGAAATTGGAAAAATCGTGGTCGTGTTCCGGAGAAAACAAGAGTAACTCCGGCCATCGTAGCCCTAAATCTTGGCATAGACACGTGCTCGACCAGATTGTTTTCCGAAAGTGGATAAGACGGGAACTTTCGTGTTGGGGGCCATGACATAAGCAATGCTAGGCCAGCTGGACGGGCGTGACGGGTTCGTTACGCGTTCGACGTCGCCCATCCATGCTTGTGGAAAAAGTCTTGATGCTTCATTGGAGTGCATTGGCGGCTCACCACCTTCCGCTGATCTTCGCTTCGATTTGGAGTCAGATTGCATCGGAATTTGCTTATTTGGGTTCAAGCTGGACGTCTTTCTGCAGTCACATTCTACTCACCAACTCTAATGGTGTGCTTGACCATATGTTTTACCAAAGCAAGTCTTCGGCAGTCAAACAACAATATCTGAAGATTAGGCTAATGCTGCCAAGGCATCCCCAAGGCTATATCAGGACTTCTCACCCCTCCGTGAGTATATAACAATAGATCTGCCGTGTAAGCAAGTAAAGCTGAACAACCTCCACAAACCTTGGAATTGATACATACTTCAAAGCGAAGAATTAAGCCTGTAGTGCCCAAATCCCAAATCCAGAAGCAGTCTCACCATCTGAGACCATACCTGCGTCAGTAAACATATCTATTGTTCGCTACCTGTAAGTTCTGAAGTGAAGGAGCAACATTAGACTGATCCTATAATCCGAGCCCTACCTTAACGGTACTCCATCACGTATGCCTCTTCGATACCCATCGCCAGGCATCCGTCCAAGGTCAACGCCCGCTTCCCTCCAGCTTGTCAAACGGTCTCCATATGCTGGGACAGCTACTAGGTCTAAACGTGGAGGGAGTTGCTGAGGGGATCCTGGGTCTTGGTGAACGACCATTGAATCGCAAGAAGATGCAGTATCCTCTTCGACTGACGTGAGATGTTGTGATTCGACATCGTGATGCAAAACCGACTTGCAAGATACGGGTAGGCTATGCTCGGGACCACGGTAAGAGCCCTGGATTAACAGACTGGGGCCCGTTCCAGCTCGACGTCCAATAGACCTTCGCCGTGCTTGATCTTGCGATCGAGATGCCAATGAGCGAGAAAGACTATCAGGCGACGCAGTGGCAATCGCTCGAGCATCACCTTCCAGAATTCGGAGAGTGGGCTCATCGACCTGCTTACAGTTCGATGACTGACGTCCAGACCTTTTAGCAGCAGCCGCTGCTGGTTCTTGTGGGGGATAAGGCGAAAGAGGCGGTAGGTCCTGCTCACAATACTGAATTTGAACGAACCTTGCTGTCTCGGACCTTATCTCTCTGAAAACATCCCGATATGAGCGTGTTGAGACCGAACTTGCACTACTTCTATGCCCCGAATCGCGATCTGGTCCGAACGACTCCATCTTCTTCTCGACCGATCTAGCAGCCTGCATCAATGCATGCTTCATCAATGACCTCCTGCTCGGTAGCGACTTTCGCTGTTGCTTGTAGCCATACCTTCTCGATGCTCGTTGTTCTTTATGGTATTGCCGCGTGATGCCTGTAGAATCTTCCTCCCAGTCCGATGGCCGAATATTGGAAAGTGGCTGCTCAACAAGATGGACCTTTTTGCGAGCGTATATGTGGGTATCACCATTCGCATCTCGATAATGATCGACGGCGATCATAATGTGTACTTCCTCATATCGATCGTCGTACCGAGCGAGATCAGCTTTGACATGAGAGAGCCCTGCAGCGAGATCGATTGGTGATTTTCGAGCGTCCTGAAGAGCAAGTTGCTGAGATGTCGGAATGTGTCGGGTATACCGATCCGGCTGATGACCGTGCCTAGGATTGTCTTCTGCACCAGCTTTATTGTCGATGTACGGATACATGGTCGACGCAGATAATCCGCCAAAGACCTAACCCTGTATAAGTAGCGACAAAATAAACTGCAAAGATATAGACGCGGGCGCGAAATGCTACTGGGGACTTATTGGCGGCGAGCATTGCGTAGATAAACCGACGAGACCCAATACCCCCGTGGGTCAAGGTGCATCGCGACACCGATGCAGTGACCGCTCCATCTCGCGCGTATAGTCACGGTAGAAACGTGACTGAGGGTGACTACATGACTACAAAGGATTGCCATCGACCTCCTAATTGAAAGGGCTTCCTTCACCGATCATATCCCACCACTTCTTTCCATTTACTCCAGATCCAATGTCTGTAACCCCCTCAATACGATGGCCCCAGAATAGCGTCTCTTTGACCTGACAAAGCTCCTGACTCCAACCCCCTTCGCGTTCCACCTGTTCGCCTGGTATCGAGTCTGCACTACCAGATTTTGGTTTGCCAATGAGAACTTCTTCGTCCAGAGTCCCTATCCACAGCTCAACTGTATCGGGCATAGCATTGAGATTTTGGAAGGTGAGTCCTAGCTTGTGTAAGCCGTACGACCAGGAATTTGCAAACGTTGTCTTACCACTCCCACAGCTGCCGCAGAATTTCCTCTCGCAGTCTGGGCTACTATTGAATGTCTTCAATTGCGATCCGTCTTTGGAGTCGGTCGCCGGTAGTGAAAGGTTGCTCAATGGTATCGTAAGCGCGATAGGATGCAGAGAGGACAGCCATTTGCGACATTGCGTGCACTGGCAAGAAGAACACTATGAGAACTTATGAGTTGGTGCTGTGCTATTATAGATAAACCCCGATTAGTATCGAATGTGCACATACGTAGGGAGGCCAAGAACTGGCGTCAGGAAAGCTGATAGTATACCTGATGGATGCGCACAGGCATCCACCCGAGATTGACTGCGGAAACTCTTCGGATCCCTTCATTGATCTTGCTGAAAATGCGCAACAGAAAGTGCACAATGATGTGCTCAACTTGCAGCTGCCCCAGTGGTTGAACTGTTCGATGACGTCATTCCGTCTAGCTCGAGATCGCAGGCGCGTTACGTCGCGTCCTGTCCACGAAGAACACACTCGAGATTCACAGTTGAATTACCATCACAATCCACGGCTATTGCTCCTACGATGAATATGAGAGTCGAAATTCTGCGATGACACGACGAAACCTCCCGACATTATCCACCTTCTCTTCATGATGTTATCGTACATTTACGGCGCCACCTGCGGTTGCAGGATGTTGACACCTTCCTGAAAGTCTTCAACTCGACCTTTCTGGTCCCACAAAGCTGCCAACACCGTTCTCTTCCCCGTCCAAGGTCGTCGTGAATGCATCACGGCATAATTCTGTTGCTAGTCAGTCTCACGCTGATTATGTTCTGGACCGTTCTACGACCCGTGGACCTACATCAAGGAGAACGACATCCCCAGCCTGCCACTCAATATCTACTTGCATGCCCTCTGCGATTGACAGCGCAAGCTCGAGATACTCTGTCTCAATCCTTGTTCCGTCTCCATACTCTGGTAGCGGATGATACGACCCGTCGTCACCAAGGTATGGCGGCTGGGTTGCTCCGTGGTGCCGACTACGCCCGTACGCACTTGTGAGGTTGCCGAACCATGTGGTAAAACCTGTCTCCACATGCTTGCGGATTACTGTTGATAATTAGTAACAACATCACCTTGTGAGTTGTGCAAGACTCCGTATCGTGCGCTTACTCGGAACGATGTGTGTCACGCTCAAGCTTCCATCGTCGTGCCATTCGAAACGTTCGCTGTGTCTCCTCACTTCCTTCTCAACCTTTATCCGCACGGTCGCATCGTCGTCCTTAGGCCTCACGTTTTGACCATATGCCCCAAGCACGCTCGTACCGGTATTCGATTTGACTTCTTCTTTCCCATATCGGTACACATATCGGACACCTTTCTCGAGCAACTTCTGGAAAAATTCGGGGGATCGTTGATGGAGCACATGCGCGAGCCCGATGCTTGAGATGATGGGTGTGGTTCCGCCTGACGCTGGTGTATGCAGACAGGAGAACGTCAGCCATGCTGGGTTGATGGTAGACCATCCATACTCGTTGTGTGGCCAGATTGGCCTTCATGATGATTCGTTAGAGTCGCATATCACTAGTCAAAGAGTCAGGGAAAATGTTACGAACATTTCAGGGGGCCCTTCATTGGCTGTCTTTACATTGGGAGCTAAGACGGTACGCAACGGCGGTCGACCAACTTCCTCATGCCAGCTAAAGCCTAATGCATGGGCGACACGGCTGTAGTCATCTGCAGTCTTGACTGGTAGACCCCGGAATAGTACTGCACCCCCATGCTCCTGAACAAGCTGGAGCAGCTGTCCAGACTTTGTCCATTTCTCGATGGAATATACTGCTTCGTCCAATGTTGGCTCCCAGTCATCTTTCGCCTTCAAAGCTAGCGGGAATGGTTGGTCGACCTCATACCCAAAGTCACGAACCTGTTGTTGACCGGCAAAGGTAAATTCGGTGAAGGAAGAATCTGAGACCGTCATGATTATACAAATTATCGCTTAGCATACGAGGGACTGCTTGTTTATCTTAATTCCAGCGAGACCCGCGACCTAACATGGACGCGTCGAACACCCTCGGGTCCATATCTGTGCGCCTTTCTCCGATATTCCGCGAATGCTCCCGAGACGCGGTTCTTTACTACCAATCAGAATGCCAATGCGTCGCGCGGCGAGCGTGGGAGCTTCGAAAGTACACTTCTACGCAATACATGGTTTCAATGTCGTGATAGAAACTGGGAAAGGCTCGCTTTGAGTCTATCTTGATCAAGCTCACTGATATTCCCGTTATGGGTTTAGCGGATAGAAATGGTTTCAGGCGGCGTCTTTTAGCGTCCGGAAAACGAGGCCGAAACCTTCCCATGCTTGGCTCGCAGCGAACGAGACTCAGCATTTTCTGCAATAGCACTGATAACGACTCATGTTTATTGAGCGTTATGAATCTATGTCGGAGTTTTGCGATGCTCCCCGAAGCACGCAATGCGAAGACCTTTCCATAGTGGAGACACGCAAGGCCCAACAGCCTGGATGTAGGTATCCGTCAAGACGGTCTTTGGTATCTCTTATAAGGCATGATCCGACATCGCTCGAACCGGTATTCTTTCGATCACCACTCGCGTTTGTTCTCGTTGTTTGAGGATCTTCAAGATGGCCGACAATTTTAAGAACATTGACGTTGCTCAGGTCAATCAGGATCTCGAAAGCTCTGACATCGAGAGTGGCGAACCATACCGATGGTATCGTGGAGTCTTCTTCCAAGCAACTGTTGTGGGATTTTGCGCCTTCGTTGCGCCTGGATTATGGAACGCTATGCAGTCTGTGGGAGCTGGGGGACAACAAACCCCATACCTGGTCATGTATGTCTCATTCAACAGCTTCTGGCTTGCGACACGCCCCAGAGTAGGAGTACAGATAACGTAGTTGCGTTACTCGGTGGGAGTGCTTCGTCTACTAAACACCACTTAGGTGGGATTTCGTCCAAACGATTACAGCACTTCAGGAATCGCAATATGCCGTCTATACTCCCATTCCGGGCGCTAACATTGGGTACAGGGCTGGTAACGCCATTCTGTTTGCACTGATGACTTTCACGTGTCTCAGTGGAAGCGTCCTCGTAAATCGTATCGGCCTAAAGTACACTCTCATCCTCGGTACCACTGGGTACGCCATCTATTCAGCAGCACTCTACCAAAACAATCGGTACGGCACTGAATGGTTCATCTACCTTGGCTCAGCTGCATGCGGCGTCACGGCGGGCCTCTTTTGGGCTGCCGAGGGCGCGATCATGCTTAGCTATCCACCACCTGAAAACCGTGGCAAATACCTGGCGTATTGGCTGGCGTACAGAAACAGTGGATCAATATTAGGTGGCATAATTAATCTGGCTTTCAACTACAGTGGGAAGACGTTGGGAAAGCTGAACTGGAAAACGTATATTGTTTTTGTCGTACTTCGTAAGCTGTTCCCAGTCAGTATTCTCTAGTATGATCTAATATGAGATCAGAATGTCTCGGGCCGGCTGTTGGTATGCTTCTATCATCGCCGAACAAGGTACAAAGGAGAAATGGCACGAAAGTCAAACCTTTACCAAAAGTTCCCGATTTCATCGAGTTGAAAGAGACCCTGAAGCTGTTCAAAAGAAAGGAAATGTTCTTACTGTGAGTACCTCATCCTACTCTTTGAAATGTTATCTCACACGCATACAGGATACCATATTTTCTCTATGTAACATGGTCCCTCCCATACATTGGATCCTACATGTCACTCTACTTCAGCGTCCGCTCTCGCGCTCTTGCTTCCCTCGTCACAGCACTCGCACAAGTCCTCGCGACCGCCATCATGGGCACCTTCCTCGACTACAAGCGCCTTTCCATCATACAGCGCGCCCGTTACGGCTTCCTATTTATGATGATTCTCAGCGGCGGTATCTGGGTTTGGGCCATCGTAATCCAACACAAGTACCAACAGCACAAACCAGCTTTAGACTGGGTGGACTCGCAATTCGGAGAGGGCTGGGCGCTGTATGTGTTCCAGCAGACGGAGTTTGCTCTGACATACAACTACGGATACTGGTTGATTGGATTCTTGGCGAAGAAGCCGGTTGAGGTTGTAAGATACTCGTCTGTTGCGAGGGCTGTCGAAGCTGGTGGTCAGTGCATTGCGTCTGGCATCAGCTCGACAAAAGCTAAGCCTGTCGTTTCCGCTGGGCTGATATTTGCTTGGTGGGCCATTTCGGTCATCCCTGGGTACTTTGTCGTTAAAGATGTCGGTACGATACATGTTGGTGCTGAGGGCTATGTCCCAGAAGCCAAGCCCTCAGGCAAAACAGTCACTACAGAGAAAGAAGCTTCAGCCCCATCACTGTAGTTCACAGGTCATCCGGTGTAGAGGTACAGAACCTTCGTTCAATGGCACTATAGATTGATGCGATGGAGGCAAAAGAAAAAAACTGTAAACTAAGCCAAGATTTGCGTTTCGGATCATCCCATCAAGCGATTGAAGTCACTCCCGGCTGGATCTTCTCTAGCTTCGCCCTCAGCTCCGCCCATACACGCTCTTGCAATTCTTTCCCAGGAAGCCCTCGACACAGACCCGCGGGCTCAGTGATCTTACAGTCTGGAAGGTACTTCCCATGTGTTTCTGGTCCAGCACTTCCACCATATACCAATGTTCTTGACCCAACTTCGCTCGTGCGAGCCAAGATCTTCATAAGGACATCAACCCATTTACCAGTAGCGATGTTGCGGTGGAGCTCTGTATGGCACATCCTATCCATCATACGTCAGTAAGGCTTACAAGAGATGATATGTGAGAGAGGGTGAAGGCTTACCCAGGCGCAACACAGTTCACAATCACATGACTCGCCGACACCGGTGATAGAGCAGCCATCTGTCTCACAAGGAAGACCTGTAATAGCTTGCTCACATTGTAACGATCCCGCATCTTTGCCTTCTTCTTATCACGCAACGTCTCGAAAATCTTTCCCTCGGGTGCTTTCCGCTCCTTGAAGCTTGCGACTTCGTAAAGCTCGGAGGCCGTGATGGTGATATGCGTATTGATATTGTACTGCTTGGCAGTCTCCACGAGCTTCGGGTGCAGCGCAAAGCATAGCAGCGCGGTTGAGATGACGTTCGTAGTGATCGTCTCTTCATTATCCTCCGTAGTGTTGAACTTCAATGTACTCATACCTGCGTTAGCTATGACCGCATCCAGTCTCTCTAGACCTTTCGCCCGTTCAGCAAACTCTCTGACAGCGGCGTAGGAACTCATGTTCAACTTCCAGACCTCAAGCATGTCTGGAGAGCAGCCAGTATCGTTCTGGATCTCGGTTGCCGCAAGAGAGCCTTTTGAGGTTGTACGACAAGCGATGATGACTTTGGAGGCACCGAGTTTGAGACACCATCGTACTGCTTCCTTGCCGAGGCCGACGTTAGCGCCTGTGACGATGACTGTGCGGCCTTTGTAGGACGTCGTCGGGATGGGTGGTTCAGTTAGGAACTGGCGATTTATGAAATCAAAAAGCAGTACCATTGTACCGAATGTATGAAATGGTTCTCGGAAAGGTTCAAAGACTTGGAGAGATAGGAAGCAGTGATGATGAAAGGTGTCAGTCGAAGTGATGGCGGCAGCGTGTCTCTCTTTAAGCTGCTTCTCGGACCCTCCATGTCTAGACGCATCCCCCGGACGAATTTTCTCTAGGCTGGAAAGTACTCTCTGAAGCTATAGGCGTTCACAAAGTTGTGTCTGCGGTCGTTTACTGTTTTGAAAGTGCGACTAGTACCAAAAGGAACACGCATTTCGACGCTAGCCAGTGGCGATGGTCGAACGCGCCAGAATCCATGCTGGTGCAAAGCATGATAGTGGCCTTGATATCCAGAAATCCCGTAGATTGCGCAGAGAGATCGGAATCTTCATGAAGCCGAGGCGCGTTTGACCGGAGTCGATGTAGGTCTGACCAGTATGAGGCGGGCTACTAGACCGAAACAAGTAAACGAGCAGTGTGGGTCAAGAAGCTGGTCCAAGCGCGGGGCGTACCCGTCTATAAGTCTAGGCCGTTTCCGCTCTCTACACTGGCGAGCTTCTGCCTCGTTTACCTCTTTTGAACGTTTTCCATCTCAATGCCTGCCGTTTCAGCTCATCAGAGGAGGGCAGAGCCTTCCTTCAAGGTCTTCTCCTTAGACCGTCCGAATGTCCGAGATTACAAGAAGCGAAAACAGCACCAGAAGGTCAAGACAGGTTGCGTGACATGTCGGACCAAAAGAGTAAAAGTATGGAGCTTTTATGAAACATATGCAGTCATTCTCTGATGTCGAATAGTGCGACGAGGCGAGACCATTCTGCGGGCGATGTCAAAGGAATGGCAGGCTGTGCAAGTACGATGATAGCGACCAGCGGCCAAGCATAGATCGTCAACTTGTTGCCAATCGTGCAGCCTACCCCGTATCGCTTCTGAGTGCAGTCAACGTAATCCCGTATTCGATTTCGGACGCTCAGAATATCACACCTCCAATCCACCTCCTGTCACACCTGCACAGAGACTGGACGGAGATCTTCTCAATAGAGAACAACAACTTACTCGCGAACTTGTTCTGCGAGAACTCTCTGGTCCGCAATGCGTTCCTCGCTATATCAGCGTGTCATATGCGGCACCTGTCACCACGGAATGTGCATCACCAGCTTGCTCAGCATCAGCTACAGGCACTAGTATTCCAGGAGTACCAGCAAGCGTTAAGCACACCGCGCGAAAAGTTCAACCACAGTGTTGCCAGCTCTATCATGCTTGGTGCACTTGTCATCAACATGCTGAACTTCATACTCTACGAGACTGGGGACCAAGATGACATCTCATCATCGTGGGTGTTCAGCGACCGAGACGACAGACTAGGTTGGCTCGCGCTCCAGGCAGGCGTCCGACCGCTCTTACTGTCTTTGGGGCTATATATGGAGACAACACTGCAGTTTCTGGGTCCTATCTTTCTGGGCAACATGAGAACAAAGTGGCCTCCCCCGCATCCACACCAGTCGCTGCAAGACGTTCCTCCTCACTGGGTGAAAGTATTTGAGCTGGATGGCCTGAACGGCGGATGCGACGTCAAGCCTTTCGAAAGTCTGGCGCAAGCCACAACTGGTCAAATATTCCGGCCACTGATCGAAGTCCTCGCCTACCTCCGAGACCACGAGAAACAGCTGAATGTATTTGCGAACCTCCAGTTCCTTTCCAAGATCAGCCCGGAATATCGCAAGATGCTGTTCGATCGCGAACCAAGAGCGCTGTGGATTATTGGGTATTGGCTCGGCTTGATGCACCGCTTCGACGGGACTTGGTGGTGCTCTGCGAGAGTCAAGAGAGACTACCGTGCAGTCCGCGTTTGGCTCGGCCAGGAGCTTCGGCAGAAGCCTAGTGGTGAGTGCGAAATGTGGGAACAGTTCATGAAGGAATATGATGAGGCGCCGTTCTGGTTCGACTAGGCAATCTTGGCCGAACGCACATGTTCGTGACGTGGACCGACTGCCCATGTGTGTGTGTTCTCGCCTACGGACGAGCAGGAAAGCGCAAGCGATGCGTACCTATACTGCGACCAACAATTACTCACTGGACAGAATTAAAAGCCAGTGGTTCATCTTCTCGCTCACAACCTTCCAATCTGCACAGCCCACTCGATACCGAAATGAATTTCGTCCAGTTGACCCTTGAGGCACAACACCTTCAACATCTTCACAAAGCACGCCACGAAGAGACATGGGCCACGATGAACAGTAAACCGCGTTCACACCTACCTGATGAGCTTTGGCTTATGGTCTTCCCACACGTCTACAATAGCGCTCATAGCTACGACCTCTCTCAACTCTGGGCCCTCCGCCGCGTTTCAAGCCTCTTTAACGAGCAAATCGAATATATCTTCCTCAACCACTTTCTCCCCAAAATATATCTATACATTCAACTTCGATATCCTGCCATCCACGACAGGGAGCAAACAAGACCTTCAACGTGGCCGCGTCCTCCGCCACCGTGGGATACCGGACCTTACTTTCCTCTCAGATGCCACGATGCCAGAGCCTACCGCTACGTACGTTTCTATGCACTTCGCTGCCTTGATGGAAAGGGAAATGAGGGCTACGAATGTCTGGGAAATAGAGGTACCAAATTCATCAATGTACTAGACATCAACTGCAGTATCAAATCTCGTCCCACAGGGAAGGTGGAAGTCAGGATTCCAGGACAGGTGATGAAGACAATACGATGGAGTCGGAACTGGATACCACCTCTGAACGAGGGTGCAAGCTGGTGTGAAGTAGACTGGCGGGTGCTAATGAATAGGTATTGTAAGGGTGTGCCTGAAAGCAAATAGAAGAGGCATTTGCCAAGAGTCTTCCGTGTGGTAATGACTGCGAGTGTTTTGTTGGTGATCCATGGGCTAATCGCGATATTCTTAATCAATGTAGTATATATGATAAAAAGGTATCTAGTGCCTAAATAGTGGACAATGTCACGAAGGTCGTAGAGACATAAATAGACGATTTCTTCTACTCATTATAGCTACGAACGTCAGACTGATTTTGAGAAATATTCAGAGGAGGACCAAGGCCACCTGCATGGTAGCCTGATGACTAATGCCAAGAAACCGGTGTACCATTACCTGGACAGGTTGCAGCCGGATCACTCACAACACACAACACCGAGTTGAGAACATTGAACCAGTGAAGAACTTCTTACTCAAGGACATGGCGGCAGACGAATCTGCAAACTTCACATTTGGCTTGGTTGATCCTCCCTACAATACCACCCAATCAGCTGCTGAAGACACCTCAACATCTTCCATGATGCGGTCTTCTGAAATGAAACCAACTGCAGATATCTCACAGGTCTCAAATTACCAGGACCCAGATGTAATGACACTCGAGTGTCTGCCGAACGAGCTCCTGCTAGCGATCATTGGTAATATTGAGCTGAAGCGCGACCTCATCAGCCTCAGCCTGATCTCCAAGCGCTTCAGGAACCTTGCGCAAAGACGACTGTATTCAACATATCAATCTCCGTACAAGCACTGGATCCATCCGTTTTGGGGAGAGCTGAACCCTTCCTGTCGAGAGCCGTCAATCTTGCTGCAGCATCTTCTTGACTACCCCGAGCGCCGCGAATGGATCGAATCGGTAGACCTTTCTCTGGTCGCCCGTGAGACGAGTGATGCGAGCCTTGAGACCCAGGAGTCAAGTTCTCTGGATCCTGAAGACGTCGATCGTGAAACACCTGTGCGGCGTCGTGGACTGCGTGCGGTGTGGAAGCCAGTATTTAGGAAGCTGTTCCGACGGCGACGTGCCCAGTCTGATAGCTCAAAAGAGGATGCTGACGACTCTGGAATTATTGAGGGAGCTACCACACTTGAAAACGAAGACCCAGCAGCCAGAGAAGGGCACGAAGAGACTCAAAGCCAACGTCTAGCGGCACAGCTATCGAAACATCTTCCCCCAGAACAGCCATGGACACTCAACCAGATCCAGTCGGGGGTTGCGCATCAAGACCTCGATGCTGAGTATGCAGCACTCCTCTGTCTTCTCCCAAGAGTGAAACATATATCTTTCGAGTTTCTAGATTGGCGACACGGCCCGTACCCATATCGACCGGACTATAACTACTCTTTCTCCTACTCGCTGTGGGCTTGCCTCGCACGCGTCGAACATCTTCCCAACTTTTCCTCGCTAACGTCACTCGCGATTCGATTCGGCGCAGACAATGTTAAGGGCATCATTCCCAATAGGTTCGGAATAAGTCCCTTCCTCAAACTACCAACTCTCAGGATCCTCAAAGTAGTGCACCTGAACCTGGGTGACACTTTAGACTTCCTACAATGTCCTGCCCGGTCTTCCACGATCGTCGATCTGGACCTGCAAAAACCCAAGTACAGCAGCCCCGAAGCATGGCAAATCCTCATGACTCGCTTCGAAGCGCTAAAAAGCTTCAGCATGTTCGCCCGCTTCCTCGAGATAGGACAGATTCATGCGGAAGAAATCACACATATAACGAACGCTTTGAGCGTACATTCCGAAACGCTCACCTCCCTGGTCATCGATGGAGGATTCGACGAGGGCTCATTTGGCGCCTCCAACATCTCACTCAAGCACTTCGAGAAGCTCGTGCACTTTGGCGCGCACTTTAGGCCTCTTCGCTGTGCCTGGATACCTTCAACAGAGGGTGCAAGACCGCCGCTGATTTCAGAATTACTCGCAGTGATGTTACCTGCGAGTATACGGTCGATCGATATCATGCGGCGGTTTGATGATACGGATGATATGAAGGCGCAGTTACCTACTAGGAACGACTGGGAGACTTTGAAGTCGACGAGTCCGTTTGAAAAATTGGAGGAAGTTTCAGTGTGTTATCTAGAGAGAAATGATGACCCGAGGTGGGAGGAACCGTACTGGACTTACTCTGGGCCGGAACCGGAGCATAGTTGGTCAAGAAATGGGAGATAGGAGGTACACTGCTCCCGGAACGGGGGTACAGATATCGTATCACGAGTCCTGAAGTGCTCTGTTTGGGTGAACGAGATCCTACTTGAGTAGAGTTTGGTGGAGAAAGTGCTCCTACAGGGTAATGTGATTACAGTATCCGTCGCCCTAAACTCCACAGCCCCAGATACACCGTCCTTATCTTCACAGCTACTTCATCTTCGTCCTATATCCTCCTCGTCCTTTTCCTTGTCCTGTTCAACCCTCGTGTGACGGCCAGTACCAAACATTGAGGCCTCGGTGGTAGGGGTGGTATCGTTGATATGCAACATTCTGTAGACTTGGAAATTGAGAGGGCATATGGGCGACGGGCCACACTGATTTCCACCAATCAATTCTCATTCGACTGGGCTCATGGTAGCGCGCTTGTTCTGGCCTTCTCCCTGACCAAACCCTGTGTCTGAACTCTTCTAGCGAGGGTGGAAACAGGTTACTCAAGAGATGAGCCGCCGTGCTAGGTTCGATATTTTCTGCTGGGGTCTCGCCGAAAATAATTGAGTCCGTAAGACCGAGGTACCTCAGCTTGACGAACTCTTTCAGACTCGGAAGGGGTGTCCCCACTGGGTCCTGGAACATAGAGTAAACCTCATTTGACCAGACGTCAAGATACTCAAGAGCATGCTTCTGCAAGAGAAGAGCTTCGTGCATTTGTACAACGTTCCATGGCTCGTTCATGTAGCAGTCTTCTAGGTCAATCACTAGTTCTTTAAGATTAGCAAAACTTTCTAAAAGTGTAACGAGACGAGATGGAAGCGTTTCATCTGCGTAAAGTATCATGAGGCGCTGGACAAGGGACGAGTTAGTATCGCACGTCCAGTGCTCGGTGTCGATGGTGACCCTTCCGAGACAGACTGATTTCAACGATGGTATGGCCAGGAATGAGCCAGTCCATGGGACTTTGGCAATTTCGTCGAATACCAGAACGATGCGTGCGAGGTTCGTAAAGCCGTGATGACCAGGAGTTGGAGCAGTTGCCGCATCGAGAGCATCGAGAACGTGACTGTGAAAGTTCTGGACACCTCCAGAATTGGTCGCGAAATCGTAAGTCAACTCCAGCTCTTCGAGCGCGGGCAAAAGGAGTAGTATGTGTGCAAATGCCGCATCCAGATTCCCTGTCAGGAGCCCGTTGCGCAGTGCGTCGTGATTACGATAGCCCCGTATATCGCCCAGGAGTTGGTCGGCTATCTGAGGCGCAAGTGGTGCCGTGTCATGATGTCGATGGGTGCCGCTCGCGGATTTGAAGTTGTTCCGGAGATGCTGCGTCTCGGTGAGAGCGCGAGCGAGCTGTGGAATAACCCTTCTGCTGTCCGTCTTCTTCTTGATGTTCAGCTGAGAATATAAGATTTCTCCCGTGATCCGATGGAGACGTCGTGAGGCCAGTGACAAGTTTCGGAGCTCTGCGCGAGGTCTTTCGAGGTACTGCACACTTGGCGCATGATAGCCGACGATTTTGAGGAGGAGCTCATCTGGAAGCTTGAGAAGGGGTGGGCCGAGGGAATCATCGTTCGTTGCCACTGCCGAGTGTCCACCTGCACTCTGTGTTGGAGCAGGTGTCTCCTCCATCGTGGGCGTCCGCACAGACGCGCTGGAGGAAGCGTCGGGCTGCGTTGCGGTGAGGGTTTCAATCGGTGAAGGGTTGAAAAGGGCAAGAGTGCGGGGCCATGTTTTGCTTAAGGTCGCTCCAGTGGCAGGTGCCCAGGATTCACGTGCCCCGAGCTCTCTTTTAGGGTAACTTCCAAACTCTGCTGCCATGGCGACTCAGGCAACGCCGTCTCTTGACAGATAGGAAGCTGCGACGGTACATGCACAGTTAAAAATTTGTCTTCAGAACCCGGAGTAGGGGTACTGATACTGGAATTGCATTACCTTATAGCAGCACTTCAACTTTCAAACACCAGTTGGGCAGGATTTCGTTGCCTCGATCATAGCACTTCAGGAATCGTGATACGCTATCTGTACCCCCGCCCCGGGAACAAGGCCTACATGGCTCTCGGAGAACCGGCGACTGGTAAAGAGATAGACCTCATGGCCTGTTGAGGTAGCTACATATTTCTGAAATGCTGTCGATAGACAATGATATGCTCCTACTCTGGCATTCGCAAGTCTTTGAATATGCTCATCTCCGCCATTGATGATACTATTCCATGGCGTCCACCAATTCCAAGCTCTATGCATGCCATCCTGGACCATAGCTCCTCCCTTATGAGACACAGCTGAACGCTAGTAGAAAACCCGTGATGGTATCATACATGTGAATGAAAGCGAGACATATAAAGATGCCTAGATGCAGGAGTATGGGCAGGTTAAACAGAGAAACCATTAGAAACAAGAAGTAAAGAAAGCTGGGAAGTAGGGCGTTTCGACACGCGTGCGAGTGAGGCGATTCTGCGTTTAACATTGCCAGAGGGCGGCTCGGATGAAGGCATTCGAAGCGCGTTTCCTCAATATCGGCTGCAACCAAATTAGCATATGTACGGCATTTGCGCAAGCATCCTCGTCAATGCCCACTACCTCCTCGTGCTCGAAAGGCAACACTGGGTGAACATACCTTCCATGGTCGACTTCTCTAGTTGAAACATCGTAAAAGCCTCACCTGTAGCCACCACTTCGCCGGCCGCCGCCGCGTCTTGTGCGGTATTCGTCATGCTCCTCGATCACCTCCACAACGTCGTCGCCAGGCACTCTGACTCGCTCTTCTACGACAACGCTCCTCGTTCTTGGCGGCGCCCTTCGCTCCTCTACAATGATCTGCTCTCTTCTCCGTGGGCTCCTGCTGAATTCGCGTACTTCGGTGCGTGTGCTTCGTCGCGAGCGCCGTGAATCTGATCCGCGTCTCCTTCGCACCACGATCTCTTCTTCTCCAGCAATTGCTCTGCCGCCGCTCCCTGACAGCATCGTGAGTGAGTACAGCAGCCAGCAGAGCAGCAGGAAGCCAGCGACACTGCCAAGAACGATGCCAACCACTGTGCCGGGAGACGGGCCGTCGAAGTTGTAGTACGAGGGTATAATGCCGTCGAAAATTTCTCGCCTCCCTATCGCTGACCGTTCGCCGAACGCATTGAGTGTGACCGCAACGGCTGGCGCCGCTTGTGCCGCTGGTTGTCGCGCATTGAGGTCCGCGGATTCGGGGGCGGCATCGCGCGGCGCAAGGCTATCGAACTGGGGCGCGTTCGAGTCGCGAGCGACTGGTATTGCTGGCATGGTGGAGCCCTGCGTGAGGCGACTTGGCCACCAGGAAGCTGGCGTGCGAAGTGTGTGGTGACGATGGTGTTTGTGGGCGACGAGCAGTCGAGGCGATGCGCGTCGCTCGGGCGACTGTTCCTGATCCTGAGGTGCTTGGCCGCGGCCTTCCGGGCGCTAGTCGACGGCGGGGTCGAGGGCCGAAATTCGCGATGCGTCGCGACAACAACAATGAGTAAAGACAGTGCGAAGATGAAATGCAAGACCAGGTACCGATCAATCGGAGAGGAACAAACAAGAGAAGGAGATGGATTTAGATCGGGCGCAGGGCCGCGGCGCAGCTAATGGGCGTAACGACGATGGCATGATGCAATGTTTGAAGATTTCCTACGCGGTGGCTGGGGTCCATGCCAAACAAATCGAGAGGCTTGACACTCCCCAGCAACCACCAATACGAGTCGATGATTATCCTGGTAGTCAGCATCTCTGATACTCGAAGCGACTCTCTCTTGTTCTGTGCAGCGGGAACTCGCGCTTTGTGGGCGGATTTCACATGAAACAACGCAACGCGGTTCTAGTTGTCAAGGCGTCCTGTCCGCCTTGCCTGCCTCGGCCCCCGAAGTCGCGAGAAACCCCAGACTGGGCATTCAAAGACTGGCGGCAATCAAGAATAGACAAGCTCATCCGCCGTTCAACGACGTTCTATCTCTAGTTCAATTCGTAGTACTGGCCGCTGCTGCTGAGAGTGATCGTCTTCAGAGCTAGCTTTAGGAAGTTGGGTACAGAGGACGCGGCGTGGATCGTCGGATTGATCTTCCAGGAGCGCTATGAATAGCTAAATGAAGTCCCATTCGAGTAGTGTTTCCATGTTGAAGTAATCCCAGTCCATTTTGCGATCTATACCTCTTCTCTTCGAGCTCCATCCTTCCTTCTTCTGATTCGTTGATCGCCCCTTCCTCTTTATTTCTAGCGCGTACTCACGTGGAGTCAATGCCCAGGAAGGTACCGCCAACAGTATACGCGCTGCGGCACGGCAATCATTCAACACTTTGAGGCTTGGATTTGCCCTGTGCATGTCTCTTTCTCTTCTTGTATCGTCTGCCGCTGGCCAACTCTGGCCCAAATGGTCAATGTCTACCTCGAGCAAACAGTCACCTCTCTTCCACCAATGTTCCTGGTCAGGCTTCGAGCTTTCTGTTGACTCCTCTCGCAACTGCATTTCGTATATCCGATCGCATTCATAGCTTTCTGTTGACTCTTCTCGCAATGACTGCAGACATTCTACTCACCGATATGTCCATCTCCTTTCAAGCTCAGCGTGCGGCGAGGCTGAAAGAGTGAGGCTATGGTACATCCTCGTGTGTCGTGAACAGCGTTGACTCTTGTTTTTTGTTCTTGTGTTTTGTCGCCTACTACGCCGTATGCCACTCTTTCGAGGCGTTCAGGAAGATGTGGTATGACAAGTAGCTCAAGGTATGCCCGTCCTGCCTTGATCACCGTTCCATTCGTCTATGCTCTGTCGGTGCATCGTTTCTCTTTTCTTATTTTCTCCCATTTCGTCTTTCCTAAAGTCCTTGTCATGAATCCTGGCATCTTGTTTGTTTGCTTTCTAAATTTCGCAACTGTTCACGCATCTCTTCCTTATAGCTTGCCAGACTTAAGTCAGTACTAAAAATGCCCTCCAACGACCTTGAATTACCTAATAACCCCCAAAGCAGCTGGCTCCCATACTGGCTACGAAAGATTGTTGCTAGAGCGCTCTCTACTTCCGCCTCGTCAAGAGCACTTTTAGCAACCTCGAGCGTAACAGGAAGTGCTCCAAGCTATTCGACCCAATCAAGCATCTCTAGTGTGAGTTCTCCTCCGCCATTTCCTTTGGCAGGTAATTCGATGTCTATCTTGGGAAGTGTTGGTACTATCAGCCTTTCGAGTGCTACTGACCCAGCAACAGGAACCGCCTCCAAGGTCACATCACGGCAAAGCTCGACCGCATCAGCCTCAGCTAGTGGCAGTTCTACTACTATCGCGCAAGGGCCTATCTTGGTTACCGTTACAGCGTCTGACGGCGCGACGAACGTTATAATAATCACAGCTACTGTCTCAAGCATGGCAGCCTCTACTTGTAGCTCCAGCGCAGCAGCTACCAGCCAGCTTATTCCTTCATATATCCCAGCCCCGTATATCTTCGATGTCTCCATCGATGGCGAGACGTACAGTCTACCATCTCCCAGCGAGCAAACCAACGAAATCCTGCTTCTTGATGGTTCCGTTGCCCAACTTGCCGCAGGAAAGGTTACCCTACGTGGCCAAATTTTGAACATCCCTGCTAGCCTTTCTGCCGACCAGGAAATATCTGCTGGCGGGCAAACAATCAAAGCAGCGCCTGGCAAAACGAAGAAGCCAAATGCAGGCGGAGGTGGAGGCATTGGTGGCCTTTATAGCCTTTTCGAAGCACTTAGCAGTCTCGTAGGGGCTGCAGGGTCAGTGAAGTATTGGTTTCAAACATGTATTGACTCCACAAGCTGTATTGCTCTAGCATTTGTGAACTGTTTTTGGATGTAGCTGCCAGTGTAACCTCTTCACCCAGGGTGATTTATGGCAGAAAAGCAAAATCAAACACTGCCAGCTCCCCGGTCTGTACTTCCTCATTTCCTTCGCTCCCGTCCGTATCTCCTAGTTCTCTGCCTCATACTCCTCCCAGACCTCGAGATCCTCCTCGCGTATATTGAACTTCCAACTCTCGGCTCCAGTAGCAGAACGATCCTCAAACTTCTGGCAGATACTCCGCAATTGAGTTTTGAAGGTCTTGTTCATCGGCTCGTGCAAGCCACTCATGTCGAAGTCAGTGGCGTTTGCTGCCACGATGAAGAAGTAGCGCACTAAGGTGTGGATCATGTGGTGAGGAACGGTGGAGAAAGGGTGTGCCGCGATGAAGGCTGGGAGTTCGACGAAAACCGTCCAGTCGTCTATGCCGTGGGCGACGAACTCGATAGCGCCGGCAGTGTCCTCCCGGTTTGGATGACGCATGAACGCCCATACTACAAGCCAGTCTCCAGTCTCCTGGTCTTCAGTTCTTCCCACTTCCATTTTGATCGGCACGTAGCCTTCTGTCTTCTGGCAATGCCTGAACTTAGCCTTGTTGAGCTCTGGAAGTTTGTGATACCATGGAGAGTTCACTGCTGTCTCGAGTACTATCAACGAAGGGACGTAACAGTTGACCGACGCGGCTGAGCTGGACTGTGTCAATGATCCAGGGGATGTACGAGTGTCTACCTGTACTTGTCCTCCTGGTAATGCCGGGGAAGAAGAACCTTGAGTTCGCCCTGAGTTCTCATGGTCTTGTGAAGTACTATCGAAAGTCAGCATTCTGGTGATGGTCGGTAAATGGTAAAGAGGCTCTACTAACCTTCCAGCGTCAGCGATGGCAGAGTCTCCAACGTTGAACAGTTGATCGCTCTCCTGGGTCCGATGTTGACGAGCTGTGTGAATGGCTTTCAGCGCAGCATATATCTTGGCGGGGCTAGGAACTGGGAAAACTTTTCCTGAAGTCTCGCTCGTGGCCTGGCATAGAAATGCATACTCGATGAGGGCTAGAGCATGTGTGTTGAGATTCCAACCGCCAGTCTGACCAGTGAAAAGTTCAGATAGAGGCTCAATGATCTTGAACTCTGGGCACTGTGCCTGCGAAATAATAGTCCTTTTGTACGTTGGCTTGGACGGCGTATTAGACGATGGTGGGGCTCGTGAATTTGAATTCGGTACTGGCTCCCGACAGTAGACCTTGCAAATGAAGTCTTGTGGTATACTACCATCTGGCTTGACATTGAAGTGAACGTAGACGTCACCAGTCCTAAACTTTCCAAGGAATAGATGCGAGAAGTTGTTGTGTCCTTTGACCCTCTTCCACTTGATGTTTGACATCGTCTCGTCCAGGATATTCAATAAGGACGTTCCATCGGGAAGGCTCGCTCGTAGATATCTCCTGAAGGACTCTATGACGGTGTGGATAGGCTTCGCGGACTCCATAGGGAGCGGGAAAGACTTGTGAATGAACCGCGGGAGCAGAGTCAATTCGTAGCTTGCGCGGGTGATGGACTAAGGTTCGAGGAGATAAAGCTGCTATCTTGCCTCGATCGCTTCTCTAGAAGTGTTGGAAGGCTTTACAGGTTATCCGGGTCGTGCGAGCTTTATCGGAGGCGCGGGGGCGAAAGGTCTTATAAAGTCGCTCAGATTAGGGCAATGAATATTTTTGGCGGGGCAACCAGGTAGAGAACAGAATTCACTTTCACTCAGCTTTTTTTAATTAACGATGAAACGTAATTCACTCCAAATAGGCCTGGCTATTTCGTCATGCGTGTAACACAAGACAGCAATCTGAGAGCGATCTCTACGTATCTTCTCAACATACTAGGCAGCATCTAACAACAGGCCATCTACCATGTGCCGACCGCGTTGGTATCCTCGAAAAAGTATACTTATTATGAGCAGGGATTCCCGACAGCTCGTGTACAATTTCCCTTCGCGTTTGAACGACGAAAGAACTTTTAGACAAAGGTATCAAGAACTAGTAAGCTACAGAAGCTAAAATTTCGGAGATATAGAGGAATTTAGTAATGTTATATTCTCTAATTTGAGATAACTTATCAAGAAGTTGAATCTTTGAATTTACATTGACTGCCTAGTAATCGTAGAAGTCTTCCCGTTTATAGAAAGCTATATTTCTCTATAACTATTACCTAATAGGGGCTATATCCAATATTTTGAGAAATCTATTGGCTATTGAAACGGACAGTATTACGCCTAACTACTAGGTCATCATCCTCGGATTATTGCATCTGCTGGATCATAGTTAAACTTTCAACTTCCATCTACGGACACTTTTAGAATATATCTTTTTGCTCTATATATTTTTTGAAAGCGGGCATTAGTACTAATCATAACATAATGCGTGTCATCAAGCATTATGGCGCGATGGGATTGCCCACCTCCCCGGAGGGCCGGATTAGTGTGGTGTTAAGATGCTGGGTTCGACCCTAGCACGTGCAATCCTGTCTATCTTTTTAGAATTTTTTTTCGTTGGAATTAATCGTTCGATCTTGAGTAGGACGCTTAATGATCAATTCCAGAACTATGGCACGAGCTATTACACCCATTTTTCTCAACAAAAGAACATACTTCATATGCTGCCCTTTATTCACTGACAGAACTTTGGCTCCAGAATTCCTTCACGTACCCCACACGTGATACACTCTGAATCCGAATCTTCCGCCGCTGGGCCCGGAGTGTACTAGCGCGCCCGTTGCCCCGTGCAAAACGATACGCGGACCAGAGCAACGAACATACCAAATCACCGCCACCAATCCGCGCCCAAGACAACGCAAGAACACTATACATCACCTGTAACACTCAAGAATTAGGCCGATATCCTGGGGGAATAGTTATCAGAAGCTTGGGAGCATTGAGTCCATGAAAATTTCCCAGCATGGCTTCACACAGCGCGCCTGCGTTCAGACCTACTCCCGAGGCTACAGCGATCCTGGTACACCTGT
This sequence comes from Lophiotrema nucula, assembly GCA_010015825.1. Taxonomy (NCBI): domain Eukaryota; kingdom Fungi; phylum Ascomycota; class Dothideomycetes; order Pleosporales; family Lophiotremataceae; genus Lophiotrema; species Lophiotrema nucula. Next base: position 548,219 of record ML977323.1, on the reverse strand, counting down.
CAGAATATGTTTCAGCAGAAGCGGACGATTTCAACATTCCCCTATCCGAATCCCTCGACGTATTGCTCGCATACCCTGATCCGAACAACTGGATCATCGAACCGCAGCTTATCGATAGAAACAGCCTTCCCTGGAAGCTATCAATTGGATATCGACATCCATTCGAAGTTTTCTGCTACCTCAACAAATTCCTGGACGGAATATCCGTGGTGCTGCAGTACGAAGTGGACGGCGAGAAGCGTCCAACGACCTGGCATGGAGTCAAGAGCTCTACGAAAGTAAAGATGTATGCACCATTCAACTGGCTCAAAGAAGGGTACGATAGCGAGTCTCTTGACGCCATGGTGCTCTTCTGTTTCATTAGGGCAGGCTTGTGTGACGAGATGTGGGTCTGGAAAGGCTGGGAGAACGACATCCAGAAGGCTCTACAACGTCTGGGAAATAATGAGCAGTTCAAACTTATGAGGAACAAGGCGCGCATCGATCAGACTGGACTTGGAGACAATGAGACAACGATCTTCGGCGTCGCCAAGGCAGTAGTCGAGATGTCATCCAAAGCGTACACTAAGGTTGCCAAATCCATGAACAAGCGACCCAATAAGTGTGTAGCTGATAAAGCGCTCCAAAGCCAGCAGCGCTCGAATCCGGCGTCCGAATTTGAATTAACAGGCCAAGATCAACTTGATGGGGACCTCCAAGCAGAGCCTGAACCTCTTACTGTGGAATCTGCCTGCGACGAGCAAACTAGCTTACAGACTCGTGCTGGTAGTGACATCACCAACTCCCGCAACGCCACGAAAGGTTCAAAAGCGGCTCTTCCTCAGCGAGATTCCTTTGAGAATGCGGACAACACTGTCTCTGAGACACCACGTCAGGATCAATCAAAGGCCCCCATTGGAATCCGCCCCTCTCCTGAGATGGCCGAACTCCAAAAGGATATAAATCTTCTGAGGTTTCTATATGACGGCCAGCCAGCTGAGCACATCATACCCATCCAACAACTTCCCGCTAAGTCATCCGATCACCGACTTAAAATGGGTGAGACTCCAGATGGAGATGGGGTGTTTGCTAGCCTCTATTGGAGGGATCAAAGCAAGCCGACGCCTTTTATCAGGTATCTGAGGTTCGATGCGAGTGGCAACCAAACTAAACGCGAATGGGACGCCTCTGCCCTTTGCCATTTGAAGAATCGACCCTCACCATTCAATGCCGTAAGGTCCGGCAACTTGTTTGGGGCGATGGTATTATTTTACTTCATCCGAGCTCATTCTGAAGGGCAGCTGCAGCTGCAATCCAAAATTCGCGTCACTGAGAGTTTGAAGAAGGATCTCAGGGCCGCCTGTGACTGCATCGTAGATCAAGCGACGAAGAAGTCCATTCACAGTAGCACCCGCGCTGGTGGAAAGGTGGGACGTGAGAAAGAGTAAGGGTGGGTCAGATGGCTTGCGTCAAAGCAGTGGTAATGGAAGATTAAGTGGTGTAGCAAAAAGTAAGCTTGCTTGACGCTTATATAGTCGTAGATTCTCAACTTTGTGTTCCACCACCTTCTTGTCAACACCCTACTGTTGATCGAGTGTGAGGCCTCCACCCACTTTTGTGTTATCTCTCAACGCTAATATAGCTTTATACCCTCCCTCTGTATCATAGATCTAATAAAATTGATAGTCGTGGAACTCCTTCACAGTTGATGCTGGTGCGCGCCGTAGTTTACCACGACCAAGAGTCCAGGTTCGGACAATTTTCTACGGCGTCGACGTGATGCAAATTTTATCTCACTGCCACTACGAGTTCCACTAGTATGCGGCCACAGCATAGTACTCGGGGCTACAGCAACGTGTAAGCTTCACTGTATCACGCGCATGAGCTCGATGCACCGTATGAACATCCGACATGTCAACCCCACGCGATAAGCCACCCAAGATTGGTGCTGTCCCCCCTGCCTATACAGCATATAAATCCCTCCTCCTCCAGACTTTCTTCTTCAAATTCCATCAATACTACAATACCTCAACAACACACGAGATCCAGAAGATCTCAAAATTTACCCTATATACCTGATACTAAAAATACATTACGCATAATTAAAATTCAATTCGATGTATCAAGAAAACACTTCAATATGTGTATGTTTCAAATTGTACAGTGCCCAAAATGCCACAAACAAATCGGCTACAACGTCGTTTACGTATGCAGACAGCAGCAGGGCTGTAATGGAAGGTATATACAGTGGCACCCGCAAAGAGTAGACGGGCAGCCTTGCGAGGACTGTTGATGATCTGATGTGTCAATAAGGAGACCTCTGAGTTATGGCCCTTGGGTGGATAGATAGAGACGAGGTGGGGGGGTTGTTGATGAAGGTTTAGCATGGGGTGAGCTTTGATAATCATTCACTCTTGAAACTAATCATGTATTGCGTGTTTTACAGGTTAATGAACCCCAAAGTGTTCGTGTTGCTCCAGATTTTGACGTAGCTTGTATTTATAGTGCTTGTGTACTGGGGAAGGGTGTAGATCGTATAATTGGATATGCCTCGTAGAAGCGCTTCAGACGCTCGAGAAAGGCTCTGACTTAGTGATGAATGGGAACTGAACTGCTTTCCAAATGATAGCTATAGCCGTCCTCTAGGATTCAGCCCACGAGAACTGGCTTAGTCTGGTGGACTCGATGATTGACGCGACGGACAGCGAGACGCGTGTAGGACACTTGTGAATTTGTGTTTGATAACTGAACCTACTTTTCCACGCAGCATGTCTCGACAACCCGTGTCAATGCTAGGCGTAATAATGTTCCAATACAACAGCTGAGCATACGTGGTAAAGCAGCACATCATCCATCGATATCAAAAGCTTATAACCAAGTCCATCGCTCCTCTTCCTACAAAACCCCTTAAAAATACTTTCTACTGAATATTTCATATTGCAAGTACTTCAAATCATATCTTCCATTTATCAAAGTTGCTACGCTCTTATGTGTCAAGATCAAAAGTCCTCCTGCGCCGTCTGTCGTCGGAGGATCTCCGAAAAACTTTTGAAGCTCTGTAAGTGGGGTACTAACTGTAAGAAGGAAGAGTGGGTCCCCGAAAAGCTTTACATTCCGCAGCAGTATTGCACGTCATGTAATATGTGAGCGATGATAGTAGCTGAAAGGCTTCGATGTGTTTTATTCCCATCAGATGCGCTGATCCTTGGGTACGGAGTAGTGTTAGCAATACATACCGGGTTATTCTGTCTATGATCCAAAATTCCAGGACATTGAGATTTATTACCTGGATAAGGGTTGATCCATTTGAGGCAAGTATGTAACAAGGTCGTAGTTTCCCGCAGCTTAGAAGCCGCGAATCAGGCAAGCCTGCGCTCTCCTATTCAATCTATAGGTATCTCATAGAAAGAGCAGAGTGGAAGGATATATAACCGGAAGATTGGGTGATGCGTACATTAATTCACAGGTAAGAGTACGTGTTCGTGTGATACACCAGCTAGGACTAGCTTCGAAACCACATCTCGCAACACAAAGCCCGGCCTCCCGGCGATGAAGATCACGTCCCATTGTGCCAGATGACCATCACAGATGTTATTTCAATTTTGTTAAGCTTCACAAACTATATGTCATCAGAAAACCTCGGTGCAAACCTCCACTTTGATCAAACAAGAGGGCACTAGAAACCACATTGGCCTATTGGAGCTTGTGACAGAAACATGACAGCTGTTTGCGGTCAGTAGCTCGGCAGAAAAATACAGAACTGGGAAGACAAGAACTAGGGAACCGGCCAACAAAGGTATGTGATCAACATTACTGATTTGAGATACCTGTGCATTGGTTGGCAGAAACCTGTCATAACACGATACGAGCGGGCGGATCAATCGCAACTGTGATCCAATCGGAACCTATAAACGTTCTTACAGCACATATCGTGCTCTCCATGAGCACAATACACGTATAAGAAATTGAAAGAGCCCACACAGGCACTTAGTAGTTATAAAAGCGTCGTTCGACTACTCCTCTTCTTTTTCCCTTCATACATCATACTCAAGCATTTCAATATCAACTATATCCTTACAAAACAAGGCCTTACCTTCATATCGATATCATAGCACGTTTTTAGATCCAGAAGATTTCTCTAACGCGAACTATGTGTACTTTCATACAATACTTTCGAGGCTGTGGCTGTCCCGCTGGCCTCCCTCGGGTCTTGGTACCCTGCGCGAACAGGAACGAATCATGTCGAGCAACACGACAGAATACAATGAGAATGCCTGCAGAAGGACTTGCAGGAATAGCATGGTGCGATCGTTGCAATGCTAATAAGAGGGACAGCGGAACGGGATGGTGATCGTATAAGGTAGTTGCTAAAGCGGAGTAGCACTGGGCGTTGGCACCCACAAATAAGCACCAGAGCGGGCTCTACTGCAAACTGAAACCTGGTTTTAACTGGATTTTCTGAATCTTTGCTCTGTCTAAGGTATTATGTACGTTCTAGTTGTTCACTACATCAGCAGATCGCTCTCAAATCCATCAACATGACAAAGCCAAAACGTCTTCCATCTTGCCTTTCTGTCCGCATGTGTGACTTTTTGCCTGGATATCTCGAGGCCTTCAGCAGCTGTGCAATCAAGGAGACACTTCATCGGCTCCAGTGGCGGTATGTGTCTCCGAATACACAGCATCTCCATGCCGTTTCGATCATTCTCAAGTCCCAGATCACGATCCTGCGGCCTCAAGACGGCCCAGAATTCCGCAAAAATAGGTACTGGAAATGCTTTAGGAAGCTGAACGTCGCCAAAGGTCGAATTGCGCCAGTTCGACAGCCATTCTGGATCGGCGTCATATCTTCCTGGATACTCCCGCCCACCCAGCATCCGTACATCTCTTGAGACAGTGCGAAAGGTTTTGGTGGCAACTCGCCTCTGCATAGTGACACTTTGAAGCGATGATAATGGATAATCCGGCATGAGTTTGTGAATGCTGAGTAGAGATGGATCAAATACGTCTGCTTTATTGAGGGATTCGGAATACAGTTCATCAGGCGTCAATGTGAGATGTTGAATGTGCACCAGGAAGTCTGAAGCATATGCCTTGAAAATAGTACTGGCTGCTCGTGTAGACATTGAAACCCTCATCAGTACATGATTTAAGACTTCTCTGCGTAAAGTCTTGCATGTTGCAGCAATGTTGAAGTCGTACCGTATGGGACAGTTGGCGGTTGAACAGTGTTCCTCTGGCGAGCACAGCCCAGACCACGGGGGTTTCGAACAGGTACTGAGACTTTGGTTGGGACATATGCAAGGCCTCCAAAACAACCGTAGGGGTGCCATGTTGTTTGATGCGAATGTGAAAGTTGTAAACGGTAGACGAAGTAGGTTTCCAGTACATATGGTTCCGAGACCCCGTGCTCCACCTGTAGTGGATACATGTGTCAGATGCGATGGATACAGATGATCGTATATTTCGAGGCGCAGCTCCAGCGGCAGTCCTAGTATCGTTGCTTGTGGATTTTCTCCACTTGCTGGTCGAAGTGCGGGATTGTTCGTGGTCGTCGAGGACGGTGGAGGATCTACGTTGAGGAAAACGCTGATTCCTTGCTCTCCTGTTGTATCCGTGAATGCATCGTCTGGTCTTCGCTCACGTATGGCCGGATGAGAATTTATCAACATGCCTGTCCTAAGCTCGGAAGTATCGTTGTCGGCCTGAGCTTGAGGAAACCTGAAGAAATTGATAACTTAAATCTGCATAATAAGCGTAATGATAGCTCGAGCAAGACTATCGAGAAGATCTTGGGAAAGATGAATAATGTCAATATTTGAAGGTTTCAAGGGGTCCTTCTTACACAGCCTCGCCGCCCCCGCCTCAGCCACATCCTTCGGTCACCCACCAATCAGCGTCACAAATATTCTGTTGTCTGAGAACATATAACCCCACCTCAAATTGTCTCCCTAACGCTAAGCGATAAAATGACTGTATGGATGTTACCCTATCTTGACTAAGTATCTATCTTGAACAAGTATGAAGAAGGTCAGAGATTCTGAGATGGTAGTTGTCAGACTTACGTGTACTAATTTAAACGGTTCCTTCAAGTCTTTTATGTGCAAAGCCTGGCGCGAAATTGCGATATAATTTGTTGTGTTGTAGCTGCGTAGGAAGCACTTTCGTGGTCTAAAAACTATAGATTTCCCCTCTTTCCGGTATGAGACAATACTCTGGCTTCCTGATCCAGTAGGTATGAATACCATATCCAGTTGAGCTCGTTGTGACAGCATCTAGAATTGGTCCCGCCCGCCTGTTCTAGGGTGCTTAAGAGTCAGAGACGTAAGTTCCTCTTCCAGCACAAGTCCTAGAAAGCTTAGATGCCATTGCCCCTACTTGAGGTAAAGTTCTTTGAGATAAGAAGAATGATTTATTAAAAGCAGTTTCTCTACACACAGAAGATATTGCCGGAAGAGAAAATCACCTGCGACTGCGGGGAAGTTGACGAGTTGCAGGTGTTCAGCTCGGCTTGCATGCTGGCGTTCACTCAGCCGAACATTGCTCCTATTGTTTAGCGTAAGCGTCAGCTTCAGCTGCCACCTGCCCCGCACTTTTTTCCCGTTGACTTGACACGCCCAACGAACGCTGATCAGAGCAGTTGCGACCTGGAGTTCATGCATTGCTGAGTAGAGCACTCAAATTGTTCTCATGCATGTCGTACTCGGTACACCCAATCCTAGAAGCTATTTCTTTTCTTTATCAGCCCCCGCAGGAAGTCTGACCCAGATCGCCTTGTCGTTCCACATCCTCCACCGCAGGACCTGCGCGCAGGTCTGTTCAGCCCCAGCGGCAATTTGTGGCGTGCGGTGTGCCATTCCCGATGGCCGTTGTGTCTAGCTCCGCTATCTAGTCTGGAGAATTGATGCGCAACCTGTCACTTGAGGCACTGGACGAGCCCTGCTATCGCATGTTCTGGCCTCGATAGATTCTGTCTAACCCAAAAGGCATCGGGTCTAGAAACCGGTCATACCTTTTAGCTTCCCTCCCGCACCTGCAGATACTCAAGTTGGACGAGACAAGCTGTTTTCGTCAGCCGCCAAGGCGAAAAGGCAAACCCGCGTACTTTTGTGTATCGAACAGCTCTCCACACGAAGCGATCATCAGCCAGCCCTAAAAAAATGGCATGTGCAGTGGAATATAAGAAGCTGCACGACGTCCTATATGCTGTTTGCAGTCTCTCTAGTCCTTCATCGCGAACTCTTTATCCTTGAACATCTGTCACGTATAGTTCGTCTCTTGAGTTCACTCGAAAGTTCCCCGAGTTGTTCTACTGTTCAGATCTATATCGAGTGCAGCCATGGCTCCACTCGATCGCGTCTGGACTTGTATCACCTATGTGTTGAGTTACTTCACGTTTTCCGCGACTGAGGAATTTGGGCAAACTCCCGTTTTGCCATCTGTTGTACCCTCGCGAACTCAGAGCTTTGGTTCCTACCCTAGCTTTATTCCTCCGGGAGGTCGAGTTGGCGAGGGCGACGGCAAAGGCTTCACCTGTGAGTATCCAGCGCTTGTAGGGTATCGAAGCTGCTCTACGCCTGAGAACAGAACTTGCTGGCTCAAAAATGACCAAACCGGACACGAGTACAATCTCTGGACGAACTATGAAGACACTAACCAGACTCCGTTCGGAATCCACCGTACCTATTACCTCAACGTCACTGATCATTGGCTAAATGCTGATGGCTTGAACTTCACGGAAGCTAAGCTATTCAACAAGACCTATCCAGGTCCTTGGATCGAGGGCTGCTGGGGTGACGTACGTCTTCATGGCTTACTGAACCTCTGTTGGATTCAAGCGTGACTAATTTCCATACAGAACATTACCATCATCGTAAAGAACGAGCTAAAGCACAATGGCACGAGCATTCATTGGCACGGTATCCGGCAATGGTTGACCATGCATATGGACGGTGTGAACGGCGTCACTCAGTGCCCAATCGCCCCTGGAGATAGTTTCAACTATACGTTTAGGGCCATGCAGTACGGTAGCGCTTGGTATCATAGTCACTACTCAGTCCAGTATGCCGATGGAGCACTTGGGCCTCTCGTAGGTTTTCAAATCCCTGTTTCTACCAGTTTGAGCTCATTTGAGACAGACCCTACACGGACCGAGTTCTAATGCGTACGACGAAGCGAAGACACCACTGCTGATGACTGACTGGGGTGAGTCACTTAAAGTATGCTCCTTCATAGACAACAGATTGAATGAGGGATATAGGACATAATAGCGCTTTCAGTGCCATGTACCCTGGTGGTCCAGGCCTGATAAAGCCGAGTATTCTTCTCAACGGCAAGGGCAACATCACTCGCACTAACCACACCTGGACCCCGAAACTAAAAGTCCCTGACGCATACAATATAACTTTCGACAATTCCGTGGTCCCAATTGAAAAGGGCTTGAGCAGGTCCAAACGCTATCTGATGCGCATCATCAACACATCTTTCGACTCGACCTTCGTTTTCTCCATTGACAATCACAAACTTACTGTTGTGGGCGCTGACTTCGTACCCATTCACCATTATACTACAACTTCTATTCTTGTCGGGATCGGACAGCGCTACCACGTCATTGTCGAAGCAAATGACACGATTCCTGAGACCCAAGGCAACTATTGGATCCGTACCTGGAAAGCGAATTGCTTCTTGTTCAACAGTTCGTCTGTCGACCCAGGCTATGAGAGAACTGGCATCTTACGCTATAATGCAAAGTCCGAAGCCAATCCAACGTCAGCTTCGAAGGCTTGGCCTGACATCAGCTTCAACTGCTCCGATGAGCCTTATGATCTCCTGAAGCCCATCATCCCCTGGACTGTAGGCCACGCCTCCAATCCAAAGCCTGGTAATATCGGCGAGCTTTTCAGTGTTGAAAGAAACAGAAAGCCAGCCGATACCATGTTTCCTTTCGCTTACTTTTCCATGGGTGGGGATGGGTCTGTAGATGATTTTGTTCCTATGCGAGTCGACTATGGAAATCCAACGTTTGTGAATCTCAACAACACAGCGCGATGGAATCCCCAGTGGGTTGTGGTAACCGAGAACTACACGGATGGAAGCTGGGTAAGTCTTTCTCAGTTTATGGCTCATGCAATTTTATCCCAGTCTCCTCATGCTGTTATTATTATTCGTTACGGAATCGAGCTAACGCTTCGAAGGTTTACATGGTGATCAAGGGCAAGAAGGTCGACGGGTCAAACGGGGCACATCCTGTAGGTCTTACTTAATCACTCAGAGATCTTCTGAATAATCATGCTAATGTTTGCATAGATCCATCTACACGGCCATGACTTCGCCATACTTCAGCAAAAAGAAGGCGCGAAATGGCCCAACGAGATCAAGCTCAAGTTCGACAACCCCCCTCGTCGAGACGTCGTGCTCTTGCCCACTAATGGCTATATCGTTATTGCGTTCAAGACCGACAATCCGGGCGCCTGGTTAGTACATTGTCACATTGCAGACCATGCAGGCACAGGCTTGGCCATGCAGATCATGGAGAGGCAGACAGATGCTGCAAACATCTGGCCGAGCCCGAAGACTTCACACGCGCTCAACGTAACTAAGCAAGGTTGCATCAACTGGAACAAGTGGTGGAGCAATTGTACAAACTGGTGGCCAGGCGAAGGCAAAGGATGTGAGCTTGGCGAATTAGAGGCCTCGCCTGACTCAGGTATCTGATAGATGCCGGACGCGCAACTTATTCAGGAAACAATGACCGAATGGCATGGAAAGTGACATCGAAGTTACTGCAGTCATTGAAAAATCAATCAAGAATGTGAAGTGGAGTAATAAATTGTTATCAAGAAGGTGTGTTATTTCTCTGTGATTCTTTATATGGATTCGACTGGTTCTGTGCTAGTTTGGCAGCAGTGCACTGTTTGATGTACGGCAGCTAGGTATCGAACCGCCTCAATCAGGAGGCTTTCAACTTCTAGATTGGTGAGATTAAATCCCAAATGATACCGTGACTTGCCTCTCCCAAGCAGTGGCTGCGTGTGTACTCATCAAGACTCCGACTCCAGCGAGACAGTCTGTCCCGCATCTACACGCCCTGTTTAGGGCATGATTCATTGAAAACTTCGATAACTCAGACGCTTCGATATTGGCATGAGCCATCCAACTTACGTCTTCTCGATAATATAGCGTAATGGCGTACTCCAGGGTTAGCCCGTCACTAGCGGAGTTTGGTCGCCGACTCGCAAATTTCTGCATTCTAATCTATCCACGAAGCTCCAGGCAACTTCTCTGATACTTGACTAGACGTAGAGGTAGATAGACTCTTAATGAAGCTTCGAAAATTATGCATTGTTGTCAAGTTGAAGGGTGCATATTTGAAACAGAATGCAACTTGATTCTATGGCTAACCATTCCGAGCAGAAACACCATCCGTGTCACACTTTCCCTCATAGTTCGCATTTAATTCGCATTTGGTACAACCCTAACGATCTCTAATTTCTTGCACAGCTTAGTTGCATCGACTCCTGGCTGTTGTTTCGAAGATTTATCGCGCTCGGTCAACTTGCGGCTACCGATATCTTTGCTCGCTGTCCTGCATGCTACGTCTCACTCTCCTTCCAACCCAAGCGAACAACAATACTGCAAGAATCGCAACAATCACCGGCGCCAACACGACGGAGATTCGATAGCCAGTAGATGAGTTCCACCGCGATGTGAAAGACTCGGCGGGTAGACGGCTTTCCGTGAGTACTGGAGTACTTGCAGAGCTCGAAGTTGATAGGATTGGTGTCACCGTGATGATAGGTGTTACGGTCCGTATTTTTGTATTGGTACCCTTGTGTGGGTTTTTGTCGCTAGGAAAATCTCTAGAACTCGATTTGGAAGATAACTTCGGAAAGTTGAAGCCTGGTAGACTGCTGACACTCGTGGTGTGGTTGACCCCAATGAGTGTGGTCGTTACTGTTTGCATACTTTCTCCTATCCTCAAGGACTGATTCAAGGTTTCTTCCAAAATAATCCCCGATCGAGATCCTATTCGATTCAAGGTACGTTGCCTAGAGCGATTTGATGAATACTGGACGTAAGTGAATAGATAGAGAATCGAGGGTTTTGAGTATGGAGCTTCCGAGTGATGGCTAATCTACATATTTTGCAGTTCACGGAGAAGATTCAGCGTGCATCTACTGACAACACATTTTGGGCGACGTGAATTCAGATTTCCATCGGCGTAGAAGCGCCAGCACGCATAAAGCGCAAACGGATGAATTGAATAATCGAAAAACGTAGTCCCTTTGCGGGTCGTTCAGGAAACCCATAATTCTATTAGGCAGATACAAAGAAAACAAGAAATCTTTGTTTCATCAAGAATCCAAGTGCTGTCAACTTTTCTTATCGGAACCATCAAGAAGAACTCAGTCAAGTTGAGTCGTAGCTAATGGCCCCATATCGCCAATTCTCTAACCTGTTCCTTGTAGGACCATTTTTCTTAAAGTACAAATAAAGGCATGTCAACTTTGTCTTATAGCAGTAGTTTTCTTCTTCGTACATTTCTACGTCTCGCGACAGAGCAGTAATTGAGGTGCGCTCGAAATTACAGTCCGACATCAGGACGTACGATAGCGACTGCGTCCTGCATCAGGGCCTCCTTGGTCTCGTGCTAGACACATCTCCCCTTGGCTCATTCTCTGAAATTGCCTCTGTATTGAAATTCTGGCTTCGAATGATGTATGCTCGCTCTTCTTGGGTGATAGGGCCAGCATTTCGGTTAAACTGCCTCTGCACTGTTTGCCGTTTCCACCACTTGCGAAGCCTACCTCCAGGCATCCCAAATTGCCGAGCGTATGACCGACTCTTGGTTGTAGCTTGAAGAACAGTGAAATCAGATAACGGCTTGACTACTTGTCATTACTTCGGCTATAGGGATAACCGCTGTCGGAGGTCTTCGCAGGGATGGGATCACGACAAGCTAACCCCCTCAAGATCGTCTTCGACCAAAGGTTGAAGGGAGAAGGAGAAGAGTTCTATTAGATACCCTCATATAGTAGCCATACTCCTATGAATCGCACTTTGAAGCATCGTGGCCGCCATACCTGTCCAAACACTCATCAGAGCGTAAAGGCAACGTGAAAGTACACGCATCAAAACAACGCACGGTATCGAATTGCTGTCTTATGTTCTAAATACAAGATCTTTATGCACATAAAAAGAACTTTCAAAATCCAAAGCATTAGTGAACTTGCATACTGCAGGACGAGAAATTATTATTAAGGGAGATATCATCTTAGGACGCAATGAGTTGCGTTGAAGCAGACAAGAGGCTACACCATGACAAGATTACATGTTCCTTCAAGATTGTAATCATATGATCTCGTAAACGGTAGACGTAATACTACACCAGCATGTTCGCTCCGTGTTTGCTGTGTCCCTGTGACAGCACAGGCCTCCCAAACGATTCATCCAATCTAGCGGACGTAAGAAAACGGTGACGCAACAGTTCTGCGGAATTCTATAGTACCTTTCGTAGAGGATAGAATATTTCAATTCAATGTTTTCGTTCCATCCCATGTACAAATCCACTAAACTCTATACAACGACTTTTGAGTATCTCTTTTATCTAGCTCACAAGTTCATACACTCGCCCGCTGTCAGCGCTCTTGCAACAGGCATTGCTTCCAACTCAGCACGAGGGTGGCAGTTGAACTTGTACCGATTATCTCCGCTTTCTCAGGATGAGAGGACGTCCTTGGATCTGTAAAATCCCATCTGCGTATGCAGGCTGTCAAAGACGCCTTTTGCTTTCGTCTACTGTGCAATATACCGAGTATTACCACACCATATATAACTATTGAACCTGTTGAAGCTACTACAGCGATCGACAATGTTGCCATTTTGGGTTCAGTGTTCGGTAAAGGAGTCGAAGTAAGCATTGCGAAGGAATTAATATGGTTTGAAAAAGCGGGAGTCGGTCAAGTTTGCTGAGGCGGATGAAAGCAACGGTTATATCTCAGGGACGGATGATATTAAAGTGTATCACTTTTTAGGAGCACTTCATCCCCCAAGCACTAAATTGGGACGATATCGTTGACTGGACTGAAGCGCTTCAGCAATGGTGATCCGATGTTAGAGTCATTGTAATGCAAAAATCAATATGAGGAAATACGCTCTTCAGTATCGAGAAAGTAAAAATCATATCCGTAGACCCTCCATGCCGACGCCCACCAACTGAATTCCCACCGGTGCCATCGCCATTAGCCAGATTTGTAGAAGTGGCGAGGGTACTCCATTCGGATTGCGTTGACTAGTGATGGAGACGCGCATAGTCAGCGGAATGTCTCAAAAGGTATGTGTTCCCGGATCATACGTACCCTTCGCATTCCGGATTTCCTCCGAAGTCTCATCTTCGATGACCTCAACCTCCTCACTCTTGGTGTCCTTCTCGCTGTCGGCCTTGTTGCTCAGAGTTCCCATGCTGATGCTTTTCTGAATCAACGCCTCACGCCTCTCGTTCTTGCGTTTTTGCTTGATGATCCAGCAGATGATGGCGATGATGATGATGACGACGCCCACGCCGGTTCCGACACTGATGCCCACGATTCCGCCTGTGGTGAGACTTCCCGCGCTATGAGGGGTATTGCTCTCTTTGTTGTGAGTGAATGGAACTGGTTCTATAGAAGGTGTGATTAGCGTGGCGGAGGAGAATGTAGTCGGAACGTTGAGCGTGAAGAGAGGAGATGGGTTCTTAGAAAGAGGAAGAGATGCTAGTGGAAGCTGGCTGTTAGAGAGTGAGATAGAGGCCACAGAAGACGCCGGCACAGTCGGTGAAGCTGAGGTAGATGGTTCCGAGATCGGTGTAGCTGCACCTCCACCCCAGGTCGAAATTGCAGTTGGGGAAACTTCTGTTGCTGCTGCTGCTGCTGCTGCTGCTGTTGCTGCTGACACTGGCAAAGCGCCCCTGCCGGTCCAAGTCGCCATGGTGCTGAGCGTCTCCATGTTCTCTGTTGCAGAGGAAGTGATTTGATTTGCAGAGAGTGTGCTGTGATCGAGCGAAGAGGGTTGCTCTATTATATAAGAGGATATCGCCGCGGGCGGCAGGTGAGAGAGATTGAACGAGCCTGTGGAGGTGAGAGCGGATCTGGTAGCCGTCCAGGCGTCCAAAGTTTGGTTCCCGTGCGTTTGCTCCGCTCCACCTTCACCTTGTGGCGCTGGCGCCTGGTGGGGTAGCGTCTTCTGAAAACTGTCAGGATAGTGACAGTACTTCCGCTATGATGCTAGCGAGGGCTTGCCCTGTAAGCCTCTGATTGGTGTTGGTACAAGTGGTGTTAGATAGTGGTACATAGACTCAATAGAACTACGTTATACAGAAAGCAATTGAAGACTGCTAGAGACACAATAAGTGAAGGGCGCGAGAAGGTCACGATGCTTATTATACGAGTAAGTGAGTGCGCTCGCTCGGATCAGGTTTTGGCTCTACTTCCTTCGCCTTTCCAAATCCATTTCGGTACTGCCATGTGTGTTGAAATTATTCTTCTCCTCCTTCTTTTGACAACGATTGACATTTGATGTGAGTCTCTATCGGCCACAATCAATGCGATCAGATGATGCAATCTCAACGAATGACCTCTAAGTTACCAACAGAGACGGGGCTACCTATACCATCTAGCTCACTTATGGGTCTCATCTTACCCGGTCCAGTTGTCCGGTGCCGTAAAAGTAGAAAAACTGAAAGACACATCTTCACTCCTAAGAAACCAACGTTATATCAACTTGCTTCCCCTCTTCCCCACAAACCTGCTTCAGGATATCCTTGTACTCTGAATCACAATCAATACCTCTCTATAACCTCCACCATGACTTGACTTACGATATAAAGCACCGGGCGTGCAGTACTTCCCCACATCCACACTCTCCAAACACGGCTTTATCAGTCGCACGTACTCGTCAACCCGATCTTGTGACTCTTTACATATTGGCGCGAGAAGATGTGGAGGATATCCATCGAAAACGCCGTCTGGTAAGCAGTATTGCTAGGACTGTCAGGTCATTGACAATGGAAGGAGGTGTGGGAGACGTACAACTCCACATGTCGGTAACGGATTACGTATTGCTACAGCAAATGCCGATGGTGCGATTATGAGCGATGCAGTGGTGATTGCGCATGATGTCTTCATTGTTCCTTTTTTCTAAGAGTTGGTTTGCGCAATCGGTAGGAAAGTTTTCGGAAGGCTGAAAAGAATTATTGCTAGGCCGTCCGGATCATTCCAAGCTCTTATGAACGTAAGTGCGCCTCCTAACCACCAGTCTAGGATGAACGAATTTTCGGTCCCGTTTGCGATGAATTTTCCGGATGCAGTCGAAGAACGAACAAAGAACAAAGACGCTAGAAATGTAGGAAGTAGCGGGGTGAATGTATTTCAGAACGTCACCTCACAACGTATGTTGGAGATGTTAACGATCGTACGGGTTGTCGCGCGAGATGGATGCGCGTGAGGCTGATGGATGGGCGCAGGACGAAGCGAGCGATCCTTGGGATGTAAATGACGGGAATGAGGCTGAGTTTTCATCACAATCGCTAGTTGTAGCCACGGTTGCGCTTGCCTGAGAAGAGTTTCATGGTATCGGTAGACCATGGTTTGCATTTTGTAGACGTACCACGACTTTGTAGACACTCAAGCTAACATGTTGGAATCAAGACTACTCCAACTCCGACACCGTACTCATCCTATTCTCACTACTCTCGACTCGCCGATGTTGGGACTTGCTATACTTAGGCGGTGGGCTTCGCGGTGACTCCAGCTCAGCTGCTGCATCGGACGGTAGAGTCGCATCTCGCTGAACCAACGATTTGGCTGCTCAGATGAGCTGGTTGGAGGAATGCCTGCAGCAGCAGTAGTAGTCAGTTTCTTGCGTTTCCCAAACCAGTATGCAGCAACTATCGCCAGTGCAATGGTTGGCACTGCGATGCCTACTGCGATGCCCACTTTCGCACCAATGGATAGACCATGATGCGGGCTAGTATCTTGGGAAGGAGAGACTGCCGTCGTCGTTTCTGAGACTGAATCCGTTGTAGAAGTGGACAACGTGGACAATGACGATGCTCTCGTTGTAGAAGGATAAAGCGTTGCGAAGCTTTGAACAAGGTATGTCTTGATGGGGTCTCCCAGGCTAGTAATGGGATGTCGAAGACTTGCGCACTCCCGTTGAAGCTGTGTCATATACTCTAAAGAGCAAGATCAATTTGGTAAATGGGCAAACGTCTGGGTGCTTTACCACTAATTCCTCCAGCCGTGCAATTCGGGTGCAGCACGCAGCTCTCGATATTGCCGACAAAGAGCTCAATGTACCGCATTTCTTGACTGCAGATACACTTGAAGTTGTTGACCTTGCAGCCATTCCAGAGCTCACCTGTGAAGCATGTCTCCTGCAGCCTGCGTCAGCATCTGTGAGGTACACTTTAGGGAACACTTACTATACCACAGGTCGGGACCTGCGCTGCCATCTTCCCTAGAATTTTAAGAGGAAGCTTTCAAGGTTAGTTGGCAAGATATGGGTTTCTGAAGGTAGTCAAAGGTCGACGCAAGGAGGATGAGTCGCCTCAACCCCGCAGGGTGTCCAGTATGTGCGTTGCAATGAGGTGACCAGGTGCAGTCTCGTGTAGCCCATAATGCGAACACACTGGAGCGCACAAGACTCAAAGCCTGTTTAATGAAGGAAGCGAAGCTCTTTCATGTACCCCAGAGCACCAGTTTAGGCAGGTATCTCAAAGACCACCGTCTCACGGGACAACGCTGTGCAAATGTCATCGAACACGGTTAGCTATCAATGCAATCAGTGCTATATCGTCAGCCTCTTTTTGATTCCAAGCTCTGGTGTTGTACGTACCATTTAAATGCCACCATCCATACTCGATTCTTCAGAACGAGACTCTGAGTTCTTGCGCCAGTTGAGGTTTGCCTCTACCTTCTCACATTCCCCGCACATCTTCCTCCTCCCACACACACAACCGGACTCCCCAAACCGCCCACCAGATCCTTTTTCTAACCCTTACTATACGCAGGCGGCGGCAGCTTGAGAGAAGGGGGAATCTACTTCATCGCAGCTCAGGGTTTGTTGAGTCGGCATCGGGTCAGTGGCTCAATGGTTGGAGCGACAAGAGGGCAGAAGGGTAAAGGATAAAGACTCCAGAGGTTTTGTTGCGCGAAGATGGTAGCAAACTCACGTCGTTGCACAGGGAGGGTGTAGCGTTGGACAAGAGGCTCAGCAGCACCATGCGATCACGAAAAAGTCTAGACATGGAAAGAGAATCCAGAAAAACGGTATGTATATGGGGACGCTGGATCCTTCTAGGTATTGTTACATGCATGTCTATTATGTCAGCCCTATCATCTTTCCTTTCTATACGTACAAGCTTGAAGCGAAGCGGTGCCTATCAGAACGCCTCACCCACTATGCTTTGGACCAAGTGCTTCGCAGCACTGGTTCCACACTCCAAGGCCTCGGGTCCAGCACCCTATCCAACCCCACGCTCCTCCCTTTCCAGCCACCATTCTTCAGGCCCCTCGCCATTGACCAAGCACCGCGAATACAATCATTTACTCCAACGCCATTGAACTGGTTCCCCACAACCCTGACCCTGCCATGGAATCTCTGTCCCAGCTCTTCCGCGAACCTCTTTAACCGATCCTCAAAGCCAACAGTATACTGCGGGATAGCGTTGTAGTTTGTGCTGACGTTCCACGCTAGTGGTTCTTCTCTGATCCCCAAATGCCTTGCTAGTACGCTTCTCGCGTTCTCCAAGCCTTCTTCTTCACTGGGGTATTCGACCCAGTCATCCCACCAACGGCCGCCCATCATGACGGTGACTTTCGTGCCGTTGACAGAGTCTTGGCCTTGAATGGCGTCTGAGTCGAAGATGACGCCAAGCGCACGTTCCGGGTTCTGCTCGAAGGGGACGGACTCGGGGATGAGGTAGCCGAAGCCTTTGTGTGGGATGAGATTGGGGGTTGGAAAGTAGAGGTTTACCACTTGGACCGTGACGGTGGGTGTGAGTTTCGGTGCTGGGAGAGTGGAGATGACGAGGTCGAAGGGTTGGCGGTTCAGCGAGGGATCATCAGCTTGTGAAGAGGTGGTAGTCGTTGGAGGTGTGTAGTCTAGGGGTTGTGATTTCGTGTCTTTTGAAGAGCTGGACACGACTTCGACCTGTTCTGAGCCTGTGATCTTGTTTAAAGAGTGTATCGCCGTGCCTGTCTTGATTTCGAACTGCTTGTTCCCTCGTATCCGACCTTCCAGCTTCGTCATCAGCGTCTGCAGCCCATTCTTGAACGAGAATGTGCTTGCAGCCGACATGTCCTTGCCTAGCTTCTCATCCACCTTGAGCTCGACATCCATAGCGCGCGCATCCTCGTAGTCGGTCGGATGGAACAGCGAAAGCGTCTCACTTCGGGGATCATTCGCGTTGATGTTGAAGTAGCCGCTCACGACACTGCCATACATGCCCTCCAGCTGCCAGGGCACCGGAAACAGCGTCTTTGCGCTCAACTGCCATATGTCTCCAGCATATATGCCATGTAGGACCGCGGAAGCCATGTTTTGCGCAATCCGCTTGTCTACTCGTCTCGATATGAAGGATCCGACCGACTCGTCCGTCACGTTGAGAGGTCGTCGCGGCCGCCATAGTTCCGCCGCCACACCCCAGATGCCCGCGAACAGACCGCTTTGGACGCATTTGAAAACTGCTGGAAGCATGTTCCCATCTTTAGGGTGTGGGAGGCGGTTTATGCGGTCCGGGTAGTAGATGTAGCGGTTCGTTGCGGCCGGCGCATCTTTGCTCGTGTACAAGACCTCTTCCGCGAGGTCCAAGTCTTGCACCTGTCGCTCGTTAGCGTCAATGGCACCTGTAGAACTTGTGCTCCTACCAATGCGACGGTCGGCCTCGCACCGATCACAGGGCGTAACGTCCGGGGCCCATATTCGAAGAGCACCTCCCCGCCGGAGACGTCGAACTTCTTAGACTGGATCCAGCCCCCCAGCCGCTCCTTCCCTTCGAAGATGGTGATCTTGCTGTTCGGGAAGTCTTTGGCGACGTAGTACGCGCTGGCCAGCCCAGACACGCCGCCGCCCAGGATTGCAATCTTGTCCGGGTCAGCTTTCGAGCTTGCGTGTCGGCGGCGTGAGCATTGCGAGCAGAGGAGCGGGCGCGAGGAAGAGACATGGGTCAATGCCGACTCGACGAGTGCGACATGTCTCTTAAGCCGCATTGCCGGTTGCAGGGAGTGGTCGGCAGCTGGAGGTGCTGTCCATTCGAGAGTTCTCGACTCTGAATATCGCGGATAGGTGACGTCTAGAAACTGAAAAGGGCCGAGCTTCGGCTTGCTGCCGCCCGAGCTCTAGCTCTAGCCTGCACGCCACAGAAGCAGGTACGGTGATTATCACGATACACGCATTGCATGAGGAGAATGTTGTAATGGGACAGGCAGCTTCGAGGCCGCCAGAGAAAGAGATATCCTTTGAGAAATGAGAGAGACTACCTGACCGAAACATATGCCATCCAAGCGGTGAACCCAGCGACCAGTCTAAGGTCGAGCCTCCCGAGCCGCAAACGCCGTCATATCCTGAATATAATACAATGCTGTGCTACAGTCCAATATGCCTTTCATGTAGCAATCCATTCGGGTTCCACCAGCCACGTGCGACTAGACCGCTTAGGTCACAATCTCTGTGTCGACGCTCTGGCCGGGAATGATGAGCTCCTCCGGTCCCTCCTCCGCGAACTTCCTGTCGCTGACATGCTCCTTGTTTTCCTCGTCGCCAGCCTTGGGTGCCACCCATACCTTGTCCTTGAACGTCTTCTTCTGGCCTTCGGCGTGCTTGAACGTGCAATAACGGTTGGTGCAGGGGTTGAATTTACACATCGTGGTGCTGTGCCAGAACTTGCATCCCGGTGTTTGGCAGTCTGCCCCGTTCCTACATGGCGGCATGCTGGGATGCTTATACGGGCAGTTGGCCATATCGCGGCAGTTCGGGTAGAACACGCAGTCCTTCTGCGCTTGGAACTCGTGTCGCTGGGCCGGCGATGGGTGCTTGCCGACACACTTCTTATTTGTGCACGCAGCGCCAAACTGGCATGTGTCATTCATGTCAAGCGGTGTGCCATCTGGCGCGGCTGCCGACTGATGCGCAAACGGGCAGTCTGGCTTGCTACACCTCAGGTTGAACTTGCACATCGTGCTGAAAGCGTCTGGCCGTGATCCCTCGACGTCCATCGCGCCGTCGCCGTTCTCTGCGTTAGGGTGGCCGTCGCTCATGGCCTCGTCCTGGCTGCCCTTCTTCGAGAACTTGCTTGACGGGGGGAGGTTCTGGCGTCCGTGCTGGCCAGATTTGTCCATGCGCTCGATCAAAGGCTTGCCGCGACCGCGACCGCTTCCGCCTTGCTGTGGGAAGTTGGGGTTGACAAACGTTGTAGGAGGCTGCCCAGAGAAGATCTGCTGCATCATCTGTGCTTGCTGCTCGTACATCTGCATGAGCGCAAGCTGTTGCTGGGGGTTCAGCATGCCGCCGGGGCCCATGTTGTTCGGACCGCCCATCGGAGGCATGGGCATTGAAGGCATCCCGTTCATCATGTTCCCGTTCATCCCATTCATGCCGCCGTGACCCATGCCAATACCGCCGTTCATTCCCACACCCCCTCGATTGGCCATAGCTTCAAGTCCACGGCCAACTTGTGAACCTCGGGGGCCCTTCGGCGGCTCTCGTGAATGTGAGTTGATTCGACCGGTGCCTGATGTGCCGCGGATGCGATGTAGCGCGGAGTCGTCTTGTCGACTGAGGGACCTGTTAATGTTATTGAGCATGCGGCCGCCGCGCTGTGGTTTGGAGCCGGAGCCACTGCCGCTGCCGCCGCCGCCGCTGCCACTGCCGTTGCGCATAGCTTTGGGTCCTGTCGGTCTAGAAGGTTGAGTTAGCCTGAATCTTGAGCAGGTCGGATGATTCTGGTGCATCTGCGCACGGCTTCTGTGCAGCGCAGCAGCTTCCAGTGTGGAAGCTGTCCTTGCTGGGAGAGAGTTTTCATTCGACGGAGACGCCGTACGGGACGAAAAGAATGACTGGATAGGTGCATACATGCTGCTTTGGCCGGCGTCGGCGCCGTCCATGTCTGTGTCTTGAGCGGCTGGCTGCATATCGCCGCTCTCCATCTGCTGTTCCACTGACTCTACGGGCGCATCGCTGGCTGCCGCATTCCCGCCGCGTAGAAGGCCAATCTGTTCGAATAACCAATGCGCAAACTGCTGGGTCTCGAGGTTCTCGGGCCCAAGGCCCAACAGATCGTTCGCGAGCTCGCCGGCGATGGTTCCTTCGTTCTTGTCGTTGTCAAGCATGGCCAGTATGTACTCGAACAGGGTAGCGTCCTCTGGTTCGGTCGTCCATCCGTACTCTACGAGCTTCGGCTGGACGATGCTGTGGAGGGCGCCGGCCATCTGCGACCCCGGCGTGAAGTCGGCGTCCATGTTTGTGGGCGTGCGAGCGGTTCCGTGTAGGGCTGAGAAAGAAGAGAAGAGGGGTGCGAGTTGGGAAGGGATGTCAGTGTCGTAGGCAGGAGCGCGGCAGTGTGTCGTGAAGGTCGCGAGGACTCGGGAATGGGAGTCGAAAACAAAGGAGTGGCGACCAGGCGCCGCGCGTTTTATTGTCGCCCGCGCGCTCAAAGAAGCAGACAAAGAAGCGTGCAGGTTGCGGACAGGCAGCGACGCAGGGCAGGCGCAGGTGTAGATGGGTGAGGGTGAGGGCGTGATTGTGAGGAAGTGACGGCCGGTTTGAAATTGCGTAGAGCACAGCGCCAAGACCTTACTTACTTAAGCGCGCCTTCCATGCTTGTCTAACTTCATTTTTCGCTCTGCGTCCGCGCCCTTCTGCAAACACCACCTCGTCCACCCCAAAGCGCCGTCGCTCAACCTCCACGCCCGCTTTGAAACCCGCCTGCACCCACAGCAGTCTCAGCCAACATGTCGCGCGGTGGCACCACCCTCTACGTTACCGGCTTTGGCCACGGCACCCGCGCTCGCGACCTGGCCTTCGAGTTCGAACGGTATGTCTGACTACGCCTCACCTCCACCACGACCGCCATCCTCGTCGTCCTTCTTGCTTCAGCATCGAATTCCCTATGATAGTACCCTTCACGCCGTGCTATCCCGCGAGCGATCGTCCCGCGACCCGTCCCTTCCTCCCCTTTGACAACAGCATGCCTCTGCGCGCGAGCCCGGTCCTTCCTCATTCTACGCCCCTTCCGCACACGCTCATCGCAACTATCAATTCTGACATCCTTCCCCAGCTATGGCCGGCTCGTCCGCTGCGACATCCCAGCTCCGCGCTCGGCATCCAGCAGGCTGTAAGTCACAATGCCCTCTGTTTGTCACACAGACAAAGCGCTAACCGCTCAGGTTCGCGTTTGTTGAATATGAGAGCCGCCGTGATGCGGATGATGCCTATCATGAGATGCACAACAAGCGCATTGGCCGCGATGACCTTTTGAAGATCGAGGTTAGGACATCCCGTCAAAACATTACCTGCAGCTATTGACCTACCACAGTGGGCCCGTACGCCTCCATCGGCCTCGTGGCGCTTTGATTCGGGCTCTGGTCGCGACCGTGGTGGAGATCGTGGTGGAGAGCGTGGTGGAGAGCGTGGATCTCGTCGCGAGCGCTCTCCGCGCGGAGGTGGCAGCCGTCGTAGTGCCTCGCCCCGCCGTGGCCGCGGTGACTACTCCCCCCGTGGCCGTGGTGGAGACTACTCGCCTCGCAAGGATGACCGTGGACGTGACCGAGACCGCGACTACGATCGACGCGACCGCGACCGCACTCGGAGCCCAGAGGACCGTGACCGTGAGATGAAGGACGTCCGCGACCGTGATGACGATCGTGAGCGCGATAGGGAGCGCGAGCGAGACCGTGACCGGGAACGTGAGCGTGATCGCGAGAACGGTGCCAACGGCGAGGACCGCAAGGGTGAGCTTCCCTTCCGCCCCTTTCCCTTTGTTCAAGACGACGAACTTCTCTGATTCCCCGGTAGTCGAATCACCTCCACCAGGTGCACACGACGATCTCGACACTGCCGAGTAGGCGGATAGTCAAATGCTCAGCTAGTGTCGTCACAAGGTAGAGGTGTATGCCAACTCAGATGGTACATGGGTGATGAAAAGCAGCAAGGTTCGGTTCAGTCCATCCATGGTTTGGGTTTCTTTTCATTAGGCTCGGGGCGGTCTCCATCGAATGTCTTCGGCGGAGTTCTGCACAATTGATCAAATTAACAGCACGGTTTCTCTGACGAACGATCTCGGCGACATCGATACGGTTCGGTTCCAGTCACATCAATTTCCATATCGGTTTCGGTCGGTCGATCGATTCGGTTTGTCGAATTCTTTCCCACAACATGTACTTTACTCGAGCGATACCGTAGTAACTCTCCCTATCCATCCACTTTCGATGCCCTCGATCATCCCCCCGCCTCCCCGTCCACCCCGTCCACCACCGCCGCGCGACAGCTCTCACGGACCCGGAGGTTTGTATCATCTCTCTTATCTTGGTGCAACACCTCTCAAGCCTGTGCCGTGACGTTTGGAATTGTGCATATGTATCCTCGAGCTATCCACGACATTCTCGTCCCTGATCATAAGTAACAAGAGCACAACCAACCTCTCCCAAAGCAGGCTACGGATCAAATGCCAACGTCAAAATCACTCGCATCTCACAGTTCTAGTTCATTCACACGGCAGTCACAGGCGGACGCTGTTACCTCACCAAAAATGGTAGATTAGATGCTTGCCTTGATCAAATTAAATGCACTAATACACGGCTATTGAACCAATCTCAAAAGCTCCTATGACCTTCCATAATCCCTGAGAGCATGAACCATATTCCCAAGCTCGTGTCCCGGTCGCCTTTCCGCCCATCCCAGATTATTGACCCGTCCAGCAGGCGAGAAGTAAAGTCAGAATATGCCGCGACTCTCCTGGCCTCGCTCTCACGGCAATGTCATAATCATTTTGTCTGACCAGCCCTCCAAACCCTCCGCACCTTCGCCACCCCTTTGCCCCTAGACTCGCTGCTTAGAACAAGCAGTCCAAACAGCAACAACACGCCAGCGCCGCAAGACACGCGCCAAACAGCCCCGTCGACGCACCGCCTCCCCTGCTATCCTGCTGCTGCGGATAATACCCCATCTGCTGTGGTGGAGGTCCCTGTGCGTAGCCTGGCTGTCCGTAACCGGGCTGGCCATAGGGTTGCTGGTACGGGCCCATTTGTTGCTGTTGATATGGGTTTGGCGAGCCGTAGTAGTCGCCGTTCGAGGGCGGGGCGGGACTGGCGCTGTTGTAGTATGGTTGCGGTTGGCCGTAGGGTTGTTGGTGGATCGGGGGCGGCGAGACTGGGTAGGAAGGGGGTGCGCCTTGGGGCGCGTCCTATCTCATCGTCAGTATAGATGCATCATGGTGGTGGGAGTGGGTTTGAGAGTTGGGTGGCGCGAGCTTGATGTGTAGATTAGGGGATGGGAGGTGGACGTACGTATTTCTGGTGGTCCATTCTTGATGATTCTGAAGAGTGTCGAAGCCTTGCGAATGGGTATGGAGAAGAGGAGTCCTTGTGAGGAGGCGAGGAAGATCACAAGTGCGACTTCCTGTTGGTGTCGCGCGGCAAGGCTGGGCAGTGCTCGTCCTGGGTCTTTGTCTGCGTCGTGAATGCCGCTCGCGCCTTGCTCTATTGTTGTACCGCGAAAAGTGCTAAGTTTGTACGAAAGGATTGATGTGTAGAGAAAGCGCAGTCGGCGACAGAGCGCTTATGTTGAATTCGCAGTCCGTAACTGCTCGGGCCGGATGTGCGTTTGAAGTCGTTGCAAAGTGTGGCTGAGTAAATGCCGAGGGAGGCGTGCGTAATCGATGCTAGGCCTATCTCGTCCACGGATCTCTCACCACTGCTTAGGTCAGTTCCGTTCTACCTTCCTATACGTCACTACGGTTTTTCGGTCGCTAGATCTGTGTCCTGGTGCGTCGCGAAGATGCGAAGGCGTGACCCCTCTTTGGTGACACGGCGGGGGAGGCTGAGCAGATGGGATGGCGGACAGCGGGAGAGGTGAGTGGAGGAGAACACGAGGGGTGCTGCAGTGG
The DNA here is from genome assembly GCA_010015825.1 of Lophiotrema nucula. NCBI lineage: Eukaryota > Fungi > Ascomycota > Dothideomycetes > Pleosporales > Lophiotremataceae > Lophiotrema > Lophiotrema nucula. Next base: position 523,102 of record ML977323.1, on the reverse strand, counting down.
CGCTCTCTAGCAAATGAGACGAGGACAGAGGAGACGCGGGCGGCCAGGCAGAATCAACCTAAAAATTACACGCGATGCTTCATGTCAATCATCTTGGTTCCATCTTCCATCGTCCGTGGGTTCTGTCGTTACAGACGATGGCATCATGAGTTGGCTTCAACGCATTGGCGTCCTCCGACACGGCTGGCTTGTCCTGTTATGGTACACGTGTGATGCATTAGGAGCAGCCTTGCAAAACATCACACTACCTCTACCAGTGGGAACGACAAACAACGGCACACCAGGGTTACTCTGTACACCGACTCGATGGACTGACGTAGCTTCCTTCTACCTCCTCAACTACGTTGCCCACGCCGCTACTGTCATCACACGTCCAGGGGAAAGGAGCGTCGACTTTGCTGTCACCGTTTTGGGCTCACTACTTTTCCCAGCTCTTGGGTTGTACAGGGGCGTCGAGGCTATCCTATGCGGAGCGTTGTTTGGCAGAAGAGATGAACCAGACGCAGACTTGAGGAAGGCAGCAAAGAGTGGAGCGTTGTGTATGGTCGTGAGAAGTCCAGAGTGGAGGCCGAAAGATGGCGAGATCATTCCCCATGCTATCATCAAAAGAGGAGCTAGAATGGCGGATCCTGATCTACATTGTCACTCCGCCAAAGAAGACTCGCTACACCTGATCACATACCAAGCGCCATGGACGTTCTCGCGATTTGGACGCCCAACATATGTGCATCGTCAAACGATTCATGGAGCATATGCACTGCCTCCCGGCTATCGCTTCGTCCTCCTTTCCCCAGACACCTACTTTGCTTCAATCTCTACTACTCAAACCATAGAAGTAGCAGCGACATACAATCTCGTCAAAGCACTCGTTGCGCTTGCGCAAACAGGATACGCATCGTTGACTCTATATCGTTCTCGAGGGGATCAAATCGAGAAATTTGGTTTCACTGCTTTTGGTCTCACAGTTGCTCCGTATGCCGTAATGAGCATCATGAATCTGCTAGGGAATTTGTGCAGACCCGATTACGCGAGCCTATACATGGTTGAGTCAAGTATCATGGACGAAGCAAGGGCAAGAGGCGGTACTTTCTATGGAACTGTGGGTCGAGTCGAGGAGGAGAGGACATCGTACGTTTCCAGCTACTGCGAGGGAACTGAGCCCATCCAGGAGTTGAAATGCTCCGTAAGTGAAAATGGGAATACGATGGCGGGCCTGAGCACATACACTCCGGTTATGGCTCTCGGACGCAGCGATCAGAAGGATGAGAAGTCCGTCTCCGAAGGTTCATCCGCCGCCTTGCAGACTGACTGGCACATCAAAGATTTACCGCAAGATGGCAACTATACAGGCACCGAAGGCGACCCAATCCTCTTCATCCCGTCAGCCAACACACTCAAGACTCTTGACACGTCTCTCGAGGGTAACGTCGTGAGGCGCACAATCGCGTCCATCACCCTCAAACGCACAAACTGGCTCTGGACATGGAAATGCAAACCCCGCACCTGGTCCCTCACCTTCTCGCCCACCAACAGCCACCCCTTCCGGTGGCGCTTCACCAAGTTCTTTCTCACAACTATCATTGCGCTTCTTCCCCTCCTCATCAACGGTCTCATGTCGCACTTCAAACCCGGCACTATACCACCTTCAGAGTCGGATACGTGGAGGAGCTACGTCTTGCAGTGGCTGATAGTAGGCGTCATTTCCGGGATATGGTTCGTGCTTGAACAAGAAGCTAAAGATGCGGCGCCGAACCCAAAACATTACTTCGGACCGGCTGCGAGGGTGTTGGCGTATGTTTTGAGTGCGAGTCCGGCGATTGGGGGTTTTATCGTTGTGGGCCAGATGTTGAGTCGGTATGGGACGTGTACATGGATTGGAAGTTGAAGGGCTAAACTAGGTAGTGAGCATCTTGCATAGATATTTTCATTCAACGTGGGTGAGCGAACGTGGGGTATATTGCTAGCATTCTGTTTACATGAGAGAAGAAACGCGACGCGTACAGGATTACAAACTAGTCAACTCAGATATCTGCCCATTCTGAGATTAAACATTACCACTCCAGTTCGTCTCCATCGTCTCCAGCGAGAGGCAACCCTTGCATACCATCATAGTCAATCTGTCGACCACCATTGTGATCCTCAAGACCATACATACATTGCTCCAGTCAGACTCTTGCGTAGCAAGTCATCTGGACAGCTTAATCGCAAGGCATCTAAGCCGCCGTCTCAGCACTAGGCCTGACATCCTTCTCAGGATGAACCGGCGCAGCAGCCGCAGTAGCAGCAGCTTTCCAAGCCAGCGTGTCAACAACGAACGCAACAAGCGTGAAGAAGAAGCCCAAGAACAGGAAAGACTCGTTGGCGAGCTTGAGAGAGCAGTGGCCGAAGAAAGGAGCGTTGAGGTTGCAATTGCCTTTGTTGTAGTCTTGGGCTGAGAAGATGAAGCCCGTGAGCCAGAGGTAGCTGAAGATGAAGTTCAGGGGAAGGTAGAAGAACTGGTAGAACTTGGTGAAGGGGAGGACGAAGGATGGGAGCCAGAAGCTGAGGACGAGAGCAGACTAGGTATGGTTAGAGGGCGATGTAGATGGACGAGGTTGGAGGAGACTTACGATTACCATCTCGAAGATCAGGTGGGAGTCGTGGGCATAGTCGTTCAGGAAGTAGCCCGTGATGCCGACGACGATGGTGGAGCTAACCCAGACCATGAAGTGGGAGCCTGCGAGAGCGACCTTGGCGGCGCCTGAGGGGATCTTTGCGGAGACCATTGTGATTTTCGGTTGGTTTATTAAAGTATGCTAGATGTAGCGAATAGTATGTGGTTGAGTGACTGGCCCTGGACTGAGGCTGGATGCTCGAAGCCTTCTTGGTGACTTTGCTGCTGTTGCTTGATGACTTTCATGCCTTCATCCTCAGTCCTTTATATCTGGCCCCGTGAACAACACCCTCGCATACCCTTGCTGCCCGATGACGCTGCTCGATGCTGTTCGCTCATTCCTCGGCTTCTACGAGTGATGCTTATCGTGCCACATGTCACGCAAAACCCCCTCTTCCTTCCCCTCTCCACCCACAGCTCATCCGGCGGGCCCCGACATGACTCTTCTGGATACCTTGCTGCCTCTTATACATCACGTTCAAGGACCGTATGTGGCGCCATCCCAGATAGGTTGTCTTACTAACTATTCGCGTAATGGCATGATGCCTGGAATTGAGCAGATTCAGCCAGCAAGGTCAGAAAACGACAGGCTCCGGAGAGTTTGAATGAAGGATCGACCAATCGTGAGTTCTGCTTAAAGGTGGCGGTAGGTATGGAGATGATTCGGGCGAGGTAGGCAAGCATCGGTATCCCGGGCACTTCCGGGTGTGCTGTCAGGATGCAGATCATACTCTATCAAGTTTCAATCTCTACATTAGATGTGCTGTATGCTGCTTTTGATGCATACACCCCGCTTCGGAATGCTGCGTTGGGGAAATGATGCTCGTTTGGGATCAACTGCCATACCCATGAAGAAGGAAGTCTAGTGTCAGTCGGTGAGTTGTGCTACAACGCTTTTCAATATTTGTGGCGAATCACGTTGTCGGAACCGCGACCGGAAGCATCGGGAACCAGGTCTCGTGATATATAAGCACCCGAGCAAATGGTTGTTCGGCAAGCCGGTGCCGGGTGGTCAATTAGAAGATGGAGATATTCTACTGTCCAATGGCGGCATTGTTTGGGTGAACGAGATGTCAAGTTATCATGATTTGCCTCCACGAGTAATGGGAGAGCGAGGAGCTGGAGGTTGGCGGAAGACCTGCAAGGAGTCAAGCTTGAGCAGCCAGGCTAGGGTCTTGACATAACTTGATGCCAAAGCTGCTCTGAGTGAGCTATGGCATAGCTGTTTCTCGTCGATCGTAAATCTGAGCCCCGATTCTCCTTCAGTTGAAGCTGCATCCAGCACCTGCAGTGTGCTTGCAGAAGCTCACATGCATCGTTGGCTAGGTGGGGGCTCGACTCCGAATTATGCGACAATTCCTGCCAGTCGTTTTTGGAAGTTGTAAGAGAAGAGAAGAGGATTTCGTAAATAAATCCCAGGATACAACAGGAGCCTCAAGTGACACACAATACACGAGGAGCGTTGAAGAACAGCCATGGCAAGGAGAAGGGGATGTTGATGGGTAAGTTGCTGCAGCCCGGTTGGTACTGAGACCGGCGACTAGGGAGAAGTCGGCCGAAGTTCGGACGACCCCTACCTTCCCTCTCAACTGGCTTATCGTACCCTTTGCTCCTGATGAAGAAAGATTCAGGAGATAGGTAGAAAATGTGTTCCTCAAATGGGCGGGCGTTCTCTGGAAATGCTAGGCAGCGAGAGAGGCGTTGGTTGGCTGGAAGAATTCTCGTCTGAAAGAGAAGGCGCGAGCCAGGACCTCCACTCCATGGAAATGTTCGACTTCGACTCTTCAACTTGACCATTCAGACCTTCTTGGAAGCATCGTTGAAGAAACCCAAAGCTCGAGACGTCTGTCCTCTTAATGGTCGCAATGCGGATGTAAAGACCATGAGAACTTCCGAGGTCCGTCAAGTGGTGCTGCCGATCCACCTTTACGTCTAAATCAGGCCCCCAAATATTGGCATCTTCAGCCTCACTGTCCGGTACCACCACTGAAGCGCTTCTCGCCAGACAGTCGGACTCTGCCTAACGCCGAGCTGAATACAGAGCGAGGACAGCTCGGCTTTTGTACCCCTCTAGAGCTGTCTACGTCGGACAATTGGGTACACTGGCTGCGGTCTGGGCAACCACGATTCGACCGAGTGTTGCTTTTACGAACACGCTATGCCGCCTCTATTGAGTGGCGCAAGCCACGACGGTCTACGAACGCTCTAATACTTATCCCGATGTCGATAGGCGTGCGGCTACAACACCTCCATCGTCTAGCCCTGCGCCGAATCCACCACATGGCGGGGCTTAAGAATAGCCGGAGGCCCCTCAGGCTCTGTAGCTCGTTGTATCTCTTTCAATGTCTGTTTGACACCTCGAAAACAGATGTCGGGATACTTCAACATGCCGCCCTCTGGGCCGCCGTCGGCGGGGCCATTCTCGCCGACATCGCCCTACTCCATCCACACACCCTCTACCACAGCGTCGTATTCCTCGAAAGACCCCTTTTTCTCGCCAAAGACTGGCTATGAACGCGACAGTGGCCAATGGCAATCATTCCAGACCACTCCCGGAACAGGTTACCATCAACCGTTCGATCAGCATCAGCCCAATAACCTCCCTACTCGGCCCAGAAAACTCATTCATCAAATTTCCCATACCTGGCAGCGGCTCTGGTTATGGGAGACTTGCGCGTGTGTCCTGGCCGTGGGAGCTCATCTTGCAATGATCGCAATGCTGGGTGTATACGACGATGCGAGGGAATCTAGCTGGACGCGACCATGGACGTTGAACTCCATGATCTCTTTCATGATCACCATCATCAAAGGTGCAGCAATGATCCCGATCGCTGCATCTCTGGGCCAATTGAAATGGAGACGGTTCTGGACCTACCGAAGGCTCACAGATCTCGATGTGTATGACGAAGCCAGCCGTGGAACATTAGGGTCGCTAAGATTGATATGGGACTTGAGAGTCTGGCATTTTGCTACGTTTGGAGCTATCCTCACTGTGGCTGCACTGACAATGGATACAATGGCGCAGAACGTCGTGAGCACGGTTCAGAGACTCGAGGTAACGGGAGGAGAGGCAACCGCTCCACGCAACAACAACTACGCGACGTACAACGTGTATACATCTGGCGAAGATCCCGGGGACCAGCTGCCCTGGCCATCAATGGTCTCCGCGATCAACTTCGGGATGTCATATACGGCAAGCATGTTCTGGGCGGGCTCTCTTCTTCCCGTCGATTGCTTGACTGGCAACTGCACTTTTGGCCCATATCAATCCCTCGGTGTCGAGAATATCTGCCACGACGTGACCCATCTTCTAGATAAGAGCGACGCGAGTGTCTACAGCCTACCCGACGGACCGTTTCTACGCGCCAATGACGGGCTAATCAACATTTCATCTACTACCGACTACCCGACTAACGATCTCTTCCCAGACATCGGCCCGCTCATCACGAACTTCCAAGCCATTGCAAATCCGAGCCTCGAAGAGCCCGTGGCTATCCAGTGCGCGCTTTACTGGGCCGTTAGCACCTACACAGCTTCAAACATGACAAACTACACATTCTACGAGCCAACAACATCAGTATGGACTAATACAACAGAAGAAGCGATGACAAAGTACAACCAAACAGAGTACATCTACATGACACCCCCAGAATGCTGGGTCAATGGAACCCAGTTCAAGGACACCAGCGATGAGCGATGTCTGAACTGGGTCGGTTCACTCGCACAACTTGGTCTCCAGAACTTCCTCATCAGCGACAGCATTGGTATGACAGGAGAAGCGTATCAAGTATCCAAGACAGGCTTCTTCGTCAGCAACCTCTTCGCAAACGCCGCCAATTACGTAACTACGCATGCGCTGTCGAATGCAACGTACAACATGCTCGAGCTGACCGTCAACAATACTGCAATCATGATAACGCAGGGTGTCCGACAGCTGCCAACGTTGCAGGATGATGGGAACTTCACCTGGGCGCCTGTGAATGGTACAGTGTATCAGTACGAAACGTTCTTCGACATACACTTCTACTGGCTGGGTGCCACACATGCCGTTGTTGGAGGCAGTATGCTGTTCATGTGCATCACCATCTGGCTGACTAGGTGCGATCATCCGTGGAAGACCTCAACCTTGCCGTTACTGTTCCATGGCTTGAGTCCTCAGGATCGGGCGACTGTGGCAGACGTGCCGCAGATGATTGATATGCGCATCGCGGCGGACAGCCTGAAGGTAAAGATGACGATGACGGCCGTTGGGCAGAGACTGGCGACAAGAGAGACTATAGCGTCTGGCTGAATGCCCTAAAAATTTCCAATCGTACGGCGACAGCCTACCTATTTGCAGCCAAGGCGCTCTCGGAAAATACTTCACGAACACACACGAGCATGATCGGCAATCGATAGGAGATATGTACTCGCCTAGACTCAGCCTCGGGCACAGTTCTTACCGCAGTCATACTTACCTGGAACACCACCAACGCATACACGAGGATCGTACCAACATGCCCTAATCAGACGAGGATCAAAGTCAGATGCCGCCTTCAAGCAGACTAGATCACCATCGCTGTCGCTCGAAATGAAGTACCCTTAGATGAACTCAGCCTCAATCACCGGCAGACATGGCAGGACGCGAAACGCATGAAATCTTACGGCCCAACATGACCCAATCCACGGCCCGATGGTTGATCCGCCTGTCGACTACAAGGATAGCATGAAGCGTCGCTCGTGTACGTGGCCGCTATCAAGTAATTAGAGGTCGATTTTCGTCAGCTCGATGAGTCCTCAACCAAGTGCGGAGCTACGCATGCGTACACCCTCCCCGCGATCTTCGTCTCGCCAGCGCAGCGGACTTGATACCCAAGTCGCAAGACCTCTTCGCCGCTCGCGACAGTACACCCAGTCTCCTCTCTCTCTCCCGCCAAACTGGAACTCGCCTGTTCTCACTTTGCGCCGGCACACCCCGGCATTATACAACACCTATCCTGCGTCCTTCAGCCGTCCGGGCGCTCGCCAGCTGTTTGCGTTTTATTGCCGACGGATGCGGGTGTTTAGCTTCTCGAAGGGAGGGTTTGATGTCGCAACCCCAGATCGTGAGCTCTGAGTGGTGGTGTTGTGGCTTGAAACAGCTGTGAGCAGGGGTGTGGTTGGATATCGTGGGTTGAGAGCAAGGGTCCAGGGAAACGAGGGCTGTGTCAGGTGTGATGAGATCGTTATGCTTCATGCTACGCGGCACTGTGCGTGTGCCTTGCGTGCGCGTAAAAATAGGAATAGACTAGGGTATCGTTGCGTATCGATAAGGTGGTCGAAGGGATGTGAGCGGCGAAGGTTGTTGGGTCGGGTTGGGTATATTAGATGCGTGGCCCTTGGGACCTGGATGGGTTGCGAGTGTTGCCTCATTCCTACCATTTATTTGAGGAATACATCTTGATTCTTCTTGTCACTCCTTTTGACATTGCTTCACTCCATATCAGAAGAGATGACGGATACCACCGCGTACGCAGAAGAGTTCACTGCCTCTCCAGTGCAGCAACATGATGCTAAATACGAGGCAAATGCTCGCGATCGCGACTCTGGTGTCTTTCTTTCAGACTCAGAAGATACAGCCTCAGTAACGTCGTCGTCGCGGCCAACATCTGTCATCCTAAAACATACTCCTTCACTCAAGTCAACATCAACACCAACGCGTAGCGACTCAACAGCTCGCCAATTACGCAGACCGGCAGAGCTAAATTTATCATCTTCAAAAACAGACACAGCAAAGCCGAAATCCGAGCTTGAGCTTCGATATGACCTGATTAGGAACTCGCAGACGAAGAGCAAAGCCACACTAAAGTCGCCGACGCAGTTGCTGAAGGATAGACTGAATCTGTCGCCAAAGAAGGTGAAGGAAGAGAAGATTCGCATTTTTACACCTCCACGACCAACGCTGAATGGCTGCATCCTACCAGCGCCACAGTCTCAACTAGCGCCATTCCAAGGGTCATCGGTGCGTGCACGAACGGACAAAGATGGACGTCCAGCATGGTGGTGCAAGTTCGACAAGCTCGTAGTGTTTGACGGTATCGAGGAGGAGGAGGGTCGTGAGGTGAAGGTCAAGACAAGAACGTCAAAAGGCCTGTCGATCGCGCGACGGCGAGGCGACGCTGAATGCATCATCATTCCGCTCGACTGCACGCACTGCCAAGAGATGCTGAATCGGACCGAGTGGAAGTATGATGTCCAAGTCTGCAAGCGAAGTGTATGCTGGGACTGCAAGCAACGATGCCTTTGGGAAACAGAACAGGAAAGCAATAGATCGACAGAGACAAATGAGGCCGAGAACGATGCAAACAGAGCACGAGCCGACAGTGTGCTAGAAGATGAGCAGCTAAGAGAAGAGGAATTGTGCGAGAAAGCGGGCATTGAAACTGGGGAGAGAAGTCCAATCGCTGTTGTAGGCATCGAAGAGAGGCTGGAAACGGTCGATGACGCATGAGAGTGAATTGAGCTGAGAAATAGATTGTGGGGCCTCCGGCAGGCATATTTTACCTTCTTGTATATACTCGATTTTGACTAGGAACGGGTATCTTACCTTAGATGCTGAACGTGTGGTGTGACTTAAGAAAGACGAATCCGATTCACGAGATGGCGACAGTGTCCCCTTCACAGGCTGTACGCATTAGTCGAGATCCATGGCATCGTCCATATACTCAATTGGCACCCCATCCTCAACATCCATGAGCTCGAACTCATGCATTTGAAATGAGCTTGGGCGATTTGTGTCTGGCTTTCCGTCGCGCAGCACGATCTCGAGACTATGCTGGCAGCCTGCTAGTAGAGTAGCGAGCATCTTGTGGAGCTCCAATTCTTCGAGCTTCACAGCACTGCTCCGTGATGCACTCCAGGCTTCTGTGTCCGCCGCGTTCCTGGCAGTCACCGTGGCAAGCTTTTCGCTGTCGTCCTTCCACCTGTTACGATAGTCCTTCGCCAGACCCAGCTGTATTCGGACGTCCTGATGCCCTAACGCGGTATATAAGGGGCCATTCGGCTGCTCGAGTGCGGCGAGGAGGTTTGCGTGGAATTGATGTGAGGCAAGCGGGCGAGTGCGATGCAAGGATGGGTTCGTAATGTACTTGAGCGCGTTGACATTCTCGCCGATCTCATTGGCGATGGCGCCAGAGGAGACGGTAACACCAAGGATCGAGAGAGACAGTTCTACAAATCGTTCGAGGAGCGTGTAGAACTCGAAGAAGTCCACCTTGAACATGGACTCGGCTTGCTTCTGCGCCACATTAGCATCTCTGCGTCGATCGCTTACCCCAGCTATTACTCACGCTGCTGATGCCACTGGCGAAGGCATACTGGTGCACTGCATGGCCGTTAGACAAGCCATTGGTCTTCTCGGTGCGCAGGACATCTAACGCGCGCAGATACGAGGCCATGAGCGACTCGGCTTTCCATTGCAGTCGGTTGAGAAGGCGCGAAGCCTTGTTCTTGTCCTGCGCAAGTCGCTGCGCTTTGGACAAGGCTTGATCCTCTGCAGGCGTTCGCGGCGCATACTTTGAGGCCTTGAGAGTATTCATCGTGGGTCGAATTCAGCGAAGTCACTTCGGGGTTGAGTGACACAGCTCGATCGATCACAGGACTGGTTGAGGTTGTAACTTCGCATGGGTGGGGTTGACCGCGGGCGAGAGTAGATGGGCAATAGCGATGACGCTGGAACGGTCATGATCAGTGATAACAAGGCCGCTCGTGTGAAGGCCCTGGTGTGTAGATACTGAACAAATGGCCCGTGAAGATGGGGTCCAAGCATTGTTCTTGGCGCGACTCAGCCCACCACCGCAGTCCAGAGCCAATTGAACATAGAAGGCCATCGTAACTCATTCGATGAGCGGCATTGACGACTTATTGCATTCTGGCCCATCTAATATTTCAACTCGGAGCGGGTTGACAGGCAGCTGTCCAGGTGACAGCGTGAAAGCGCGTTTGGCGTCCGGCTAGCGCGTGGCTGCCTGAACTGACCCCCGCCGACTGCGACAACAACGCCTCAACGCTCGACATAAATACCATAGAATCGAGACCTCCAGTTTGCAACCCATTTCGCAATCTTCAAGCCGTCAGCCGTCACTATGGTCTCAGCTGTGCGAAGCCGCAAGCTTCCAGCTCGTCTCGAGTCTTCACCGGCAGCAAAGAGCAGGAGCAGAGCGAAAGGCAAATCGAATCTCATTGCGCAACCCACCAAACCGAGGAAAGCACTACATGCATCACGCAGAACACCTCTTGCAACTTCGGAGCCTCCTTCACGGCCTCCTTCACCTTCCATATGGCGAGAACCTGCAAACCCACAAGCTACAATGCTCGGCATCCCTACCGAACTTCGCCTTCAGATCTACGAGCATGTCTTCCACTCAACGCTGATGCATATTCATCGTCACGAGTTCGGGGAGTTTATCGGTGGCAGTTGGCACCCTCCGCGCTTCTTCTGGACAGCTTGCCGCCAGCCGAACCCTGATCACCCAATGCTATGCGCAAATCCTAAATACTCCGCACTTTGCAACGAAGAAGATCGATGCACATATAGGCCCGACGATCCTCCAGAGTCTAGTGGCGCTGTTGCCCTCCGGCGAACCTGCCGATTGATACACCAAGAGACGCAAAACCTTGCCCAGCGCGGGTCCACTATATCCATTCACCCCAAGGACCTTGATTCATGGCTTTTTGAACTCAAAAAAGTCGCACCGAAGCAGCTTGAGAGCATTCGACGGGTCACTCTTATGGGCACAGACACTTGGCGAACCCCACTCTTTACCGCCTTTAGAAGGCTAAAGATGCTTGAGAATCTTGAGGCTATTGCATTTCAAGGTCAGGTCGCCAAGTGGACATTGTTGAACCTACAATCCAACAAGAATGCCCCAGAAGTGAGGTGGGGAAATTGGCAGCTGCTGAACTGGCTAAAAGATTTCCCTTGTAATGTCAAGGTGGTCGCTGAGGGTCTCGTCTGGAACAAGAGCCGCCCCCGATGGGTGAACAGCCCCGACAAGGACCATCAAGTTGTCGTCAGGATTGTCCGGGATGCATACGAAGGAGACCAGAATGCCTCTGCTTCATGGGATGATCAACATGTCGACGTCGAAGTTCAAAGGTCTGATCTAATCAACTATAAGCGAAATGCGAAGTGGAGGATGTGGTGGCGAGCAAAGGAGGTGAAGCACTTCATTTGATATTCATGTTCGTTGTTCTTGATTCAATGCGACAACGCGCGGACAGCAATAGCAACCTTGGCACCACATCGGCCAAATATCTCTGAATGGACATACTTACTTCGTGTATATAGATCAATTGACATCGTAACCATAGCTTGTGCATTGACCACAAGTACAGGATCGAGATGCTGATTGATACGCTAACCAAGGTTTAAGGCAAGCCAAGTACTCCTCCATCTTATCAGCTCAGGACAACCCCGCAGCTTGAACCACAACCCACATTGAACGTCAAGCAACTCTCCAATTGCTTTGTACCGCATACAAGAATCATGCCTTGCGTTACACGATTTACTACTCACAACCGAAAGTACCAGCATACGCGTCTTACGCGGCAGCCCAAACCACTCGCATCTTCTCTTCGGTGTCCGAAGAGAACTAGGGCCTCACGCGATGCAGCGCGACCGACCCAAGAACCCGGACTCTCCATTCGAACAGTTGCAGAAGCGCGGCACACACCTAAGAACCCTCAAGCATGTCTCTTAGGCCTACCGACCGAGTTGCGTCTCCAGATATACGAGTATCTGTTCGAGAGTGTTCTCATCCATCTTCACCGCCGCTACGAGCCCAACGGCAACGCAACACTGACGTGGACATCTTGTTCTCAGACTAGCGAGCGATCGTCGTTGCTGTGCGCTAACCCGAAATGGTCCGGTCTATGCGAGGATGAACGGAGGTGCGAATACCGCTCGGATGCCTTGCCGGAGTCGTCTTGCATGGCTTTCATGTGGACGTGTAAATTGATCTACATCGAGGCAAGTCCGACGGCGAGAAGCCGTGCTGCGCTATCGATTCCAGAGGAAATGTTCTACGAGTTTAGATGCTACTCTCCGCCCAAGTTGCTGGAGAAAGTCACGAGATTGGCATTGACGGGACCTTATGACGACTTTGGACATAAAGGCTGGGCGCCATATATCAACCTCTCAGCTTGGCTTCCCCAGCTCAAAGAAGTCGCGTTCCAGGGACAGGTCGCGAGAGCGATGCTGCAAGATGAGTACGGAGAGTACGTTCCAGAGCAGAAGTTCAGAGACTGGTTTCTTTTCAAGTTGTTCGCGAAAAGATTCAGCCCGCAAGTCGCGATCACGTTCGATGGATTGAGTCTGACGAGAGAGGATGAGTTGTTGCCGAAGGCTGGCAATGCGGATGAGATGGTCAGGTTTAGGGTTGTGAGAAGGGGCAAAGAGGTGGACGAGAAGATCATGGATGATGAGTGGCGGGATGAGGACATTGAGATACTGTCCGAACGGTCAAGCCTACAAGAATCAGGACGAGATGCAGGATGGCGAGTCTGGTGGAATAAGCCAGACACGAAGGACCTTTGAAATTCTGACCTTGGCTGAGAAGATGGGGGAGGTGTAGCCGAGCTATGAACCACGGCTCCATAACTTCCTCACTACCATTTATATCGTGCACCACAGAAGGGTCCTCCTTATTTGCAACATGCGACCCTTTACTACGCTACGTAAAATGCTTTTCCTAACCTTAGTAAAGTCGTTGCTATAAAAGATAACAACTGGTCTTCGGTACGGGAGTTATGCGCGGTTGTATGGACGTTATTCTGACAGCTGGTTAGAGGGTCTTTTCGCGACGTAAAACAGACAGCATCGTATCACTCTAGCAGAATACCATGATTTAGGGTTTGGCCTGTTGATTCCACACCAAGTATAAAGATTCTGGCAAGTAAATCACACTGATACTGTACATCGTACATCCATTGCTAGCCTCTGGTCCACCCGAGACTTCTTCCTCCCCGAATTCCAGGAGATTGAAATCAAGCCTGCCGTTAACCACGAAACACAACCGAAAAAGAAAACCAATAGCAACCGCTAAAGTAGAAGAGTAGCACTGCCTACAATCAACATCTCGAGGCCGAGTTCACACGCGAACGCACGTCTGCTATACTTACACGAACATGGCGATGCCAATTCCCAAAGGGAAAGAAACATTTCTCAAACAACACGTCTTCCGTGCAGCAAGAACCGACAAGTTCTACGACAAGAAATGCTCCTTCTGCTGGAGCCAATACGACAAGACGCACTCTGCCGTTCGCGTCCAGCCCTGCCACCACATTTTCGGCCGCGAGTGCCTCTATTCAATGATTAATAGCCAGGGAGGACACCTCTGTCCGATATGCCGTTCGATTCTCTTCAACCCACCACCCAAATGTCAAGACCCGGGATTCAGCGGTCAAGATACGCTATTGACTTTTCTAATCAAGCACCCATTTTTCCATGGCCTCGTTCTGGTGCTCGCCGTAGTACTCTTCGCTGTCTTCATACTGGCCTGCTATGCTGTCCCGTTTATCATTGTACAGAAAGTGCTCGTATTCTTCTGGAGTGAAGACGAAATATCAGGGCCGACCGATTTTCTTTCGCTTTTCTGGAGTCTGGAACGATATCTCAAGACGGTGATAAGAGACAGTAGTTTTTCCAGGCTCGGATTTCTCGTGCGGCTATTCTGGGCCTTTGCTCGCATGGGCCTTTCCATACTTGAAATCTAGGTCTATCACTTTAGTGAAGAGAGCGGACTTGGTTATGAGGAAGAGTGGTTAACTGGTGTGAAGGCGACATCAGAGACTTGAGGTGTACAGTAGGAAGGAGTGTTGTCATTGTATTCTAGAACCTACGAAGGAGCGGGTTGGAACCTACTCAACTTTTAGGACCATAATCGGATATCAGTACGCTCTGTACTGGGTGTGGGCAATAGTTATGTACATAAGATTGTCTGCAATGGTATCGCGTCAAGATTGCGCCAACGCCGGCAGCTCCAAACCGGCTCCTTGTAACAGCCAAGCTCGTGTTGATAAATTATGGCCCTCGAGTTGCCGGCAGGGTAAAACGAGCACGAGTGGTTATGCTGCGACGCAGCTCCGTCGGGGCAGGAGTCGCATGTTATCACAACTTGAATGAACCGAGGTCTTGCACCCGCTATCGAAACTCCTGCATCGATCCTTTGGTGGAAATTGGGAACGCAGTGTCGGGCCTGTAGCTTGGGCGGTGTGCAACCGTTACTTTGCCTACTTGGTGATCTAGATCCGTATCCTCGTCCAACAGACTCAGAGGATTTCTTGAGGGACGTCGCGCAAGTTGATTTCGAACCATGAATTGCGCACCTGAGATATGAACCTCGAGGACTCCATAAGGCTACAGCCACGGGACGGCGTTGACGGGTCGAGCCGCTGCAGATCACTCGAGTCAGGCTCACAGGTGGGGCCAAGAAGGTTACCTGGGGCCAATTGACACCGTACCACCAATTCCAGGCCTTCATTTCCGGACACGCTCGAGTGCATGTAGGGTTGTCGCTGCTTACGTGCGTCTCTATCATCAGCTCATTGTTGCGCAATCATCGTAGCAATAGTGCCATGTGTCGCCCAGTGATACAATGACACCTTCTGGGGTACCAGCTCGAAAACCCGGGACGAAGATTGAGGCCCATCGGTAGCGTGCATCATCTGGTGTTGTTTTCAGAAAAGAGACTTATAACTAAAAAGAGGAAGTGATAACGAAGGCTCTTCGGGGCGACTACGACGGGTTATGGGGAAGCGCGCCTGCCTGCACGAAAACGCCCGACCGCGCAGCTGATGTTCCACAGAACTCGGCGCAGCCATACATCTTGCTGCAACCACTCACACCTCAATCCACCTCGTCTCCTGTGAGTCTTCGGACTTGCCCTCGGGATCTGCGACGGGCCACCACCGTAATATTCACGCCGTTGCGCTTCAAGACCCGTTCTTGGTCACTACAGGTTACACCAGGAAGGTGATCGTCTTATGGATGCAGAATCATGCCTTACGAGGTGCAGAAGTAAGCATTGTGGTTGCAAACTTGCAGCGAGGCTGCGGAGTCTCTCCAGGCGCCCCAGGAGTGTGGTTGACCGCTGTACGACAACGAGGTTGCGGCCTGCACGTATAGATAGGCTTGTGCTTACCAGGCTTGAGTCCGCGAGATGCCCTTGATCCCATTTATTCTCATATACTGGCCCCATTGAAGGCAGTTTCAGTGACTAAACCTCTGCTAATACCAGCGACTACTGTCGAGTATCGGTCGCGTCGCGCAATCACTACAAGATGTCGGCCTCGGTTCCCCCCGTCGCGGCCATGACGCCACCGCCTGGAGTGTATTCGAACTTTAAGAACCCTCCGACTCTGATGGGCCCTGTTATTGCGACTTCCACCGTTCTCTTGGTCCTCACAACCTCCCTCGTAGTCGCACGCGCATACGTCAAAACCTTCCTGGTTCGGGGACAGTTCGTTGAAGACTATCTTTGCTATGGGGCGTGGGCTGGACTCTGTGCATACATTGGCGTCTTCGTTCACAATGCCGACTTTGGGTACGCTCGACATATGTGGGACGTTACTCAACCGCAGTTCATGCGTATCATGTATCTGCTGCACGTCATGTACGCACTATACTCACCAATCACGTTGGCCGCGAAGTTGAGCGTCTTGCTCCAGATCAAAAGGATCTTTACTACGAAAGTGAAGACTGTGTTTTGGTGGGTCATATGGGGAAGCATCATCGCCAATGTCCTCTTCTATGCTGGGTTGTTCTTCTCCTACGTCTTCCAATGCCATCCGCGAGAGAAGATATGGAACAACAGTGTTGAGGGACACTGCGTCAACGCAATTGGACTAAACCTTGCCTCTGGAATTCTGAATGTCATTTCGGACATCGAAGCCTTATTGCTACCGATCTGGGGAATATGGAACTTACAGATGCCGATGAAAAAGAAGATCGGTGTGCTCGCAGTGTTCGGTGTTGGCAGTATCGCATGCGTTATAGGAGTTGTTGGCATCTACTACCGCGTTGAGCTGTTGAGGGAGCCAGATTTCACATGGATCTGTACTCAAGCGGCCCTGTTAGTGTAAGTGCCAACTAGTCTCTTATGGCGCTCATGCTAACTTCCTTAGTATTACCGAGATGGCCGTTGTAATCTTCGTAGGCTGCTTTCCATCTCTTCCCCGCCTCGTCCGCCACATCAAGGGCCAACGTGAGGCGTCACGTAGCTACTCTTCCGAGCCGAAATCGTATCCTCCAAAACTTCGAAGCGACCTAAATTCATTCGCAAAGTACATGGGACCAAGAGCTGATCCGACCGAGACAAGGAATGAGACGCAATCGAATGAGCACTTGGAGTTATATGAGTACTCTATAAGTCGTGAGACGGGCAAGGATACCAAGGCTGCAGAGGATGTCGAATTGGGAAATATTTTGAAAACAGTAACTGTCGAACAGGGCATCGCTAGTCCTAGACCTCGTCCTTGAAGGCAAGCTTCAGTGTCTAATCTGAAGATTAACAGTAGGAACTCTTCAAATCGTTAATATCGGATCGATCACTAGCTCAGTTTTCCACGCACATTGGGACTTAGCATCAAGATCCACGCGCATGATTGCATGGCTAAAGAACGACACCGAACTATCACTTCCAAGACATGATTAGTGGAGCGCCTGCACGCCTGCTATGATACTGTCGTAACAAGTACGCCAAATAACCGGAGGCTGGAACGTGACAAAGTCATTATAGTGGCTGTTTCACGGCCAGGTCGGCGTGCTGAAATGCAAAGAAGAATGAATCTGAGTATGCTGGAGGGACAGAACCCTTTCTTGATGGATTGGAACTTGTCCGTATGGTATGGCGATTGGCCCGATCTTTATCAAATTTTTGAAGTTGATGGCGGTGCACTAGGATCAATTCGGTAGCTGTTCCTTATCCAGACCCCGATCCTTATCGGGCCCCGCCTCGTGTAGGTTGGACGGGACTACACTATGACGTGATACCGTCGATAGTTGTAGACATCTTTCATGGTGCCGCGGAGATTAGATTCAAAACAAACAGAAATCGCAATTATATAAATTCGAGACTTTTACCAATCTACTCCAGCAATCATCTTCGTTATCACGACACATCCAACATGGCATCGGAGACCCTCACCCTCATTTCGGCAACCCCTTCGCCCTTCGCGCGCATGAATCGCATAGCCATGCAATTGAAGGGTATTCAGTTCGAACTCCAAAACGAGGTCCCCTGGGAATCCAGCACCGTAACGCCCAAACACAATCCCCTCGAAAAACTTCCCATCCTCCTTTTCCCGGACAACAAGCGCGCACCCGTCTACGACAGCGCGCATATCCAGGAATACATCATCCAGAAGTACGCGGATCGAGAGCCGAAGTTGTTGACTGGCGATATCGATCTAGACCTAGAGGCCAGGCAGATCCAGGTCCTGAGTGAAGGCATGATGGATGCCTTTGTGCTCGCGTTTTGGGAGGGTCAGAGGGAGGAAGATAAGAGGAGCAAGGAGTGGATGGCGCGCCAAGATCGGAAGATTGATGGCGCGATGCGTGCTTTCGACGAGATGGTAAAAGCAAGGAAAAACCAGGGGAGAGAATTTTTGGTGGGCGACCAGTTAACGATTGCTGATATTGCTGCTGTTTGTGCGGTTGGATCTATTGATTACATCGGAGTGAGGGAGGGTTGGAAAAGCAAGTACCCGGATCTGGCGAAGTGGTGGGAGGAGATGGATCAGAGAGAGGGGTTTAGAGATACGAGGCCGGTCATGTTTGAATTGAAGGAGAGTGTTGTGTGATGCCATGTCACATAGCTTAATCGGCTCGAGTGACGATGTACTGAAGCTTTAGGGTCCTTAGACCAAATCAAAGTGCTGGATCTCTACGCCTCTAGCTTTAAAGAAATCTGGTGTAAGCCGTGGATCAATCCAAGGATCATCTTCAGGTAGAATGTCATTCCATACGAGTCCATACTCTGGATCGTGCCTTGTCGTTCCTGGTGCAGGCACGGGAAGTCTTGGGTCTTCATATTGCCATATTCCTCGCGATGCTGTACGACGATAAGCTGGGACGTCATAGCCCGTTGTGCGTCGATTGAACTGCTCCCAACCCGGTGGCAAGGGACCTAAAAGTGCCTCTCCATACATGCTACCATTGACAAAGCAGGTTCCAACTCGTTGAAAATATGCTGTGGTAGCATGCCGTCGAAGAATGAAAGCACTTCGGCCGCCCAGGAATACACAGACGATATCTCCTGGAAGCACACCATGTGGTCCAATTCCGACTTTCCTAGTCGAAGTGTGGAAGAGAGATCTATCATGCGCGACTGTAGAGATACATTCAAATTGTCCTATCGAATCGTAGGAAGTCCAGTAAATGTCTTGATCGTTTCGCACTTTCGAAAAGAAGTTTGAGAACTCGGCGAACGTAGTGGCATCCGGATCTGGGGGCTCGAAAGCTTCGGAAAAGCGTCCTTGGCTGAAGACTCGACCGAATTCATCCGAGGAATTATGTTGTGCACTTTCCTGCGACATCAAACTTTCCACGGAGGGCAAAAGGTCGGATAGTGTCTTACAAGCCTGTGTCCATTGACCCGATAAAGAACCGTCAAGCTGTATGGCACAACTTTTCTCAACTTCGGACACAAAAACTCCACCAACCCTCAGGATGCCTTCAGATAGGCGCTCCACGACCGCGGCAGATCTTCCACTACTTCGAGACCAGGTGCTCAGGTTCTGAATATCATTGATCGCAGCCCAATCGGGAACCCAAGTCGGAGCATCGTCTCGGGATATCGAGAGGTGAGTGTGTTCGAACAGCCACAAGGTGCGTGTCCGTAGAGACTGAACGCTTAGCTCTGTGTATATTTGTGCCGTTGATTTTGTATAGTCTGGTCGAATCCAGTCGGCCAACGGTTCTGCAATCGATAATATGCCAAAGATTTTGTCCCTCTCGTCCTTACATAAAGCATACCTGGCTACGTCTAGCACGCCTCCGATATAGCGCTCACTACTGCTATAAGGATTAGCTACATGCTCCAACTGCTGATAGGGTCGATTATAGTTTTTAAGGATATCAATGTCTTTATAACTTTTAGCCTTCTTATAAATTAGCGCGAGGCCTTCAGCAAAATTAAACCTGCTGTACTCTTGACTTCTAACTAATATAATAGCACTTTATACTAGCTTAATCTCTTATAAGATCTATAATTGTCGAAACCACAGTTGATAGATTAGATCCTAGAACGCTTTTGTGCTGACTGCGTCTATTAGTTAGGGCACTTTGAGATCGTAGAGAGTAGCATCTCTGCAATATTTTGTTGGCTTGAAATCCCAGCTCTGAGATTGAAATTCAACTCGAAAGCCGATATCCTGCACCCAATTGAGACCATCACTTATCGTGCTATCATCTTCACCCAGCCATATCAATACTCTTGGCGCTGTGCGATAGATGTCCCCCATCTTGCTGATTTGTGTTGCCTTCTCATGCATATCTTGCTGGTTAATGCAGAGGGCATCAATCCACAAAATTCTTTCTCGCTGTCGACTTCGCAGGTAGCTAAGAGCAAGAGCAAGATTCTGCGTAGCCTCAAGTGTACCCAGACTTCCTTGTTCGCCGTTCTCAACAGTGATCGTGACAGGGTCATCCTCGGAACCCCAAACGTACGATAGAGCTTCGAAAGCTACTGGCGGATGCGGATAAACCCCCGGCTTCCTCCATACTAGCCAGCCGGGTAGGGTGTTGAGATGCCTTTGCCTTAGCCTTAGGGGCCATTTAGTCAAAAGCCCACCGTCCGGGTCCGCGGAAGCAGCATGCTTAAGCGTTGTAGCATTCAGCTGTGCTCTGATTGGGCTAGTGCGTTTCTTTGCTAGGAGGCGTCTTAAAGATCTGGTTTCGTCGTCTTTGATGGCACCATGCCTGTTGGTTGAGCACGAAGATGTTACAGACGATGGAGATCCGTGAGATTAGATTACGCGGTCAGGTTGGCTCTATATAGTGATTGGCGGATACGCGAATCAACGTTCTATTGCCGAAATAAAAATAAGAAGAAAAAGGCCGACCAACATTTCACACAATTGTTCGTGTGTTCAAACATACTTGATCAAATGCTTTCACCTACTTGTTATGAAATGAACACGGTCAGTCGCTCGACTGCTCAACCCTGCTGCCATAGCGATGTCGCGTAGCCTTCAAACGACACCGCATCGATCTCCAGTATTTCTGCATTGCTCAGTCGCCATCCCAAAGTCTTGGAGTTGTCCTCAGCCTGCTGCGGCTTGCGTACACCCACAACCGGTGTAATACCCTTGCACATGTTGTAGTTGAGGGCAACAGCAGATTCGCTGATGTTGTGCTTCTTTGCTATTCTCTTCAACATCGCCAGCGAAGGCTTGATTTCTTCCATGTCGTACGAAGAGAAGCGATGTTCCTTCGGCGCTGGGTTGAACCAAAAGGCCTTATCGTTCTATGTCTGGTGGCGCTCGGCTACTTTACTAGCTAGAAAATGATACATATTGTTTTCCACGGGCCAAAGATACGCATAAAGTACATTGATTCATGTGTGCTGAATGCTTCTCCGCCTTCAAGCAGATTACAACCGCGACACTTTCGCCGCCCTTTTGTGCAACTGTAGAGTAACCGATCAGATAAGTTCACCCAGTGACTCGCGAATCTTTTGAGTCACCTTGAGAATAGTCTTCTCGGTGTTGCCGACCACGTCTTTGACCTGCGCGAGTGACCTCGGCTGGCTCAAGTGATGCGAAGCCAAATAGATGCATGCACCAGCGACAGACGTGGGCCAACTTCCGCCAGCGATGGAATTGTTTGTTACCCGCTGGGCAAGCTGCTCAGCGAGCATCGCCACTTTTGTTGTCTGGAAGTTTAGCTTGCTGCAGGCGCGATGGACGAGCTGTGGAGCAGTAGTCCTCTTATTTAGCGAGGACAATGCAAGATCCAGAGATGAGCCGTTGCCGTGCTTCTGCTTTGCAAGCTCCATCACGGTTTTGGAGGTCGATGCCAATTCCTTCCGTCTGATATTTGCAAGTTCGGCGACCTCAGTGACCGAACGTGAGATATCATGGGTTCGACACGCGATGAGTATACAACTTGCTTCAATAGCCTTCCGCGACCGCCCTTTAAGAGTCGGTGACACCTTTTTATAGAGCATCTTGGCCGTGTCTGCTGCCAGCCTGGGAACATTCGCTGCGTCGCAGAGTGCAGATATGTGGCCGTACGCTTCTGAAAGGCGATTGTTTCGCTCGTCAGCTGTCGCATTGCGGTGCGCTTTGGCAAGGCCATCCCATTTCGAAGGGCCTGTGCCACTCGCGATTACAGTGCTGAGCTGGGATCCATTCAGAAGTAAATCCTCGGCTTGCCCGACACGCGAAGGGTCATCTTGATCGAACCCATCATCATGTTTGAACGTACGCCATTCAGGCCTAGTTTCGATAAGCTGATCCGCCAGGACGCGGCCGCAACTGATACACACAGTACATCCTGCTACCCAGTCGTCCATGATATTTGGTGGCATTTCACAGCAATCAGGGCACATCATTATCACACTGAGATCCTCTCGCCACTCGGTCGTTTGCGACTCTTGTGACTGGATGACTTGTACAGTTGACGGTACATTATGAAGCATTCGTAAGACCTCGCGGTAAGCGCGACGGTCTGTATGCTAAAGTAGATCGTGTTAACGGACCTCTTCTGGGGGCCGATCTTCCTTTCAGGCAGCGAGTGCGACAACAAGCGACTTCGGATAATCGAGTCTGGAGTTGCGCAATAAAGCAGCGCTGAGAATCATTCGAGAGTTCAAAGACTTCTTTGTCCGACGAGGAGTTTCTGCTGAGGTGCAGAACTCAGTTGCGTAAGGGTTGAGATGAGGGGAATTCGTGGGTTTATATACTTTTGGGGGGCTGTGGCTGTGCCTGCGCGCTAGCGGGATTCGTGAGTCAACGTATGTACGCTGCTGCCTAGGTCTCCACCAAGGTTGCTTCATTTCCTCTTGAATTCATCGTTTAATAAGAGCTTTCATTGGAGATTGAGCTTGGAAGAAGGAGGTGTGGCACGGAAGATGTTAGCGAAGTGGGACGCGTTGCACTGCCCTTCAATTCAACCGGATACTCAGCCACTTCTGGCCGACCTGAAATCTCCAAGGGATTGTGGATCAAAGCTGCCGCCAGCCAAATAAACGTCCAAGACCGGCGCAGCGCGTAGTCGAACATGACGATGATACTGCTGGTGGTATCTCTACGTAGTTGCTTAAGCTGTCTTTGAGCGGATCGAGCGTAATTTAGGAACTTAGATTACGTTTTAGATACTGTTTCATACCTTAGCTCAGATGGAGATACTTAGAAATATTTTAGATATAGAAACCTATAAATTTGAGGGGGTGGAAATTAGTAAAGTCTCCCAAATCTTTACATGGGTTATACTAATCGCCTCTAGGACATTGCCCGATCGCTCTCATACAGTGGCTATGTAGACTATGCCTGTTGCATAGCCTTTGGATTTTGACGCATCGTTCATTTCTGCACGCACTGCACGTCCCAGGACCTTTTTGCCGCTCACCGGTTTGACAGCCCGCTGCGCCTCTTGCGCTGACTCAAAACCAACGTAGACAATACCTTTGCCCTTAGCGAGAGCCAGCTTGGTCACTTTGAAGGATGCGTCAATTAGCGGATGCACATCTGATTTCATGGTCTTCAGCGGCAGATTTGTGAGCTTGATCTCGGGAGGACCAACGGGCTTCTGAGAGATCGTTTGGCCCTGCTTCGGTTTGCTGTCCAGAGACATGTAAGAAGTCTTCTCGGTTCAGCTGGATATCTCATCGTTGCTTGAGGTGAATGGTGCCGAACACGCGGGATGATTTTCCAAAGGGTATGCTTCTCGTCCCTCGAGGCCCTTCTTTTTGCCAGCCGGCTTCACAAAGATGTAGTTACCCTTGCAGTGGACTTTTCCGAAAGGATATTGGGAGGAGAGCTTAGCTACAACATCCTGATCCATGAGAAGGCATAGGCAAAGCTTGACTAGCACAACAGCTTAAGCTCTCTTTCTCAACCATTAGAGCGACAGTACTCCTGATCCATGAACACGAAGAGGAGCTTCTTCTCACCAACTGGAATGTTTACGTCGTGATCACGAATGGTGCGAACGCCTGTTGAATCCACTCCGAGTCCACGTGAGGCTTAACGTTCTTGACCATGAGCATGGCCGCCTTGCCTTTGCCATTCTTCCGATCTTCCACCAAGTCCTCTATCTCCGAATCCGGCACGCACTTCGCGTGAATAGTTGCATTCTTCCAGTACTCTCCATTCCAGTATGAAGCTAATTCATCAGCCCCCTCAACTGTGTTAAACTGGACCAGAATCTCACCTTCTCCAAAGATGAAAGTGTGATCAACATTCGGCCAGCTTCCATCCTCAATGGAGTCTGAAACTGGTTCGATCTCGTTAAATGTTCTTGATAGGATAGGCAGACGGGAGATTACTAACTTGGACGGTCTGAGTGTCGATTGCGTTCTCCTGCTCGCGTACGAAATCCGAGTAGCGCATCATTTCACCCTCTGGTATGCTCTCTTCCGCGACCAGTTCGATGCGCAAACGACAGGCCTGGTGTCTATCGCCGAACAGGTAATTATCATGGGACTTGCGGAAGCCGATTGCATCTTCCTTCGTCTCGAAGATGATGTAGGCGCTCTTGCTGCCGCCAGAATACGTGAAGATCTCTTGGACACTATCAATATCGCGCAGGTAGGCAGATGTATGATGGTTCCGAGTTATCTGGAAGGTTCGAGATGGAGACCACTGCAGCAGCCATTTTGATTATCGATCTTTCCTTGAATCGGTATGCAGAAAAATGAACGTTTCCTCTTATCCTGTTGTTGGATTGTGCGTTTGTGAATCGAACATTGTCCGCGCACAGAAAAGAGTCACATTTCGCATTGTGCATATGGCGGGCAACGACCTCGTGAAACGGAAATGAAAGGCCTCCGTCAAAAGCTGCAATTAGTATACTATACTTTTTGGGTTCATTGATGTTGGTCGGCTCCGCTCTAGTGCGTTACCATCCTTGCGACACGCATCTGCGTTCTTTGCTTGATCCTTTGCTTATGCGCCCATTTTGCGCTCAGAAAGGCGATCACCAACGCCCGCCAGTCGACTTCCCAACTCCACACTTTCTTCTCATCATTCCAGACAATTCTCTTCTCAATCTTTGTCGGGGATGCCTCATCACGGGCAACCAACGATCCATCGTAAACCAGCGGTCTGTCGGACTGCGCATCGCCGCCATCGCCAAACTTGATGGGAACTGCACCACCGAGTCGACACCAAATTGCGACACTTGTCGCAGCTTCATCAACGCGCTTCTGCGTAAGGTGCTCCAGCTGCTTCAAACTCTCCATACTGCACACAGCAATACCAGCAGAAGCGATCTCTCGGAAAACAAGCAGACTCTCATTCCGTGGCTCATCAGAGTTGGACTTAGCAGGAATGCCCGCATGTACCATGACAGGACTGTCAAGGATGATGCGTGACTTGTCGTCAGAGAGTCCAGCATACGTTAACGAAATGGACGGAAGGACAACCGAATACTTGAGCGTCAGATGTTTCGGGTCGCGTCGAGGAAAGTTCAGCGCAACTTCTGTACTGTGGATGAAAATGTGTTGGAATGTGAGTTCAATGTTCGATTTGAATGACTGCGAAACGAGGCGTGTTGCGGTCCAGAGGTGATGGAGGTCGGACACATTTTCGAAGATTTGGAGCCAGAGCTCCGCTGGCAGCGCTGGAAGTGGTCTATCTGAACCGTTCGCAGTGAGCGACAAAGCTCCAGATTTCTTAGCAGGTTCCATATGAAGAAGATGAGATGGAAGGACGTTCGATACGTGAAGTTTTGTAGGTAGGTCGCAAGATGTCTAGATCTTAGATCGTGTTGAAGCTGCGGCTTAGATGAGTCAGAGTCATCGTGGCTGAAGCGGATCGCGGCTGAGCTGAGCCACGTTCACTGGATGCCCGCATCGCGCGACATGACTCGACATCTTAACTAAGAAAAGTATACTGGTGATCTCTGATAGAGTAATAGGCTGGTAAGTAGGATGCCCTAATTCGTCTAAGTCCGCCGAGCTAGAAGGGGAGCCTCAAACGAATGATACGAATGATACCCCCGGCCCGATTGGAATAGTTCTTGAGCGACACCATTCCTTCATCAAACGGTTCACCCATCTTGAAACGTCTTGCAGCCTCAAAGAAATTGCGCAATAAAGTCTTCCAGCTCAACTCGACATGAGACCGCGCACCATCCTCTGCACTTTCATCCCGAGTAAGAAGCACGTCTGATGGCTTTGAGATCAAGTGATAGCAAGATGGTAGCAGTGTTCCAAGCTTCATGCTAATCTGCACGCCCGCGTTCGTTATGACTGGAAACCGTTCCACGATCGCGGCAGGGTGATTGCGGACAATGTCGTTTGGCGGAATCTTGGGTCCACCTACTTTCAGTATAACTCCGTCGGCGTCTTCAGTGACCCGGCAAAACGTCAGGTCAAAAGTAGTGTCATTATATGGCGAGTCGCCGGTGCTGAGCGTCAAGAACATTGCGGGCGCGTATTCACAAAGGAAGATTCTTTCCGTGATGTCTCGTAAGACTGGAGAAACATGCCGAATGGTTGTCCAGAGGTATGGAAGGTCGTCGATATGATCCAGAATGAAGTACCACAGCTCATTCGGAAGGGGCAACAGTACTGAGCCCGCAGGCAATGGCGTTGCTATGAATCGTGAACGGAGATGCATGTTAGGCCTGTCGTCGTATAGAAGCCGTTTGACGATAAGATTATCGGAGAGATATCCACAATCTCGGTGGTGAGGGACCATTACAAGAGGATTTTAAATATTTTTGTGGTAGTAGCAGCGCCAATGATTTATCACGCGGCTCTCGACTGGTCTAACATGGTGCCAGGGGTTGTGCTCGGCTGGAGATGCCACGACTGGTGCACAAAAATATATCTGTGTCTGTTCGCGCTTATAACTTACTAGTATTGGTTAGGTACGAGAAGGAATAAGCGGAGGAAGATGATTCACCGGAAAGAAGTTGTACTATGTAAAGCACCCCTATCGGCAGATCGCTCCAAAGTGGACCCGGATCAATACAAAAAGCGGGTAGCCTCCATCGCCTAACATGGTAAGTGTAATCGGCGATTCCCTTGAGATGCCGTGACTATGATACGAACATGCACCTTAAATTTAAAATCGCGGTGTTTTCAAAGCCTTATCGGGTACTCTGTTGGTCTTGTATAACTTACCAATTCAACAGATCGCCAGAACTTCATTTGTTTGCCCACTATTGAAGCATTTCATTAGAGTATAGAATCATTTCTCAGACACCAGCATTGTAAGCATCTTATGATACAGACCTGATCTCACTGGCTGTGAACGAATCACTCAACTGATCCATTTGCGTTCATGACCTCCCTAATCTCGACAGGATCAACGAGAATATCTTGGAAAAGATCTGAATCTGTATGCTCCAAGCATATGGTCTTGCGCCAGGTGGAATCGATTTCCAGAAGGATGGTAGAGATGCCGTGAATCTGACTGTCAAGCCACTATGTTCAGCCGAGTAATACTTTAACTCGGCAGTATCAATCTTTTCGAACCACTTCTGTATATTTCCAAAGATCGCGTTCGAGCTATTCCATTTTCCTCATCTTGATACTTGATATCGACTTCAGACACCCTGATCTCGCCACTTGATTCCCAGTGGAATCGATATCTCAGCCTCAGTATTATAATGATGTGCGTGCTTTCCCACATATTCCCGTACCACTCCCTCGATATCATCATCCGTAAATGAGCCCTGTGGGACGAGTCTGATATTATCAAGACACTTCCCGTCAACCTCAAACATCTCCCGAGCATGTTTGGCTCTTCCATATGCATTCTGGACCCATTCTTGATAGCTCGCCAGCGCTGGGTAGCGTTGAACCAAAAGGTTGGCGTTAGCCCCACGCCAGAGAATCTCTATGAGGGTGCCAGTCAAGATGGACTTTGAAATTCGGTTCAAATTCCAGCCAAGGATATCGACATGGACCGGAACTTTCGGATGCGCATCGCAGCAGCGAATGAGATTTCTGGTCTCTTCAGTCGTACCGCCACCGATCTCAAAACTGTCGTATGGCCCTCCCAAGTCCCAGTAGCCCAAAGTTTCGAGTCGAACACCGCCTATTTGCGAAGCCTAGAGCACGAACATCTCGGTAAGCCTACATTAGCCTAGTAATGCCCTTAGGATGAGACGTACAAAATTCTGCTTGATTGCTCCGACAAATTCAAGGAATTCACGTTTCCCATCTAATATTGTAAGAAGAGCCTGGTGGAGGGAAGATGAGGTAGCACACGCGCATGTTTGTGGCAAAATGAGCCAATCATTGTACCTTCCTATGGATTGAAATTTTAACGACCATCTCGTGACTCATTTTCAGTTTCAAGACCCTTCTTATAAGTCACCGCATCCGAGACTCAACTTTCCACTGTCCTGCGCGGTGGCTTTAGAATATCGTGTTTCTCACGAAAGGCGCTAGCGACCAATAACTCAGATACCAACTTTGTACCACTCCTCTGCGTACGAGACCCAGAGATCAAGCTCAGTCTCATCGTAGAGGCCCAGGCCTCCATCTAGATAAGATCGCGCCTTCTTTCGAAAGGTTGCCTCGTCCCAAGTTCCTTGAGGCTTCAGCTTGAAATTAGACAGATTGCAGTCCTCAATACCATAGCGTTCCTTGTCGTTGTCGATGGGAGCGTAAAGGAATTCGGCTTTCATGAACTCGAGAATTTCAGCGACGTCTTCTGGGATGTCAGGGCCGAAAAGGTCATATAACGTGTCTTTAGAAGGATCCCGACGATAAACAGCATCGAGGTAGGATCCATGGTATATCAAACCCATAGGTTCCGCGCCATGGAAGCCCCTTACGTCAACTTCGAAGGCAATCTGTTGGTTGTCGTTACAAAGATGAAGTAGACGCGCAGTTTGAGCAACATCTCCACCACCGAGCCTGGCGTTGCGATGATTTTCCTGGTCTGTAAGAATTTTGGGCTCCTTGAGAACGACGGCGTTGATTGATATGAGCCATTTCGTCCCAATGCTGTCGACGAAACGCAAGAACATAGCCAGAGCGGACGGCATGGCACTCTTTCCATAGGCTTTGCGGAAGATGACCGTGGAGAAGGAGATCTCAAAACCTTTGGTCTCACCGTAAAGCTGACGGCAGACGTATTTGAGCTGATTGACATCGCGTTTGGCTCTTGGAGACCTAGAGAAGCGCGGCTTATCGAGACCTTCGACATAGTAGACACCATCGCTGTACGTGAGAGCGAAGCCACAAATGCGATTGCGAAGCTCGCCAGGGAGACAAAGCAGTGGTGAGTCCTGCTCCGCTGGCGGACCCAGACCCAGCGCCATGCTGCTGCGAGGTTAATAGCTTGTTGAACCATGAGCGACCTTGATAATACCTGGACTGAGTTGAATCCGTGATGCTGCGGTATGTGATTGAGTGATGGGGTAAGGTTGAGGTCAAGCGGTGAGAAAAGACATGTTTGTATGAATCACCAATTTGGGAAGGCGCGGGGCGCTAATAGAAGGGTGAAGATGATAACAGATCAGCAGGCACCAGTACATTGTTCTCACAATGTTTTATTGATTCTATTTAACCTCCTCCATATCTTTCGACCAGGAAGCTGCCCGTTCCCTCTTCCCAATTTGTTGTTCTCTTCCACTCAAAGGCCATTCTGAGACCAGGTCTCCGCATAAGACAACCAAGTGCCTACCTCGCTGGTGATACGCGGGTTCTCGGCCAAAAACTTGGCCACAGACTCTCTGAACTCACCTGTGTTGAGTTGCCCTTGCGGCACCAGTCGGAAGTTGCACATTTTGGAAGGAACGACGCCGTGCTTGACTCTAAACTCTTTTGCCCAGGTGGCTGTATAGTCGAACGTAAAAAGTCCAGGGAAGAGAGACTCGCCAATGTCGATATCTCGAAATGCGAGGATCACAGGAATAGCTTTCGTTAAGAGTCTATAACCCTCGTTGAAATGTAAGCCGGGAAGATCGACTCGGACTGTGAGGTGGCTGTTGTTGCGACAGAGCTGGATGAGTCGTTTCATGTCCCCTTCGTTGCCTCCCCCGAACTTGCAACTTGGACAAGTTGATTTCGGCGGGGTCGGAGCCTTCAGCACAACCAAGGATAGACGTGCAAACCATTTGTCATCCAGGCTGATTACGAAGTCGAGGAATAGTTCCACAACCGATCTTGCTGAGCTCCCAACGAGAGTAGACGAGGTATTGAAGGCAAACGTGATCATGCCGCATCCGAGCCCTAGTCCCTTTGTTTCTGCGTAGAGTTGGCGGCAAGCGTACTTCAATTGATTGCATTCGTGGGTTCGCTCGAAATTGCTGAAAAGAGTCGGTTTGCCAATGGCACTTGTGCCGTAGAAGAGACCATGGGGTTCAAATGTTGTGTACTCGTAGATCCGATTCCGTAGCTCGCCTGGTAGACGTAAGAGAGGTGAGAGAGATTGCTCGGTAAACGGACCCATGGCCGCCGCCATGTTCTCAGTATTCGATTTCGACTGCGCTTGATGAAAGATTGTAGTGGTGTAGTGGTGCAGTGTTGAATGTTGAGTGTAGCTACGTATGGATCGCGAAGGTAGGCATCGAGGCAGCCTAAGCGAAACGGATGAGGAAGGAACGACACGTGAGGTGAAGGTGACAGACAACAACTCCGCCTCCGCCTCCGCCTCCTCATATGGCTTGCGTGAAGCCTACGTATAGCCGCTTTACGTATTTTCGTCTGTTCTTCTTCCAGCGCAACTCAAACGATGCCGAGGATATTAGAAGCCCAATGTGGACAATATCGAGCCTGCGTATGCAAGAACTACATTTCTATAGTGAAGGATGTGAACTATGGTCTCGAAGCTGGACCCTCACGAGACTTTAGTCCTTCCAAGTGCAAACAGCATCCAACCCCAATAAAGTGAATTATCTCTAGAATAGCCTTATCACAACCCCTTAGTGCACCACTCTCTAGCATACGGTAACCATGCATTCGTTCCTCCACACTGCTCGAATATCGGCACCATTCAGTCCTCAATCCACACGAGAGTCGCACAGCTCCGCACAAAAGCTTCTTCGTCAAACTTCCCATTCCAACCCATATGTGGCATTGCCCTGACATTAGCAGGAACCTGTTCATCCCCTAATATCTTTCTCCTCTTGCCCCTGATGTGCTCTTTCGCATGTTCACACGTAGCTGTCCCCCAGAAAGGCCTGAAGAGACCAGTGGGAAAGGTATCGCGGAGCCAGAAATGCAAGCGGATGCCGAAGTCTATGAAGTTCTCGCCAAACTGTGGGTTCCAGCCGTATATTTGCATGTAGATGGTAATCTGAGGTTGGATATGGGAGAAGCGCATGAGAATTCGTATGCCTTCATCATCGCAACCCGTACAGCCACTGCGCGAGGGTATCGAGGAGGGTGGCTTGCTAGCGACGAGGTAGACTGTTCTGAGTTTGCTGTGCCAATACGCGCTCAGACTGGCTTGGAACTCGAGAAACTGACGTACGGCGTTCTGGGAAAAGGAGCCGCACTTGCTCTCCGTCTCACCATTGGGGGTTAGGGTCGGTTCTGATAATGAACACTCGTGCATGGCGTGGAAGATCAGATCGTTGTATGCCAGCTCGAGGCCCTACGTTTCCTTGTGTAGCTGTGAATGTAGAAGCGCTCTCGCAAAGTAATACAAACTATGTGTACCTCAACTTCACCCTCAAATACCCCGCTCATAGAACCTGACCATCCATCTCACCCACGCCTTCTCCCTCTCTCCATACACATCACGACCACCTAACCTCTTTACAAACTTTCTGAACCTCTCCTCAATGTCCCCGCTGCTCAATACTTTCTCCCAGTCCTCGGGCACGAATCTAAAGTTACTGACAGCCTCCGAAGCGATGTCCAGCCTTTCATGCCAATATTCTAAGACTTCCTGGACTTTTACTGAATCATCGGGGTGTTTCAAGGGGAATAGATCTCCACGATCGAGGCGGCGATAAGCGTACAGAAGTGTGATACCGGCGATAAGGACGCTACGACTTGCGGGTCGAAGCCACCAATTTGGGTATGCGTAGCGGATTGTGAGATGAGGGTTGGCTCTGCAGATTTTCATGAGGTAGAGGATATTTGCGCGGTGGTCGCTCTTGGCGTCGAGGGGCTGTAGCTTCCCAGTCAGGAAGAGTGGGGCGCTGGTGGATTTGGCGGGTTTTGTGTGCGTGATTGTAACGATGGTCAATGTTTGCAGTATGCCGCTTGGTATTGACTATGGATAGTTAGTGATATTCGGTGGAAATACTATAGTTGGATTGCGTTGTTAGAGCGCTTCGTTAATCAAAGACAAGCAAAGCGAGATCTCGCTGAGCCATTTATAGCGCTTTAGCCACCGTAGTACGAAAGCCATATCCTCGTTCTGGGACTGTTTCCGGCGGCTGGGGCAAGATGGGATAGAGAATACGTACCTCCAACCAGACCATCGCAAGCACACCAGCATTAAAGCGGCACGGCTCCTCGGAGACGAAGTGCACCCTATTGACCCTCAACGCTAGTCCCTCCGTCTCCTGCTTCAACTCCCTGCAAACATACTGCAGCTGGTTCGCCTCTTTCTGCAACCTCCACCACCAGCAGTTCTCCTCGCTCCCACAACTCCATGTCTTATGCGTGACCCCCTTCCTACACAATCTTCCTTGTCTCAATACCTCCTTCATATCGCCAGCTACATCGCGCTTTCTCGGCTCACGCCTTTGCCGGCACGGGCTAATGAAATACAAGCCATCATCCTCCGTCAGCGCGAACCGGCATATCCTACTCCGAATTTCACTAGGAAGGCTAAGGAACATCGATTGCTCTTGTGAGGGCAAGGCGTGGTTTGCATATGCCGGTCGGAGGTAGCGGTGCGTAGGCGTATCCGGGATGTCGAGCGGCTCGATGAAGAATTCTCGTGATGGGGTACGGGAACGCTTGCTAGCCGCCTCGTTTCTTTTGACAACGTTAGGAGCGACATTTTGCGGCATGAAAAAAAAAACTGTTGACGGCGTGTAGAGATTCTCGATATCCATAATGTTAACTCTACGTCGTCAGGAGTAGATTGTGGTGGCGGCGGAGTAGAGAAGTGATATTCAACTGCACTGTATTGAAGATATGGAGGTGAAGGATGGATGGTGTTACGACAAGGCTGTCGGGGAGTTTACCCAAGCTATATACGGTGCAGACGATATTTGTAGCTACTTTATGCGTAATGCGTGTCTCCTATCTTCGGAAGCGACAAGTGCTAGACAGGTAGAAATGGACGGGTAGTCGCGAGCATATCCAGCATATCCAGTCGACACTCCCAACCCTAGTCACAACCTTAAATCCCCTCATTCACCCACCTCCTCGCCCACAACAACCACTCAAACCTACAATCCTCCTCCTTCCTCACACCATTCCAATACGGTGCATTAACAAGACACTCAAACAACTTCTCCCTCACCACTCCATCCCTAATCCTAAACACGAGGTTTCCCTCTTGTGTCTCAATTCCCTCGTCCACGAACCTCGAGTTTGGTTTACGGTGCATCTCGTTGCGTCCGATGAGGCCTCGTAAGCGTTCTCCGGGCCACCAGCCATTGTGGTCTTTGGGGTAGAGGTAGCGCAGGTCGGTACCGAAGAGGAGCCAGGTGTAGAAGATGCCGTAGTCCATGAGGTCGAGGACGTGGTAGTCGGTGAGCTCGACGTACCGTCGGTCGCGGGTTGCTGCGATGGGAGGGAGCATGTAGGTTACTTCTACGTGCGGGTTGGAGTCACAGAAGTCGGCGAGAGCGAGGAGGATGTCCGTTGGCTCGGGTAGGAAGGGTTCGCGAACATGTGGCGACTTGTCTGCGAGCGTCGAGCTGAGGACTACGCTGTGGAGTAGAGCGAGGTTGAAGTGGGGGTAGGATTTGATGAACCAGAGGAACTGACGGCCAGGCTTGGGGTTCTTCTCGACTTGCTGGTCGAACTCGAGGACGTTGTACTTGAGCTCGAGCCCTTCTGTCTCGTCGCGTATCTCATGGCATGTATTCTTCAACTGATTGAAGTCGTACTTGTAGTTCTGGAGTGGATCCTCAGAATCAACATCTTTCTTCGCAGTGGTGCAAAGCACTGCCACAGTCTTTGGCGCTTTGCCTTTCGACCTGGATATATGCAGCTTGAAGTGAAGGGTATTGTCTGGGGTAAACAGGACAAGCTCGTAGATGCGGTTGCGCAATTCGCCTGGTAGGCGCAGAAAGGGGGAGTCCATTGCAGAAGGCTGTGATAGCTTAGCGTATTTGCGACCTCTGTCGACAACTCCGGGAAAGCGCTTTTCAGTGCTGTGGTGGGCGGTGGGCGGTGGGCGGTGGGCGACGGTGTCTCCGTGTCATTACAGTTCCAAACATAGGGAAGCCCTGCCATAAGCTTCATTCGTGAAACGGATCGCTGAAGCCTGCGCACTGACGTCAAAAGACGTTGTCGCTACTCCAGCGCCAGTCGTGATTCACAGAAAGTACGTAATATATACTTGATAGATAATGACTACGACCCTCGTAATGGTTGAGAAATCGCTATTGTGATAATTGAGTGGTCTGAAAGCGAACAGGAACAAGAGCATGCTACTATCGAGTCAGCCTTATCGTTAAGACTTGAATCAGCCCTGGTCACTCATCTTGAGGACTCTTCTCCTCTTGCTAAGCTTCTCAATGATTCTTCGGAGGAGGAATCTTGACTAGCCCCCTCGCCTCTTTCGTCCGCCATTGCACCGCCTTCGCAATCTGATACAGCACCTCAAGAGTGGGCATCGGCACGCCCGCAGCTTTGCCCTCTCGTAGCGGTTCGCCGAGCAGGTTCTCGAACTCGATGTAGTTACCCTAATCACAGTGTTAGCAAACAACTCTCCACATTTCACTTTAAACAAACAAAGAAGAAGCAAAGGAGATGCGGGACAGGAACCCACCTTCCCGACGTCCGCCTGCATACTTGGCTGAAGATACAACTCCAATGCATCTACCTCAATCATGAACTCTACCACATCATCTCTCTCTTTGGGATTGAGCTCGACACCCTTCGCCTTCGCAGCCTCTACAATCTCCCGCATAGCCGGCCTCACAAGGCCCTCGACCGCTCCATCAGCTAATCTTAACCTGCCACTATCAAGCCCGGTGATGGCGCATATAGGATTCAGACAAGCATTGTAGACGAGCTTCCGCCACCGATCATGCAGCACATCCTCCGAGTAGACGCACTCTGCTTTCCCACCCGCGCTGTATATCTTGACAAACTCCTTCGCCTTTTCCTGCCCTAATTCTTTGGGTATATTGGGGTTGTCGAATGCGCCAATGAGTAGACGGTCGCGGTCATCTTGCACAATAACGCCGGGTTGGGGTTCCGCTGAGCCAATCAAGGATACGCCGGACAATACGGGAGTCGTCGGATGGGAAGCGAGGAAAGGCTTCTCGATATTCAACCCGTTCTGTATGAGGACGAGGGTGGTGTGTGTATTCGAGGAGGGCAGCGCGGGACTAACGAGCTCGGCAATTGAGGGTGGAACGTCAGGATAGTTCTTTGTGGCAAGAACGATATAGTCGTAAGGCTCGATGTTTTCTTTGCTTAGGTCTGGGACGGAGGGGAGCACTATCCACAGTCGCAGAGTCAGCATTGCAAGAACTGGAAGCTGTGTGGACCCCATTGGGAATGAGGGAGAAAACACACCATGGCTCGGCCTCCACCTCTTCAGCGTCCCATGATCGCACGATTGGATCGAGTATCCGTTCTCAGTGACAGCTTTATAGTTCGAGCGCAAGATGATGGACACTTCCGCAAGACCGCCGACCTCGAGGTTTACCGCACCAATGGTGCCGACTGAGCCGCCGCCAATTAGTAGGACTGTCTTCTTTTTTGAATCAGCCATTGGAAAGAGATTGAGAGTGTTGGCCGGTTGACTCACCAGAGCTATATGTTGAAGAAGGTAGATGGCAAGCCAAGGTGGGGTCGAGATAGCTACCCACTATCGGAGCTCGGTATGGCTTCCCCGATTCGGAGCTTGCACGGTATCAGACGCCACAGACGCACGTAGTCAGAGAGAAGACGGAAACGTTCAACCAGGCTCCATTTGATGCATATGCAGGGTATAGTCCTTTTGGGTAACCGACGCCTTTTCGCTTAATGCCATGATGATCGCACCAATGCTATCCCACCGCCACTTGAAATGCTGTCAATGCCGTTCCAGCCTTCTGACCTAAGTAGGTCGAATGATGGATCGGTAGAGAGAGGGAGGTGGAGGGGAAGCGCCTAGAAGACCAGAGCAGCACCCTTCGTCTTCTTGTCTCCGCCCAACTCGAAGTGCTTGCACCGCTTGAGTGCGAGCTGTGCCTTGGTCTTGCATGCTAAATACGAAATATCAAGTTAGTAGAGTTCCTCAACAGGCATGAATAAGGCGACAAGTATGCACTTGGGAGGACAGACCTGTGCACTCTAGTCGAAGCACGACCTTCTTGGTGGTTTTGGCCTTCTCTAGAATCTTGTCAGCCTGAACCCTGGTCAGTTTCAATGGAAATGCGCATACTGTGGAAAACGGGCTTGGTTTGACCACCATAACCGGACTGCTTGCGATCATAACGACGCTTTCCTTGTGCGACTGGAGAAGCTTTGCCGGCCTCTAGAATAGAAGGTTAGCGGCCTGGATGTCGACTTTGGGTGGGATACTTGCTGTATTGGGAGACCCTGTCTGCGAGTTGCAGAGAAATCAGCGGGGAAGTCCTAGGCATAGGCTGTCCTTGACTCTACTAACGCTGGGTGTGCTTCTTGCAATCCTTGCCCTTGCAATAGGTTCGCCTCGTCTTTGGAATGTTCACCT
Organism: Lophiotrema nucula; assembly: GCA_010015825.1. Classification (NCBI taxonomy): domain Eukaryota; kingdom Fungi; phylum Ascomycota; class Dothideomycetes; order Pleosporales; family Lophiotremataceae; genus Lophiotrema; species Lophiotrema nucula. The sequence goes on along the minus strand of ML977323.1, from coordinate 486,492 downwards.
AAAACCAGCGTATCAGCCATATCCCTTACCGCGTAACAATTTCCCAGCGTATAGTATGTTCTTAGATTCCAGCTATTGCGACATGAACGGGACGCGGTAGTTCGGCTCGATGGTGTACTCGGTGGACAGTGCGACACGGAGGCTTTCGTTTGGTGATTAGCCGACTAAGTTGTTCGTGTAGTTGACTATCCTTCCGCAGAGTACTGCATTTGGCTGTGCAGATTCCGACGCGCTTCGCATGCCCCCATGCCCAATTGTGTTCCAGCCAAATCATGCTAACATGCGTACACGCGACTTGACTTGCTCTTCCTCTTCCAATCCGCGACTTGCGTACCGATTGCCAAGGTCTGCGCTCCATCGAACAGTTCGCCGCTCGTCGTCGCTACTCCCGAATCTCGAATCTCGGTCGCGGTCGCAAAGCCGCTCGCCGTAGGCCGCTCATTCATGTCGCAATATCGTCCTAGGCTCGCAGACAAAATCACCAAAAGCGATTACACCTACCATTGTAACAGCTTTCGCTCGAAGGTCCCTGTGTACTGATCCTCGTTGGTGCTTGCGCGTGTTGTCGAAAAGTGAAGTTGAAAATTATGGACCTTCAATGTTGACGAAGCGCACCAGCCACCAAACACCACCGCCACAGAGGCCCACTTCGGAAATTTTCCGCAGGCCTCTCGTGCGCGCTAGGGATTGCAGTGCAAGTGAGCCAAGCCACACAAATGAGGACAAGCCAATAGGCATAGCGACGCGGACGAGACCAATCAAAGTATTCCAAAGCCTATTTAGCGATAACAAGAGTCATTGAACGCTACGCATACACAAAACTGTCTTTTTCTCTTTTGACGAGAATCCCGCAAGCGTTTTCAAGCTCGGCAGCAAATGGGTGGGACTGCACGAAGTGCGTGTTCATGCTAGCACAAGACTTGAAATTTCTCAACAGGAACAATACCCTCGCCAAACACTTGACACTCAAGACCGAAGATCTCTTCAGCTTGCACACTCGCAGCCTTGAAACTCGAAATCTTTAGTGTCATGGCATAGGGAGAGTGCTTTACTTTGTCAGTCAGGTACATTGTCAGACAACGAGACTATCACAACGAACAGTGAGCTCCAATCAGGCCACAACGACAAGAGTGAAACCCTATGTTCGATATCAAGTTCACACGTCCACATTCAAGATCCGAAGTAAAGAGATCCCTTCATATTGCGTTCAAGACTAGAAGCTACGATTATAATAAGATGTGGTATCTCAGAACGAAATGAAATCTGCCCGGAAGTGTCGCAGTGTAAGGATGTATTCAACCGCCACGAGCCGCCTTAGTCTGCCATGGAATGAGAATGCGAGGGAGAAGATGCGAAAAGAGCATGCAAGTGAAGACTAGTAAATGGGCCGACCCTCATCCCACTTGGGGTTGTTGCGTTGGGCCATTTCGTGAGAAAGAGTCGAATCATCGTAGGGACTGCTGCCGATGGCATTGAATCGGCCGCTCTCCCTCTTTCCGCTGCTACGCCCATCTTCAAGTAGCTGCACAGGTCCAATCCACTCCCACATGCGTGCCACATCGCCGCTGCGGCCTTCTCGAACCGCTGCTCGAACGTTCGAATTGTGCTCCACCTTCTTCTGCACCCTCTCCCACAGCCTTTGTCGCCGTGAAGAAGAGAACTCGGTTCGTAAAATATCATCTCGAAGCTGCGTCATGCTGACACCGAGTTCCGGGTAAGCCCCCGGTTCCTGGTTGTTGAGCGCAGCGTGGTTCGCAAGCCGATCGAAAACATTGCTGGCCAGCTGTTTCGCCCGGGCCTCCATCGCCCGGTTCGAAGTAACAGAATTGCGGCCCCACAAGCCGGTGGAAAGAACAACGAGGATCAGAACAAGTTGCCAAATATGGCGTTCCACTGTTTGTCGGAGGGATCGCTTGATGCTGCAGCCGAGGGAGAGTTTGGCGAGAGAATCTGATGCGAGTCTGCGTTCACCAGCGGGTCTGTAGGCGTAGCCAAAAATCTGATTAGTCAAAATTCGGTCAGAAAAGGATGCAAATGAAGGCGTGGTTGAGCCAGGGGGGTCACTTACCCATCGGTATTCTCAACGACTTCCTGACGGCCAGCGATGTCCCCGATGGCGCTGCTCCATAGACTGTCAAACTCCTCCTGCGACATGCCCTTCTTTTTCTGGGAAGCCAGCTCTTGCTTCAGCTCTGCCTCGCTGATCTCAGGGCTCTCCACTACCTTGCCGTGCTTGTCAGGCTCACCACATTCGTACTGTGCTCGATGCTCTCTTAAAAGTTCTACGCCCCTGTCCACGACGACACCAATCCTGCGCATCTTCTCGCTGTCTGGTTCGCACGTGGGTGGCAGGGGAATGAGACCGCCCAAAGACAGCGGATGATGCTGCTTTGTAAAGTCCCTGTCACAAACGACCTCCAGACCTTGATAGCACATGGCGTGAGGGGGGCAAGGCTCACACTGCGGGAGGATGGGTGTCGCCCACTCAGGTACCTCTACCCCAGCGAGCGATGTCGCAGGTGGACCGATACCACAGAAACCAACTTCAAACTTCTCCTGTCGCCACACGCCACCCAAAACAGTGACGGCAGTGCCGAGAAGCGTCAGAGACAGAGCTTTCAATGTCCCACTCGCTTTTGGTCGGCGTTTGCGCTGCCGAGGGGGCAGTATGTCCACCTCGCCAGCCTTTGCTCGCTCGCGTACCAGCTCCAGTTGCTCTTCGGGCGTGAACTCCTCGCCTGTCTCGGCGCCATCATATTCGAGCTCCTCCTTCTTAGCGCGCGCGAGTGGGACGTCGAAGGTGCGTCGGGTGGGGACTACAGCGCCGTCCTGTTGCTCATCGTTGCGCGGCTGCGCGGTTCTCCGGCGATGGACGTCGCTCTTGCGCTTCTCGCGGTGCTCGAAGCCCATTGTCTTCCTCCGTCGATCGCGCGAGGCAGTCTCCGGCGCCGAGGGCGAGCTGCCACTCTGGAAGGGGTTTTCCTGGGTGAAGGGACTCTCGTCCTCGTGCAGCGGTTCCTGCTTGACGGCAGGCGTCGCGCTCTTACGCGTGCGTCTAGCTGTAGGGCGCTCCTCGATCTCCTCTTCGGGCGCCCTTGCATGTTTGTTCGGCACTGTACTGGACGGCGCCTTCCGTCGCGATGAGGGGACTGGGGCCTGGACCTCAGGCTCTGGCTCCTCCTCAGTCAGCGCGCGAGTCGTCCGCCGCGATGCTCGCCTCGTCGTCGGTGGCGGCGCAATGAGCGTCTCGTCTTCGGGGTCCTCCGTGGTGGTGCTTGCCTGGCTGGAAGGCACGTCTTCGATGCCCTTGGTCGACCGCTTCGTGCGCGCGCTGGCTCGCTGTATCTTCGCCGCCTGAGGCAGGATGTGGTCGTTGAACAGCTGCACGAGCGTGGCTTTCTTCGCTGCTGACGAGTAGTTGACGCCATGCTTTAGCAGAATGCTGCGCAGCTCCGGCACTGTTATCTTGGAGGCATCCTGGCCGGGCTCCAGGTACCAGTATTCGCCGCGTGCGTCTGCCATCGCACGTAGGGATGTAGGGATGGTGTTGTGGGTCGTGAAATTGGGCGCGATAATGCGAAAGCAGGCGGCGCGAGGTGCTCAAGCGGCGGTTGTTGGCGGTGGGGTGGAGTGTGGTGCGCGGCGTCGGTCGTTCCTTCCAATTCCTTGTTGTGATGTCAGTCGGTGTCGCGGAGGCAACAGCGTGCACGGGCCATTACCATCACTGGCAAGCCCGCACTTTCACCTTCCACCTTTTCCAAATGAGCAAACAAAGAGTGGCGAGTCAACGTGAGTTACTCAAAAGCTCTCATTACAATCCACTGCTGTACGGTGCTACTTTAGGCGACCATTACCTTGTCCGTTACGAGCCTTCCACCTTTTTCCCAATCATCTTCCACGCTACACTAGCCTCACGACAGAAACGCTCTCACTCTTTGTCTCTCTGTCTCTTTCTCTGGAATCGATGGCGTGCGTGCCTGATAAGCCTGCTCTAGAGCCGGTCTCCCAAAGCCGGCTGCTGCTTCTTCCAGCAGAGATCAGGAACGGGATCTGGGAGAGTGCGCTTCACGCTCCCAAGGGCATTGAGTACAGCCAGCAGAAATCTTGGGGCCGCCATTAACTTTACCCCTTCGATTCATCCGCCCGGGACGGCTCAACAATGGAATGCAACCAGCTGAAATACGTTTGTCGCCAGCTCTACGCCGAAACGGCCGGCATCGAGCTCAAAATCAACGATGTCACGTTTGCCAAGCGAGAGGACAAGGACCAACACGCTGGAGAACAATTTCTGGCCTTTGCAGCGACCGTCACTGTGTCAAAAGTGCGCTGGTGGAGAATAGTCAACCTTGTTGACTCAACTGAGCGACTTCTGCCTTGTGCACCCACACCTGTTTGTCAAACTCATCTTGCTTGAATGGGATTTCCGAGACTCGATTAACGCTTTCGTGAGTAGAGGCGCAATAACCAGCCTTCTTGTCAGAGGTGATAAGCCTCTTCCTTGGGACGAAGAAAGCTTTCGCCTTTGGTTCCAGGAGCGCAAATCGGAGAGGTTTTGTGGCGTTCGTGGGACTGTCGAGGCATGGCTTGCTAGGGTATGTAGGTGCACGGATAAGGTTTCTTTGAGTCATTCAGAAGCACGTTCAGACAAAGCATCAGATACAGGGCACTTCGACCACCGACTGGGCAATTACCCTTGATACAACGCAACACACTTCTCTGACCCAAGCAACATAAGAATACTAACGCGCAGGATTGTCAATCGAAGTCATGGTTACCCCAAGATATCAGTTGCATATGTTACTCGAAGAGCTATGTTTGTCGGAACGCTCCAATTCCTCCAATCAGTTTCTCAAAGACAACAAAGAACGAAAGCAAAACGGCCAGCAGAAGAGGTCTGGTCATCACTATTCGATTCTACAACTACCAGGCGAGACTCGCAATCAAGTCTACAAGCTTGCTCTTACCCACATTTCCGGAAAACTCTATTGTTGGCGCCGAACGACCTGGTACAATGGCCAAGCTCACCATTCCTTTCGGGTGAGCCGATGTAAGGAACCTAAGAGTCGTCACATCGATTTCAATCAGCTCAAATTTACCTGTCACCAACTATACAGAGAAACGGTGGATCTTGAGACTAAATTTAATACGATCATATTCACTTGTCTGTCTTTGGACCAGGATAGGAACATTCCCATACCAGACTTCCTACTCTATACAAGTCAATGTGCAGGACCTAGACTCTGTTGGCTGAGGACCGTCATTCTTGATTATGACAAGGTCACAGGCCTCACTGTACCGGAGCCTGCAGTCACAATAGCGAAGCTTGCGCACTTCTGCCGCCGTACGCCGCACGTTATGGTCAAATACCTTTTCAATGTTGAAGGGCGCAGTCGCTGCACGCATCCTTGGTACATCCCCTATCTGATGCGAGCCTACGTATTCTTCAACTTGGCTCTTCGAGACCTCCACGTAGCGCCTAGGATTGTTCTTCAACCCTTCCAAGTGGATGAAGCCACAAGGTGGAGATCCAAATCTAGCGCGGCCGAGATGGAGGCACCAAACTTGCGATTCTTCCTTGCGGACTGGGACGAGCAGGCCCTGGAACGGTGGCTCTATCTGGCGCCGCAGTATCAGTATGGGGAGATGGTGAGAGATTGGATTCAGAACGGTATATGACAAATTCGCCGGGTTGGGGCATTTGCGATCAGTATAGTGAAAATCAAAACCAAACATCCTCTCAGCGATACTTCCGAAATCACGGATTTCTGTTTGGTCCCAGCTAACCGCAGCACGTGCCGCAATGCCAGTCTTGACTAGTCACCTACTCCAATGGACCGTGCAACGTTTCAGAATCTGCAGCGCGAGCTCAGCCCGGGACCTGCAGAGTCATAACCGGGGCTGTAGCAGTCCAAAACGATCTATGTGTCGCCGTCGATGAAATCTTCGAACACCTACTTCGTCATTACCGCCTCTGTTACATCCGCGCAATAACATCGAAGAAGAGAGACAAAAGTATGGCCAAGAAGAAGGGGAGGAAGAAGGGGAATAGCGAAGAACATTCCTGTGTACGGCATATGCACAAGCACCAAAGCTCCGTTAGCCATTCTCGGACTTATTGCTTGTTCTTCCGTCTTCCCGCTGAGCTACGCAACATCATATATGAAGATGTCCTTACTGCTGGGTCTACTCTTTACTGTCGACAGATGACTTACTGGTCCAACTATTATCATAACGATCCCGCCAAGTTGGTCTTGCATCAGCATATCAACTATCCACACCACGAGTTCAACCAGCTGAAGTACGTCTGTCGTCACTTCTACGTCGAGACAGCAGGTTTGGAGATCAAGTTCAATACTGTACTTGGCAAGGTCCTATGTATCGCCTTTCGGTGTTCATCACTCGGTGTGCACCTTCAAAATGGTCGATGATTCGCACGGTAATCTTAAGGAACAGGGAAGAGGTATGGACAAGATTATACATGCCAGAACCGGTCTCCGCCTTCGAAGAAGTAGCTGCGTTCTGCCGTCGGATGCCGCGCGCCACGGTCATGTATATGCCCACACGCTTCCAGTGTTATGGGGGCATACTAAGTGAGATGATGGAGCGAGGGGCATTCTTTAGTCTAGCCATTAGGGTGGCGGCATTACCTAAATTTATCAGGAAGTTTACTACGAAGGAGGTGAAAGAGAGGGTGAATGCCTGGCAGTGTAGGAGAGACGTGAGCGACCTAGATGTGCCGAACCTGCGCATCTGGCCGTGTGACCTAGATCTTTGTAGGGAGAGAGGAGTGTACGGCTGGAATTCCAATTTGACGGTCCAGGATGCGAGGGCTTGTTTTTGCTTCCTCCAAGAATGGGTTGCAAACGGAATCTGAGTTGACATTCACGGGCGGCAGACTCACCTTAGGTCACTTGATGTCACGTCACGCCCTTTCCTTTTTTACCTTCACCCTGAGCCTCTTCGATATCTAGCTCTGTTCTTTGTTTCTGTCCACAGCCTATGAACCACCTTGGCCTCAGATCTCGACAGCCGATACTCCACCACACCTTCGACCGCCCCATCTTGGATATGCCGGTCAAAATGCAATTCGGAGTAGCTCGTCGGCCAGTCCAGGACTAGGCCATCCCACTTTCCGCGCCCATCTTCTCCACCTCTCAGGCGAGGTTCGTAACGAGATATGCCATTACGCTCTCACCCGAAGGGTTCAGCGTGACAGGCATCATTGGGTGGTTCTCGCAGTTGTTACTTGCACCGCTATCTTCATGGGTAACCTCACTAACGTGTCGGACTTCATGGAGAAGAACATCTATCCCAGAAAATCGCTTTGATCATGCTGTCGGAAACAGTCGTTGTGGTACGCATCAACAGGAAGAGGTCAGACTTCGCTACATCAGTTGCAGCATAGCTCCCGTCTTCAACAAGAAGATCATATTGGTCGGTGCGAATGCCATTGTTGAGGATAATCAAGACAAGTACGTGTGTGAGCAGCTTTACGACGAGACTACAGGGATCGAGCTTCAGTTCGACACTATCAAGTTTGTGGGCAAGGCGGGGTCGTCTTGTGCACAACTGTTTCTTGAATTCGCCTCTCGATTGGCGCCATCTAAGGTCCTCTGGTTGGCACACGCCGTGTTGTAACCAGAGGACGACCACGTGGACCTTCGGAACCTTCTTCCTGACACAGCATCGACTGTTGCCGACGTCGCTACATTCTACCGTCAAAACCGTCACGTCGATATTCAGTACGTCCTAGATACCTTTCGATACGAGACCGAATGTTATTGAGGGCCTTCAAACTCAGTTCCCCTGATCAAGAGCAGTCTCTTCCTTGGACAAGCAATCCGCGGTCTCGATCCCCAGCATCTGCTCCCGATCAGTGGGACCAATCTCCAGCTTGTTGGGAGAAAATTGATTATGCGATGTGCTAGCATGCGGGTGTGCGCTTAGAGTATCTACAGGCGCCTAATCTGAGGGTTTGGCCTATGCAGATTCCCAAGACAGAGATCATCACATGGCCACGTATATGTCACAGGAAGCTTGTGCACAAGAGTTTTTCGGTGCAGCAGATCCGGTCATGGCTCGAATACTGGAACGAATGGGCTCAATACGGGCTGTGAACATCAAAGTGGCAGAACTGTAGGGACTCTACGTAGGGGGTTTGTATCTTAAAATATTTTTAACGCCCCCGGTCGCGGTCACAACACTTCCAGCATCCATACATCACAGTTAAGTACCTTGTTAACATCGTGAAGAAGGGATCTAGCAATAGAGTGCCATACAAGGTCAAATCAAGCCTAATAACGCTTGATCTCGTCAAATACGCTCATTATGGCACAGATCTCACAGATTTAGTCGTATTCTTGGGCCCGTGGAGGCTACCTCTAATTTACTATCATGACATGAGGGGCCATGCTCTGACATGGCGGCATGGTGTTGATATAGCTGATCTTTATGCAGAGAACTTCAGGATCTAGCCAAAGGTCTTAGGTCTTAATGAACATGCCTTTGAAGCGGCATGTATCTAGAAGGGGACGAACCTGCAGTGGTGGGATGTAAACAAAGAGTAGATAGATAATGGGTCGTAAGTGTCTACTCGAAGGCTGTGAAGTGTGAGAATAGTTTAGATTGCTAAGAGTCAACTTGAAAGAATCTTTCTCCCTGGCTCGGGTTCTTCCTGCGGTTTAAGACTATTTTAAAGTAGTACTTGGGAGTCAGTGAGTGAAATCATTATTAAGGCTCAAAGTGGTCACCGTACAAAGACTTACTTGAACGATTTTGTACGACAGGATCCAGCCAATGTTCTCATATTTAACAGTCTTCTCTACTGATAATCTACACGACTGCTCTCGAGACATGACTCGATGACTGTGTGGTAGGAATAGTAAACTCATCCAGCTTCCTGAGATCGATACCGGCAGGACCCACAGTAGGGGTACAGATACGAGAGCTGTATCACCCCGCAGAAGTGCTTCGCTCCGTAAGTATAACTTAAATGGAATCTTGTTTACTTCATTGTAGCGCCCCAAGATACTCGTTTCGGAAAACAAGGCAGAGGAATGCTGCTAGGTTCATAAAACGCACGCAACTAACAGAGCCCTTTGAATTGAAGATCGCAATGCAGTACCGAACTTTGGTATGCGGGTGGTCTCGGCAGAATTTGACGACGGACGCGATTGCATCTGCGTTGAAACAGCAGCCGGTTTCGCTGAACGAAGGAAAGAGTTCCACTAGGCTGATTTGGGTGAACCATCCTTTCTTCGTTGGTGCGCAATTCTTCATGAATCGACAGAATTGCTCATCGGGCTCAGCGAAGCGAAATATCACCTCTGTATACTTCACTTCCAAGCCAACGGTCTCATCATAAAGCTGACGACAGACGTACTTTAGCTGGTTGAACTCTACTCCTGTCTTGCCGTCCAGAAGTGCACGCTTGTCGTGATCCCTCGGCGAATATTTCGCAACTTGTATGCCGTCTGGACTGAACAATGCGAACTGATAGATACGATTGCGGAGCTCGCCTGGCAGTCTCAATAGTGGGAAGACCTGATCTGGCGTCTTATCTCGAACTTGAGTGAAAGATACCTTCGGTTGGAGGAGGTTGCAGAAGAGGTCGAGGAAAAGCGGAGGTTTTCTTGGGTAGTGCAAACCAAGCATCTCGTAGCGTACGTATAGAAATGCGTCTATGTAAAGCTGTGTGCCCCTGTGGGTAGAAGCGGGTGTTAAGAGTGGAAACACAAAGGGACTTTCTGTCAAAGAGAAGAGCTTTCGACTAGGCTGTGCCTGGAGTTCTTTGTACATAGGCATTACGTTACCAGTGATAGTCACGTGCTGCAAGTGCACCAACCTTGCAGACACATGTGTACTTAATTACGCAATCTAATCATGTAGACCTGCTTTTTTGCCGCGGACCCGGATGGAAGGGGTTAAGTAGCACTCTGTATAACTACTTCAGCACACTTCAGCTTTTAATAACCGCTAAAGTGGGGCATTACTTAGCTGCTCGGGAATAGCCTGTAGGCTTAATACAAATTATGTAGAGCGAAATGCGTACACGGGCCCCGCAAGAAACGCACCAGCTAAATTGGAGATAACAGTAAGCTTTATGGTGTGTTCACCATTCTGCATGATTCGGTGAACAAAGCGACTCTAGGATGTAGGTAAGAGAGAATTACACAGACAATAGTTACTGAACATAGACTTTGGTTATCCGTTTATTAGAGTTGAAATTCGAAGGATAATTGTCGCATCTTCCAAGGTTCTTCTACACACATCCTTAATAAGTTTTTGCTGTGATGTCATTTCGCACAGACCAAGTAACCTGGACCTTAGCAAGTGTAGCCTGCGACACTAGATCCGACGCAACACCAACTACAGCATCGATCTAGAGAACTGCAGCAACATTGCTCAGCCATTGTAAAGACGATTTGGTCAACATGCAGCTTCTGCAACTATCTGGAGAGGTGCGCAACAAGATTTACGAGTTCTCGCTGTCCACGGATGCAGTACTTTACCTGTTACGCGTCGGGAACAGGTACAGCGTATCTGAAACGTTCTATGGCGAGCTTACAACGTCTGCGACAGAGTTCAACCAACTGAAATACGTGTGTCGACAATTGCATCGCGAGACTGCGCGACTTGAGGCGCGTTTTAACGATGTCACTATTTTAGACGCTGACTCCGTATCCACGTGCCTGTATTTCTTCACTTCGTCCAGTCACCGTAATTTGGCACTGCTCAACACCATCGTCCTCAGATATCCTGAACCTAGAGAGCACGTCGTGGAGATTCCATGCTCGGCCTATCATCTCGCTCTGCTCACCGATCTCTGCCGCTCGAATCCGAAGGTCCAAGTCAAGCTCAAAATCCCAACATTTGGTTTCAGCTCCAAACTGCGACCAAATCATATTGCAAGAAACTTTATCTACATCGGAGTGTATCTAGATTGGGCATTGCGTGGTAAAGACTCTTTTTATTTGTTAGAGGGCTCAGATTCGAGGCATGTGGAGGAATACTATAAGGAGGATGCAGATGATTGGCGAGGTTTGGTACAAATGGAAGCTTTCCAGGCACCGAACCTGAGCTTCTGGCCCAGCGAACAGCAGTATGTCCAGGGACATTTTGATGATATAGATGTAGAAGACAAAAAGGAAAAATGGTCGGCATCTGCGAGGAAGTGGATTGTGGAGGGCATCACTTCAGCTTGAAGATGGTCGAAAGCTTTGACGCATGCAAGCACAGTCGACCTGACTTGTCCGAGAAAAAGAGGCTATGAGTCAATACTTGCATGTATGGTGGAGAAGTCTGTGGCTCCGTATGTTGGTATTGTTTGGTCCTTCTGTGGGTAGTCGCACTGGGCGCATTGGGTCTAGGGCGGACTCGAAACCCAGGGGAAAAAAAGACACCTTGTTCTTTCCGAGCCCTGTTCTGGTAGGTCGAAGGCAGAAGACTGATAAGGATGCATAAGAGGTGGGGTGTCACGACATTGCCCGTGAAGCGAAGGGCTGCGAATGAAGCGAGCAGAGCGGGGAAGAGCTCCTTCATGCAGCCTGACACGACGAATGCATGTCTACAAATACGACTCGAACTACCGTGAGGAGAACCTTCAAAGTTCATTCGAAAATGTCAGATACTCAAGCTCCTGTTCACACTTCCAATGGCGATGAACACCGCCGAAAGGCTTCGACTGCCGTGAACGGAAGTGACACTCACGACAGAGCGCTGGTCCTCCATCCGTCATCCCAAAGCAACGGCATCACTTCTAGACTTCGTTCAGTATTTGTCGCTGCTAGCCTCGCCATCATCCTGACCCCACTATCGCTTATTTGGCCTGGAATCCAACCTCCCCTTGACCCCAGTAATTACTCGGAACGAGCACGACGGATCCTGAAATCGACCCCCCTGATTGATGGCCATAATGATCTTCCATGGCAGCTGCGCGTTGAGCTGCACAATCGTCTTTACGACAGCAAGGCTGATCTTGAAACGAAGTTGCTTGGACACACTGATTTGGTGCGATTGCGAGAGGGCATGGTCGGCGGGCAGTTCTGGAGTGTATATGTGGACTGCGACGTCAACCAGAAGCACTTTGAAGATCCTTCGGTAAGCTGGGAGAGTGTTCATGACCATTACTCTTCGCTAAGGCGGCGTCCAGTGGGTAGTACGGGATACTCTCGAGCAAATTGACGTAACGAAACGTTTTGTCAATGAGCATCCCAGACATCTTATGTACTGCCAAACACCATCGTGCGTGCGAAAGTCCTTCAAGATGGGAAAGACCGCCAGCATGATTGGTATCGAAGGTGGCCATCAAGTCGGCGGCAGCATCGCCTCGATTCGACAAGTCTTTAATCTCGGAGCGCGGTACATTACCATGACACATAATTGCGACAACGCATTCGGCACTGCGGCTTCAACCGTTGCTGCTGGCAATCAAGACGTCGGGCTGTTCAAGCTCGGGTACTCAGCTGTAAAAGAGATGAATCGCTTGGGTATGATCATTGACCTCAGTCATGTGTCTCACCAAACGATGCGCGATATTCTATCTGTCGCCCGCACACCAGTCATATTCAGTCATTCAGGTGCATACAGTGTCGGCAAGCATTTGCGCAACGCCCCAGATGATGTCCTGCGATCCATGAAACAGAACGGTGGTGTCGTTATGGCTACTTTCGTCAACAAGTTTCTTAAACCTGATAGTCCTGACACAGCGTCGGTCCACGATGTGATAGACCACATATTACACATCGCGGACTTGTGTGGGTGGGAATGCGTGGGCATCGGCAGCGATTTCTCTGGCATGCCACATGCGCCTAAAGGTCTTGAGGATGTTTCCAAATTTCCTAATCTTATCGAGGCATTACTGGAGCGAGGAGTGACTGATGAACAAATCAAGCTCCTTGTCGGAGAGAATCTGCTAAGAGTTTGGGGTGAGATCGAGAAAAAAGCCAAGCACTTCCAAGCAAGTGGAGAGTCGCCAGTCGAGGATGAGTATGAGGGTAGGGGATGGCATATGGGAGAGGCAGGCGATCCGTGGATGTTGAGGGAGAGTGCCGATACCCGTGTTCCTAAAGATGCAGAAGGTCTTTCAGCGGTGATTCAGGGACGTGGTTCGTTTCCTGCTGTCAAGAATGTTTGAAGTATTGCCAGCTCGTCGTGGGGCTGAGCGTGTCTCTTTCATATGATTTATCCAGATCAAAAGACAAGGATCCTTACTTTCCTTCTGGGAGGTCTGGTCTCTGTGTCTCTTAGATTGCTTATGCTTGCGATTTTCCTTTGGGGAAGATGCAATTAACGCGGAACCACTCCTCAACTTAGTTGAGTTTAATAGTCTCGATGCCACGAGCGCACGCATATTGATATGATCACACTATGAATATCCTGAGTTTCACTAATTTCTGGGCACATCGAGCGTACGGCGGGGCGATACGTTGCTGCCTATGAGAAAAGCAAGTACATGATCCTCCACTGCTGTTCTACATACCCTTCAACTTCAAATCTCGACCCAGTCTCTGTCGTGCGCCGCTCATCAACAACACAGCTGCATCATAAGGAGCCTTGCTGACCCTTTATCGTCTTGCGTGCTCTTATTGGAGCGATCTTGATCCCGGCGTTCCCTCACCAAACGGCAGCTGTTACTTTTCCAGACTATCTGGCGGGCTACGAAACGTGATCTACGAATACACCTTGACGGTTTCTACGGACATTTACTATCGGGAAGATGGGAATGGAAAGCTTTGCATTGGACCGACGAATCGAACTTGCGCCCCTGTCCAAGCTCGTATATCAGAGGACGGACGCCCAGCCAAGCGTCGCAAGCTCTGGGGCCGTAACATAAGGATTGCACCGCTCGAGGAGAATCGGCTACAGTAGGTCAATAAGCAGCTCTGTAAAGAGACTCGCGTCTTTGCCGTCGGTTACAACGACATCGCCTTCATCAGTACGCCCGATAGGAGTGCCCTAGAGCAATTTGCGACCTTTCCAATGATCTGCTCCCCCACACTAAAGTCTCGGCTCCGCAACATCGTCATTCGGTGCTGCAGGGGAGAAGATCCGCTCTTGAGTCAAGTAAACCAAGTTAGAGAAGCTTTTGGCGACGACGAATTGTCCTTGAACCCGTTCGTCACCACGTATCCCAATAGTCTCATTAATATACACACGGCATGGCTGGATCCTCTTTAAGGGTCATTCGTCCTCCAGTCATGGTGGCGCCCAACGATAGCAGTGATCTGGGTGCTCTGAGAGCACAGACAGCACCAGAAAATGTGCGATTCTTCCCGCCGTTTGGATCATTCGACGAAGATGCCTTCCGGCGTACGGTAGAGAAAGTATCTACGTTCGTCCATATGTACGAGAGTCTTGAAGGTGGACTCGATGCTTGGGTTCAAGTTGTCAAGGAAATATACGCAGATGGAATCTAGTCGCAAGTGAGGACAATGTCTTAGGGTGGCTCCGTTCAACTTGGTGAAGATGGAGGAGTTCAAAGAACCAGACATCAGCAATTTGACGGTAAACGCGAATGGCGATCAGCCTTCGAAAAGTTGAATAATTGACAACCACCAAAACTTCGCCCAATGCAAAGTGATTCATTTGGGTGTGTCGTTCTATGCCGCGCTAGCGACAGAAGTAGTCAATGCCCCACTCTCAATATAAACACCACTGAAGTACCAATCCTCAGCGCCAGTTCCATCGTTGCCCTGTCTAGGTAGTCGAAGAACACCCAGATGCCAGTCAGCACCGTTCGAGCTAGCGCTAGTCGAGAATGGCCCGGCAGTCTTGTTCAGCGGGTCTGCACCAGTCGAATGCCAGAATGTAACCTGGCCAGCACCAAAATTCTACATTATTGTTAGCAATGAAAAATCGAGTCTTTTTGTGATACATACAATTTCGTAAGCAACGTTGTGCCAAACGTCAGCATCAAGTTGCACCTTCCACTTGCTCTGCCCACCAACCATCCACTGCAGGTTTGTGTTGCTGGTACCCGACTCTCCGTTCACCCATCCATACTTCAGCTCGGTAAAGTGACTCTCGAAGAAGCAGATTTGATGCTCATTGGTCGCACTCGGAACATTTGTCGCCGATCTCTTGATCGAGAAATGGTAGTAGACTGTGCCAGAAGCAATCGCAGCCTTCGTCTGGGGAATAAGTTCCGTTCGCCACATGTCCGAGTTCCACTTTGCAGTGCTGTCGATTGTGATCTTGGCGCCCTGTTTCGAGCCGGTATCTGCTGGATTCTTGTACGAGGTAGCGAGGTTGACGTATTTTGTTACTGCGCCTGAACCGTGGATGTAGTATTGGTAGTTGCCGACCTGGTTACCCCATGACCACTTGTTCAGGTCGGCGCTGGTGGACATGTCATTGAAGCGGCCATCCCATAATATCGTACCTGCGGTCCTCTCAATCATTGCAATTCCTCCTTTAGCGGTGTTTATGTGACATACCAGCAGACACTGCACTTGCAAGAGCGCTAAGCAAGAGACCGTATGCGACCATTATGACAGCAGGTCTCGACGGCGACAGCAAAATTGATGACAAGCACACAGAACACAGTGCGCGAGGTCTTCTCATTCTATTTAAATCTTCCGAATTTCACCGCCATCCAAGACGGATACGGATGATCCGCGCGCTCAGCCCTGCAATACATTATCTAATATCGCGAGATTCGCATTCCAGAACCACGTCGTGCATGTGCGATGGTGGCGGCGTGACTTGTTCCTTAATGAAATCTATCTGTAGCCGCCGGTAGTTTAGAAACATTCTTGTTTTAGTGGCGGCGAAACGGTCCGGGGTATATAGCGTGCAGGGAATCCCCACATCTTGTTTGATTAGGGCGCCGAGAGAAACCGGGTCAGGATGTTGTGTTTTGCCGATCGACGAGACTGTGCCATAGAGAGATGACACCCTGATCGTGAACGTGGGAAATATTAAAATGGAAAGTCTCTCAATTCGTGATGTGGTGAGCAGGAGATGGGATTCGGGCTGTTGTGGATGAGGATAGCAGAAAGGCTTTCCCACCAATTACCAATGTGGGGCTAGTTGAATGTAAAGGCTGATGTGAAGCGACCATCCGTTCCACACGTCGCACAGCGACGAAAGTGTAAATGTCGGACTCGTTCAACATTCTACGAGGAACAGAGTCAAAATGCAAAATATTTCATAGAGATTTTGGTAGAAAAGTTGTGAGCTTAAAGGGTACGTCCCATCTAAGTCTGTTCTGATTTCCGATCCCGTTCGAGGAATTATGGTGGTCCGTGGTGCCCCTGGAATTCAAGTCGCGGGATGCAACCTCCGTTTCGGAACCGCCTACGAACTGCTTACTCCCTTGGAGCTCAGGAGACTGTTATCATTCGACCATAGATTACGGTTTCCAGTTACTCTCATAGACCTTCTATCATACGAGCTCGTAAGTCTACCTACCTGGTGTTGGTGCAAAGATATTACTCAGAGGGCTCTCATACGTGCGCAAAATTACGTTCTCTTGGATAGTACTACCACGGCGTGCTTTGTTATATCAGATCCTCGACCAAAGTCTCTAGTGCACTCCAATTCCTAAATGCCATTAGCACAGATGTGTCGAGCCGTGGCCACCCAGGATCCTAGTCCGCCTTCCTTGGTCTTATATTGCTCAGTGATCTAGTCGTTCTCCTGGCATGCTGCCCGGAAAGTGTTCTCTTCGGATTCTTCATCAAAGGGGAAGATTATGAATTTAGATGGCGCCGGATGGACAGATGAACTTAGTTTGTGAACTGTCTCGAATAGATCGAGTAGTCCTTGCGCTTTTGTCAGTGTGAACGATATTGTACTCAACAGTATCATGTGATGATACTATCCTTACCTAGGCTAGTAGCCAGGTCGGAGCTTCCTACATAAAGGATCCTGACCTGAGCCTGTAACAAACAACTTAGTCTCTCATTCTCCTACCTAAGGCGCCCTACATAGACGTCCTGCCTGAGTACCTTACCTGAAGGTTCCTACCTGGATTCCCTGCCTGAGCGTCTCCCCGATAGCTTTGGACGAATCGCTTGTGACGTGATTGACAAACTTCAAATCGCGTCTGACTCCCATATGGTAAGCTAGAGCTTTGAACATGAATCGGTAATCTGTCTGGCGCAGATTCGTCACATAAAAATTTACGGTCGCGTTAGGGTGCAGGTCGCAGAATTCTATCATGGGATCCAGACTTATACGACGGAACTCTTCCCAGGTTCTCTTTTTGCATTAGGAACTTGACATAATGTCACTATTTTGACATTCCTGATGCAGTCAAGTAGCGGCTTCGGACATCCGGAGTAAAAGTCCATGAACTGTACGGTGGCTCTTTTGCTTGCCGCCGTAGTCCTTTCGAAGATGAGGCCGTTCAAGCGAAGGGCTAGTCCCTTTGTTTCGCGTCGGAGTTGGCGATTTACGAATTGAAGCTGATTTATGGCTGGTTGAGATTGGTATCGCAGGTCTCTGCCTTGCTCGAGAAATTTCACTTCATCGAGCTTGCGGGGCCTCGCTTCGCTCTCGTCATCTCCATCGCCGCCACTCAATTTCATTGGGTCCACCACAATCTCTTCATTATTCCTTAGCATTGGGGCACAAAACTTTGCCGAACGGCCGCCAGTCTGTCGATATAAAATTCCACGAGGTTCGGTAAGTGCGTACTCGTAAATCAGAGTCCGAATCTCGCTGGGTAGGCTAAGAAGATCAGAGCTGTAATCAGAATCCATCTTCTGAGAGGGTCGAAGTTGAAGGGTGAGCTGAGAGCTGGTAAAAACCCAAAGTGTTGTTGTAATGAGCTGGACCCCGAGTTTTAGCAGGTCTCTGCGGCTCGTCATGCCTCGGCACGAGTTGCCAATCTCAAGTGAAAGCGCGGAGCAACGTGCTCGTAACTGCTACCAGCTCTTGGCACAGACGTAGTCCGCCTTGTGTATGTCCATTCAATAAGAACGTAGTTATAAGTGAGGGCAGGCGCAATATTAAGGAAATGTCCACTGCTTAGCGAGGCACTGTTTCACAAATAGTATGTGCTTACGATGAAAGTTACAAGGACATTGATAGGAAAAAATAGTCGAGCTCTTCAAGTCGTAGTTTTCGAATAGTAGTTCGTGGACACGTTGGTTCTGACTCAGCTCACCGTAACGGGTGAAATATGTCCCCGATTTTGAAGTAAATTAACTTTCGCGTGCCACACGCGAGGATGCCTTCTGGGAGAATTTGTGTCGAGTCGAACTAATTTAAAGACTGGTTCCGCAGGATGTGCCCATGGTGGTAGAAGTGGAGCGTTAGTACACGCACGGGGTTCAGTCAACCTCAACGGAGGCTTTCTTCTTTGCTAAACTACGTACGATTTGTGTGCCTAAAATTCTTTCGTGTTATGCACGTTTCTGTTGAACTAAGCAGGTAAATATCCAACAGCTTCAAGTAGTGCATGTTAATGGTCTACTATTACATATTCCGATAGCCGTTAGGCTGTGTGTGTGTGTGCAGCTCGCAACAATTCCAAGTTGCCACTTTTGCTCAGCTCGTTTAATTAGTATTGTGTAAGTCTCTACAGAAAAAGATAGCGTTCAAGGTCAGGGATGTTGTCTACGTTCATTCTCTTATGAAGTACGCACTCCCCCTCGATCAGTAGCCGTCCTCGCTCGATGGTTTAATATTTGCGATCCTTGTCCAATAATTGCAGTGATCGTCTACCAGATTAAGCACCCCACCAATCCAGAACGTGCAATCTAGAACCACTATGCAGGGTAAATCATACCGCAAGCTCCTCAAAACAACTGCCGGTCCTAGAAATCAGCTATTCGAAAGCTTGAGAAGACTCCACCTCGCTTCAGCTCACTGGAAAAAATGTTCTTCTCAGTATTGTTCTCGTCTTTTCTTGTGGCAATCCAAACCAACCTGGTTCATGCAAACAATGCATCAGCAAACATACAGGTGCAAATATCACGAATATCGCAATGTGATTTTGCGATCTCGACAGCGTCCGGTAACGAGACGAGCTTCAACGTCCTTTACGACACCACCAAGTCAACAGGCACTGTGCCTGATAGTCTTGCATCCACGGACAAAGAGAATAGCACGGAAAGCACATGCGTCGTTTGCGCTTCATTGAAGTGGTCGAACAACAAATTTGGTGTAGTGCAGAGCGTGGACTATGATTTCTATCATCGCTTGGATCCCGGGACATTGGAGCAGGTGGTTACGTACATGACGATGGACAACTCGACGAAAGAGGTAAGCTCGGCTTTCCATGGCACCATAGATAGCCTTTTCCGTACTCACTCTTGATTGTCACAGGAATATTTCGAATCCTCCTATATCTACGGTTCCGAAGAGACAAATTCTACCTTCCGCACACACAGTACTCAAGCAAATGGAAGCGATCCACTTCTGCTGGACTATTCGCGACCGAAGGAAGAGCTGTGCATCCAGACGACGTTCAGAGTATTTTCGAGGGGTGGTTGGGACGGTGGCGCGGCTGAGATCAGTCGAAAAAGCGTCTTTGTGCAAAGTGTAAATCTTGCGTGGGTTGATAAGAAAACGTGAGAATCCTGCAGCCATTTTCTCAGGCAGGAATAGATGCATTGGCGATAGTCAGGTTTCATGGATAGGCTCTTGCACTTACCATAGCCTTGAATGACTGTATGTTTCTCATCGCGAACACCAGTGTGGGGTCGCTGTGTCTCAATAGTCAGCCTGGAGTTGATAAGTAAGGGCGCAATTGACCTCAGCTGACCATGTCATTCACATACGGCTTTGGGGCGCCTCATTGGATCGCTCCAGGCGCTAACTCCGCCACGGCCTAGCGCCACAAGTATTCGCCTCCAAATACAGTTCCTAGCCTTTGTTCAATCGCGCAGCGGCCTCCTCGACTACCCAAGAGTGGGAGGGACACCTCGCCCGTCTATACACAGTATGACGAGCCCGTGGAAAGTGAACAGCCACCTGCCCAACCCAAGCGTCCCACCAGCCGATGGTGCCTGCTACTTCCTTCGCATTCCTCGCGAGTTGCGCGATCATATTTATGAAACTCAAAGCGCATCTGATAACTATGTCAGGTATCTTCAATGTGGAGCCGAATTAAGTGAGATGAGGATGTAGGATTATGAAAAAGAATAAGGGACAGGAAGATTGATGCTCATTTAATTTATTGCGCGAAGAGTCTATGGGGCGATTATAGTTGTGCACGGGAGGCAAGTCGTAGTGGCGAGTGACCTGTCAAGGCTCGTTTATCATTGTCCACTCAAAGGATGCGCCTCAGGCAACCGGACTGGTGTGTACAAACTACAGATAGTAATTTTGAGGACTACTGCTGGCCTCTGCGTCTTATAAAGGTTTTATTAGAATACGTTAGGTCGACTGGGAGCGCTTGTTGGTTCTTCGGGCCCACAAGTGGATCGGGCTTCATCTGTGAGGATGTAGATGTAATTAGGCTTGAGTCGTCTAGTTAACAACTGTGAGGGAGAACCGTCTCTTCATAACGTTTTGAATTGATACTCTGCTACGACCTCTAGGCATAGGTGCTTACGCGAGAGCTCGATATATATATAGAGGGGCGAGAAGGCAAGAGAGAGTAGGGCATGGACGGGGCATACAGTGTGCCTTCCTGCAGTTAAAGTGAGGTAAGTAACAACTACTGTAGTAACGATCGCAAGACCTATCAACCGTCATCGCAAAATCGAACATCATGTTAAGAGCTTTCCAGCGCAGTTAGAGATTCGGGTCCTTGCCAGAATTTTCCAAACGCTTCGCAGGCTAGACAGACCACTCCCAAAATTAAAGGACTACATCCATCCGAAGATGTATGCCAGCTACCGTACCCACCCATAATCCCAGCGACAAAACCCACGAGCTGCATCGACGCAAAGAGCAAATCTCTTCGCACCCCAGCCTGAACCTAAACCTCACCTAGTTATACAACAACATCGCCAACGCTCGAACTACTCGCACCTATCAACCACCCTTGAACCCTCAAAATCTCTGTCCCAAACTCCCCACCTCAAACCCACACCGCTCACATGGAAAAGCAAAAAAAGTGACCTCACGCGTAATACAAAGTTCCACAAGGAGTGGGCCTAATGACTAAACAGGCTGTCAAGCTCCACCGCGGAAACAGCCATGGTCTCCGACCCGCCGAGGCATGACCGGAAGCAAGTCAGTGCTTGGAAAGAAAATTCAACTCGTCAAACCGTGCCGTAACACGAGAATGAGTCGTGCGCGGAGTCACGGGGCGGGTGTGGGCTCGCGTAAAGTGGTTTTTTCTTCCTCTCGCTTTCTTACCGTTAACCTCTTTCCACAACCTACAGAGGGAAGACTTACTTTTCAAAGGCTTGACGGCACGATGGCAGGAGGTATTCACAGATGATAGTGGATACGGCACAGTGCACCGAGGCTTCGACTACAAATCTTGATTTCAATGCTTGCTAGCTAGCTGACCCAGTCGCAGAATCCTCGGTCTTCTCCAGAATTTTCCTCTTAGAAAGAGAGACAGCAGTATCCAGTCCCCTCTTCCACCCGACTAGGACCTTTCTTCCAGATCGATCCTCCTTCTACGCCAGACTAGCACCGCCAGGAAACAAAGCAACCAACCACCACATCGATTAGGGATTAGCCATTCACGTATCGATACTCATCGACGAGCCAGTAGTATTCGAAATTCGTTCCGTGTCATGACGCCCTATTGGGATCCAACCAAAACCCAGTTCCGTCCCCATCGGTCGTAAACGTGTCGTCGTGAACAAGGAGAGAGGGTGGCAGAAGCCCAGGAAGAAAGAGAAGAGAGAAGGTTGCCGCACACAATTATGTGAAGGAAAGAAAGGAAACAAATGGCGCCAAGTACGGCAGCCTGTTTTGTACAAACGTATCTTGAAGCCGTGGGTTAAGACCGGTAGCGGGGAAGGCTGCGTCAAAGAAACTCTCCGACAGAACCTCGTTGACCCATATCACCTAACCGATCGAACCCACGACCCCCACAAGAAGAAGAAGAGAAAAAAAGACAAGTGAAGAAAAGTATGGAAGCATGGATGCATATCGGTCGTTAATCCCCGTCATGTCGAAAGAGAAACCAAGAAATGGCCGTCCCAGCATTCGAAGATATGTGTCGAAAGAAAAAGGTAGAGACAATAAGCTGAGGACGGCCGATGACCAAATCCAGAAACCAGTATAAACAGACACACGTAGGAGATGCTTTTCGTAATATGGTTGGCCATGGGCCATATGTTGAGTATGCTCGCAATGACAATCCGGAACCGTACAGGATGCGGGAGGCGCTACGCTAGCAGCCAATGCTCATAACGCCGATGATGCAGATACCAGGCACCTATGCACAAATGTCGCTTGAAGAAGGATCGCGCAAACCGGCAATTAAGGGTGTAGATGAGCAGGATCGCTGGGGAGGCCAGCGAACCGCTGCTCGAAGGAGGCCGGAGGCTCAAAGCTGTGAGAGGTCGTGGCACGAGGGAACGTATTGCTCGAACGACCACCAAAGGGCGAACCAAGGCGGATAATGGCTTGTTCTTGAGGAATTTGCAGTGTCGTTGGGGGCTGGTTAGCGTCTTGCAACAAGGCGGTCAAGTTAGCAAACTGTCCCTCTTCAAGAGACGACGCTGGTAGTGAAGAAGCTGGCAAGCGACGAGCACCCTCAACCATGTCTCCCAAGCTGAAGCCACGGCTCCTAACACGACGATGGCTCGATTCAGCAGGTGCGCCGAAGAGCTGGTCGACAAAGCTGTTTCCTCGATTGCGGGCCTGATCCTCGAAGTTGTGGAGAGCACGGCGCTTGAAGACGCGAGAGATCGGCCGGGGAGAGTGCAGATGAAGAGGCGAGCCCAGTCGTGGAGGCGGCCCGTGTTGAGCATGCCACGTCTGTGCGTTGTGCTGGTTGAGGCTCTGACCAGTCATCTCGGACATGGCTGTGAAGGAAGAGCCAAGAACATTGCCCAAACCCAGTCCGAGACCGATGTGTAGGGACTGGGACTTCTGGTGAGCAGATGAGCGAGCATGCGACCAATTCGTGTCAGAATGTCGCGGGGTCGCATCACTCGTCAGCTGCGACAAAGGGTTTCCAAATTGCATGGAAGGGGCGGTGCTAGCAGCGAGTGAGACATTCATGTCGCGTGTCGAGAAGCTCGAAGCCTCTTCAGGAGAAAATGGTGATGAGAGACCAGTGGGGCGAGACTGCTCAGGCGAAGAATTAAGAGGCGACGGCGAGCGGTGCAACAGGCGTTGATAGTGAGCAGAGAGAGTTGGCTTCTGCTTAGCTAGCTCACGAAGACGCTTGCGGGCCTGCTTCTCAGACGGAAAACGCGAGTATGGCTTGTTGGGTCCTGGGACAGGTGTGCTGCTCCCACTCTTGGTGGGCTTGATTGTATCCGGGGTTCCGCAGCGAGAGTCGTAACGCGGCACACGAAGGCAGGACGAAGCCCGAGGTCCCTTCCAAGTCTTCTTCGCCATTCTGGCAACGCGATGGCAGACGCCATTAGGTGGCACGGTGCTAGGAAGAGCTTTGAAGGGAGTGACAGTGGGGTCCTGGAGATACTTCATGTACGTCATCCAGAGATGGTGGTCCATGTCCTCTGTGAAGGCCGCCCTCAGTTTGAGCTTTTTGATGGGGTGCTGATGGTGAAGCATGAAAGGAGATTCCTTCACAGGATACTTGGCAGCTGGCGAGTAGAAGGAGAATGGGTCGGTCATCTCATCTTCAGGGCTCGTGCAGCTGCCTCCAAACGAAGGAAACGACTCGAAGCTGCCCCTCGATGAAATTGAGGAGTCCGAGAATCCAGAAGACGATGTAGGCCTGCTGGAGGATTCGCTCTGGCTGGCCTGGTCCATGTCAGACCATTGTTGGGGGGCAGACAACTCATGCACGCCTCGCAGCTGGGCTTCGGGTGTCTTGGGTGGGGAGAACATGCGGTTGAACGTCACGCCAGGCGACAGAAGACTGTCGTCCAGCGTTGGCGCGAAAGTTGGCAGGTCCATTGACACATCTGAAAGAAGCTCAGGTGCCTCAATGGTGGGGATTGGCAGCTCATCCGCGAAGGCATTGATCGGATTGGCAATGGCGTGCGAGATGCGGCGACGACGGAGCTTCAGCGTCTGTCGCGGAGGAGCTGGCGGTTGGAGCTCCTCAGGCTGCTGCTCGGGCTCGGGCGTCCGCGGTGCTTGTCCGTCCTGATAGTGGAACTGGAAGTTCCTAGGAAGAGTAATAGATAGGTGGGGGCGTTCGGACTGCATCTTGACGGGTCGTGTAAGACGTGTCGATGCAGGTGTATAGATAATGGGCTCGGAAAGGTATCCGAGGCGTTGGTAGAAATGATCCGAGAGCAGGCAATCTCCAACGGCCTGTGAGGAAGCGAGGGAGCACTGCAATGGTAATGAGCTCACCACATACAGCCCTATGAAGGTCCAATTATTGCCTGAGGGCCGACCCTGTTATGCAGGGCAGGTGTGCGATGGTCGACGGGTGCTAGCAGGTGTTTGGGAGCTGCGAACGCGACTGTGCGAGCTGCAACCGGGTTACACGGGCGATCAGGGAGCTTCGCACCCTCGAGAAGTCGTCCAGAAGGGTCGCGCACGTCTCAATTCGGCGTCGGCGCTGGGCCGCTGCGTCGCAAGAAGTTGCAGGCAAGGGAAGTCGCGGGGAGAGTCGGGCGCACAGCTCGAAGCGCAGGCAACTCAGCGCAAAGGCGACCAAGGCGCGGCACTCAGTCCGCGGAGGTGTCGAGGAGCGTGTCGCACGTTGCCAAATGCGCGCGCGCAGTATTCAGAGTGCAAACAACAGTCGCGCCGTGCCAGGCCGACTCGGTGGAGGTTGGGGTTGGCGACGGCGGTTCCACTGAGGACCGCGGGCGGAAGCGACAGCTTCGGGCTCTTCACGCACTGCGGGTGTCCATGGACGGGCAGTCGGCGGCGAGGGGCAGGCTCCAAACGCAAACGCAAAGGCAAGGAAACTCGAGGGAGGGCCGGGCAGCTGCGTCAAGGCATAGTGGGTGCGACGCTGGCGGGGGAGAGAGTCGGTGGGTTGGTGTTGGTGCTCGGGTGCGGGAGAGGTGAAGGTTGATGAGGCCGGGCACGCTGCACCTCTCGCCTCTTAGCGCCGCGCTTGGGCCCCGATGGTCGCCATTCGCGGAACAGCGAAACCTCTGCTGCAGGAGCGACGAAGAGCCTGCGCCTGCGCCTGCGCCTGCCACCGTCGCCCGCGCACTCAGCTTCCTAACTGCGCTCCGGCATGCATCGCCCACGCTGGCTCTCGCAGCGCACGTCGCAGAAACCCCTCACGGTGCTCCCAATCAGCACGTGAGCCCTCGGACAGCGAGCTGGAGCGCTCCACCCCAGACGCGTCGAACGCGTCTCTAGCGCGTCCGAGGCTTAGGCGCTCGGACCGCTTCACAGGCCAGCGCCCATCCAGCCCCTGCGTCTTTCCTGCACGAACACTTGTCAGGACGACGTTCTTCTCCCATCCCGCTGCCATGCGCATGCGAGGCTCCTCTGGCGGCCTCGCGCGGGGACGCGGCCATGCACAACGGTTGACCTTCCCTTCTTTCCGCAATTCGACGCTCGCGCTCAGTCCCCCACACAGCTGCGTCTCAGCTACTGCGCTGCGACGACGAGAAGAATGAGCGTCTGGACACGGTAGCTCTGTCTCTTCTGCAGGCTGGGACACGCGACCCGAAACATGTCGAGTAGCGCTGTTCGCTCGACTCGTCCACAGGTCACTATCACGAGAGGCCTACTGCCGCTCTCGGACGGCGCCCCTCAACACCCAGTAGTTGAATTCCCTCTTTGCGCGCTCTCGTTGTTCGCCCTTGCCGGCAACTGCTCTCATGTGCACATCAATTCAATTTCACTATCGCTCTCCCTGCCGAATTGCCGTCTTCGAGTACCCACTGTACATCACACTCTTCAATGCTCCTGCCAATTTCCCGATACTCGACTACAGCGTAAAGGCCGACCCCGGCAGGCGTTGACATCCCGCGCTTGCCTCAAATGGATCCGTCTGCAGCTCGTCACAAACCAATATTTCCTTTTTGTCCAGATCCAATACCCGATGCGGCCATGTAAAGATGCCGTTGCTGACCATGTGGCCATGATTGGGCGCATTCAACATTCTCCAGAGAAGTCAAGAGCGTGTCGCGGCCGGATGGAGACGCTCATGACGAAGCTCGTGGCCGGATGACAGGTCGGGCAGCTCACCCGATCTAGCCCCATTCCGAGCGACTGCTCTAGTCTGATACTCACCGTCAATTGCGTCGAAAATGGCTGCTTTAGTTTCCCGTTCAATTTTGCAATTGGATGCGAGCAGGTCCACCAGTCTCTTTTCGCTGTCTGGACCCAGGCTGGACAGTGACAAGTGTCACAAGGAGCTCCTTCGGTTCGATGCACGACGCGATCAGGGTTCGCGCCCACTCTGTCGCGTAGAGTCATTGTACCACCATGTCTGCAGCTATCTAATCGATATCCACCTACTGGCGACGACAAGGTACATCGGCTAGGTATCTTATCACCTCAACGTTCTTGCTCGGAGAAAATAACGACCGCGTTAACGCCATCATCTAGCTCCACGCTACTTTCGTGATGTACACGGGACGCGTTTGGACCCTGGATTTGGCGTCGGGATCGAGATGCAAAAACAGCTCTACTACGCCGTTGACGCATGGCGACAGACCAACAAGGAGCTACTTCCTTGGGTGATTTGACATCGAGATTCATTCCAAGTGTTAGAGTTTGTTTGTGTTCACGTGCATCGTGGAGTCAAGGAGCTTTGCGCCTGAAATGGTTCGATTGGTATATGCGGAAAAATCAAATCATAATACGAAGAAGATGTCGTAGCCATAGCCGTTCACAAGATAGGTATACAGTTCTCCTCCAGTCCACCTTCATTTATGTCTCTCCAGTCCCCAGTCCAAAAGTCTCGCCTCGTCTTTTGCACCAGTCTTCTCCTCCTTTAAAATTTATGCCGCAATCGCCTGGTTGAACGCATCAGCAGCAGCTTGTCCTTTCAAGCTCGAGGCAGCGGTATTGGCAGCATCGCACTTGTCGACTGCGGCCTGGTTCGCTTCACATTTGTTGACGAGCTGGTCGCAAATGAACGAAGAGATGACCTTAATGTTTAGAGCGGAACCGTGAGCAAAATTGGTCAAATCAGCGGCCTCGAATGCATCCTCGTTACGGCCATCAGAAGGAATACCGAAGACAATGTCCGTGTTGGTGCAAGATCCAAAATCTGCGGCACCCGCAGCAGCATCTCCACCTGCTTGAGCCTCTTGAGGTGAAGGAGCTGCGGCTTCAGCAGAGTCAGAGGCCTGAGCGGTGTTGTTACCCACGGCGGCCACGGCTGTAGCATTTCCAGCTGCAGCGATGCCAGCACCAGAAGTATCTGCAAGAGCGGCCTGGAGCTCGGCATCGCTGAGATCGTCAACACGGAGGCCTTGAGAGTTGATGCAACCTTCCGGATCAATGTCGTCGCAGGTATTACCAGCGGCAGTTGGATCGCCAATCTCGCCAGGAGCGAACGTGGACGCCTCGTTGGCCAGAGTTGGATCACCACCAATAGCAGCAATCTGGCGGGCAAGTTCACCAGCAATCTGCTTGTTGAGATCCTGTGCACCGTCGCCAGCGGGATCCTGGTGCTGTTGAAGAGCAGCAATTTCGGGGTTCACAGCCTGGAGGGAGGCGCAGGGTACAGACGCAAGGCCTACAGAGCCAGTGTTCCGCTCCAAAGCACGATAGATGAGAGCAAAGGTCATGCCATCGACATCGCCAGCATCTTTCGCGTTGGTGAAAGCCTGATCAGCAGTGGCTTGTTGTAGGCAGTCTAGACATGTCAGTCTGCGATATTCTCTAATATCATGGTAGAGAAACGACTTACCAGCGTCGGCAATATTGCCAGCACCCTCGGCCGCAGCTTTGGCACCAAGAAGACCGAAGATGGTGTCCTGGATGTTGTCCGGGTTGTTCAGGTCCAACGACGCCTTCACAATAGCGTTGACGTTGTCGTGCGCATGCTCCTGGGGAACCTCACGCTTCACAGAGCGCTTGTTGACAGTCGGGAGCGCAGTCACCGTCAAGGCCAAGGGCAACAGAGTAAGGAATTGCTGCTTCATCTTTCAATTTCGTTCAAACGTTACTTCAAAGGAATGTCGAATAAGTAGATACAAGTCGTAAAGGACCGGCCGAGAAAGGTTCTCCAGGAACGATAGAATGTAAGAAGCAAAGTTGCACGAAAAGAAGGACGGGCGTTAACGAAAGACTTTAGTAACGGACTGAATGTGATGATAGAAGAAGACCTCTGGGCATTGCGGCGCGCATTGAAGTTATATACTGCCTGAAGCCATGCTACTCTCGGCGTTGACAGCTTGGGACACAGGACTGGGGGGACGGCATGCCCCTCCGAATCTCGCATGCTATGCGTTTGGGTGCGCATCTAGAAACGAGGCCTGAAGATGGGATAGAGGTGTCGCATAACGGTGCCTCCTGAATGTGTGCGACCCTCACTACTGCGCGATCGTCATCCCTCCAACGTCGTTCATGAGGCCCACATGGCTCTCTAGCCCCTCTGGGCACGGAACCTAGCTTTGTGTATGCGTGTGATTGGTGGAAAATCGCCGAGGCGTCGGCAACCGCCCTGAAACCCTGCCGAAAGCTTGGAGACAGCATCTGTCTCGCAACCGTCGAACCTCGACCCAATGATACGACACCCCATATTCTTAATAGATCTGTTAACCAGACTTCTGGTAGCAGGATGGATATGCGAGGAACTGATGCTTGTCACGGCGCGTTCCAGCCCTCATGCTGGTACTGTGGTACGTTCGAGTTGGCTGATCAGGTACCATCAGGCTACAGAAGAGTCTGGAAGTCAAACATGTCACAAACAGCCTCGCGAGCTCTTCTATCTCGGCTCGACTTCACGTTACTCCTCGGAGCCATCCTTCAATTCAGCATGACAACAGATCTTCATCTTCGGCTCTCCCGATCTGAATCTGCGAACCGCCACTGCCAAAGCATAAGACAACTCCTACTTCGCATTGTACCTACCATGCTATGCTCAAGGCAGGCGCCTGCATCGCGAGTCTTCCGGTTTGAGGTTAAATTAGCCGCAATGCCACCGCGCGATGGGCGTCATGGCTGCGCAGACGGGAGTCTCGACATGTACCTGCACAGGGCTTGTCGCGCGCCACTTTGTGGGGTGAGATCGGGCAAGACTTCGATAGACTTCTTACCCGCTTGGCCAAGAGAGGTCGTGATGAGCTAGCTTTGCTTGGACGTCATGGCGTTCTGAGATACAGTGGAGGCTTGTGAGGCATGATTCCATACGAGATGGAAAATGGAATCGATGTCTTCACCACCGAACCTAGTCATTCTTTGATGAGAGGTCGAGTCATATCCATATCTGTCGAACCTACGATTTGAGTGAGAGGCGACCTCGGCGGATGTTCGAGGTACATCTAAGCTGCTGTGGCAAACTCGAAGTCATCCACGACCGTTGAGACTCTCTGACCTCCGCATGCCCCTTCCCACAGCAAGCGGTTCAAGCTCACGGACGCTGCGACAATACCACGGTCCCTTGCCTTTCGGATTGCTAGTACCCGATCATCTCCAGGTACGTATCTGACACTACGATCCTATAATATACTCGCGCGCCTCTTACCGCGGTTTTCATATCCCTCTCTGACGTTCGGTTACCCTTCCTACGAATTCCCGTAATGACTCTAGTTTCAACGCACGGCCCCCATAACGTCCGCAAATATACCCGGTACCCCTCCAGACGTATCATGTCTCACATACTGAGAGGCGTGTGTGGGGAACACCTCGTGCCGTTCAGCCACATGACTGCAAACGGAGATGGTTAGAGCCTTTCCGGCTGGCTGAAGCTCACCGCCGAACTCCTGGTTTGACATCTGCAGGATCCACTGCGTGGGCACAGTGGTCAAGATGGTACCACGGGGCGATTTCTTCTGCATCAACATATGTTCTTTGACCACTTCATAGCATAGCTGTGATAAACCAGTATCATTACAAAATCGAGTTGAGTATCTACCGTCATTAAAGGTGCCTTCGCCTCCTCCGACTGCTGGAAGGACCCAAATAGATTCGGGCGAGTACCAGCAGGTTCCGAAACACTGAGGTATTCAACCGGAAGATCACGCAGTTGCACAATCCTACGTGCTACAACGATCACAGACTGAGCGACCCTTCATTATGACAAGACCAAAAGCAAGGACGATATCAAGACCTTTCGATGCACGACATGTCGCTGGAGTCGGTGTACCAGGCGCACTCCCCATCGGCGACCTTCAACGATCCTCCACCACCGAATTCGACAATAAAGAGAACATCTCGGGTCAGAAAGACGGCATGGAAGAAAAGATTGCTCCTAAACGGTCAAACACCATAGCGCACAGTCTAAGTAGACCAAGCCTGCGACTCAAGACATCAATGGCAAGACTCACAAACCGATCGCGGTCGCCATCCACCTCCGCCTCATCCGAAACCACGCGACGTCACCGCTACGAATTCGAGCCTGATGAGGACGAGCAGAAACGCCCAACACCACTGCCCATCCTCAAACGCTCAACATCATCCACTTTCAAAAGGTCCACATCATCGTCTTCATCGGCAATCAGACATGCACCATCAGTGACATTCAAACCCACACCACCACTCCCTCCATCAAAATCCACACCCTTTCCTCCAACATTGCCGCCACGCGAAGTCCCAACGAAGCCACCAACGAGACCTAAACGCGCAGACTCCGGCACCGCGATCGATTTTACAGACGTCCCTGCTGACGAGCGGCCGATGGGTTTCAAGGAGATTTTGGCAGTGAAGAGTTTTGAGGAGAGAATGGCGTTGTATGAGAAGACGAGAAGGTATTGGGCTTCTGCGGATCATGGGCTTGAGGATTGGATTGGAAGGGCGGCGGCGGGGAGGAGTTTGTTTGTGAATGTGTGAGGCTTTTCGAAGATCGACGCCTGTATTAAGTTTACTTCATTTTGGTTCAATTGAGAGCGAGCAGTCCTTGCTTAGCTTACCCAGCGAGGACAGTATTCCATGATTTTAGTTGACGGGTATCTTTGGCTCGATCTTCTCATGTTGTGTGCTACTTTAGTTCTTGTATTGTCTCTATGGTATACCCTTCGTACTTCAATCGAGCGGTGCATGTGTAGTTTCTTCTCATTTGGATGGTGGCTCTATGTGTTTTACATCTGCTGTTGGCTGTTGTGTGGCTTTGGATTTCGACCTTATCACTAGCTCTTCGCTGAAAGGGCACGTGAGTTTCACACGACGACGCGCTTTACCTTTTGGAGGCTTGGCGTCCTTAGATCTGGCTAACGATCGAGCATGAAGCCACTTCCACCAACAAATAAAATTCTTTTGAGTACTGGCAGCATTGACGGCATGGGCAAAGTCCCCGCCAAGGTCGCACAGTGCATCTCTGGAAGGTACCACATACCCCACATTAAGATCGATTTCTCGACTGACCACTAGTGCTAGCGATAATCTGGTCTACCCGTGCGGCGACCCCTCGAGTCCCCCAGACCGACCATCCCTTTTCCTATCATTGCCCCGGGAGCTTCGAGATGAAGTCTACGAATTTGCCTTGACCTACAACGACAATCTTATTGCGGAGGTAGCTGAAAATCGCTATGGATCTGACGGCAACCAACCTGACCACGCATGGTTGAGGCTGCGACAACCTCATACGGATCAAGAGTCAAATCAACTTCGCTATGTCTGTCGCCAGCTACATGAGGAAACCTCTGGACTAAGCATCAAATTGAACGACATATTAGTGGTAGCAACACCGCACCAGCGATCTATCCAACTCTTTGCATATTTCTTGAAATATAGCTGTGCCCTCAAATACCAGCACACGTTCAGAAACCTCAGCTTCCACGAGAATGTAGTCACTCCTAACGTCTTCCCTGACCATTGGCTTCAGAATACACTGCAGCACCTTGGGTCTGTATGCACTTCAAACCCAAGTTCTACTGTTACAATCCATGTGGACGAATTCTTCGGCGCGCACCTTTCCCCAGAAGGCTGGCGACTTTACGGCTCCATCTTTCAGCAGGTCTTACATGGCACGATGCCTGGAGACATTCCACGCAGCTACCAATATATGGCGTTTTTCTGGGCCAACAAGTATCTCGAAACAAGAGACTCAAACGGATGTCTTAGTCGGATAATCGTGCCGGCCAATCTTCGCATCTTTCCTATGGTAAGACCTTTTGAAGAGACTTTTCGGAATGTTCTTCACGCATCAGCCTCCGGAGGATCTTCTAGTTTTAAGGCCGCCGATATGCGCCACATAGAGCGATGGTGTAGGGAAGGATTCTGAGTGGTATTTATGAGGGAAATTTGGAGCTTCTCGGTCGCGTGTTCTATTCATATCGTATAAGAAGTACTGGAAGTACCTATCTGGGTGAGGTCCCACCGAAGTGGTGATCAAGAGTCAAAGTGTTCCTGAGTTTCAATACAGATCGATACCCGTCCCTCCTCTCTATGATCCCATTCAGACTTTTGTCTCTGCATTACAATGTTGGAAGTTCAATGAATAACTTTCAATAGCTGTTCCCGTCGAGTCTACCACGGGACACTGCACCCAAGCACTTGCCCACAGTAGCGACGCTGCAGATAAAGACCGCAACTTCCAATGACACCGTAAAATAGAGGGTCTATTGTGCCTCGAAGCAGTTAGGATATCAAAATTGGTAACGCTATATTTGGGCGTAGTGAAGGTGAGGGCCGGTGAAGGTGGAGCGGTGAGGGTGTGGGTGTGGGTGTGGGGCGTGTGATTGGCTGGTCGTGACTAACTGATATATCGACTTCGAGTTGTGCCTTCCTCAGGATCCTCTCACCTGAGACCACTCCACGATAATCTTCTCACTTCACCCAGTGTTCGTTGTCGCCGCTATCTTCGCACCCCAAGGCTCCGTTACACCAGGCTAACCTCGCCTCTCATGCGCGCGTATCTTCAACCCCGCTTCTGAACCATCGCTGCCTCACGCCGCCCACAAACCCGCCACTATGGAGGTTTTTATGGGAAACCTGCCCAGGCACCTCACCGATCAGGGATTGAAGACACAGCTAGTGCCTTTCACAAAAGCTCTCAACATCTTGGATTGGTCTTGTCAGAAGCCTCGCAAGAAGACCTTTGGCAGCATCACTTTTCTACATGCTCGCGATGGCGAGCAATTTTTACGACATCACGAGCAGGAACCTACGGGTCGCCTGAACCGCGCCGGACAACCACAGCATAAAGCTCGACTGCAGATTCTGAACACTCCGGTCTTTTGCAAGCCCAACACTCGAGCTCTGGATCCGTTTCTTCTGAAAAGTCTTGAGAAAGCGGCTGAAGATCGCCAGAAAGCGAAGCAGTACGTTGTTCCTAGTCTTACTTCGATTATTTAACGCGAGCGGTCATTATCTAACCTAGACAAGGCGCACAAATCAACCTCAAGAATCAAAGGTAGCCTTCACAGTGACCTCACTATCGTGTGGATACTATGATTATTCGGACCAAGAGCTCGTGTATATCCCAGAAGTCGAGTGGAGGACCGTCGAAGGTCTCGCGAAATTCGTCAAACGCGCAGTAATCATTCAGTATCAGGGCGACAATGGCCAAATGAAGATCGAGATACCTAATCGAACTATCGAGGCTATGGTCGTTTCCACAGCACCTACAGCTTTCACATTCACATTATGGGAATCCCCTCGTTTCTTTCGCGCGGAGGCTCCGAGCATAGTTGAACTGCTTGCAGGTCTATCATTCTCTCAGAGCGCCAGTACCGCGACATCCCGGCTGACAAACCTCCCGGGTGGTAATTCAGATGGTCGCGAGCCTCTGGGACTCTCGCTTATCTACCGCGTAACCGTATCTCCCGTTAACTTCCATGAGTTGACCCGGAGACTGCAGGACCGCAGTCAACATACAATATATCACCATAACTTTGCGGCTCCCATTTCCTATGTTCCAAGAAGCTTACGGGACGGACTGCAAGAGTTCAGGATGGCGATCCGGGAGGCCAGTAGAGTCATACCATCCGAGGTGCTCTATCAGGTGGAGGCACTAGTTGCTAATGGCTATCTGCTTCCCTGGACTGTCCATGGTATTCTGATGAAGATGATGAGGCTCGGTAAAGACACTGCTATTTCTTCTGGGAAAGGTGCCCGATCCAAGGTATGATTTGCGGATCAAGAAATTCGATCTAGCTGTTGACAGAGCCACACAGAAATTCCCAATTTCACCCGGAGCTGTAAAGCAGCTATTTTCACAGATACCTTTCCCCGGTCTCGACGTAAGTGCATCTGTCTTCGAGCTCAACGAGATATGGCAGTATATCGAGGACAATGAGGAAAATGTTCGAAAGGGTCTCAATGAGGAATATATCTCGGTATGCGAACAAGCCGATGCTGTCAGGACTGATGCTAATGATTATCAGGAGAGAGGACGACGAAACCTGACAATGGTTCACAAGGTCAACATTACGCCCACAGGGATAACATTTCATGGGCCTGAACCAGAAGCGAAGAATCGAATCCTGCGACGATTTCCGAATCACACCGAATTCTTCATTCGCGCGCAATTTTCTGACGAAGACGGAACTAACCTGCAGTTCAACTCGAGAGTGTCCAACGACAAGATATACCAGCGTTTCAAGCGCGTTTTCAATAATGGCATCAGCATCTGTGGAAGGGTTTACGGTTTTCTTGGATTTTCTCACTCGTCTCTCCGGAGTCACTCCGCCTGGTTCATGGCACCTTTCGTGCACGAGGGCAAACTTCACACATATTTCACGGTCATTGACTATATCGGAAAGTTTGATCAGATCTTCTCTCCTGCTCGCTGCGCTGCTCGAATCGGACAGGCGTTCTCAGAGACACCTTTTGCCATTTCACTGGCTGCAAATGGCATACAGCACCAAACTGTGTCGGATGTCATGTCAAAAGATGGGCTCCGGGTATTCAGCGACGGGGTTGGAACAATCTCTTCTCAAGTCGCCGAAGCAATTCATGCCGGAACACCGCAGCGTAAGGGCCTTCTTACCTGTTTCCAGATTCGCTGGGGCGGAGCAAAGGGTATGCTCGCCTTGGACACACGTCTGGAAGGAAACATCATAAACTTCCGTCCTTCTATGATCAAGTTTGAGAGCACGGACAACGCCAATCTGGAGATCTGCGACGTCGCTAAAAGGCCAATTCCCATGGTGCTCAATCGGCAGGTACGTCATTTCAGAAACTTTTGTCAAACTCCTTAGATCTTATTATCACTCTCTTTGATCGCCTCTATCTTTTATGAAGAGACAATGCGACACGTACTGACTAATACTCTGGTTAGATGATCAAAATACTAGAGGATATGGGCATGCCAGACAAATGGTTTTTGGAGCAACAGGCTAGTGCGTTATACAGGTTGCAGTTCATCACAGCCCATGTTCTCAACACCGTGGAATTCCTAAAACGACAGGAGATTGCCGATCGCATTGGTCTTCCGCAACTTATCCGACAGCTCCATATAATAGGCATCGATTACAAATGCGACCGCTTCCTGTGCTCTGTCGTAGAGACAGCTGTTCTCTCTGAACTGCGCTTGTTGAAGCATAAGGCCAGAATACCTATTAATCAAGGCGCCACACTGTTCGGAATCATGGACGAGACAGGTTATCTTGACGAAGGAGAGATCTATGTTACATTCGATAACGCTACCTTCGTTCATGGCCACCCGATGGACTTGGACAATCGGCAAATGATCGTTACACGCTCGCCGGCCCTGCATCCAGGCGATATACAACTTGCGACAAATGTCATTCCGCCGGATCATCACCCCCTCAGAGCCTTGAGGAACTGCATCGTTTTTCCGCGGAAGGGCAAACGCGATCTTCCAAGCTGTCTTAGTGGCGGTGATCTGGATGGTGGTACGTATAATCAGGGTACAAATGCCTTCTAGGCATCTAGCTAACTATGTGCGCCTGCATCTTTAGACATATATGGCATTATCTGGGACTCCGAAGCTGTAAACGGATGTCAGTATGTGTTTGAACCGGCGGACTATCCTCGTGTTGAGCCGCTGAATATCGAACGGCCTGTGATGCGCGAGGATATGACCGACTTCTTCATCCAATTCATGGCGACTGATCAGCTTGGACTCATTGCCGTCAAGCATATGATCTTAGCGGATCAAAGAGCTACGGGCACTGTCGACGAAGGTACGTCCCACACCCCTCTAGGGAATGCGTCATTGACATGGCTTAGACTGCAAACTGCTTGCTGAAATGCATTCCACTGGAGTCGACTACTCAAAGACTGGGGTACCTGTGGACATGACCCTGCTTAAGCAGATAAAGATGAGCAATAAGTACAGACCAGATTTGTGGGTCCTCTACCCTCGAAGCTAGCACTTCGACAAAGTACCTTTCAGTTACCTAGTGCTAACATGTCAACAGTCTTGCTCCAGCCACGCCTGCCTATCTTAAAGACCGAAACGAGATATCATTCGACGATACACCCGAACGAGTCGATGAAGATGACGGCGACGATGAGACCAATACAGGGCCAAACCATGAATATTATCGTTCTGAGAAGATAAGTGGGAAACTGTACAGAGCAATAGACGAACAAAAGATCTGGTACGAAGATATCAAGATCTCGACTCAGAACACGGACCAGGTGTGGGTTGGACTGCTTGATCACCTGATGGCCAAATGCGACGAATTGCTCGGGGGTGTGAACTGGGCTCCAGCCAAACAACAAGCGTGGGAAATTCGTCATGCGTACGTTGTTCACATCTTGCCTCACGTGTCGTCGCTCTCCAAGATCACTAATATTTTGCTATAGATACGAAGATGCGATCTCCAACGCCACTCTCGAATATTCTGACCATGCCGCCATCAGAATTACTGAGCTTGAAGTCTTCACAGGCAACATCTTCAATAAGAGCGGAGCGCAGACCAGACGTCAACGCGACAAGTCGCTGCAGCTCAAAGATGAGTTCAACCGCATTGCGCAATGGGCCGAGGGAATGATACGTAAACGGAGTATTGCCATTCCAGAAGATGACGATGAAGAGCAAGAACTTTCGTCCGACAATGACGGGGCTCTTGCGCTTAGTATAGCCTGTTTGCGCGTAGGTCAGTTGATGGAGTCGCGCGAGTCACGGCTTAGAGCAGGGCGCACAGAGGGCGAGTTTCAGAGCTTCAAGGTTGTCGCAGCGTGTGCTGCAATCAGAGAGCTAGATGCTGCAATCAAGCGAGCAGAGAGGGTAGTTGGTGGCATTTCTTTGAGTGGGAACTAAGGGCTTATCGTGTTACGGATAGTATGGATGACTGACAAGTACACCTTTGACGCATGGTATCGATTGGAATGCCGGCGCGTGTGCAATAAAGAGCTAACTGGGGGCCGTAAGCCCAACCAAATATGAATGTGTCTAGTCAGAATCCACGACTATACGGTGCACTGTAGAACTAGAAAGACGCTGGCTTAAACCTCTCGTATGAAGATGTCCATATTCGGGATTGGCTTAACATATGTGTCGCGTCTTGAACTCAAGGCAAATTAGAGAAAAAGGGCTAAGTTCTTGTTTTAGATGAAGAAATCCGCGGTACTTTCGCTGCTATGTTCGCGAAAGATTTCCGAGCTGTGGTGAAAGACGGCATCACGTGAGTAGCGGGGCAATCTCGTGACAGTTGATGAAACACCATGTCAACGCAAAGCAGCCGTCTTTTGCGCCTGCCTGGCGAGTTGAGGAACAAAATCTATCAATATGCGATTACCTTGGAAGCTGATTGAGATATCGGGGTGTTGTATTTGTTGAGGTAATTTACGCTACCAAAATGGAAAATCATACATAAAACTCTCTTCGTCCTCCCTTTCCCTCTTCCTTTTCTCAGAAGGCCGCTCTTTGACAACGACCTTACCTCCTTCAGGTGCGAATGCGCACGTGGGACATTTACACGGATATGGCTTCGTCGTCTCGATATTCTTGATGGCTAAAGTAGTCGGGTAGGCGAAGGGTCCCAGCAATTTCGGTTTCCAAGAGAACTTTGTGCGATGCACGCCCTTTCTCTTCTTTTCATGCCAATCCTTTTCAACGTGCCACATCCATCTGTTGGTGTCCTGCAATTTCTTCCGCCATTCAATTGCGTCGGCTTGGCTGCGTCTTCTCAGTTTAGCTTTGGGTACATCTTCCTTGTCGTCATCGCTTCCGGACTCGGATGCGTAAGACATGCGAGCTTTCTCCTCCAAATCATATACATACCAATCGGGCACTTCAGAGATGGATGTGCCCTTGAATTGGCCTTTCTCGAATACATACTCCGAAGCGTATGGATGTTTCGCTTCAAACTTTTCGAGCTTCGTTCTATGGTAGTATTCGAGGCCGTTGGCGAGATCTTCTCTGCCATACTGGAGGGGCATATGCTCGGCTTTCATCCAACGAATATAATCCTCGATGCCACCGAAACGGTCATTTTGATTGCTTTTCGGTAGCGAGAAGAGACTTTGTCCTTTGTGTTTGCCGAAGTTGAAGCGATACCTCGAGCCAGGCTCGTGCGATGATATGTTGTTGAAGGGCTCGACCTCATTACGTGAAACATCCAAGCTATCATCTTCAGGTAGATCCTCCGATCCATCATCGGAAAGTCCGGATTCGATACCTGAATGCTCGACGCCATTATCAGCGCCTCCCGAATACAGCTCTGAGGGCGTATCTTCTTTCTTCAGTACCGGTTGAGGGACGTAGGACGTGAAGTTGTTCCTAGAGGGAGGCGCATTGGCAGCTACTGAGGGAGAAGGGCCATGAACAGCAATTTTCTTCGGGCACTGCGATGCGCCATGTCTCGGATTGGTGATTTTGCGGCAATAGAAGCATCCGCCCTGAGCCCGCAGTCGATCTCGCTCTTGAGGCGTCAAACGCGTATGGCGCTGCGGCGGCTGAAACCGATCGTCTTGCATTGGTACCCGGTTGTCCTCATCGAGTCGCCTGAACTTCCTGCTGGGCTTAAATGCTGACTGATGTCGAGAGCGAGAGAAGTCGGGCGTGTCGTTCTCGCGCTTGATGAACGCGTCGCGATCCGATAGCGGGGATGGGGAACGCTCTCGCTTGATGCGACGGCTTCTTGAATCATATTGCTCCATGCTCGAACCCGGTCTGTTGTAGGAAGACAACTCGACGCGTTTTCCAGATGATATAGAAAGACACAAACTGTAAAATGATGAACAGCAACCTTTAACGCGCGGATGTTGCGGGGCCGTTCTTCTTATCAGGCGTTCTCATATCCCTGCAAGGGGAAACGAACGAGACTAGGCTCAGGTGGGCAACCTATCTCTTTAACCTCCCCTTTGGTGTGAGAAGAAATGCTCATTGAGGTTGACTTGCACCAACGAAGAGCTCTCCTTTGTTGTGCTGCTGAGTTGACGTCCTCGATGGTAAACGCGGCCGAGACCGTAGCTATGCTTCCTCTTCCTTTACTAGTTTGACTTCGAGACTTTCCATTTTAAATGTATCCTTATCGAATGAGCAGCCCTATGACGAATTGTGGCTAGCAATTAAGCATATCGTACTCCACCTGTAAGCCTTATCTTGCCGTGTGGCAGATCTTATTTCTTGCCGAATGCCTTTACCCTTTTGTCCTGGACTTATCGTTTACACTTTCGCTGCTGTCTATCTAGCCAGCAGCTTCTAGTCTGCGCAGATGAAGGCTGCGATACTGTGTTTTCATGCTCCTTTTGCTCAAACATCCAAGGCAGGGCTTAATCCCTGAGTGATGCGGTTTTGTCATTCTGTCTGGTCCACCATATGTCGGGATTGCAGCTATCCAAAGTTCCGTCGCGGTTGTTCCAATGTAGGAGATGAATTTGTCGCATAAGAATCCTCCTAGAGCGATGTCGAAAGGGAACCTTCTGGTCACCTGCATGTCAATACTGCGAAGCTCAACCTCGAGTAGTTTTATCGGCTGACCGTAATACTGCCTAACTTTATTCCCTCGGAATGGATTGCTGACTTTTTGGATGAAATGATTGCTGTGTCGAAAAGCTTCTGACCTGGACTCTTTGGTAGCATGAAAGTTTGCTGGAAATCGTGGGAGCTGAAGAAGGAAACGCGTGCCCCTTCTCAGTCTTCTTCTTTGAATGATGCGTAGCTTCTCCGGTGGTGGTGGCAGAGCAAAAGCCCATATCATGTATCGGATCTCGCATGGAAGCCTCTGAAACTGAGGAAAACTTGCTGTTCCCGTAGTATTTGAAGCCATTTTAGTAGATAACTTCGCTGCTGTTTGGTTTATTCGTCCTGTTTTGTGCTACCCTAAGGGGATCTCACTTAGCCGTTGACATCGCGTCTACAATTTGAATGCAGACTACCATGTTCATACTCCCACACATCAATAATCCAAACAGCGAGAAGTTCGGATTCCATTCCTTTGGTTGGGACAGAAAGAACGGGGAAACCATAAGGAATACTAGTGCAGGAAGCGGTCGATAGGAATAATACGCATAGCCGTGTTAGGTAATAAATCTTCTCGCATCAGTCACTCTCCTTCAACACTAGCACCACAAGCCCCTAGATCTCCCAAGCCACAGTATCTACCCATAGTTAAAAGGATTCCTACACAACGGACAGCTCGAACTCCCACTCGTCCTAAACCACTTAAACAAGCACCCTCCATGGAACAGATTCTTGCACGTCGAGCACCGCTTATCCGGTAGTTTCCTATCGCTTCCAACGACGCTGTAGCAGATAGCACATTCACTCTGGCCCTTCATCGCGCCGTCTACATTCCGCTTGAACGTCGTCAAGGCGTCGATGAGAGAGCCGTTGAAAAGCGTGATAGCACCGAGCGAAGTGCGCATCCAAGACTGCCATTTCGCCTCGTTGACAGCAACGCGGTTCAGGCCTTCTATATGTGTGGACGCGAGAGGGAAGGCGGGCGGGAGGCGGATGAGCATGGTCATTGTTTGGTCGTCGATTGTATAGCTTGCTGTGATTTCCCTCGCTCTTGGGCTGACCTTGACACTGAATGGCGAATCGCTATCTTCGTCTTTCTGGGCGTCGGCCCATGCGGTTACGGACTGCAGTGCAGAGGCGATGACGGGTGGGGAGATGTACTTCTCGGTCCAAGGCTCCAGAGTTACAACAATGGGCCGGGATTTGCAGGATATCCACCACGCCTTCGTCAGGCTGGGGACGTATTTGAGGGCGGTGAAGTAGAGATGGGTTAGCAGCCACTGCACATCACGGCGTGGTGGCTCGACATCTGGCGTGTATTCTGTGATGTCGAACTTTGAGACGTCTATCGGCTTGTTGTGTGCGTGCCCCAGGAAGTCGAATGCGAAGTCGAGAAGGCCTTTGAGGTAGTCACCCTCCTTGATGTGTTCAATGTAGTCGTTCTTCACTTTGAAGGACTGCTGATGATCAGTAGTGCAATGAAACGAGTCATGCGGTCAGACTTACGGCATGCTCTAAGTGGTCAAAGACAAGTAACCAACTCAGCAAGTAGCCTCTCAAAGGCAAGGGTACACTTCGCTCAAAGTTCGCCTCCGCCAACGCGGCAACAGTCGGCGCTTCAAGTATGAGGGACAGCAATTCCTCAGGCAATCGTGCGCTACTTTTATCGAGCGCAGCATCGATAGAGATCTGCTCTTGGGCCTCAGGTATCTGCTTGTGCAGTATATCGAACGCTGTTTGCTGTACTGGCTGCGACTCGACGTACAGAAGAGGAAACAGCTCTTCAGTTGCCTCCAGATGCTTGAGTGGTACCTTGGCGATCTGTCTAGCTAAGACCTCGTTGACGATCTTGAGTGGCTGATGGAACTCGTCGGGGAAATGCTGAGAGTGCTTGAGAAGGTTCACGAGCCCATTCGCGACCTCCTTCTCCGACGCCTGCCAAGCTTCAACAAGGTCATCATTCGGATCTTCAGCCTGAGAAAGCGCTCGAAACTGAGCGTAAAGCTTTAACGAGGCATGTACGAAAGGTATTGGGGTATCTTTTCCTGGCTCATCCGAAAGATCCCCAAAAGCAGACCAAGTTGAAGCAAAAGAATTCAAGATCTCTGCCCAGTGGTCTCCGTAAATGTCGCCCATCAGTGGTAGGATGCTCGACAACGCTCGACAAAGCTCTGCTCGAATCGGCAATGGTACATCAGTGTCCTGCAACCACGAAACAATGTGTTTGACGAAGAAAATGATGCGCTGTTTGGCAATGCTCTGTGCGATGCCCTCCTGTTCATAAAGCAGATTGTTGAGTAGGATCAACTGTTGCAGAGCTTCTCCCGGTTTGCTTTCAATGTTCAAGCCAGTAAGTTCTGCAACTAGTTCGTTGCACATGCGTTCACATGACTTCGTTGCGGCGAGGGATTCTTTGAACGTTGTCATATACCCAAGTAGTGGGAAGATGCCGTTACCTTTTCCATCTTTTCGAAGCTGCTTCAAAACTTCCGAGATCTTGGTATTGTGGCCATTGTGCCATCCGAGATGTTCGATCATGGTACTGACAAGGGCGCTGGACGTGCGAGCTCTGTAGTACGCTCGGACGGAGCTATCGTGCATCTGTGTCAGAAACAACCCAATCGCCCAGATCACCATTGAGTCATCCACAGCTGCAAACTCCCAATACACCTTTTCTCGTCCAAGCTCTTGCACTAGATAAGTTTGAGCATCTGATAAGAAATTCATGGCATCTGCCTCAACCTCAGGTGTATACACATTCCACAAGTTGTTCGCTCCAGCAAGGCCAAGATTGTCAGTTGCAAGCTGTATCGTTGTCGTAATCGAAACGAGGAAGCTACGCATAGTTGCGAGAGGTATTGACTCGCTCGCCGAGGAGTCTAGAGCGGATAGCATCTTGACCATGTATTGAGCGATTCGAAAAGCAGGAGAATAGCCATCTGCGTCACGAGGAATCTTCCGTTCCGCCGACTGTGACCCGTCCATTTTCGCTAGGTAGACGGCGCCACTGAGCGGGTTTGTAATGGCTAAAGAGCTTCTTGGCGCCGTTGCGAGGAAAGGATTGAGGGCGCCTTCCCACTCAGCAACGGTTGCCAGTACGTCCTTTAAGCTGTCCCATTCCCACGTGGCTCCAGGTTTGTTAATTTGTCTTGCTAGGTCTACCAGCGTCTCAACAGAAACCGACGTTTGCGACGCTTCGTAGAGCCCTCTACGAATCACTGGGATGATTGAGTCTTTCGAGCCAGTCCCGGCCGAGAGAATCGTCTGGATCGATGCATTGACTGTGGATGCCTCTTGAGCAATCTCATCAATGGGAGATTCGGAAGCCAGGAGCAGGCGACTGAGGAGATCAGATCCTGAAGGCTTCGATATGAAGTCCTTGAGCAATGTCGGATTCTGTTTGACTATGTGTCGGAAGCCTTGGAGTGCCGAGGGTGCATATTCGGTGATCGAGAGTGACTGGGTCAAGGAGGAAAGGATCTCATCGAGGGAGGTTGGCGACAGAATCTGAGCTGGAGACTGCAGCATATGATTGAAGGTGTCCCACTCGAGAGAGCCGACTAGTGCATCCTGAATATTTGATTTCACGTATGCCTGGAGGTCCGTGTTCGATGCTGCAAGATTGAAGGAACTCGGGAGTCGCGCGGACGTAAGGATAGCATCTAGAGCTC
Organism: Lophiotrema nucula; assembly: GCA_010015825.1. Taxonomy (NCBI): domain Eukaryota; kingdom Fungi; phylum Ascomycota; class Dothideomycetes; order Pleosporales; family Lophiotremataceae; genus Lophiotrema; species Lophiotrema nucula. The sequence continues at coordinate 442,902 of ML977323.1, read as the reverse complement.
TCGCTTTTGCTGAAGACTCATCCGCGCTGAGGGCAGTTTGCAATGTCGACGTCCAGGCTTCTTCAAATCCAGAAATGTCAGCGACAGAATACAATATATCCACCAATTTAATTGATGATGGCGAAAGAATCAGACGGGGTAAATCATCTCGGATGAATCGCCCGAGCTCCTCTCGTGTTCCAGGATCCGATGCAATTAGGGATGGAACATGGTGAAGAAGCTCTGCTACCGTGCCGGCAGCTCCATACGGCTTCCCATTTCGATTCCTGATGACACTCAATGCCCTTTTCACAATACACTCACATGACTCCGCAAGTACTGCCTGTAGTGAGTCAGGTATTTTCAAATCTGACATTTCCCTCAAAAGCGCTGCAAAGCGCCTTGCGTGCTGCAAAAGTGAACTTTGTGATGCCTCATAACCACTTGACTGCTCCGACTTGAGATTCTTTAGGTTTTCGATGAGCTTTTGGGTGTACTGGGTCCATTGAGCTTCAAGTATAGCTGGCATGAGCCCGATGGTGGTTGCCTGTGCCACGAGTGCTACTGAGTTTGCTGGAACGGTCCAGGTTGAGATTTCTGGGGAGGGATCCATATATTGAGAAACGATCGGCAGAACGAGTTCCTGTTGGAGTTTCTCTTGATCTTGATCCGACAATCGCTTGGAGACAAGAGTCGTGATTTCCAAGTAGGCACGAAAGGCAGATTCGAGGCTGAGTCTCGATTCATCCTTCTTTACGATACCTCCATGCAGGAAGCCCAGTAGCTCAGCAGCATCGGCCCCAGTACTGGGAAGGACTTCGTCAGGTATGGCCTTTAACAAATCGACCAAACGATCCCAGTATTCGCGCGGAGCAGACTGTGAACCTTTCTTAAGAAATTGCCGTAGTCTTCGCTCAACTGATGTCTTGCTGTTGTACTCGGTCGTCCATACGGTCGGGTACACTGAGCTGAGCGACACTAGTGCTTCGATGTAGTCGTAGGCCGAGCTAGTCTGGTCTGAGTTGAGCGCGATGGATAGGTACGATTTGCTAATGACTGCCAAGTTTGTTTTCACGGCTTCTGCAGCGTATTAGTCATGATAACACCTAGGTTGAGCAAGCCCAGACGAATACTGACCTGGCTGCTTTGCTAAACAAGTCTTTAAGAACCGATGCGTTGACCGGCGTATCGATGTATCGCCATGTGATGAGAAAGCCCACAACTTGCCATCAGCAAGAAGGGCTTCATAGTCAGACTGATGCTTCGAAAGATCCTCTGGTGGCAGATTGGCGAGCAAACTACCTAACAGGGATATGCAGGCGGATATGACTCTGCTGTACTTTGCCTCTGCATCGTCTGGACTGACTGTGCGTTCATCGCTGAGTGTCTGGGCCGTCTCCTTGTCGATTGCGTTGCGACAGTATTCTAGTATCGGCTGCTGGTATGCCTTTCGGATATTCTGTATCTTCTCGTTCGTGTTGAAGACTTGCCGCAGCGAGTTCTGCGTAGCCTCAACAACCGACCGATCGCTATCGTAGAGTCCACATAACCACGCGCCGACAGGCTTGGGCATGTACTTGGCAATGCGCTTGCCAGCAGATGCAGCTATTGACCCCTGGAGCGTGTGCGCATTCTGCCGAACTGCTTTCGCATTGTCAATGGACGTGCGAGGATACATTTTGATCTGCCAAGATTTTCATTACTACATGTGCTGTATGTACATTGCTGGGTGAACCCACCCATGCCTCCAGGACGCCTTCCTCTACCGGCTCTTGCAACGAGGATATGTACGCTTGTAAGTCCTCCAACGCCTTTGCCTTTGTAGTGCTGTCCTTCTTCGAGAGGTTCCTAAAGTATACGACGACATTTGGATCTGATATCGAGGAAAGATCGGGCGGTTCCGTAACGTAGGATAGCTGCGAGCTCGACGTGCCGAAGGCTGCTGCAGAAGGCGCGGCACCGAAACCCCCAAAAGCTCCCGTAGCAGCCCGGGCGCTGCTGGCCTGCGATTTCGCTTTCTTGCTCATAGTAGAAGTCGAGAGAATGGCCGAGATGCAAGAGGTAGCGAAAGGAGGGCGGTCAAAGGTAGAATATTATCAAAGTTTGTGCGCAGCGCAAGCTGCCCTTCAGCCTTTTGCGCTGATGACGAAGGGCGGCCGTGGGGCTGTCCATGATGCGCAGGGACACTTCACCGAGAATAAGCCGGCGCTTTCACCTTTCGAGCATTAGCCCATCGTCGCGAGCTCATCTGAAGGCAACCTCTGGTCTTTGAAGCACCAAGCAGACAACGTCTTGTCACCCCGCAGTACATCGTGCTTACGACAGACACAACTGTCGGGCTACCAGAAGGTGAAGGTGCCCTTGCGCGATCGCATGCCGTGAGACTTGGCTGCAGACGAGGAGGAATCGCAAACGAATGCAGGTCCTGCCTCCATAAACCAAAGCCATTCGGTCAAGGAAGACGGGCTTCGTAGACAACTGAGCTCTCGCACTCCTCTGGAGTACCGGAGGACACTAGTTTGGTTGTTTCAGAGTTCACCGAACAGCTTGTGCCCAGCATGAAGTTCTTCATCGAGTAGGTGCCCTTTTGCCACGCGAGGTGTTCGCGAACTCACGTGTCTCATAGTGAGCTTCCAGTGCTCTTCCCGTACCCTCGGGTGTACCCAGAACAGTATGCATACATGTGCGATCTCAAGCGGACGTTGGATGCTGGCGGCCATTGCGTCCTCGAGATGCCTTCAGGTACGGGTAAAACCGTGTCGCTGCTCTCACTCATTGTAGCCTACCAGCAGTTCCACCCTGAAAAGAGGAAGCTCATCTACTGCTCGCGTACCATGTCCGAGATCGAGAAAGCTCTTGCCGAGCTAAAAGCTTTGATGCAATATCGGACAGAGCAGCTTGGATACGAAGAAGATTTCAGAGGACTAGGCCTGACCAGTCGAAAGAATTTGTGTCTACATCCCTCAGTCAAGCGCGAAAAGAGTGGCTCAGTAGTGGACTCTCGATGTCGAAGCTTGACTGCAGGCTTCGTCAAGGAGAAGAAAGAACGGGGAGAAGATGTTGATGTCTGCGTGTATCATGACAACCTCGACCTACTCGAGCCGCACAATCTCATCCCACCAGGTGTCTGGACATTGGATGGCATGCTCAAATATGGAGAACAGAACAAACAATGCCCTTACTTCACCGCGCGACGCATGATGCCCTACTGCAATGTCATCATCTACTCCTACCATTACCTACTCGACCCGAAGATCGCAGAACGAGTTTCCAAAGAGCTGTCGAAAGATTGCATCGTTGTGTTTGATGAGGCTCACAACATCGACAACGTGTGCATTGAGTCCTTAAGTATCGACTTGAATGAAGACTCTCTACGAAGAGCAACACATGGAGCGAACAACCTGGATCGGAAGATTACTGAGATGAAGGCGACAGATGCTGAGAAGCTGCAGAATGAGTACGCGAAGCTTGTCGAAGGCCTGCGAGAAGCAGACGAAGCAAGAGACGAGAATGCGTTCATGGCAAACCCAGCTCTACCAGACGACCTCCTCAAGGAAGCTGTCCCCGGCAACATACGGCGGGCCGAACATTTCGTCGCCTTCTTGAAGCGCTTCATCGAATACCTCAAGACACGCATGAAAGTCCTCCACGTCATCTCAGAGACACCACCCTCCTTCCTCAGCCATCTTCGTGAACTGACCTTCATTGAAAAGAAGCCTCTTCGCTTCTGCGCTGAACGTCTCACATCCCTCGTCCGCACTCTCGAACTCTCCAATATCGAAGACTACCAGCCATTACAAGAAGTAGCCACCTTCGCCACCCTCGTCGCAACCTACGAAACCGGCTTCCTCCTCATCCTAGAACCCTTCGAATCAGCCACAGCCACAGTACCCAACCCCGTCATGCACTTCACCTGCCTCGACGCCGCCATCGCCATCAAACCCGTCTTTGAACGCTTCAGCTCCGTCATCGTCACCTCAGGAACAATGTCGCCATTAGACATGTACCCCCGCATGCTTAACTTCAGCACCGTTGTCCAAGAATCCTTCACCATGACGCTCACACGAAAGACCTTCCTGCCCATGATCGTCGACCGCGGCTCCGACCAGAACCAAATCACATCCCAATTCGAACACCGCAACGACCCGCAAGTCGTGCGCAACTTCGGAAACCTCCTGATCGAGTTTTGCAAGCTGACTCCAGATGGAGTCGTTGTCTTCTTCCCTTCATATCTGTACATGGAGAGTATTATCAGTATGTGGCAGGGTATGAACGTCCTCGATGAAGTCTGGAAATGGAAACTCATCCTCGTCGAAACTCCCGATGCGCAGGAGACTTCCCTCGCGCTGGAAACATACCGTACAGCATGCAACAACGGCCGTGGCGCGGTCTTACTTTGCGTGGCGCGCGGCAAAGTCTCCGAAGGAATAGATTTCGACCACCACTACGGCCGCACGGTGCTCTGTATGGGTGTTCCCTACCAATATACCGAGTCCCGTATCCTTAAAGCCCGCTTGGAATTCCTACGCGAAACGTACCGGATCAAAGAGACCGATTTCCTGTCCTTCGACGCTATGAGGCATGCTGCGCAGTGCTTAGGACGCGTTATTAGAGGGAAAGACGATTATGGGATTATGGTGTTGGCGGATAAGAGGTTTGGGAAGAAGATTACGCAGCTGCCAAAGTGGATTCAGATGGGTCTGGACCAGAAGAGTCAGAAGTTGAGTGTGGATCAGGCGGTTAGTCAGGCGAAGGCATTTTTGAGAGAAATGTCGGTGCCGTGGTCTAGGTACGTATTGCTCTTGCTGGAGTGCTGACAAAGATGGGGATATATGAGCTAAATATTACGTAGGCATGAACAGGAGGGACACAGTAGCTGGAATCTCGAGGAGTTGGAAGCGCACCAGCAGAAGAAGAAATTGGAAGCTATCACGGGGACTGAGAACCCAGTTGCCAGGCGCATGGAGGGACGCGCGGATGCGATGGAGATTGCCGAAGAAGACGAGTTTGGAGGGCACGGCATGGATGATGTCATGGCTGATCTGGACGATTGAAAGTCAATTCAATGTATAGAAGTCTACAATTCCGATTTTTGACTACACTGGTTGATCCACCCTTCGTCGTATTGATTTATTACAACACTCGCAGAACCATCCCATCATAGCCCGTACTCTAACAAAACACGAACATACAGACGCGTCGCCTATCCATATCACCTTAAGCACTCTCCCAAACAAATCTCAACTCAACACGCCCTTCGCCCAACTCAGTTCCAGGTGGTCCTCTCGTAAACACATCCTTGGCCTCAGTACCCGCAGGCAACCCGACACTAAACCACAAAGAGTTGACCCCGCTGCCCGACTGTGTGTAAATATACGTGACCTCTGTGCCGTCTGGTAGCTTGGTCGGTGTTTGCTGTTAACAAGGAGTCAGTGAACATTCAATCTAGGTAAAGAGCAGGCGTAGACAAGCATGTGGGAGGAAAGAAGGGTAGATGAGAAGATGCGTACATCGATACCCAATTGATCAGGGTACCCCACGATCTGAATCCCGCTTTTACATCGAAAAGCCGTCCAATTGACTCCACCACTGCTCTCTTCGTTCTTGGGTTCGTTCGGGTCGTGGAAGCCGCATTCGCCGTTCGACGTACTCGCTGTCCAGGGCTCATCTAGCGAGATCTGTTAGCAGACAACATCTATGGCCGGGAAGCGATCTGCTTACCTTCTTTGAGAGTGAATTTCGCGCGACTGGAGGATGAGCTGGTCAAACGACCGTCGGCGTTGAGGTACCCGACCGTAGGCCCAAGCGCGTTGTTTGTCCAAGTATGCGCATTGATGAAGCCAGATGCTGCAGGGCGGCGGGGTTGAAGCGCGATGGCAGAGGCCAATGGCGTGATAAGGAGGACGGTGATGATATCGAGAAGCATAGTTGACACTTAGTATATGACTTAGCTACAAAATATGGCGCCAGCAGTTGAGTGAGATGCAGGAGACTTATAGAGTGGTGAAATGAGAAGAAAGTGACTTAAATCGACTACTACCTACGTATCTTATACCCATATCTTCCTGCGGACGAGGCGAGGCTCTTAGTATTAGCGTCAATATGATATGTCGCTAGCACGATAGTTGGTGTTTCGAAACCGGAAGGTTTCAAAGCGCACAGCCACGGAAACGCCGATACACACTAAGTGGCTATGGGAAGGATCGAAAGTGCATGAAGACCACGCCGCTAGCAATGACGCTCCTTGACAGTGCTCGGCTCCTTAATTCAACTCAGGTCGTTCTGCCGCAATCACTCGCGCGAGATCAGGGCGACTGTAGTGTGTAACCGTGATGCTACCTGCCGGATTGGTCGAGGCGAAGACATTCATCAAACTGAAGGAGGCACAGATTAAGAGGACTTGAACGGTTGGAAATGATGCTGATTAAACATGCTGAAGCCAATAGACGCCGGTCTTGAGCTGCAGGGCCCGTGAAATGCAAGTATGCTCAGGATTGAAAGGAACTCTTGACGCCATCCTTTTGACCATGTACGCAGCACGAATCAAAGAGCCTCCTTTGAGGGCGGGAAGGACAGGAGAAAGCCCATGCTAGAAAGAAAGGAAAAGTAGAGATTGACGATCGATTCCCCGGGCTGACGAACGCTTAGACGTCCATGTCCATGAACAGCCAACGATCACTCGTTATCTCATCTCCACTCGTGAACTCTTGCAGAGTCGTGAGCTGAAAGCCAATCCAACCTAGATCCTTCACGAGGGTGTCCGTTGCTCGAGTGTCAGTCTTACGGTCGAGGCAGGCAACTAGCTTGGAACAGGAAAAGTAGGGAATATCGCAGAGTTCAAGGAGCCCCATCAGTCTAGGAATTCCCTTATCAGCAAGCATTCTTCAAAAGTTGATGGTAGGTCGGAACTTACGCAGTCTTGAGGTCGCTTCCAATGACGGCTTGTTCGAAGAAGACGAACATGGACTTCTCGCCCTCGTTCTCGGCAACAAAGCCCATGAACTTGTTTCCACCCACATAATCCCAGATTTGGACCCAGTCTGTGACCATGCCCTCGATACCAAATTCGCTCACGTTTACAATCTCAGGCGAAGGCGAGTCCATCATTCTATCGATGTACGGTGTCCCATAGTCATTCTTGATGGTGGTGTTGTGTATTTCTTTTTGCATATCCGTTACAAGCGAGTCCTGACGAGCCAAGTTTCCCTCACCCAGAAAAACAGCCCGCAGTGTCTCGCAGAAGAGTCTCTCACACTCTTCCGTAATGTGATATGCAGCCCCCCCTCTGCGCGCCTTGCGATTCGCATGGTCCGAATTCGCGTGCTTGGCGGTGGTGGCGGCGAGGGGGGGACTCAACGGAGGTGAAGGTATTCCCGACTGTGCTAGTCAGCAAATGTTCATGAGCGCTGTAGGCGTGGCTACTTACGCTGACCTCAGGAACACCAATCAACCCCGCCAGCGCCCGTAGTGGAGTAGTGGAAGCCTTGGACGGCCGCGGTGGAGGCGTTCACGACATAGCAGGATGCGCGGACGTTCGCATTGGCGTTGTAGTAGTTTTCGTAAGAATTACTACTACTACTATTACTACTATTACTCGTAGAAATTCGCGTCATTGTTCAAGTTTGCCACGGTTGCGGATGCGGTGGTATAGGGAGGCTGAAGCGTGATCGCTATATCGTCTGGGCGAGCGAGCAGATCGAGGTTAAGTGCGGAGTTGGATAGCTGAGGGTTGGTAGCGGTTGGTGTTGCGGATTCGGACAGAGTGGCAGGGAAAGAGGAGATGAAGTGGAGTAGAGCCCTCTAAATCCTCGGCAAGGAGCACGGGCCACGGTCTGAGTCGCCGCTGATTCGTCACGCCCAGTGGTGAATCGTAAGACACGGTGAATGTTTCTAGAGTTTTCGATTGTCCAAACAACTAACCTTTTATTATCAACACCCCCAAGTGAAGTTATATGCACGTGAAAGATGTTCAATCAATCTATTTACTACATGTCCCATCCTGACTAACTCCACCAACTTTTCCCGATATAGCATCCTCAGCACGCCCGCCGTTGGATAAGGCAGCATCGCCTCGCTATATGCTCGAACATTCAGAAACAAGTACCTACCAGCCGAGAAAGAAACAGGCATGAGGACATGAGGACGAGAGATCCTTCCTCCCTGCATGACCAGATAATGCAAGTCGGATATCTCGAGCGCTATGCATGAACAGCAACAACTGCAAAGAAACAGAAGAGATGGGGCGCCTGGGCGCAGCACAGGAGTTGTATGTCTCCTGCGCGCGCCGGGTGCACAGGAGTGGAGTGATGGTGTGCACAGGAGGGAAGAGGTCCTTGTACTCGTACCATTACAATACAGTCGGATCGCGATTAGTTGACGGACAAGCACTTGATGTCAAACACCAAGTCCGAGTTGGCGGGGATATCGGGCAGGGCCTTGCTGCCGTAGGCAAGTTTCGCTGGAATGGTGAGGCGACGTTCACCTCCAGCGCACATGCCTGCGACGCCAACGTCCCAGCCTTTGATGACTTCGCCGACACCGAGCTTGAACGAGAATGGTTTGCCCTTCTTGTTAGCTACATTTGTGTTAGCGAATTACGACTGAAGGGAGAGAGAGGCAGTCTCACAATCAAAAACTTTGCCGTTCTTCAGCTTGCCAATATAGCGCATCTCCACCTTGCTGCCCTTCTTGGCAGCTGGGCCCTTTCCTGTCTTCTTGTCCTCGAGCTGTACGCCGCCAACGTTCCTTGGGCCAGTCTTAGCAGGTGTCTCTGCTTTAGCGGCAGTCGCGTCCTTCTTGTCATCGACCTTAGGTGAGCCAGTTGGGCCAATCTCGAGGTTCTTCGAAAACTGGACCTTCTTCTTGTCACCGTTGGTTGCTTCCTTCTTTGCAGACTCAGCTTTTGAAGCCTCTTGTGCGGCAGGTGCAGCTTGACCATCATTCTTCTTTAGCTTTTTGGCTTGTTTCTTGCTCAGCTTCTCGCCATTAGTGGCAGGGGTCTCGGGCTTGATGGTCTTGCTGATGAGTTCATCGAGGGTAACGGCCCCTCCCTCAGAGTCCGACTCGGGTTCGGCGGGACGCTTGTTCTTGCCCTTCTTCCCCTTCTCGACAAGCTTCGGTGCCTCTTCTTCGTCTGAGTCGACTTCAGTAATTCTAGGGTCGGCCAGGCCATCGAGGGCATCATCCTCAGAATCGGACACCTCGTCGTCTAGCTCATCCTCGTCGGGTGACATATCGTAGTCCAGCATGTTGTGCGCATGCTCGTCTTCCGCATCGCCCTCCTCGTAGTCATCCTCTTCATACGGCGGCAAAACATAGTTACCAGTCAGGAACACGTCATGGGTACCATTGACTACAAAGGCAACTTCCTCATCTTCGCCGATGGTGATGTCCAAGGGTTGCTGATAATTCTATGAATGCGTCAGAAAGATCGTGGTGCCTATGATATGTAGTGAACTTACCTTCTCTGGGTCCAGAGTGCAGACGACAAACTCCTCGTGTTCGTCTTCACTGTCGTCCTCCTCACTGCTGATACCATCATCGCTCGCCTTAGCCTTGCCCTTCGACTTTGTGCCGTTCACGCCGTTGGTGAGAGAATCAACGTCCATGGCTTCGGCATCAAGCTCCTCCTGCAGCTTCTTCTGGAAAGCTTCGCGCTTCGCCTGCTTGGCTTTCACGGGATCGCTCGGCCCACCGTTCTTCTCCTCTTCACTCTCCTCCTCCTCAGACAAGTCCGAATCGTCATCAGAAATGACACCGGCAAGACGGGCCTTGATAGCCTCGATATCGTCCAGGTCGTCCTCGTCTGAATCGTCTTCAAATGAGGGGGTTGCACGGATGAGCTTGAGAGTAGCGCGGGCTGTCTTGTTGTCGCCCTCAACTATGAAGTCGGCGCTGGGGTCAATGGCTGCCATAGTGATCCGGATCTGCAGCTGTTAGCATTGCGCCCAGAGCCATGCGATGGAAGCGATGCGAAAATCGACAGATGTTGGGTATATTGCAGGCAGCAACTCAGTGTATACTGTCTTAATGAAAGTACGTACAGTGCCAGGAATAACGGTGGCCATGAGCGGGAGGCCGCCAGCTGGGACTCGAAGTCCATAGACGCTCGCGGGAAGCATCGCTGCCATTGCGACGGGTTGATAGGCGAGTGAGGCAGAAAGAAAAGGTGGTTGTTGGATATGAGCTTTGTGCGAAAGAGTGGCGCGCGCACAGAGGGCTGTTGAAGTCAGGCAGCGGCTCAAATCCGGTTGCTGTCCAAGAGCGAAAACGAAGATGGCGGGCAGCTCTGGATAGAAATTCTTTGGACGCCAAGATTTCGCGGAAAAAAGTTATGGGGCAGCCTGCACGGACCCACTGAAAGTAGTTGGCGTTCGTCCTGACGCGGGTCGGCTGCTTTGGGCGCCACTTTACGCGCTCCCTTCACCAACGCACCCACCGACATGCGGGAGCCTGCCACGACGCGCGCATCATGACCGCTGCCCCGATGCGTTCCCTCGAGTTGCGCCGGCCGGAAGCATTAAAGACACGCCATCATGGGCTCGCGCCTGGAGAGCAACTCGAACTCCGTGCGGAAGCGCATCGCGGCGCACACGTTCGATGACGAGGACGGCGAGGAGTACGAGGGGTCGAAGTTTGGGGGCTTCTCCGACTACTTCAGGCGGAAGAAGACGAAGCTGCAGAATCTCGATGCCGATCTACGCTCCCATTCTACCGATAAGCCGCAGATATTCAAGGGCATCGTCGCGCACGTCAACGGATATACCCAGCCGTCCCTGAACGATCTACACACGCTCATTGTGCAGCATGGCGGTGGCTTCCTGCAGTATCTGGACGGAAAGACCACCGTGACGCACATCATAGCTAGCAGCCTTACGCCGAAGAAGGTAGTTGAGTTTAGGAGATATCGCATAGTGAAGCCGGCGTGGGTGGTGGACAGCATAAAGGCTGGGAAGCTGCTGCCCTGGAATGAGTACCGCGTCGTGGACGAGGGCGAGAACCAGAAGCGTCTTGCCTTTGACAACGGCAATGTCTCGGCCAAGAAGAACGTCAAGGCGAAGGGCTATCGCGATCAGACAGAGGCGAGCTGGTATACCAGTCAGCTTCGAGGCAGTCAAGCTGGCCTGCCATTGAGCACGCCCACTAGCTCCATGCAATCGCGCTTCTCCAGGCAGAGACTGCCGACGCCTGACGACGAGATTGAGGATCTGCCACCGTCACACCAGGCGGACTTGGCTGGTCCTGGGTTGCTCACGCAGCTGAAAGAAGCTGCAGCTCAACCAGAAAAGCTCGTGACACCGCCCAAAACCAGTCCTTCGCTTGTTCCTCGGCAGCCTTCCGACGAGATACCTAATTTTGAGGACGACGTGAACCAAGACGATAGCCTTTACGCCGATCCGGTGCTTCCAGATGCACCCCGATCTGATGAAGATGCTCAAGAGAACGATGTCCAAGAGGAGGCTAGGGTGCAAGATGGCGAAGGCCGAGAAATGCCATGGATCAGGGAGGCTGTCGCCCAGAATGCAAGCAAGACTCTCACGGCTGAAGAGCACAATGCCATATTACTACGCGATCCGAATATTCGCAAATCTACTGTGGTTCATCCAGACTTCCTGGAACAGTATTATCGAGAGTCGCGGCTTCATCACTTATCGACTTGGAAAGCTGACCTGAAGTCTCAACTCCAAGCAATGGCAAATGAAAAGACCTCATCTCAGAAGCTGAAGCAGAAGAGACCCCCCGGATCCAGACGCTACATCCTCCATGTCGATTTCGACAGCTTCTTTGCTGCCGTCAGCATCAAGAAGTTTCCTCAGTGGAAGGACAAGCCTGCCGTCGTCGCCCATGGCAATGGCAGTGGTTCTGAAATCGCAAGCTGCAACTACCCAGCGCGGAAGTTCGGAGTCAAGAATGGCATGTGGATGAAGAAGGCCCAGGAGCTATGTCCAGAGCTTAAGATTTTGCCGTATGATTTTCCTGCATATGAGGAGGCCAGTCGGTCTTTTTACGACGCCATCCTTGCCACTGGCGGTATTGTGCAAAGCGTGAGCGTTGACGAAGCGCTCATCGACGTCTCAAATCTGTGCATTGCGGTCGGCGGAAGCGATGGAAGGAGGGTCACAGAGGGCAGCACTTATCGCGAGCAGACAAAAGCAGATGAGCTCGCTCAATCTTTACGAGATCAAGTCAGAGAGAAGACTGGATGCAATGTGTCTGTCGGAATTGGCGCCAACATACTACTTGCCAAGGTAGCTTTGAGACGAGCCAAACCAGCTGGCCAATACCAAATAAAGCCTGAAGAAGTGCTCGACTTCGTTGGTGGCCTTGAAGTCCAGGACCTGCCTGGCGTTGCATGGTCTATTGGTGGGAAACTCGAAGAAATCGGCGTCAAGCTTGTCAAGGATATTCGTGAGCTCTCCAAAGAACGACTCACGCAGACCTTAGGGCCAAAAACAGGTGAAAAGCTGTGGGACTATTCTCGAGGCCTCGACAAGACCGAGGTCGGGGAGCAGGTGGTTCGCAAGTCAGTCTCAGCTGAAGTCAACTGGGGTGTTCGCTTCGAAAATCAAGAGCAGGCTGATGAATTTGTTGGCAGCTTGTGTGGCGAGCTGCAGAAGAGACTGTCGAAAGAGAGGGTCAAGGGCAAGCAGTTCACAATGAAGATCATGCGGCGCTCACCAGATGCACCACTCGATCCACCTAAGCATCTTGGACACGGCAAATGCGATACTTTCAACAAGAGTCTGATACTAGGAGTGGCCACCAATTCGAAGGAGGTTATCACGAAGGAAGCACTTGCTATACTTCGAGGTTTCGGCTTCTCGCCTGGCGAGCTTCGTGGCATAGGCGTGCAGATGACAAAGCTAGAGCCAATGAAGAGTGCTACGGACGGCAACGTCGAAAGCTCACAACGCCGGCTCCAGTTTAAAGTCAATAATGATCCTCAACCCGTCAGCGCCCGCAAAGTTTCCAAAGCTTCCGAAGCCGCGGAGGAAGACCCCATCCAAGATGATCCAGAGACACCTCGAAAGCCTAAGAATAAACTCGTAGATGATGAACATGTCGCATTCGGTCCTCCTGAGCTAAATCACTCCACACCATCTCGAAGACCACTCAACATGATGGGTACACAGTTCATTGTGCCTACCCAGGTTGACCCTAAAGTCCTCGCCGAGCTACCAGACGATATTCGTACAAAGTTGCTCCGTCAGCAGGCCCGTCAGTCATCGCCCACGCCGGTAGATCGTGCAGGTCCTAAAGCCGAACATCACCCCCAGTCTCCATCTAAGTCAATACCTTTTGCTTTGACAGCACTACCAGCACATTCACAGCTGGACCCAGAGATCTTGGCCGCACTTCCAGAGGATGTCCGCAAGGAAGTGATGGCGCAATATGCAGCAGGTGCTACACCTAGTTCTCCATCTCGACATGCCCGTGCGGACCAGACGTTGTTACCACAATCTCCCCGCAAGAACCGCATCATTGGCATTCCAGCTAAGAGAACTATCGCTCCACCAGTAAAGAGAGGAAGAGGAAGACCACCCAGGAGTGCACAACTGGCTGCTGCTGCTGCCGTGAACAGTAGAGCTCGAGACGGCAAAACACTAACACAAGCGAATTTCATCAGTCTCAAGAACCCTGCTAAAGAAGGCGGGGCAGTATCCGTAGACGCTAATGGTGTAGAAGAACTCGACTCAGATTTTCTTTCGGCACTACCAGAAGAGATTCGCCAAGAAGTCATTGAAGAGCATAAGCGCAAGAAGTTGCAAGCCCAGCGACTCGCAATCAACAAGCAGAAGCGCGGTGCGGCTCCAGCGGTTCAGCTCCCTCGCCGACCACCAATCATCAAAGTGCCACGTCCAACGAAAGCATTCTTCACGAGCCGGAAGCTATTTCAAGAAGACGATATTAGACGAGCTATGAAGGACTGGGTGCATGAGTTCGCCGATGAAGGTCCGTATCCAGAAGACGCTGGCGCTCTTGCCAAATACCTAGGCAAGGTTATTCTTGAAGAGAAAGATTTAGGCAAAGCAGTCGGCATCGTTCGATGGCTGGACTGGGTAATCGACGACCTTATTGATGATGAACAAGATATCGATGAAGAAAAATGGCGCAAGGCAATGGATGAAATCAAGGCCGGCGTGCGCGATGCTGGGAAGGAAAGAGGATTAGGGAGCTTCAATTTTGACTGATGCCTGATGATCACTTGCTTTACATTGTTTTTCAGCATGTAGCGCGGCGTTTTATATTCGGGCTTACTCCGCAGTAGGAGCTCAGGGTGGGATTCTGTTATCCTATCGTGTACGGTGTGTATCATACATAGCAGGGGACGAGTTCATGCCCTCATAAGACACGGGTCGTGAAGGACCAAAAGTATCATACTAAGTATGGCACTCTCCAAGTCTCATCCTGCTATTATATCCCACAATGTAATAATTCAATGCCTACTGTTCGTGCTCTTGCAGACTCTCTCCAGACCTCACCCCTTCCCATGCATCCATGCATCGTTTCAACGGCCCGGCCTCGGCAAACCTCCGCAATTCTAATCTCCGCATCACTTCACTCTCACCCTACCTCCAAACAAGCTCGACGCTACTGCACGAGCAATACCAGGCAACGAATTAAGGTGCTTCGATCGACACTATATCTCGCTCGGCTGTTGCCGGACAAGCAAAGATCAGCCTACAAAGGGCTGCCAGCACATGATCGAGATGGAGGCCTGGTGGGGGTCCTAGCGGGGAAGCAGGTGATGTATGGAAAGAAGGCTGATTCGATAGATGCAAGTTTCAATGACAAGTCGAAACGAGGGGTCGGTAGGAACATATCTCCAGCGCGCTCAGCGTTTAATCTCAGGTTTTCTCACCATTCTCCGTGAGATACGAGGACAATTGTGCACGATTCCTCCCAATTGTAGGTGCGGTTGCAGCCCCGCTTTGTTGCCGTCAACCGCTTGTGGCGCCCTTATCGACTTATCGTGCAGCGGCTAGTGGGCAGCTAGCGTGCCGAATCAAGACGTCACACGCTCACACCATTCAAGACCACCAGCGTTCAAAGAGGGCGGCATCCTCTTGCTGTGAGCTGAGCTCAGCGCTTCTTCTCTTCTACCGCTAGTCGTAATCTCGCGCTCCTGGTTGAGTGCTTCTTCTTTCTCCCGGAGCGCTGCGCGAGCTACCCGCCTTAACCGACGACGAGACGACTGCGACGCCGATACCACGATTGAACGATCGAGCGCAAGAGGACATTAGCACCCACGAACAGTGCCTTGCAGTCTACAAACCTCGAACTTCTCTCGACATACCAAAATCAACAATGTCGCCAAACGCAAATCCAGCACCGCCATTCCCGCTCTACCTCCTCCCATCGATCCCCTTCCGCCGACGCCGAAGCAGCGCAGCCACAACCTCACCAACCTCGACACCCTCGAGCAGCCCTCCAACCCAACCCTCCTCCTTCCTCGAACCGACATCAACCTCGCACCTGCGCTGCACACGATGCCTCACAGACCTGATCCCAACATCCTCCATCATCAGCAAAGGCTTCACTGGCCGCCACGGCCGCGCATACCTGGTCTCTCCACCAACACGCTCAGTCCTCTCCACCGTCTCGCCCTCAACACTCGAAAGCGAAGAGGTACTGAGAGGCGACTTGCCGAATACACATACGCACAAACCCGTCCCGCGCCAGCTCGTCACAGGCGCGCACACTGTGTCTGACATCAGCTGTCGGAACTGCGGCACGGTGCTGGGCTGGAAGTATGTCGAAGCCGAGGAGGACTCGCAGCGGTATAAAGTCGGGAAGTTTATTCTCGAGACGAAGCGGGTTGTAAGGGGTGCGGATTGGGAGGTTGAGGATAGTGGGCGGCCGAAGTTAGATAAGAAGGACGAGGTTGAATTTGATTCGCAGGATGAGGATGAGTGTGAGGATCTGTTTAGTGGGATTTGGAGTCCGGCACTGGCGAGGAGGAGGAGGAAGTTGAAGAGTTTCGCGGTGGATGAGAGTGACTGAGGTTGAAGCTCTATGACGAGGATGGCACTATGCATTTTGGTATTGGAAGGGAAAGGGAAATCTTTTGGTGGAACAGGCGTTTTGGCTTTCAGGGTCGGCATACCCCACACTTACGACTCGACATACCCTTACTTTACGCTACATACGATACCCAGCATTTTCTTGCGTTACGGTCTCGATTGGGAATATATTGGCGCCAGGTCCATGAAGCCGTACATAATTATAATCTCATTACCTCTCCAACCAACACCTGGTCTAGCTAGTGAAGCTCACCAACCTCCATATCCCTTCTTCGTACTCGTAGACTTCGCCGTGCTCTTGGGTGTACTTTTACGTGTCGACTTTGGTGTCGAGGTGATCTTGTACGATGAGCTTGTCTTGGGTGTTGACTTCAGTGTGGTAAGACACTTGGACGTGCTCTTTGGCGTCGAGGTTGACTTTGGCGTACTTTTAGGCGTACTGGTGCTCTTCGGCGTACTCTTTACAGAGCTAGACTTCTTCGTTGGTGTGGGTGTCTTGCAGCTCGTTGTCGGATGCGCGGGTGGACAATGGTAGCCGACACACTTGCTCGTCGTCGAAGTCTTCAACGTGGAACTCGATTTCGAAGTCGTCGCCGATGAAGAGGAGGAAGGCGGTGGTGTCGATGTTGTTGATGACGAAGGAGGGACAGAAGAAGACGAGATAACAGGCGGCGCGCAAGGATCTGTCGACTCCAACCCCTTGGCGACATACAGAGACAGATGATCCGGACCGCCACACATCTGCGTCGAGTTCCCGGTACACGGTGTTGAGCATTGCCCAAACTCAGCAGCCTCGGTGCCATTGCCCAGCACAACACCACAATAACACTCCCTCCCAAACTCTGTGCCCGCGAACGGGTACCCCTTAGCCCCACAACCATTCAAGCACGTCTCAGTCGTCATGGCGGAGATGTTGAGGAAGTCCCATTGTGAGTAGTCCAGTGAGCGCCCGGAAGAGCCTTCGGTGTAGCAGCCGAGAGAGAGGTATTCGGTCGATATCGCGATGTCATCTGCGTCGGGGAATGTGGGGTCTTGGTATATAGAGAGGCGATCGAGGCCGCCACAGGCCTGAGTGCTGTCTCCTAGCGTCGTGTTTTAGTAGACGGGACCGGTATACCTAGCAGGACTTTGAGGTCGCGGGGACAGCTTACCATTGCATGGCAGGTTGCATTCGGCCTCAGAAGCGGCGCCGCTTGATACACTTGCACCACAGAAACATTGTCCTAGATTGAATGAGCGTTGAGCGAGATTTCTAAACGGCTTTAGATGCTTACCATAGTATTGCAGACCAGCGTATCTATAATCATTACCCTTACAGTATGCGGTACATTGCTCGACTGTGGCATTGTTGAACTCAATCTCCGCCATAAATGGCAGCGACCGTGAAGAAACACTATCATAGTAGCATCCAGAGTAGACAAACTCGGTGTATGGATAGACACATGGTGGCTGAGGGGGGTTATTCCTGGCAAGGAGCGAGGTCGCTGAGGCGGGCCAGGACAAGGCTGAGAGAGCCAGGAAAGACGCGAAACCAATCAGAGACATAATGAGAGACTCTTTTACGTTCTTCAGATCAAGCTAAGAAAGGAATTGATAAACGTTGCGTGCTGGAGATCGACCTTGACGTGCTTCGCAATATATGCCTACCTCTCAAACAACAGGCGATGGCCCCAGGACTTCTGACGGCCTTCGACTCGTATACGCCTCCTGCAAGAAGATATCGAATCGCTCTGCATGAAGAGCGCATGCTGCCAGAAATAATCGCTGGCGATTATCGTCGTGGGCTGAGGTCTAGCCTTTCGAACGTTGACGGCTTGTGCCACCCGCATCTCATCTACAGGTCTAAGATGGAGATGGATCGATAGTCAGGGCCAGTATCCTCATTCAGACTCGCATCTACAGGGTTTACCTTAAACCGTTGTACCAATACGCATCCTCTCGCCGTGTTCGCGGGGAAGCGCTGGACCGAACGAGGCCGGAGACATTGACCATTCCATGTTGTCGCTTCCGGGAGGCTTATTGGTTAATATGGAGGACTCCGAGAATGATACTTCTAATGCAGGTGAGCGCAGGGTACCCGTACCTGGATTTCGTGCAGGAGGAAGTATTGATTTGGAGCTGGGGTTTGAGATATCGGGAGGAGCAAGTGCCATCGAGCGATCCTAGCGGGGACGGGAAACTTCCCACGCGTTCGTGCCTGCCGCAAGAACAAACGTCCGAGGCTCACCTTTTCATCAATTACTCCGGCTTACCAGGCCACTCGAAGTTCCTTCTAATGTGCTTAGATTCGTTGTCGCACAGGACTCAGAATAGGTCATGGCTGAAGCTGGAGGGCTTCGTGACCTTGACAGTCGTCAGACAACACTATCGGTGGTTCTTCTCCATGCGTCATTGCAATTCGTTGGCTTGACGTAGAGCATACTGAGCGGCTCCCTGCTTGGACTCACATCAGCTCGTGCAAGCACAATTTGGGTTTAGTATGCGGCTCGCTCGAGCTTCACATATGATGATACAAATATCGTATTACGATGCCTAAAGCGCTTCAATCTCCCGAACGAGGCCCTACCCGTGTAGTGTTTGGAGATTGAAGCGCTTCTAGTTGGTAATCCACCTTGGTAACTGTCGTTCCTGAAACACGTTCGTTGTTCTTTCTTCCCTTCTAGTTATGTCGTACTGTCCTTCCTGCCTGCCCTCAATGGCTCCTTCCCTAGCCGACTGAGTTGGCTCAACTGATTCCGCTACTCTCCGCACTTCCTCTTCTCCTCAGCATGCTCCGCATCCATCCATACCCAGCACCTGTTAAGTCTGTCCTCTCCTTTTTGGCGTCGTTATTGGTTCCATCCACTAGACAAGGGCCAATGCCATTATGATTCCGTTCGTCCAGAATCGGAAGCGGAAGGATATCCATAACAAGACCATGGCTACACCCAGCGAGAAGGGCAAGGTTCGTATTATCGAGAAGTCCGGCGATGCCAACGCCTCCTTTTCCCGCTTCCCGCGAATCAAGTCAGGTCTCCCTACCAATCGAGCTTTCTCCGGCATTCGTCGTGGTAGCGTCAAGATCTTCTCGGTCTTCCGAAGCGGCAAAGGTATGTTTTGCGCTTCTAACTAGTGATACGAAAGCGTTTGCTGAAACTGCGTAGGCTCTCTTGCTGGCTCGAATCTCGCCAGCTCCACCTCGAATAACTCCGACGGCACGCAGCGCCCCGTCGACATCCCTCAAGACACGATCGACGTAATCCGCCCAATTCAATGCTCAAGTGTCCCAGAGGTTGCTCTGTCATGCACAGGTACAATACAGCATGATCGAGAGTCGTCTCTGATGGAGTTGACTAATGCTACCATGTTCGATGGTGAATCGGAACCTACTTTAGATGACAAACAACCTCATCCGGCGAAACTCCACGCGACTAGGTGAGTACTGTCTCTGCATTGGTCTCTAGGAGCTTGATGGCATCGAACGACCGCGCTAGTAGAGCTTCATGCTGCGTGTCGAAGCGCTTTTCATGTACTGTACATCATCGGACTCTGCTAATCATGCTTTGACAGGTCGACGCCGGGCTTGTCAACGCAATTGTCCTCCAAGATCTCAAGCGCTATACTCCAAAACAGCACTGTTGTACATCGGCCAAAGCTAAAGTCGAGACCCACAGTGCGAACCACCAGTCCTGACGAGCCATTCGATGCTGCTCCAAACAGCTCTCAATCTCGTGCTCCAACAACCGACGCCGTGTCTCTACCATCTCTGTCTAGCATAACAGGCAGCAGCATCGCCCCATTCAGTCTGCAGTCTACTGCGCCGACATCATTTGTTTCATCGGGAGCCCCTCGATCAGGCGAGACAACCCACCATCGAGGCGAGAGGGTTTTCTGCCAAGCGTCCAATGGCACATCGCCGTCTTGTGAGCCGGCATACGAGCAGGTCAATGCACATTGGCTAGTGTTTCCACGACAAGACGCGCCGAAGCTCTCCAAGCCTTCCGTTGCAACGGTTGAGAATACAGCAGCCGCCAAAATTTTCCTTGAATCGCACTTCAATTCCCTGCTTTCTACTAGCACTACAGCACGCTCGATGCGACGTAGGAACATGGAGCGTAAGCTATTTGCCATAGCAATCCCAAATGAAGAACGACGTCAGCACCGGGATGACTGGCATCGTGCTGAGAGCCACAATCTCCGGCAGACGCGGGTACTGAAGAGCAGGACAATAGCTCGCCAAAACATCAAAGGAGTTCACATCACCAACTATGAGATCGTTCGGGTCCTGGGCAAGGGAAGCTTTGGCGTTGTCCGCCTGGTACGAGAAAGGAGTGATGGCACTGGTCATTCAAGTTCTCAGGATTCCAAGATGGTACGTACTACGTACTTTGTCTTATGATTTTGGAGCATAGTGGCATCCAAGCACTCTCTACGTGGATTCTTGCATTATTCCCTGTTGCGCTTCTCGTTCACGTTACGATGCAGTATTGAACCCTGCTAACTGTGCTATTACCCGAACAGGTAGGGGCATTTGATGGTCGACCTTCTTGCGAAACGCCAGCTGCCAGTAACCAGAAGAAGGTATTCGCTATGAAGGTCATTCGAAAGTCGGACATGCTACGCAACAGTCAAGAGGGACATCTACGAGCTGAAAGAGACTTCCTGGTCGCCTCGGAGAACTCGCGGTGGGTTGTCCCGCTTATTGCCAGCTTCCAAGACAGGAACAACCTCTACCTCGTCATGGAATACATGGTCGGAGGTGACTTCTTAGGTCTGCTTCTCCGCGAGGACATCCTAGACGAGAACGTCGCCAAGTGGTACATCTCAGAGATGATTCTCTGCATCGAGGAAGCCCACAAGATGAACTGGATCCATCGTGATGTCAAACCGGACAACTTTCTGATCACGTCTTCGGGCCACCTCAAGATCTCGGACTTTGGACTTGCGTTCGACGGACACTGGACGCATAACCAAACATACTACAACGAGCACCGCTACAGTCTCCTTCGTGACTTGGATCTCCAAATTCAAGGTACGTTTACTTTTTGAGAGCGCTACGGCATCTAAACATCGTTCAAGTGGAGCATCGCTTCGGTTGTCGAAGCGCTTTCATACAACGATACGTTGCTGACTTGATTGGCAGGTGATGCGCAGGACTGCCAAGAAGAGAAGGAACGACATGAGCAGCAACGTACAGTGGACCTCATTAACGGCAGGATGACCCCTCGCGATCGCTTCCAGGCCAAGCAGGATGGTGCGAACGGACCGTTGATCGACTGGCTCAATCGCACCCAGAAACGACACTTCGCGAAAAGCGTCGTCGGCACGAGTCAATATATGGCCCCTGAGGTCATCCGAGGTGAGAATTACGATGGTCGATGCGACTGGTGGAGTATCGGCATCATCCTTTACGAGTGTCTCTACGGTTGTACACCCTTCTTCTGCGACAACAGACAAGCGACGAAACAGCGGATTCTCGAGCACAAGCGGTACCTCAGGTTCCCTTCAGAGCAGCGGTATGCCCGGCCTAACATCGATCGGGTTCCCCTAATGCCTGTCTCGCGCAACGCCATGGATCTCATGATGCGCCTACTCGAGGAGAAGGAGTACCGACTGTCTGCAAAAGTAAGTCTGGTTCATACACTAAGTGCGTCACAGCGCTTGAGGATTATTTTGATAGAACCTCGCATGAGATGCTGAAGCGCTTCAAGTGCACGTTACGTACAAAGTCCTATACTGATTGCGTGCCAGAGGTACCGCGAAAACGATTTCGTCCTGACTCAACGCGCCCTCAGGTCGCGTCATATGCGCAACCTTAACTGCACCGGCGCTATTGTGTTCGCGAACGACGCCGAAGACATCAAGAATCACCCCTTCTTTCGCAATATCCAATGGTCAAGTCTGCATTTGACACGGCCTCCGTTCGTCCCTCGAGTTCACGGAAACCAGCCCATAACTAAATACTTCGACGACGAAGCGGACATAATGAGCGCCTCCGATCATCTCGACTCGTCTTCTTACGCAACAGGGTCCGAAGAATCGCCGAATCGTGTTGACGGACCTGAGGATCCACAATGCAAGGTGGTGGATGAGAGACGCAAGCGCCGTAAGAAGGAGAAGAAGAGGCCTCGTGACAAGTTACTACGCGACCCAGATGTAGGCAGGACAGTCCTTGATATCAGGAAGAAGGGTGCTTTCATAGGCTACACATACAGGCGTCCACGCTTCACACTCGCAGAGCTGGAGGATAAGGTTGGCAAGTCAGCGCTGATGAGGCCTGTGGTACCGATAACGGCATAGGGGTGGTTGGATGGCTTCGGAGTATACTTTTCATCGGGTGTCTTCTCCCGAGTCCCGCTTTCTCATTGTTAGTCTGCCCTAAAATTGATCCGTCTGCTGTCTGCGCCTTTCTCCTGCATTGCCACCGGAGCGCTTCGTCTATTTAAAACTACTTAGGTAGAATCTTGTTCTACTAACGGCAGCACTTCAAGAATAGTAATACGCTAACTGTACCCCCGCTTTGAGGGCGTCACTTTTTGTCTGTTGTCGTACTGAACCTAATGCCACGCTAGGCCTTCAACTTGAAAAAGGTATCGAACAGCGCTTTCCAATCTACGATGAGACCGTCCGCATCTGTACCTATCAGCCCATCCTTACACCCATACAACACACACCAGCTATCCCAATTCAACGTTGCATCGAGCCGAAGGTGAATGTCGAAGCATCCAACCCTCACCTTGTTAGCGGTCCTGCATGTCAGCCAGCAGCGCACGCATCCTGGACACCTCCTCTCAAAACACGACTCGCTTTCTCTGCCGGCGAATAGTACTGTGTCCTCATACTTGCCGGATATCGTCGATGGCGTGAATTCGTTCAAGGCTCTAGAGTGACTGGTCGGGAATCCGTGGACTAACATTTCGTATTCTGGGATAATGGAGAGACGGGGGAGGGAGGTGCGGTATGTGATTCCTTCGGTCTGTTGGCGGTTGATGGGACCCGATCTGACTATATTTGAAGAGACCTGCAACAGATTCGGGGTACACGCGGCAGGACAGTGGACGCTTTGAGCACATCATCAAGGGCATGGGTGGTGATGGCACTCACGAAGAGACAAAGGCATGTAGTTAAGAAGTTTGTAACGGATTTAGATTTGGGTGGTTATGTAGTAGGATGCGACGCCGAGTTCGCCGCGTTCGCATTCCACTTCTTCCTGCTGATGACGCTCCTCTTCCCATGGTGGGTGCTCTGCCCGAGCTTCCTCGCGCAAACGTGCACGTCGCTGCTCCGAGCTCTTACTGTTGATGCGCTCTTCTTGACCTCGAATCTGCTTCTTGATGCGTTTGTTCGAAGTGACCGCTGATATCTCATCATCGTCCTCGTTCACAATGATGGGTTCTCCTTGGGGCTCTGTCTTGACCTCCCTCTTGACCTTACTTCGTTGTGGTGGATGCGTCAATTCTGGAGACGTTCTCGACGGCTCGGAGGAAGTTTCTACCGCGGTTGGATGGCACCACCACCAAGACGGCAGGGCCTGCCAGCCACTTGTCCGTCGTCCCACTTTCGTCCCAGCCGCTGCCTCTGACTCCGACCAAGAAGAGTGGCATTATCCTACAGAGCTTAATTCTTTTCCTTACAAGACCTTCGTGTAGCTCGGAAGCCATGCAGCTAGCTAGCCTAATGGCCACAGAATGACGATCAACCCAACATTCAGGTACGTGCAGCCGCAACGAATTACGACGAGCTCAATAGCTGACAGAGTCCAGGGATTTCACATCCGAATTTCGACTCGAACCAGGATGTCACCCTCAACCAATAGCCAAATCTATCGAGACAAATGGAAGTTGGCGGTATGGGAGGCACGACTTCGCAACAGTTAGTTTAGATAGAGTGCTCGTCTTCACGAAACTTGTTCGTGGGCCTGCCCGTCAACTGGGAAATGCAGGACTCCGGTCAGGATCCGAATACAAGCTACGAGCGACATGTTAGAACCTGTTGCCGGCCCGTCCACGGAACCACCTGCTGCTACCCGAGGTGAAGCTCCCCAATTGTTGCGAAGCAACGCTGCAAGCCGAGCTTTGGTATCAGCACTATGGGACTCCACACAAAGCCGCCTCCAGTTGCTGTTAGGGTACAGGTTGTGATGGTATAGGGCATATGGAGCTTGGAAAGACACACCGAGCAGACAAGCCAACTGTCCGCAAGCAAGCATGCATGATCGGCTTAATTGGCGACAGAGGCTCATTTTGAGGTGCACGCTGCCTGCGCCCCATACCTGCATCCGCGCCAGCATATCAGCTAGAGTAGCTTGTCGGCCATGCTTCGGTCGATGGCTGTATCTTGTCACTTCAATCTGGACTCGCTCAATCCACATGCACGGCGCTAAGACTCATCCAACCGACAAGGACAATTCCTTAGTATCGATCCACCCGATAGAGCCATAGACACCAAGTATTGCTCGCTAGACAACCTCTCGCGACACGAAACATAAAGAGCATATACGTACAGACAAGGAAAAGGCTCCCATGAAAATGGCCAACATCCCCTTTGTTGTAACTCATGAGCTTTCAGCATATCACAGAACTCACGCATTACGTCGCGCCCAGGGATGTCGATGGAGCTTATTGGGCCACCAACCACTCAACTATCAGAAGTCGACCTTCAAGACACCGAGAACTGCAAGCTCACGTAGCTCGGAATTCGACTAAAGAAACGAGTCAAAGTGAAAAAAGTTGAATTGCTATCAAAGTGCAATGGCAAAAAAAAAAAACACAGCACGACCATCTACTTGAACGAGAAGCCGCCCTTCAACATCTTGTCGAGCAGCTCTGGCTTATGACCCTCAGCCGCTGACTTCTCATCCTCCTTCCTCTTCCTCTCCCTCTCCTCCTCTTTCTGCTTCTCCTCCCTCTCTTTCTCCTTCCGCAGCCTCTCACTCTGTGCTGCCACCTCATCCGTCGACGGAAAGTTGTCCACGGCTTCAGATGTCCCATCTGCCTTGTGGACCGTCTTTCCAACATTACCCTTCGGATCCGTAAATGTCTCATTGTAATGAGGCAGAGGATGGTGCTTCCTATCCTCCAGATCCTTGGCGTTCCGAGCCGTCACCTCCTTGTCGTCTTTCTGGACCTCACCCAGAAACCTGTTTGCGGCCCAACGCCCCATGTCAGGCTTCTCGCTACGCCTGGTGTCTGGGACCTCACTCAGGTCGATCAGCAGACTATTCGCAGCCGGGGATGCCACAGCTGGTTTTGCACCGGTCTGGGTTCGAGACCCCGACCCCTGCTTCCCACCAGCTGGAGCTGCAGGCTTCGATGCACCACCGCCAAAACCTCCAGGAGTGCCCGCCGCAGGAACCGCAGTCCTTCCTCCAACACCATGATGACCGCTTGGAGCGGCGTTCATGGCACTTCCCATGATCGGCAGTCCACGACCATTTGGTCGTGGGAGCCTGTTTCGCTCCTCCAGCTTCGCCTTCTGATCTTCGTCCGGCGGATGCAGAGGTGCCAGCGGGATCCAAGTTGACCGTGGCTCCTCTGGAAACCCCCAGCAGTCAGCGTACCGACGCAAGAACTGGATGCCACTGGGACACATGAATGCGATCCAGAGCAACTCAGTCATCATCAGACGGTCGTGCCGGTACCGACAGTTCTTCCCATGCAGACAACGCCGCTTCAACATGAACGCCACCCAGCAGAGCAACAAGCCGTCGCCGTGCTGGCCACCGTACTTGTAAGGTCTCACGTAGTCGTCTTGGCCATAACTCAAGCCATCTTCATCCGTGATGCACACATAGCGGAAATCGCCCATGGTGGCAGGCCTCTTCAGCTCTGGCTTCGTCGCCTTTCCATCCCTAACCCTCTCCCAAAGCCCGATCACCTCGGCCACCATCAGCTTGTGATCGCGTAGATCCTCAAGCTTGACACCTTCGGCCCAAACGCTCTTCTCGGGCGCCATGTAAATGACATTGCAACCCTTCCTCGTGCCCCTCATTGGGTCGCTGGTATTGAGGATGCGGGGATTCCGCAACTCCTCGTCCCTCTCTGCCTTCCGTTTAGTGTCAGCTGCAAGTTTATCTTGCCGCTTTCGACTACACCTTGCCACATTTTCTCATTACCGTTCTGTCTTCTCCATCTCGGCAGCCTTTCTCGCCTCCTCGGCGGCACGTTGTTGCCGCTCCTTCTCTTCCAACTCTTGCAGACGCTCCCTCTCCGGTGGAGTAAGCGTGTCCTGCGGCCCTGCGTCTGCCTTCGTATCTGGCTCATCGGCTACCACTGGCGCTGGAGTCGATTGCGACTTCTGTTGCCGTGTCTGCTTCACCCGCCTTGCCTTATGCCCCTGCTTTGAAGCCGGTGCGCTGGCTGTACCTCCGGGGGAAGCTGGCGCCGCGGATGCGCGCCTCGTGTCCGAACCTCCCGAGATGACCCCATATTTTATGAAGTCATCCCTTCCCTCCTCGACGAATTCTTTGAGCTGGCGAAGATGCTCCCTCAAGACATCATCCACCACCCGGGGTGGGAGCGCCTCGATGTCTTCGATGGCCGATCTGTACGCAGCGTACAGTGCCGACAATCTCGCTACACGACTGTTAGCATTCCTTCGTTACGTAGGGGAACTGTGGTGTCATCTTACCTTTCTCCGCCTCCCACTTCTCACCCCGACGCCTCTTCTCGTCTCCTTTCCGCCGCCTTTCCTCTTCTTTCCGCCGCTTCTCCTCTTCCCGTCGCCTCTCCTCCTCTTCCCTCCGCCTCTTCTCCTCCTCCTCACGCCGCATCCTCTCCCTCTTCTCCCGCTTCCACCGCTTCTCATCCTCCTCCTGCTGCGCCTCGAACGCGCGGTACTCGTCGTCTTCCCAGTCCGAAAGTCCAGACATGGTGACGAGCCTGTGTGGGTGGTCAGCCAGGAACGAAGAGGCCAAATTTGCCACTCTTACCTTTTCGCGTTATGCGTACAAGAAATCGGAACACGAAGCTACAAAATAAGTGTGCGGCGGCCGCGCCTTGGCTAAGCTATGTGGCACGTGCACCGGCGTCCGCGCAGCTGCTGGATTCCAAATGCACCCTATCAGACGATCTACGACCTACGATTGCTTTGTTCGCTTAGTCCACGGCTAATTAGACCTCAGTCATCCGATCCGCCGTACGCTCGCAAAGAAATCTCCTTTACCTGTGTTATGGAGGCGAAGTATCTGCGAGCTTGCGCTGCTATCACTCGCTTATAGTTGCCTTTTCATGTTAGGTCATTACACAGCACCGTGCGAGAAGCTGCAAGATATTGACTCGAACAGTGATTCTTCATCGCACTTCCTCATCATATTCGCCGTTCTCATGCTGAGAGTAGAGGCAGTTGTAGTATAGTCGCTGTTCAAGTGTCCGTGCCGTAGGCTGTGGCTCCATTTGTGAGCGAAACAAGGCCGAAGAAGAAGACCGATAAGGAACTATAAAAGGGGCCAAGGGCAGGACTGCTCGACTGCAACTCGATACAGGTTCTGCGACTCGATCTGATCAAGTCGTCGATCGTAGAGCGCTATTGCCAACACGGAGACCCAGCCAGCACGTACCGCGACCTCATCCACTGGTGCCGTCAGAACCTCGTCGATCGTTCGCCATGACCGGTGCAGTCATGCAAGTTGGGCAGCCGATGAACTGCGTCAAACAGGGGCCCTCCATGACTCCTGATTGCTCCTTCGTCGGCGTAGGACTCGCTTCTCTGTGCATGTGTGACAATGGATCTCGCCCTCTGTCCCGATTTTGCCTGAGAACTCATGGTTCGTGTTTCTGGACAGGATATCATACGGAAGGCGGTTGTCTCGGGGTGAGGGTTTCGGTGACTGAGCATAAGCATAAAGACACGGCTGTGCTGTTGAGTCAGGTGTCATTTGGCGAATGAAAGTATATTCTGGGAAGGTGCTTGCGAATGTTGACTCCTATTGCGAAGGGTATCAGGAGTGTTACAGAAAGCGGCTCAAGAAGATTCTTTGGCGAGACATGCCGAAAGACTTGAAGCCAGAGCTCGTCCGGAAGTCGTCTCAATTGGGCCGCAGAGCAGTGAAGACGCGAATGTCGAATCGAACGATCATGTCTTACCCTTCAAGGCTCTATTGGAAAGATGACGCTATATCCTCTTTTCAGCCATGTCCCTGACAGTATAAGTGTCTTGCATACAGCATCCGCACGGCGTATCCAGCCTCTCCTTCTGGAAGTCATAGCGATCGACCAGGAAGCCGGTACTCGACTGCCGGATGTATGCCAGCGTGCTTGATTGACTACAGGCGGAAGTCTGCGAGTCCATTGTCCATCCTCTCTGACTTCTCAAAGTGGAGAGTAATAAAGTCACAAAATTATATTGGGGTTCTTAGAAACGGATCGAATTTTTTCAAACGCAGAAGTTTATGTACGGGAGGCAATTCTGCGCGTAGACGTCTTCGGCTAGACATTCGAGGACGGAGGTGAGGGAGCGGATGGCTCGCCAGGCCGCGTTGACGAAGGTGTTGGGAGCTTCAGTGCCAGTCTCTGCTGAGAAAGCGGAGTCAATGCGTCTCTTCCCGTATTTTGACCCAGGAATGTGTCGCGATTCGATTCATTGGATAGCTGGTGCTTGCACTTTAGGGTGGTTTGGCCAGCTGCGAATTGCGCCAATATCTTTGGCGACATTGGGCAACTGTAGCCACGACGCTTGAATGTGGTAGAAAGCATCGGCTGGAGCAACCGTCGAGAAGGTGCGATGGCCCATGGGATGCCTTCTTGACTAAGTGTCGATGTGAGGTGAGGCAGCCGTAGCCGTGAGAGTCCCATCTATCACCATGCGGCGGCAAGTCACCAAGGCTCGCATATAGATCAAACAAGGAGATGACAGTGTCAAGGAGAATGTAGTGACGATGCCGGTGAAGCGAATTTGTTTTGAGAACATCGGTACTTGTTATCGATAGTTTTGAGAGCTGTACAAGATCCGACGTTGGTCATGCTATTGCCCACATCCAGTTATCCATCCGAAACGCCAATGACCCAAATTGGTATATCACTAAGCTCGAGGTGTCCTTGGAAATTACTCGTCCTCGTCATCTTCCGGCGACTGGGCAACTTCCTCTTCCTCATCATCGCTGCCTGCAGCGCCTGCACCATCACCATCGTAGTCCGGGCGTATGACTTTCTCGCCTTGCTTTACGAGGGCCGATTCGATGAGCGGGAGCGATGAGACGAGAGCGTTGTACTGATCAATCGTGAGGGATATGCCCTGATCAGCATTTGTTAGCTATCATAGCGAGAGATGAATGTAGGTGAGTGGAGCATGTACCTTCTTTCCCGGCAACAGCTTCTCGGCGTCGTTTCGCCAGTACTCCCGGATGCTGACCATCGCTTTGCCCTTGAATTCGCTGACAGTGACTCGTCGCATGCCGTTGGATTTCAACTGTCTTCGATATCAGTACCTGCCCATCCCTAGAGGTAAAGCTCCTCCTCGATGCTATGCTAAAGGTGTCCTGGGGATCCAACACATCGTACGTACAGCAACGAATGAGTTCCCATCATCATCCTTCTCCAGCTTTCCCACAAACGCCCCTCCACCCTCCTCCTCTTCCTCCTCAACCCTACCCTTCTTCCGTGGCGCATCATCCCCATCGTCCTGCGAGCGCTTGTTGTTGCCGTAATTCTTGAACCCACCGCGCCCGCCGCTACCTCCACGCTTGTACTTGCCCGTCATGGCTGCGTGCAACGAGGTGGACGCTGTAATGACTTTACTCGAGGTCTGGTAGTATCGAAGTATGCGCATACGGGAGTGTGGATCTGCGATTGAGTAGTCTATGTGCAGGTGGGAGAACGCCTGCACATTATGGGAGGTAAGTGGGAGCTTTAGGTCGATGCGGGATGACGCGGTTTCGGTCCGTGCGCCAGACGCGGTCGAGCGCGGTCACATGATAGCGCCTTTCCTGTAGTGAATCGAAGAAAGTACTCGAGAATTGGATCAATTCATTGTATTAACTGTCATTTCACATAGATCTAGTAAGCCTTGCTTTCTTGAAAACCCACATCCTTGCCCTGAGAACCTTCAATTAATCAGTTTGCTGAGCCTTATCTTCACTCCCTATATCCCTCTTTCTTTACGCGGATACTAAATTAGACCCCTGTGTCAGACTCTTGCTGTTCGACCTCTGCCACACCTCCCTTTCCGTCCCGAGTCAACAGCTCAGAGACGTGGCCGTCGTACTTATCTTTGCGCACCTGCCCGGCCTCGTTCCCCACTATCTCAAGGCCCCAGATAGTTGAATCTCTGACCTTGCCAAGAACCTCACGGCCTCCGTCTAGCCCCTCCCAATCATCACATATGTCAAAGTTCTTGTCTCCTGGAACCTTGTCTCTTGCTGCTATTGCGATCGCCCGGCCTCGAATGGAGTCGTCGCAAGATGCACGCATTATGCCTGCTACTACATCTTCTACCTCGCCCATTGCAATGCCATATCCCCCAAGAGCTTCGACGATGGTGGTTGTCATGTCTGTTTTGATGAAAGTCGGGCAAATGAGATTCGTGCGGAACAATGGCATGTTTTCGCCCAGTATGCGCGGAGAGTATCGCAATGTACGCCACAGACCCCTGACACCGTATTTGGAAGCGCAATAATCTCCTAACTGATGTAAAGCAACATATCCTGCGAGACTGGAGATAAAGAGGAGGTGCTTGTCAACCGTCTCGTAAGGCTTGGCCGTTTGCTTGAAGTAGTAGAGAGCTAGATGCGCTGTGTAATAGACGGCGGTCAGATTGACATCGAGCGTAGTTGTCGTTGGTGGCTCGGGATCAACGGAGGCATGTAGTGCAGTGACCTTGTCGAGCCAGTTGCCGATATTGGTGCCACCCAGACCAGCACTTGCGAGCACGACGTCTATTGTCTTTCGTGGCGAGAAATGGATGGCTGATTTGAAGGCGCTCATTTGAGACTCAAAGGAAGTTGTATCGGTCTTACAGAACTGGACACTATGCTAAGTTGGTATCGTGTACTGATAAGTTGAGCTGAATCGCGAGAGCGCATATTGATGACCGGCTTAGGACTTACTGGTGGCCTTTGTCTGTCAAAGACTTCGCCAGTGCATTGCCGTTTTCTTCATTGATGTCAAGAATCGTTACCCACGCACTAGCAGTCGGGTCAGTCGTTGCGGCAACGTGTTACGAAACTAATAATCTACCCTGCTTCTGCAAATGCGGTCACAGATCCCCCGCCCAGTCCTCTGGCACCTCCGGTTACGACGATACTCTTGTCCTTGAGATTAGAGGCTTGCACCGGTTTGGAGAAATCAATCTTTTGTGTATGCTGAAAGGTCTCTGGCAGGTCAGATGTAGAGCCCGTGGTAGGTGAGTCTATGTGAGGATCCATTGGAGAAGCTATTTGCAGAATGCGCAGATGATACGGATCAAGAGAAGAAGAAGAAGTGAGCTTCAATGGCACAGCTTATGTATTCTGTTCCAAAGCATCTTTCCCACAAGCTCAGATGACAACTTATGTGCGGCATTGTATAGTAAGATTGCCAAGGCCATGTATGCAATCGTGCGTTGGTTCGCGCATTGGGTGCGGGGAATAGGGCGGCTGACAGCAGTAGTTAGGATGACTCGGAACATACGCGTCTACCACGCCCTATTGGTGCTTCGCGCTAGGAGGAGCGATCTGCATGAGAGGCCTGAGAACGATGAGGTTTGAGCAAAGATGGCCTTGCTATCGCTCGAGAGCTTGAGAATTAAGCGTTTTTCATCTTCGTTTCGGGTTATGATCGACTTGTTCCTCGCCAGTGTGTTCTCGAGGCATGACAGCTTTGCTGCTGATGTACTTCTCGGTCGTGGCGATATCCGAGGTTCTCGGCCAATAGCCTTACCAACTGTTCTGGTCCGTAGAACGCCTCGCGCGAGGGATGTCAAACCGAGAGGCGTCCACTTCCTGGCCATCCGTTCCAAACACCTCCAATCTCTCTGGCCAGATCATCTGCTGTCTTGCCATTTGCATCCTTTAGGCTCCGGATGTCAGACTTGCCTTCCATATCAGGTCTCATCACACCCAACGATGCAGCTTCCTGGAATATAATAGCTGGGAACTCTTGCAAATCGAGTTTGCTCGCGAGGAGTAAAAGCAGCCATGCAACTTCCCTACTGCCACCCTGCACGGCCGCATGGAGGCCTGACTGCATTTCTCCTATGGCGTCCTGGTACCTCAGCAGCTCTTCTGGTCCGATTTTCCTGTGTTGTAGCCCATCCTCTTCCACTCCTTCCTCCTCTTCGTCGTCTTCGTCGTCTTGAAGCATCGCAACGATGGCTTTGAAGTCGCCTTCGCGGCAGAACTCGAGGAAGGCACGACACTTGCGCTCTTCAGGGTAAGCTTTGAGGTAGCCTTCTTCGGTGAGCAGGGGGAGTATGTCGAGGTTTTCTTGGTAGCCCCCTTCGTTGTTGAGGTTGCACAGTATTTGCAGCGTGCTGTCGGCAGCGTTGGAAGCGATGTTCTTCCCGCAATTGGGGCATTCGGTGACTTGATACGCCTCGAGCAGGCATGTCCTATCGAACTAAGTCAAATATTGTGGCCGTGAAGAGCGTTGGACAATGTGGATCCTCACCAATGGAAATGGCAACCGCAGTTCAGATCGACGTCATCAGGCACAGTTTCTGGCTCGGTCGCTGGAGCTTTGCCGGATGACGATGCCTGCCCTTGGACGTCCTCTTCTTCGTCGTCTGATCCGACCTCGAGAACCAAAGGCTGCTGGCACGATACGCAGGCAGCCATCTCTGTAGGTTGGCGCGATTCTGTTCGCAATTGCAGGTGCAGTCGATTGAGAAAAGCCAGGGAGGGGCAATAGCGGGGTTTAAAATTTCACGCTAAGCCTACAGCTTGACGCGTCCCAACGCGCCTTCCAATTTGCTCCAACATTTGACGACAATCAAGTTGACCTCTCAATATTTCTTAAAGAAGCAGCATTCCTAGTCCGTACAATATTGGGCGAAAGAAAAGGATTCCTGCGCTTTCCTGCCCTACCACCATTGCCTATCCCGAACTGTTTCGAAGATCAGCTCTGTTCCATCGCGAGCGGCCTCCCAGACATGACGGACGCGTGGGTTGATCCAATGATGGGTCAGTGCCGTATGGAATCCCACGTCGAAGGGATTGTAGAGAGCCCCACCCGGGTTGTGCACCGCCCTGGCCCTCAGCATGTCCGCCAATGTCAGTTCCCCTAGCTCTTGCATTGCCCACGGGCTCAAGTTGCGGATTGAGAGCTCTTTCCGTCTTGCTGCCAGCTCGCTGCAGCAGTAGTCGGTCATCGCAACGGCCCATTTGATTTTGTGGCGACGATTATACGGAAGGCGAAGTATCATACAACTCGGGCCAAGCAGATGGGTTGGACCGTCACCAACCTTCATCAACAGACTGGGTGGTTGAAACAAGAACGCAGTCGAGTCTGGTTTCGACACAGGACGTTCCCGCGAGCCGCCAGCAGAGTTAGAGATCCTTTTTCTTAGACGCAGCACCCGGCGTCTGGCTGCTTTCTGAAAGGATTCTAATGAGAAATCCCTGGAAAAATGAAGCGACTCGGGCCTTCGACGTTGTATCATCAGGTCTCGGCAGTAATCAGGGGCATATTCCTCACGCACGAAGCGCTTGCGGACAACGGCTACCATTTCCCACGCCGCCCAGATCACAACCTCCCTGGTATCCAAGAACTGCATTGTCGACTTGTAGGTCTGCTCGAAAATCTTGACGGACATCTTACGGAAGGATCCCGACACGTTTCGACATGTCGCCCAGAGATGAACGATATCGTCGGCCGCTACATATTTGAGCACGAGTGTCCAGAGCTCTGGCGGGAGCTGTAACGAGAAGCTGCTGTTGGGTGCCGAGGTCTCCATCCGTATGCGAATCAATGTGAGAATGCCGACTTGATGATGGATGCAGGTTTGTTGCGTTACGAGAGGAAAAAAATCAGTACTCATATTTCGGTGAACTCTCAGTTCTCGTCTGATTTTGCACGTCTGGTACGCTTCTGCAAGATCCCCATAGTCTACGCGCGTGCACCTTCCTTGCATTATGCTACCTAGTCGTTATAGAACCGCGTTTCGAAGGGCAGACCAAGTAGGATAACCGAGTAGCGAGGCCAACCAGAGGTCCGGGAAGGCTGCTCGGACGCTACTAAATACATTCTCCTATCGTCGAAGCATCAAGTATCGCCGCCTCACTCTAAGTCCTCGAGTCCAAGACATTCGCAGGTTTTTGCCACCATTCGTCAGAACGGCCCCCCGCTGTTGTAGCGAATGCAACCCATCGCGTGGCAAGCCCTCAAATTCAACAGTAGCGCACTCTGGTCCTCGCCAACGATCAATGTTCACGCAATCCTCCCAGTACCGCGCATAATACAGATCAAACACAATGTTCCACGTTGACACCACCATCTCTCCATCCGCGACATTTTCAGTTATGTGGAGGTATCCAGACCACTTGCTCTCATGCCCAAAATTGACCAGAAATTGTCGATATCTGTCCCAACCGCTGACCTTGATTTCCTCTGGAGACTTAGAGAGGTGCCATTTGGTTTGGTATCTGGGCATCTTGTACAGTACATAATATTGTGTGGACTGCTTGGGTTGCTTGGTGTAAATGATGTTTTCCATGCAGCCACAGCAGCATTCGAGCTGCAGTTGAAGGAGGTGGATCTTCGCCGTGATTTCTTTAGAAAGAACTCGGAATGCTCGAGATGCGTGGCGACAGGAGAGCCAGAGCGTTGCTAGGTCGCTGTGGGAGAAGATGAGTAGGGGGTGTATGACAGCTCTTAGTGTGGTCTAACCCGTCAAGAGTTGACAGTTTAGCTTTGCCAACCACGATCGCCCACGGAGAAGGCTGGTCTTTTCAGGGACATTGCCACGAAAGTCCTCGAGATGAGTACCGATACTGAATCCAGATTTCTCTCTAGGAGCATATGTGGACCATCGATGAGTCCTATTAATTTTCGCCAATGTCCTCAACACAAACTCATTCAAAAGGTAACAACATCGCAAAAACCATTTAGAGAGATGCTTATCACCACGAAAACAGTTCTTCATTGGCTCCTACATATGATCGTACATTTCCACAAGGTCTCACCGGCAGCCCCACGCCGAACTTCTCGAAGTCGCGTCGCAACTCCTCCAGCCGCTCATCGGCTCTTGCCACCCTCGCTGGGATCCCCCTTTGCCATGCCTTCTTGATGGCCTCCTTCATCTCTCGGAGGTAATCTGGACACCGTTAGTACGTGCTCAATGAAGCAAAAGTGGTCGATTAGCTGGCAATGTCTTACCCAGGTATTCCTTGTCTTCGTCGGCCCTGTCGACGATACGCCCCTAGTCTGGTCAACGAGAAATTTTGGTTTGGTCAAAGGTGCTCACCTATTTCGCTATTGTTGTGTGACGATGAAGGCGGAGCAACAAATGACTTTTTAAACACGTGGCGAGCCAGGCCTTGGCGTCACGCTAAACAAGAATCTGACTGCGTAAATTGAGACTCTACCGTTGCTAGAGGAACGGAAAAAGGCTACAGGAAAAGTTCTTAGGCAATGAGGAGCAGAAATGTGAGGCGAGTTCCTAGGAGAACACCGCACTTGCCTTGTGCAGTGCGTAACAGCTCTCACGTTATACACGTTAAGGAGCAGATTGGTATGCGAGGCTACATGGCTTCGATATAGACAGCTCATGGGCTGTGGTCAGCCTCACCAAGATTAATGGTGTATAATCGCTGACCACAAATACTTCCAGAGAAGACTAGCGTTTCTAGAAGCACCTGCTACAAGAGGCTTCGAATAAGTACACATATCCAGAGCGGTTCCCATCAAAGCGTACTTTAACCTTCAATTGCCCGGTTAATTAGAATTTGCTTACTCGTATGGATTTTTATGTATGCTGCTGGCTAGCTAGATAGCTTGCTTACTTACACGTAACACTAAGTAAGATCTACGGTACTATAAGACGCGTATAGAGAAACTAATATTTTCTATTAGAGATACTAATCTATTAATACTTTAGGCGCAGCTTGAGTGTATTAATTAGGTACTATCGTCCTACTTAGCTAGAAGGCGGTTAGTTGACTTGGTCGCGAGCGAGCAGTGTCGCGGGGGCAGAGGCTCGCTGGTGAGCTGTCAGTTGTTTACTCGTATACAGCACTCATAATAAGTCAACATGGATTGCAACTCCATGTCTCTCCTCCAGGCTACACCATCTCTCAATATGATGTCAACTTAAAAGTAGCGCGAATGGAATTGCTATGACACGGTGCTACATGCATCTGTCCCTCTCGAAACGTGTCCAGAGATAAATTCATTGCTGCGAACCGATGAGATCGTGTTTGAAAGGCAGTATACTCCATTGTTCCACATTTCTTGAGTCGATCTGCCGATAAGCACACAATTTGACGCTCAACCATGATGTTTGGAAACGTGTCTTATTTGCCGTGCGCTTGCGCAGAGCTTTCTTTATTTGTGACCGTAAAAACATTGAGGATAGTCTTCTGACGGCTGTTTGTCTCATCTGGCGGATGATTTTCAACGAGAGCAAGCGGAAGTTCTGCAAACCATTGTGGTATTTAAGATGAGCGATTTCTCTGAACTCAGATGCTCCAACCTTGTTGTGGACTGTTCACCATGGAGCAAGCACTACGCGACACCGCTATTCAAGCACAGCTGCGTCCACAGGAATCTCGGATCCTACTCAACGTGATGCATGGACTGACCTGCCGAGATTCCAAAAAAATCGATGATTGGCTCAAGACGTTTCACGGCCCTCGTGTGGATGGAACTTGTACCTGGATACTAAAAGACCCGGAGTATCTCAGTTGGCGATCGAACAAGACAGCCCACCTGTGGATCGCGGGTGAAGCCGGAATGGGCAAAACCTTCCTAGCGAACTTCCTAAAAGACGAACTCTCAAAGCCCATCCAATCGATTCGCCCGAAATCCTCTCGACTGCTGTATTACTTTTGCGATGGTCAAAACGCCAACGAAAGTTCAGCTGCTTCCATCTTGAAAAGCTTGTTGCATCAGCTATACAGGCTTGATCCAGCTAAAGCGGAGGTAATCGGAGCCGCATTTCGCGATGCTCCCATGATGCTCCTGACCACTTTGGACGTCAACACGCTTTGGACTTTCCTCTACTCTGCTGTCGAACAATTTCACCATGGCACAACTTACTGCATCATCGATGGTCTCGATGAATGCGATGCTGTATGCAAACAGGCTATGATGCGGTTATTCGAGAATTGCTTATCACGATCTTGTCCGAATCGTGCAGCCGGACTCAAATTTATCGTAACCAGTAGGAGCCAAACGCAACCATCTTCATTCAAGATGCTCAAACTCGAAGACCATCATGACCAGATTAGGGCAGACTTTCGAAAATGCTTGGAGGCAAAGCTCAACCTCTTCGACACAGAGGGCTTCGTGGAAGACTATGATCGTGAAGCAGTGGAGCGCCAATTGAATACAACTCTCGGGAGTCTCACCGGTTTCAACTTTCTGCACCTCCGAATCATCCTTGACGTGGTCCGTTTCCGGAGCAATCGTCCAGTTGCATTGTCAGACATATATGTGCGCGCCTCAAGCGAAGGCACCGACTCCCCCGGCGCAGATAAAGAGACTTTACTGATATTGGATGATTGTCAAATCCCCAGAGAGACGAAAAAAGATGGTCAGAAGGTCGACGTTGCCCCAGCCGGTTCGTATTCTATTTACCGGAAGACTCTAGATGCCCTACCCGAGCAGCATCGAGGTCGAAGTCTGGCACTGCTCCAAATGCTAGCTCTAACGCAATCGCCGTGCACCTTGCGAGATCTGGAAGGTTCGCTTTCCATCTTCGCCAAGCGCAGCACTGACACTGACACTGACCCTGGTACGGAAACTGAAACTGGCATTGGTACGGGTACTGGCCGTGGTACTAACACTATTACTGGTGCTGACACTGACACTGGTACTGATGCTGCCACTGGCACTAGCACTGGCACTCTCCGCCCTAGCACAACTTCGATTCGGGAGATTGTAGGAATGTGCTTCCCCATTGTCGGCATTTTCCCAGAAAATGCTGCGGGCCAGTGGCTCAACAGTCCGGACAGCACACTTCTCTTTACACATATTCAATTCAAAGAGCACGTCCTGGAAGATATGGACAGCCGCGGCGGAGAGGGTTCGAATGGTTGGTTCAAGCGCCAGCTTGTGCACGACGGCCTTGCCAAGATGTGTCTTGACATCATGCGCACACATAATGAGAATTTTAGCGACCGTCCTGCTACTCTAGAATACTCCACAAACAACTGGGCACATCATCTCAGACTTTCTAGCCCTGCGAATCTGAGTCTGTTCAAAGCATATTGGTCCTGGTTTTCCGACCAAGCTCTTCTCAGCAAGTGGTGGGTCTCATACGCTTACAACCAACTCCAATTTGGACTTCAACCCAACGATTCTGATATCTCCATGCTACAGGTAGCAGCCATGTTTGGATTGACAGAATTTACGAATGAAATTCTCTCGTATGATAAGCGTTACGTCGAGAACTCCATGACGGAACAAAAACCTAATCATTCGCCCCCACCGCTTGGGTGGGCTATTGCTAGAAGCGATCAACGAGCTGCAGAGACTCTACTGGAAGCAGGATGCAAGGTACAATCAGATCACCTCCCTTTAGCCGCTAGGTCTGGACTGCCT
Organism: Lophiotrema nucula; assembly: GCA_010015825.1. NCBI lineage: Eukaryota > Fungi > Ascomycota > Dothideomycetes > Pleosporales > Lophiotremataceae > Lophiotrema > Lophiotrema nucula. Next base: position 404,246 of record ML977323.1, on the reverse strand, counting down.
ATGATGAGGCTTATTATCGAGCATATGGACAAGACAAAAGTAGAGATCCACTCAGCTCACATGGAAGTTGCATTCCGAACCGCTGTTGCTGCTCATCACGGAGATCTGATAAAGCTACTTAAGACGGTGGTCGACCCTTCAACAAAGGAAACCTTCAAAATCCCGGCCAAAGCTTTCAGCACAGCGGTGCAAAACGGCAACAACGAACTCGCGATCAAGCTCCTGGATGATATTCCCTTGACCCAGCAAAACCGTCGGGACTTCATTACATGGTCGACGCTTTACCACGAAGAACGCATCATCAAAGAGGTCATGAAACGGAGTAGTCATTTACCAGCTCTCGGCAGTGCTGACAGAGTTGGACCATTGAACCAGGCTATTAGCTGTGGGTGCCCATCCTTGATCGGTCAGTTGTACAGCTCAGAGGCAATTCACTTGAAAGACCGTCTTGGGCTGACACCGTTCGACGTTGCTGTAAAATATAGGAGAACTCATGTTCTGCAACGATTGTTGCAGGATGAGAGTCCTGACCACCCCGTGTTCCAGCCAACTTCAGCAACTGCCAACACTGCTATGACGATAGCAGCATTGAGAGAGAATTTTGATCTGGTAGATCTGCTTGTTGTCAGGGGAGTAGACTTGACCCAGGAATTTAGATTCGATGGCTGGAACTTCTTACATTACGCAGCCGCTCATGACGACAGGGAGAAAGTGGATCAACTCATTGACGCAGGTTTACCCATAAATGACAGAATGAAGCAGGATACATCAGACTATGGCCTTGAAGGGGATACTCCTCTTATCATTGCTATCAAAAAGCGGCATACAGAGGCTGTCATAGCACTTGCCACAAAGAATGCGGATGTTAGCCTCAAAGATGCCCAGGGGAGGACACCGATGAACCTGGCGGAGGAGTTCGGTAACGAGGAAATCGTCAATTTTCTTAAATCAAGAGGCGCATGAAGATAATTCAGAGCAGATTCTACGCTCAGCTACTTGATGGTTACATTAGAGCTGCAAGAGTGCTGTAGATAACCAAACAAGATTCTACATCAATAAAAATTGACAGCTGAAGTGCTCCTAAATAGCCATCTGTACGTATCGTAACCATTTCCTAGGAATGGAGAGCATAATTATATAGGACGCAGGTGTTTGGATGTGTTGCGATCTGCCGTTCCAATATGCTAGTCTGTGTCAGAAGTTCTAGTGATAGCTTTGTCATAACATTAGCATAGGATTGGAACACAGAGTGAACGGAAACCAGAACTTCATTACAACAGGTAGACACAGTGATTTTTAATTACTATATCAGAGGACACCTCATGAAGTGCCTACCATCTGGTCCCCCATGACCAATCACTCCTCTTCCTCCTTCTTGATGAAGTCGCCGCCATTCCCCTGCGACTCATCCTCTTCCTCTTTCGTCTCCTCTTTGACCTGAGGACGAATGCGAGCCTCGGCGGCTCGCATGTGCTCCTTAGTCCGGCGCTAGATCTCAACCTTAGCCAGGCGATTGGCCTCCGCGCGAGCCTGCTCCCAAACCTCGCGACGATACTCCTCGTTCGCCTACTGTTTCTCCATTTCTATCTTGAGCTTCTCCTCTTCGGCCTTAAATTTCTCATCTCGGGCCTTCCGCAGCTCGTTCTCTATAATACCCTTCTTGACGCGCCAGGCGTTCATCTCGCTCTGGCGGACATGACCTAAGCTCGCCTTATCTGCTGATCGCTTCTTCGAACCCTGGGCAGGGTTTGAAGCCGCGTTCCTGGCCTGCTCCGCCTCTACATTCACGATGTTGTCTCGGAACCATGTATCGAAGTATGGTCCTCTCGCCATATAAAGCATTCTCCAGAAGGGAACCCAAAGAGTTGCCCCTCCATCAACTTCTGCATCATAGAGGCGCGTAACTGGCTGTCAAATGCCTTCAGAGGCAAGAAGGGTGAGGTGAGTAACACCAGAGCATCACTAAAGCCAGTTAGTTCAGGACAGCACATCCGGCGAGGGGTATAGATATCAAAGTAAATTACCGTCTAGGAGCACTCCAATCTTTGAAAACCATGTAAGTGGAACTTCGTTTGAAAGACGATAGCGCTTCAGTAATACCAATACCAATACGATACCTGTACCGGGCCATTGCAAGACCGATTGTACTTGCGACCAACCTCGACCCACGACGCGAAATACAATTCTTTTCAGCGGAGATCTCGTCTTACATCATTATCCATCATTGCGAAGCAACAGCATAGGCTATGCGGTCAATTGCAAGGCTTTGAGAGTGTGAAGAGGAAGAGCAGGGTGCGTGTGAAGTAAGGTTAGAATCTAAGGGTGCGGCAGTTCCCACGGCTGAGCTTGCTATTGCTCCGATGCCATCCACGCCTCCGACATCTACGTGCAATCCCTCATCCAAGTCTCTCGTCGCATCTCAGCGCTGCACGGCTGGTAACCGTACAAGGTTTCAGCATATGGGCTGCTTCACCGTTCCTCTAGAGTACGTGGACGGACAGATTCGACTCTAAACTCGGAAAGTATCTCGTTCTCGACCATCGATTTGCTAAACTGCCTACAATTATACACCAACATGCTTAGATCTATTCTAAATCCCCTAGATATCGTTCTGATGCTTAGATCCGCCCCAGGCATGGCGGAGCTCTTGCCTTTCCAAGTCGCCCCCGGCTCTAACGTGACGAGTGAAGCGGACATTGACGCGTTTATCCGGGGCAGTGCAACAACTTTGTATCACCCGGCTGGCAGTTGTAAGATGGGCGCGAGGGAAGACGGCGGTGTTGTTGATGGCGAGCTCAAAGTGTATGGGGTTGATAGATTGAGGATAGTGGATGCGAGTGTGATTCCGATGTTACCTGCATCGCACACGATGACGACGGTGTACGCGATCGCAGAGAAGGCGGCCAATATCATTAAGGGATCGCAAGGGCGCATACACAAGTTCAGGGTATAGATTCATGCTCATCGTGTAGATGTTTAGACCACTAACGTACAGGTCACGATACTAGTCATTCTCTGCAAGATTTTCCGGCTTCGCGGTCCTTGTTACGATCGATTGCCCATGAGTCCAATACAGTAGACATGAGTTTAACATGATGTTGCCGGAGCAGGGATAAAAAAAAATACCGTACTTTCGGATTCATCTGGTAGAAGCGCTTCAAATAGCGAATAAAATCCCACCTCTGTGGAGATTGGAGGCCGAAGTGCTCTTGATATCTGTGACCCCTCTCCGGGAGAGAAGGGGAGGTAGCATGCTGGCTTCCAAAGCATATCATTACAGCCATACCATGTCCTGAAGTCTAAAAACGAAAAGGGTATAGAACACAAAAGAAATACATTAATCATTCTTGCTCAACATGGGCGATCGTTTTATGCTCACAATAGAACCATGACACCCTCGACAAAACTCAGACCAACAGCACCCATCTGCCACATCGCCCGCCACTCCATAGCTGGTGTCTGCATCGGTGCCGCCGCGCCAGTGAACTGTGAAGCAGCAGGCGGTGGTAACGATGCACTTGGTGCTCCAGTGCCGCTTGAAGCAATTGACGTAGTGCTGTTCGTAATTGGGAATGGAATGTAGACTGAAGTGTAGGCTGATGAGGCTGGAGGTGGGAGTAACGCTTCGCTGGTGCTGGTGCTAGTACTGATGCTAGTACTGCTGCTGCTGCATGCGTACACAGTGACAGTCGTAGCTATGCACGAGGAGCTGGGTTGTTCGTAGAAGAGACCACTAGTCTGTTCCGGCGGCGATGTGTATACAGCTGACGAGCTGCTTGTCTGATATGCCGGAGGTGGTGTATAGACTGCCGGGGAGCTACTGCTCTGATACGGGGGAGGTGGTGTATACGCAGCTGACGAGCTGCTTGTCTGATACGCCGGAGGTGGTGTATAGGCTGCCGACGAGCTACTGCTCTGATATGCTGGAGGTGGCGCATAAGCTGCCGACGAGCTGTTCGTCTGATACGCCGGAGGTGGTGTGTATGCAGGAGCGCTTGTCTCGTGTACGATTGTAGTAATGGACGCCCAAGGTGCGACTGTCGTTGAAGTCACAGTAGATGATCCGAAAATATCGGTCACGCTCTTGTAGCCTTGATCAGCCGCCAAGCAAGCAGTTGGCAGCGCAAATTCAGTCGAAAACAGGTTCACAGTGGTCTGGAAATTGTTGATGTTTGCGGGAAGACCAGGCACGTTGAACTCGGCTCCAACACCAAGCGCAACACCCACGGAGGCTTCAACCAGCACAAGCTTGCCAATGTTACTGTTGAGACCAGGGATGATATTTGTTGAATTGGAGGTAGAGTTTCCAGGCAGGTCGTTGCAATTCTGATCCACATTCTTCTTAGTCGAGAGTTTGGCCTGGAGGCTGGGAAGGTCCATGAAGACGTTGATGTCAGACTTGAGCTTGCCATCAAGGAAGTCAAAACCGACGGGAACGGTAGGATGGAACTTAAGGCCAAGAGTGATCTCGACATCAGTAACGTTCGCCTTGAATGGCAGTGGCTGTAGCTTGGGAACATCAAAGCCTGTAATGCCGCTGCTTTTGAGATCGGAAAGATCCACTCGAACAGTCGATTTTGCAGGAACCTATCCAAGTCTTAGCTGAAATCATAGTATCTTGTTCTCACAACTCACCAGAATGTCGAAGCCATAACCAAGCTCAATACCACCAGTAATCTGATAGGAAGCTTGCAGAGAAGCCTTGAAAGTAACACCAGCTTTGCCGAATCCGGGAATAACAAAGCCAGCAATAGGCAAGCTGAGCAATGAGACCTCGAAACTACCACTGACCTTAGGACGAGCAAAGAGATCGATGTGAGCTCCGAGATCGGTAGCAGCAAGCTCGACAAAGCCGCCTTTGATGAAGCTCAGGATGTTGGCCTCGTCTCCATCAATAAACGACGGAAGGACATCAATATCGCCAATCTCGATATTGAACGAGCCTTGTGTGAGAGCCAACTTGCCGGTTGTGGTGCAGTTGTTGCATCCGAGCTCCACTGGCAAGTCTGGGATAGCGACTACATCTTGTATGGGTGCGAGGAATGCCTTGGGATCGAATGTAGAGTTGATGGTCTGGAAGGAAAGATCGAATGACGCAGCCGTCTTGGTGTCGGGAGTGTCACCCGGAATATCGACGGGCGCTGGAGTGATGGTCGCAAGATTTGCGCTCGTTGCCGTTGGTGCCTGTCTCTTGCGTGCTCTATAGAAGTCCTCATGGCGTCGGAAGAGGTGGCTGTCCTCGGTGTGGCCAAAGTCGATCTTATAGCTCGAAAACGCCTCCTTCCACTTCTCTTCGACGACGGAAAGCTCAATAGAGAACTCGTCTTTAGACAACTCGACATCTTTGACTCTATACACAGCACGCTCGCCTTCTTCATTGCAACCGTAATGTGAGGTGATAATGAATCCACCGTGCTCATCTGAGCAAACATGTCTCGCGTCCCTTGCGGATACTGTATCGACAAAGTGAAGTTTCATTGAACCGGCGCTGCACTTGACATCGTGTAAGTGGTGTTCGATATCTTCCAGATTCAATATTGGCGCCTGTGAGGCGATCTTGACTTGGGACGCGAATATTGGCTCGGTTCTCCAGCCATTCTCAGCTGTTGGCCGTTAGCAATATCAAGAGAAGCCGATGCAGTAGATGCTTACTCTCAATGTACGAGAGATCAGCCTCAAATTTCTTCCCAATCCGTGGACTACGCCTGAACACTTCAGACCTCTTTGTTGCCGCTCGCAGCACTCGGTCTGCTGGTCCACTTGATTCTGCTAATGCCGATGCTTGTGTGCCTAGGGATGCCGCTAACAGGATGAAGCAGACTTTTGGGAAGCCGAAGAAAGCCATAATGGAGTGACTAAATATTGGCCAAAAGGGCTGAGTAAGAACGTCTTGGTCGAAGGAGAGTGTAGATCGAGTCGAAGTCTCTTCAGGTACAACGAGAGTGTATATTAAACGCTGCAGAAACAATTTATTAAGAAAAGCGAAGGAATGTATACTCGCATAAAGAAAGGTCGGTACAACTGAAAGTATTCTAACCAGGCTCAAGGGAGTGAGCAAAAGGCTGACACCTCTACTTAGATACCCTCCGCATCAAGTTGCTGCAGGAGGCACAGCCATCTGCTCACGGACACTTCCGTCTGCAGCTGCGACTCCTCCATCTTCAAGAAAGCCTCTGCGCAGTCTCCAGCTAATTGGAGGCCTGAGGCCCCGGCCATCTCTCCGCGTCTCACGACACCTCCTCGAGGCTAGCACGCCCCTACTTCATCGTCCCGTCCGAACGGGATAGTACGGCGCAGCATCTGTTGGGGATCGTAATAGGACGAAAGTAGAGCGGAGGATCCAGGGCGTTCGGAATATTTCTGTGAAGAGGGGACGCTGAGACGTGAAGAGTGTTAGTGTTGACTGTGCCTCAGAATACGGGTTCCTGGCGCTAGACTCGAAGAAGATGGCGTTGGGGCACGAAGCAAGAGCGATCAGTGGGGCTGCTGAGCCTCGCAACGAACACCACGGTTTATTTTTGGCTTCCACGCTGCGATGTTGATGTTATTACGTTCAATACGCCTTTAAACCTCGCGCTTTTGACAACAATGGGTTGAGGGTTACATAGGCTGGTCGACCGTGATGGTGGAAGTTGGGTCTGTGAGTAGGCGTCTCATCTGGTTGAGTCGCCTCAAACTTTCCGCAGCGGACTTCTATTGCAGTACCTGACATCTCCTACTCACAACGACTGGAGAAACAGAAAGTCCGTATCTGCGTTTACTATACCGAAAAGAGACTACCTTCCAATCCTTGTCGCACGAAACGATATCTCTAATGCCTCTTTTCGTATCGACATCTGCTGCCTCGCCACCTGCAAGAAGTACTCAACTTACCTAATAATTTAGAGATTCCTCTCTTTTCCCTGACCTTTCAGCTCTACGCGCTTGGGATCAAGGCTCAGCGTCGAGCGCTTCTGCACGTTGGATCTCGCCAGCCTCGTTCCGGGGTCGAATGTGGACGGCCCCCATGTGAGAACTATAACGAACCATGAAGGTTTCAGAAATGCAACGAAGTCGAACAGCGCCTCTGCCAAGACATACCAGAAAGAGAAGGTCTATGATGAAGGGGCCGAAGGATGCTTATGTACAAGTTCTTTTCCACGGTATCCCAGCTATTCCAACCCTACCTCACGATGGGTGAAGGATGCGCATATCGCACGTGTTCGGAGGTTTACCTACAATCAATTCGGAACGCAACTTGCGATAGGTGACCTTGTCGCTCGGCAAGAGAGTGCCGGTGTCAAGATATTCCGCCATCTTGTGCGACGTGAATGACTTGAGACCACACAATCTGGAGTTGTCCGTCGCATAAAACGTGTTTTCCGTGAGTTTTGCGATATCGTCTCCTCGAACAGCATTCCATGTGCCGGTCCAACAATTGCACGACATCTTCAACTTCCTGGCATCGGCAAAGGAAATACTTGACAGCCAAAAAGTTCTCGGCAAGTCTGCCGTCATCTTTGGTGGCTATTCTACAGCTGCACTCAGCCTCAAGTCCCTGCACAACACTCAGCTAGCCAGAACCAGACCATCACGCGAAATATGCCAAGTATGCTGAAAATACAAGTCCCGATGCAGAGAACGCCTGAATATGCGAAAGACACCTTTCAACAAAAAGGGTATACAATCCGGAGTAGACCACAACAACTGCCTAAGCGCTGAACACTGACTCCAACAAACGCCTCCGATAACAATGCGGTCCAAGGATAGATATGTTGAGTGTATGCTGGAACAGAGATCACTGGAAGCCCATTTTCAAGATATGCGGCTTCCGCTTCTCCAGATCCAGAATCACTTGTCCGAACATGCCGTTGGCCCACGAGAACCTATGTTCGTCAGCTTCCTCTCCTAGACATTTCTAGTCTAAGAACACTTACCATTGCCTCGACCACATTCCCCCATGATGTGCATGGACGCTCTCATGCATGACTCCATACCCATCTGTACTCTTTATCAGATCTTTCAAGTTTGCTACAATCTCTGCATCATCATCGCTCGTCAAGATCCGCATGATGAGCGCCATCGGCCAGACTCTTCCAGGCATTGTATGCGGTGAACCAACGCCGCTGATCACGGGTCCCCAGGCGTAGTACGGATTGTCCTTGCTCAGTATCTTCCTGCGCGTATTCTGGTACACTTTATCACCTTGCAGCACATAACCTAGGAACGGCGCAGAGAGCAACGATGGAATATTCGGATCATCCATCATATTCGCCGACCCATACCCATCGACCTCATATGCGTAAACATCGCCATACTTCCGATCCCGCACAACACCATGCCTCTCAATCCCCTCCTTGATCTCCGTACTCATCGTCCGCATCCACTGCGTCAAGTTCCCATCCGAAGGCTCGATCTGCGCCATAATCGCAGAGCTGGCGTTCAAGTACTGCGAGAACATCATGTTGGAAGGAATGAGGTACTGGTAAGTGCAAGCGTCGTCCGAAGGGCGGTGGAAGGACCGGACTAACCCGATATTTCCTTTGTGCGGAGAGCCATTGCATTCGTTTATCGGCGTGCCGCCGTACGGTGCGCAGTAGGTGTACGGAGTGTGCTGCCACTCCCCAGTCGGAGTGTACGAATCGATGCGCATTGACTCGGCAGTCTCTAGCACTCTCTGAACCGCACCCGTCCAGTTGAATTTTTTGAAGAAAGCGAAGTCCCCGGTCGCTTTCACGTAGTCATCTGAGAGCTGGAGGAAGGAGGCCAGCGAGTCGAGTTCCCAATTACAAGAGAAAACTTTCATATAGTCGAAATACGGGGATATCGTATCGCTGTTCGCAGAGCTTTTGCGCATGATGTTGCTCTCATCCGGGGCCTGGAACGCGTTGCAGAAGGGCGCTTCGAGAATATATCTTGCCTGCAAGTTGATAGCTCCTCTGAAAACACTCGCCAAGGAGTCGAACGATGAATTTGGCCTCAAGAGGGAGGCGTAGGCTTGCAATTGATTCGCCGAGTCGCGGAGCCACATAGCTTCAATATCCCCCGTGATCACGAACGTCAACTCTTCATCTGTCTTCTTGCCTTTCGGTTTCGGTGGAGGTTTCAGCGGGACGGTTTGCACTTGCAGGACATCTTCTTCCTCCGACGATGCTGCCAGCCCTTGCAGTACTTCTGGTGGAACAGGCTCCTCAGCATACCCCCTCCACGCAATCGTAGTATCCAGCGTGCTCGGCCAACTGTTCTCAAACACGCGCATCAGGTCCGGATCCACGATCACGTGCCTCATTCTCTCAACGGCTTCTTCGACTTCGGGCGCTATGAAGGTGCGACATGATGGTATTGGGCGCATGTACGCAAGCTCATGTCGACCTGTGGAGAGCGGTTCATGTTTCTTAAACGCGTAGTGGCTGTACAAAGGACATTGTGCGAGAACCAGGGGTATGAGTGTGAGGCTGAAGATCAGCGTGCGCTGACGCATCGTTGCGGGCGCAGGAAAGAGCGGTGCTATCGCTCTTTCATGATGCTATGTGTTAGAGCCGCAAAAGTGCAATAAACAAGCAAGCGATGAATGAGTGACTGGACAAAGGAATGTCTTGACAGTACGTTCGCTGAAAGCACAGGTGGCTTTCGAACAGCCAAGGCCTGGCGCTCGTCTAGCCCGGCGCTGCACGGTTCACGATGGTCGCCTTCCTGGATGCTTGCGTTAGAGATGAGGCCAGGGTTGGAGCAAGTCGTACGAAGGCGATGAACATCAAAGTCCAGGAAGAGATTTTGTGTATTGATATTGAGGTGCCTCGTGGCCTTGTATTTGATGTTTGGACACTCTTCAAGGGTCCAGAATGTTTGCCGATCCCAGCCATATGCGGGTAAATTGCCTTTATGCTGCCAAGTTGATCTCGCCAACACGATCTCCGTATGTGGAACGATAGAGGAGTCTCTAACCATTCCGACGACACCACAGCAACATCGCCAACATGCGACGTCGTCTTCCTTCCAACATCTCGTTGTCAATAGTTAAGGATCTTAGCCTTTCACGATAGCCCTGACCCTTCTCCTCTCCTCAGAATCCATAACCCACGGAATTCCAGATTCACCTTGAGGCTCGTCAGCAACCTCCTCCCATTCATCTTCCTCCATATTCATGATCAATGTCATCTGCGTGCACTTCACGAACGCATCACGCAAGCGATATCTGCTCCCAACGACCGCAGCACTGATGACTCCAGATATGTCTCGCTCCAGTCGGACGGCGCCGAGCTCGTTGACCTTGCCATAGTAACTCCTTATGCGCTTCTCAAGCACGTTGGCGAGATATTCTACGGCGACATTCAAGAGACGGTCAAAGTTGGCAGGCGTGAGGATGCGCTTGATGGGCCTGATTAGGGCTCCCCAGCCACGGTCGAACCGAGACTTGACCAAGTCTGCATCGTCGCTTTCACCGTCCTCATTTTGACCAGCATTGTCTTCTTGTCCCGTTGGCATGTAGTCAATGTCCCGGAAAGCCTCGGTCAAGATGGGCCTTACACGCGGCTTCAATACGTTGTGGAATGTGACCTGAATGCTGTCGCTTAGAAGCTCAGCTGTCTTTGACGTGAAAGATGATCCCATTCTTTTGATCGTGTTTTCCACAAATGTAGCATCGTGACCGAATGGGAAAAGGTCTTGGAACGGCGACTTGACAGGCGCGTCGGTGCCATTCGTAGCGTGAGCTCCAAGCTGCTGCTCGACGATGCGATGGATGTAATCATTGGCAACGTCAAGATTGTTGATCAAGATAAGGAACGAAATCACCTTGTCTTCTGGTGGCAGTCCACCCTGAATTACAGGCTTCGGGTAGCTTTCATCTCGCATCTTGCGTTGAATCATCCCAACGAAGTCTGATCCTAACACAGAACCGATGGTCGGGATGACATTGGCAACGATTGCACGCTGCGAGGTGGCCAGCGATCGTTGTAGGACTTGATTGACGATGTACATGACAACATCTACAGCAGATGTGATGAAGGGTGGGTTCGCCCTAAGAGGTTTGTTTGGGTTGAGGTTGAGATCTGAGGGAGACTCATCCATTTGGAAGGCTTTCTCGACAGACCGCCTGAAGAAGAAGGTCGTCATAGCATTGAATGGCTCGACCAGGTGCGAAGATACTTTTTTGTGCAAGTTGCTGGTCGCTAAGAAGGGAGGCATAACAAGGCCATGGTCTATTCCGGGTGGATCAGGGGACTCGCGTGGCTACAATGGTGAGATGATGGCGGTAGAACAGATTGCATTGCTACTTACTGCGCACTTGGAAGAGAGAAACCGGGAGTATAATGCGTATCGTCCAAGCATCAGAGCGCTCTCACCAAGTAAGGAGTCAATCTCCTTCATATTGACCCCCTCATCTTCGCTTGAACGCCCGACAGTTGCTGGCGAGTTCGAGCGCGGGGTGCCTGTTGCAGGCTTGGCAGGTGCTTTGAAGCTCTGCACGAGGAAGGAAAAGGCATACGACTTGATATCAGTCAACTTTCGATCAACATTCCGCTCCTCGTGCCAGGTGTCAAGGACGATGCCGCCCTGAACGTCGGCTTCGATCTGCAGTCGCTCAACGACTTTCAGCATCATGCCAGGGCCATAGTGTCGCTCAACGAGAGGCTCGTGGCCGTCGACAATCTGCGCAATGTGCTCGAATAACTTTGTTAGTGTGATGCCATAGAAGTTGCCCTCCTTACGCTGGGCAGGTGCAGCTGAGTTGAAGTTCGTGCGAGCTTTCGAGGCAACACCATGACACACGTAACGCCCGTATGCATCCAGTCCTACGTCTGTTCGTCCAATTAAGGGGAACAGCTTGAAGAAGCGTGTCACTCTCGAGCCGTCTCCGTCTTTCGCGGCCTTCTCGAACTCACGCAGGAAGAGCCCACACAAAGACTCGGCTGCAGCATCTAATGTCACTCGTGGGGGATCAGGCACCTCAGCGGTAGGCACGATCTCCTCCGCGAAGCTGCCATTTATGACCTCCTCTGGTATCTTGGCTGCCCGACTGAGGTATCCAGCTGCTGTCTCCCAGTCCTGCGGTGCTCCCATGGAGCCATGTACACCCAGCACGCAGCTCTTGAGCTCGGCGACCTGCTCTACCACCTCCAGTGTTGCCTTGACGTTTGACTGCTCATGGTCAAGTCGCTTCACGGCGCTCGATATGCGGTTCGCGGTCGAGGCGGCATCTGAGAGCATGCCATTGCTGATAGCCCGTGTGTTGACGACCTGCGTACCGAGGTGGGCGCGGAGGAGGTCCAGCCGGCCGAGTTCACGCGACAGGTCCTTCTGCGACGCGATCAGGTCGTTCAGGCGCTGGGTGACGGTGGCCTCCTGCTGCTGGAGGTGGGCTAGCGCGGCATGGATCTCAGCGACCGAAGTGGCGGCGTAGATGTCGGACTGCGTCTCAATGTGGCCATTCTCCATGGTGCAGCGGCGGCATGAGGAAGTGGCAGCGGCTCGGTGACGACAGGTGGGCAGGTATCGGCTGGGATCGACAGTGTGGGTGGTATTGGGCGTTCGCGAGCTGTTAATAGGCGATCAGCGAATTGCGCGCTTGGCCATGACGACGCTGCGGTTGCCCCCTGCAGGGTCCCGACCTTGAAAACTGCACCAACGGACGACCCATCTGCGGGCTCACTTTACACCTGCATGCCCTGAAACCGTACCTATATTCGCTGTTTCCTGTCGCATAACGAGCCTTTGTTTAGACTCCACAAAACTTAGGACACCTCCATAAAGACGTGCACCCCTCAGCTCGCGCATCCGGCACACTGTTTACCCCACGGGCCTAGATCTCGCAAGCCGCATACGAAGAGCGCCGCCTCTGCACCTGCAGGACACTTCAGAGCTGGGCAAGAACAGCACTGCCTCACTTGCCTTCTCAGACAATTGCCTCTTTCCGGCAGCTGCTTTCTTCGCACCCGGGTGCAACTGAGAAAGGCCTGTGCGACGACCCAAACAGACTTCCTCTTTCGAATCCCACGCGAGCTCGTTCCTCCGATACCACGAGCACTTCTGCCCAAGGCTGAACCTCTATCGACGTCTTTCCATGCCTCCGCCACGGTTGGATCTTGCTTAAACTCGTTCTTCACCCCTCTGGCCTCGAGGCCGAGCGGACTGGTTGCGCTTGACGCTGACTATCGCGCATACCCATACGCTGACGCCGGCTCCCTTCCGCCCAGCACCGTGGTCCCACGTTGCGTGCCTGCACCATTTACACCATGGACTCGACAGGCAATGTGCTCCTCGCTGCCCACGACCTCTACGCTCGCGCCGGCGTAGGCGGAAACGCTTCCGAACGACCGCCCATCTACAAAGTAATCGGCATTGTACTGGCAATATGTTCAGGCTTGTTCATCGGCGTGTCGTTCGTTTTGAAGAAGATGGGATTGTTGAAGGCCAATGTCAAGTACAACGAAGAGGCGGGCGAAGGGTACGGCTACCTCAAAAATGCCTGGTGGTGGTCCGGCATGACACTGATGATCATTGGGGAGGTCTGCAACTTTGTCGCATACGCCTTCGTGGACGCAATCCTCGTTACGCCACTGGGAGCTTTGTCAGTTGTCGTTACGACCATACTGTCCGCCATATTTTTGAAAGAGCGATTGAGCTTTGTTGGAAAGGTCGGATGCTTCAATTGCATCATTGGGTCTGTTGTTATCGTTATCAACGCACCTGAGCAGTCTGCCGTTGCCAACATACAAGACATGAAGCGTTTGGTGATTACACCTGGCTTTCTCAGCTACGCGGGCGTTGTCATCGTTGGCTGCGCAGTTATCGCATTCTGGCTTGGGCCGAAATACGGCAAGAGGTCGATGATGGTCTACTTGACCATCTGCAGCTTGATCGGTGGCCTCTCTGTCGTGGCCACCCAAGGTCTAGGTGCTGCGATCGTTGCGCAAATTGGTGGCAAGCCTCAATTCAACCAGTGGTTCCTGTACGTTCTGCTGGTGTTCGTCATTGCAACATTACTCACCGAGATCATCTACCTCAATGTAAGTCACGCTCAGCTCGCTTTTCGGAGTCAACTACTAACACGATAATAGAAAGCCCTAAATCTGTTCAACGCCGCTTTGGTCACGCCCACCTATTACGTTTTCTTCACCTCCGCTACTATTGTTACCTCGGCCATCCTTTTCCAGGGCTTCAAAGGAACAGCATCGACCATCTCCACGGTTATCATGGGTTTCCTGCAAATCTGCGCCGGAGTTGTGCTGCTACAGCTCTCGAAATCAGCCAAAGACGTCCCAGATACTGCAGTCCTCAAGGGCGACCTCGACCAAGTTCGCACAGTTGCCGAGCAAGAAGAACCAGAATACGAGCCAAGGGCTGATACGATCCGTGGTGGTGCTGCGATCCTGCGCTCAATGTCGAAGGCCAGGACCGAGAAGCAGGCTATGGAGGCGAAGAGGATTCACGAAGAGCAAATGGAGCCTATTGGCGAAAATGAACAAGTCGAGTGGGACGGCCTTCGCAGACGCAAGACCATTATTGACCCTGAGCGATCCGGTACCATCGTCCGTCGCAAGACCATACATCCCCCATTAGGAATGACGCATTTTCCTGACCCCGACTCCGACAACGACGATAACGAATCTATGCATCCTGGCTTCTTCCAGCGACTGCGCTCAAGAGGCAAGTCGACAAGCAGCCGCAACGCTCCGGGAATGGACCTCGCGAATCTGCCTCCTATTCCCCAGACAGACGGAGCAGCAGATTCGTCCCGATCCTCCGCGAAGAGCGGATATTCGCACGGTCTCTCCGAGGATACGTCCTACATATCACAAGGGTCACACGATCAACACATTCAGTTTAGCTCTTTACATCACCCAGCACACCCCGATGAGCGTTCAGAGTCTCGCGATTCCCTTCGGCCACCCAAGCCACCGCCACATATCGCGAAACGCCAGTTCTCGTTCCAGAACGTTCTGTTCCGGAAACGGTCTGAGTCGGCTGGCGAAGGCTCAACACATCGACCGACGTCTCGGAACAGTCGAAAGAGCAGTAGGGATAATGCTCATGCGACAGAGGAAGAGCGTTTGGGACTTGTAAAAGGTGATAGCAGCACGCTACTCCCAATTCAGAGTCGAATGAGCGAAGAGCAGAGGCTGAGAGAAGAGAGCCCTTTTGGTTACGGGGATAATGACTGGGCGATGAGTCCAACGAGAGTACGGGAAGACTCGCGAGAAAGAGAGAGGATAAGAAGGGTGGACACTGAGGGGTCTCTACCAGAATACGATGAAAAGGACCATGAGAAGGGCGCGGGAAGTCGCGGCGCATTCTTATAAGAGGCATTGAGAGCGAGCTGATTAGTGCGTTTTCTTGTGAAGCGCTAGAGCTGGCTTTGAGCGTACATCGTTTCGAGTGCTTTTGAGTACAGCGCAGCGAGCGTATTTCTATGTCTTGATTTTCTGTTGTCTATTGTCTGTTGCATGAGTACACCAGCAAGTGCTGCTGGAACGATATGTACGATGAAGAGATGAGATGAGATGCATGATACCGCTATTTCTAGTTTTGAATGATGCGTGGGAAGAGATGGATCGTAGGAAACTACATGCATGGAAGAGACACACGACTGCATTGGGCTGTATATGTAGAGTAACGGATGACACGCATATTGTCATGATAATAATGAAGCATTTCGAATTTTCCAAACGGGGATTCCATGAAGCCACCCAGTAGTATGAAGGCTATCTGCAAACGGATCCCAGTCCAATATCACTCCTTGAGGCAGGTCCACTGGCCCCGCCACTCTTGGCGTACTCTGTTGATAGTATATAAATCTCTCTTCTTCCACTCTCTGTGTCTACTCACACACCACATTCTATTGTCTTTAACTAAAACTTGCCACAGCGGAGGCGCATGTGCTGCATCCCCTATTTTCAAAGTCGCTCGGGTGTTCGACGTGTGTTATTTCCAAAATCCAACCGTCAAAGCTCCATGCACTTAATACCTTGGAAAAGCCCTCGTATCAGGACTTGATGCAGCTAGCACGCTCGTACATTGCTCCGCAGCCCAGAGTACGATCATATAACGGATTTGGCTGTATACAAACCCTTCCTCGGGTACTGAGTTGATCTCTCTTTATCCTACTCCATCGAGCTCCACTTCAAATTATTAAAAAAACTTGTGAAAGAGGTTTGATGTCCTACTTTTGTGCTACTCAGAATTAAAAGTGTGGTAAAAATATAAAAACTGTTCGAAATACGAGCGCTTGGCTCTCCATGTGCTATCAATCCAAGAAATCGCTACTCCCATGGCTGAATGCTGCAAGCGGCTACTTTCAAATTCCTCTGCGGTGCCGATATGCCTTGTTTGCGGACTGGGTTTATAGAAAGCCTTTCTTCCTATCTATTCCTAACCCCCACTCCACGCTTACTTGCCCAAAATTGCCTACTTTATAAAGTCAGAGATATGGCGGACATGTGCTGAGCCGCTTGATTTCAAGAATCTAGAAAGGTACATAGCTATGATCATTCTTTAAAACAATACCTCAACGCGGTATATGTGCTCTTATATCAGAAACACTAACGCCTCTTGTTACATGTATCAACCGCATTACGTACGACATCTTCAGCCCCCTGTTAAGCATTATCGATAGCATAGTTGGGAGCTGTCTATAAGCCCTCTGCCGTTGCTCGTATGCTCTTGCCTCACGCTTCACACAACTCGCAGTCTTCGATCAAAAATAGTTCTCGAAATGTCTGATACGCGACTTCTCTTCGCATAAAAAAGGTCGTAGTCAACCCTCGTATGATTGAAGTTCCTCAAAAAAACTAAATAGGAAAGCACATTGTGTACTCCTACAGTGAAAAGAAGCGCAAGTTCGACGAATGAACTGGGCGCGTCATACTCAAGATTCTGCTGTCTTAGATGAGAGTTGTAGTTGTGAATTGGGCCTATACAAACGCCTAATCCATCTGCCCTATGCTCTTTTGCACTACCTCATACTTGGTTGTCGTCTATATGTTTTAAAGGAACGACGGATTGTTGTATGTACTTGGCATTTCTTCTAGAAATTCAACACAAGAAGCTCTATGTACTTTAAAGAAGTTGCAAAAAGTCCTGACCATGTTTTCTAATATTAGAAATATATTAGTCTTTGGTATAATGCATGAAGTACGCTGGGTGCCTTCGCTATTATAATAAGTCCTATGGAAAACTTAGAGTCTCTCAATGTCCTTTCTGCTTCAAACCTTTGCACACTGTGGATGTTCGTCTTTCAAGAGGAGGAAGATACGGCCACGCATGTACTCTGCTGCTCCTCAAATATCTAGGACGAGTACTTCGCATGAATTTCAGGAGTTGTTGAACGTCCAAATCGTCGTATCTTGTATCAGAAAGAAACCCTTGTCTGGACTTCTGTATCAACTAGGCCGATTGTCTTCGCTATAGCGTAATGTGCTGTCTGTTGATGATTTATATAAACCTCCCATTTCTCGATAACTTGTCTACTCCACTACCCTTAGCACTCTATTCTTCTTTATTAAAATGAGTTTGAGATCGAATTTATATGTGCTGATCTACTATTCAAATTAGAACGTATCACCCCGTATTTTGTGATAACAAAAGTTATCAGAAGTCTCCTCGATGTACCTGAGATCCACAAAGGGCCAGGATGGCGACGTATATATCCAATATACTAAGTTTCTTCGCTATTATATCATCGTCATCCACTAGTCGTATATATAAATATCTTGTCTACTACGATATAACTTGTCTTACTCTTCTGCATTACACTTTATTGTCTGCTTTCAAAACCGGCGCAAGGATCATACATGTGTCAAAAACTTCTTCAAATCTTCACTTATATCAAGTTCCAGATTACCTCTAAGAATCGTATACTATACTTCCGTATGTACGGGTATATCAATAATGTCTAAGATAAACGACACATATGTTGGAGATACTAGAAAGGCTTTATTCACCATTACATGTTGGTCTGATCAAGCTTTATGTACTACCTCCTATAGCGGTAAATTTCTACATCAAAGCCTAAGGCAATTAATCTATATACTCGAGAAGCATCCAACAGTACAGACTCGAGGACTATAACCCGCCGAAGAGCTTCAAAAGATACAGAATTTTAAACGTACGAGAGACCGGTTCAATAAGAAAACAGAAGGAAGCGACAATGCATAGCAACTAAATCTCGCATTCTGCCAAAGCTTATATTAAGAGGTCAGGGCCCCGTAATATGACCTGATTCTAAGGTACATATATAAAGACTCCTTGGTTTGAGATCTGTTTCTTCTTTTCTACACACCTTCAGCTTCGAGATATCTGATCAAAAGGTCCGAACTTCCAACGAATGCTGCAAACTGTAGCTCTGCTTTAAAGAGATGAACGACCACATGCATGCTTAGATTTTGAATCAAGGAAAAATGCTCCTCATGCACGCACGTATACTGGCTATAATAACGTACGATGATAGATTATGTACCTAAACCCCTTTCTATTTAATACCCCACGGCAGACGATGACATGTTAGAAAACTCTATCTACACTTCAAAGCATTCCCTCCACTGGTTATGTTGAATACTGAAACCTAGAACCTGGACTTTTGATGTTCTTATTGCTCCCAGTCTCCAAAGAATGTCCTAGTCAACGTTGATGAACATTTTGACGCAAGATGCGCTCGCTTCCGTTGAGGAGGTTTTCGATTTCTCCTCAATATAGAATTCCATGTCATAATTTGGCACCAAATGTCTAAAAAAAAAAAAAGTCCTTCAGGGTATTGCGATGCTGCAAACCCGAATAACACTTGGACCCTGCTATATAGATGTGTTATATGTAGCCATGAGATCTCAAACTGAGCGAAGCAGATACAAGTGTTTACTCACACCCATCTAAAACTGGAGTAAATAGGGTAAATGTGCTCTTTATAGGGCAATGCACTCTAAATGTACATAACAACCTTAGCTCTACAACTCCGACTCTTCCTCTTTCACAATTTGATATACGATTAATCTGAAGTGATCATTAAAACAAGCAATGTCTAAAACCCTATCACAGATGAATATACAGTTGATTGATTCAATTGATTCAAATGATTCAAACAGCCTGTTAAAGACTGTTGCAAGGAGAAAACTGCTTAACGAAGTTATGCTACTTAAGTTCCGTGAAATGAAGATTCTCTATGTATATTGGAACATTAAAAGCTATCAGAAATCATTTTATGTTATACGTGCTCACGAGCTCTAAGTCGGGAGATATTATGAATATCGCTATGGAAAAGAGAGTAATTTGGGGCTCTAGAAAGGAATATAAATCCTTTCTCGCCGTAGTACTCCTCTCCTTTACTCCTCCTGACACAACTTCCAAAAATTCTCATCAGAACTAACGATGGACTCTGCAGATGCTGAGCGCGTATACCTTCTGCTGCTCTCAAAGCTCTGGATTCAGAGACTGATGCTCGTATGTTCTGAGGTACTAAATTAAGACGCAATGCCGCGATGAGCGTACGCTTTCTCGATACATTTAAAATGTGAAGAATCACGCACATATGCTCTATGTCTGTTACGAAGTGGCTCAAATCTATCTTTCTAGGGACCATACAAACTCGTTCCACCCTGTAAAATCCATGTTCTCTCCCCACATTAACACAAAGCTTGAGGAGTATCTCAAAAGAATTCTACATTCTCTGTGATGGTTACTCAGGCGTCTACTTAAGTTTGAAAGCCCGTATGCGATGATTACATGCTTGATAATTAAAATCATTAAGTAGCTGCAGGCATGCTGGTCCTCTTGGTGGTTTCAAGGTTATGAAGTTTCGGTGCATGAATCCACAGTCACGAAGTAGTGTCACATCACACTCTTGAACTAGTATACACTCCTATCTACTTTTAGATAGGCATCCTTTCCTATCTTTACTACATTCCTAGAGTATTTAAAATGAGTGTATCGAAAGAATCACAGGTTCGCCTGTATGAATTCAGAAATACTACGCTTTCCTGGGCTATGCTTTGCTGAAACTTTCGATACCGTCGGTGCTGTTACTTACTAGTAGCACATACAGACATCAAGGTTTCAAATTGCATTCACCGACGAGTCTCGCTAGAGATTTGAACAGCAGCATATGTAGGATAGCAGCCACTACACAAACCCCTCTGGGCTCGGCTTACTCTTTTTTTTCACATCTAATTAACAGAGGCACCAAAATCTTGTCACAGTTGATGAATGCTTCAATCTAGAAATTGCGGTCTAGATTGTGGCATGCTTGGAAACTTATTCAATCCTAGAAAGCTGGTGGTGCAGTCCCAAGTTGGTCACTGCTTCTGCGATGTATTTGCGTCAGGGTAAAATTTGGTACGGTGGATTTTCATGTATTCTCATCTCTTCGATTCTCTACTCACGGAGCGGGGCACCGTGGTGCATTGTGATTCCGGAAGCGCTCCAAGTATTCGAACGAGGATGCATCTGCATAGATTCCAATGGATGAAGCGCTTCTACGGGTCAGTTCAATAACAGTATCTTTGCTCCTATTAGGTTCATTAGTGGTCTGAAAGAATAATAGGATGCTAAAAAAAAAAAAAGAGATAAACGGGGAGGTACATGTTACCACGTAAATACTCTCTCAATAGGAACACATAAAATGCTACTTTCTAGCAACTCTAGTCGTTCTTACTCGCACTTCTTAGTCTCTTTTATCAATTTTTTTGAGAGACTATCTATAAACTCCTGTGGTATTGTCGAGGGAACCATCTACTAATACATCATGCATGACTCTACACTCACGACCCTATAAGAAGTTTGACCAGGCTATTGAACGGATCCGACTTCGCTAGTCTTCCTCATACACTTTCACAAATCTCATTGGAAGTAGTTAGCGGCCTTCTGTATGTAGTGTTACAGCGGCTTTCAGAAAGCTCTGGAAATGGATCCTACAAGCTTTTCCAATCATCCTACGAAGTCTATCTATAAAGTCTAGAAGAATATTATCTAGTATTAAAGAACTTGTTCGAATGCCGTCATGTTAATAAAGACGACTATGGAAATAAGATGCGCCTATAACGACTCTTCAACTACACTTCCGCAAGAAGATACAAAAAAGTACCTTATTGTGCTTCTATGAACTCTTTTCCTAAAGTCCTTGAGGGTACTGGTTGAATGTGCCATAATTTCCGACTTCATCCTACTAATAGTGTGGATAAAATCGAGTTCTCTACATTTCAATGTGTTCTATACCCGCAACATTATGAACTCAAAAACAAAAGACTTATGCACCTTATTTATCTCAGTTATAATGAGTCTCACCTCGCATACATGACAACTTGGCTGACTCTAGTAAAGAGATTTAGCAGGGTATATATAATCATTCCTTCCTACCGCCAGTCCTTTCCTACAATCTTCTTCATAGTTGTCTATCAAAACAGTACACGAAGACTAGTATGAGTTAGATCTAAACCTCGTGGGCTTTCTCAACATGCGAGATCCTTGAACATCCTCGATTCCACGCTCGTGTAAACAAAATTGGCATCAAAGCCAGCACACAATATGCGCATGCTGCATTTGCTCAAATCGCTTACACTCTTCCTACGAACTACAACAAGTCTCACAGCCATCTCAATGCGCAACCTCGACTCAGAATATTTGCCCAATAATTAACATGAAGACCTCGAGTATCAAAGACATTATGCCCTCGTGATGGTGTCTTTGTACCGTATTTTGAATCATTGAACCGACACTTCAGGAGTGCTTTCAAAACAAAGCCAATTTGCACATTAATGCTGAGCGAACATTGATGCTTTCCTAGAGTATCTATATACGTTTCTCTACCACTATTAAAATATTGGCAGCAGCGCTCGCTTGCAGACTCTCCATACAGTATCCTCTTCTGTTTTAGAATGAAGTCGGTATCTTCATTTAAAATTGGCGACGATAGCGACAATGTCGTTCCAGAAAGAACGTCCCGAAGTCAACATGTACAGAACATTCCTCGAAAATTCGCCGTCGAGGCGGGTGATGACTGCAATAAAAAAAAATGCGAGCAGCTAGGCCTCATGGGCAAAAATTCTGCATATTAAAAGAGACTGACGAGTCATACATATTTCAATTCTCCTTCCATGCTCCAACTTCAAATGCCAAATGCCACAACAAATTGACTGCTTTTGAATTCATTCTAGCTATGCCGCATATGGCTGGCCCGCTACCACTATCAGAAACGCATCGGCAACAATCGAATGTCATATTAAAAACAAGAACCTCAATAGGAATTAAAAGCGTAGTGATGGGGTAGAGGTACCACATAGATTCACTATGTATTGCAATCCGGAAACCAAAAGGACATGCTGAAGTTTGATTAGAAACAGGAGTGCTCCTGGACTGAGTTTGGAGCTGAATATATGAACTTTCTTCCTGCGTGATGGCGTATAGATTAGAAACGTTCGTACGAACCTTGAATGACTTGATCGAAACCAGCTGAAAGAAGAGATGCTAGTCCACCAATGCTTTATGGATGTGCTCGGGTATGTCCCCATACGACCCTTGTTATCAAAGCAACCTTCAGCGGGTTTGCATGTTGCAAACCTGTCTGCATTGCAGACATTGAACGATATCGTCCTGACCACTCCTCTGAACTCGTTGGCGCCACTTTTTATGCGTTCGTCTTCCTCCAAAAAGACTCCTGTGCCCACTGTCGGCGGTCTGTCTCCTAGCCTGCTGAGACAATCAAGTGTAGTCTTCCTCTGGAGTGGGCAGTCAAGTCTCACGGACATTCATGCGTAATGGTACGAGACTGTACGCACCATAGCATGCGAATAGCACTGTACATCCTAATATGTCCGAGTGGGGTATCATTGCTGTATCAGTTGCTTCTATATTCGCACCTCTGCCGCCTTGCGTACCCTGTTCATAACAGCGGTAGCGATGTTGTTTCCTGCTGTATCATCTATGCCCTCCACAAATATGATGTCTACACCTTTCTTGTCTAGTTCTCGGAGAGCTGAGAATAGTCCTCTCGCTACATCTTCTACGTTCGCGCCTAGGTTGATGTCCCACCCGTCCGATATCGAGGAGGCGTCCTCGCTCAGAAGAAAGTGCTCCGCGTGGGGGATCTGATGTTGAATCATAGACTTCAGCAAGTTGGAGTGCTGTGTACCTGGCTCACTTGTAGAGGGCGCGTGCAAAGCAGGCGACATGCCATTGGTCTGATGTGTCGCTCCGTTGGACTCTCGCTTAACCGGTAGTCCTAGAGCTTGCGGCCAAGATGTCGTTCGGACTATACCAATCGACTTCTGACCCTGCACATGCTGCAGCAAATCCTCCTTGGATGGAGCCCGAGAACCAACCTCGTATAGTATGACTGTAGCCTTAGGAGAGTAGTGGCGGTACTTCATCCCAGGAGCTCGAGGCTTATTTCCCTTCTCATAGCTCGCATCTTTATACCCAACAACGACACTTTCCCATCCCTCGCACTGCCTTAACTGTTCTACAGTGACACCTCCGGGCCTGAGTATGGTCGGTGGAGACGACAGCCCATCGACGACTGTACTCTCAACACCGACCTCGCAGGGCCCCCCGTCAATGATAGTATGTATCCGTCCGTCTAGATCATCCTTAACGTGCTCGGCGGCGGTCGGCGATGGTCTCGTAGAAGCGTTCGCCGAGGGAGCAGCAACAGGCACACCAGACATCCTCATCAAGGCCAGGGCAAGTATACTCCTGGGCATCCTAGCACCAAAAGTGTTCAACCCAGCTGTGACTTCAGGCGCCAGCACACTGCCTTCGGGATTCGGCATGATCATCGTAAGAGGACCAGGCCAAAACTTCCGTATCAACGTTTTGTATATCTCGGGCATTGGGTCTGAGCCATCCTCTTTCCCATTCTTGCCTCGCAGAAGCTTCCGTAGTTGCGCGATCGAGTGGACGTGTACGATGAGAGGGTTGTCGGCCGGCCGTCCTTTCGCTGCGAATATTGCGCGTGTCGCTGAACTTCTCGTCGCGTCTCCGCCCAAGCCGTATACTGTCTCTGTCGGGAATGCTACAGGCGTATCTGTATTCTTCAACTCCTCTGCTGCTCTTCGCAAGTGCTGTAGGTCTGCTCCTTCTTGGTACTGAATGTCCCATTCCTCGATGAGAGTGTCAGCGCTCTGTGATGCAGAGATCTTTCCTAGCTTGGTGGGATCAACTGGAAGTATGTTGGTTTCCATCCTGGCGGCCGTAGTAGATTTGTAGTGGTTTGCAACGGGATTCAGGGTGGGGGTTGATAAATACTGCTCCGAGGCGCGTGGTTGCGCCAGAGCTTGCAGTGCGCGAGAAAAGGTGGTGATGGTCTTGATAGATCGTACATTTGGCAAGCAAAGTCCAGGTGTGGGCATCAGAACATTTCTGAGTGACCTGATGAAGAGTGAGTTAGGCTCCAGAAATTTTGCAATGACTCGGAATGTCGGAGGTGAGAGCGCGCCTTCGTTCCGAAGCTTGGCAACAACCATACACGTCATGCAACATGGTGAACTGAAGGATAGTTATAAATATTTTAGTAAATTGTTGTAGTATAGGAATCATGATATAGATTTCATGTGTCATCGAGTACCAGAGTAAAGCAAAGTGAGTACCCAACGCCCTCTCCCTAATGCTACTCCATGCGCCTCCAAACACCATCAAAGCATGGCGCCAAAGGGTATCCACTCGAATCAACCAAGTAAGAATATAAGTGAGCCATAGTGATAGCAGAGCACGCCATCGTACAAGAAATTTCTTACACCCCAAACTTTTCCTACGCCTCGACAGCGACAGCGGGTGCAGGCGAAGCCTCCTCTACGCTGGCGCCTTCCTCTGCCCATGCTCCCCAGAGACCACGCTTCGCTCGAACACGAAGTGGGCCGCCGAGCTCCTCAACTGGCTGCTCAACCTTGATGGCGTCTTTTGTGGCAAGAACAAGCATCTCGAAGAACATCGTGGTCGCGTCCTTCTTTGTCGTCGTGTTCTCTGGGAACATGTCCTGAAACAGAACGCTCGATTTCTGCCGCTCCGACTCGCTATGCTCAGCATCTGCACCGAATTGCTCGCGTAGGAGGTGAACGGCGCGCTTGGTCACCAATGATACCGGTCCACTATCTGCTGGGTGAACGAGAGGAACAGTAGTTTCGTCGAATGTTTGTCCCGCTTCATAGTCCTCTTCCTCGATATCAAGAACGTGGGGGATATCGTCATCTCCCGGTAGATCGAAATGCACAGAGCTACGTCCCAGGCCGGATTCATCCCCGAGGCCGCCCAGACCCGCACCGGCCTCTAGGTCGGCTTCGTCAATTTCCAGTTGAGGTGTCTTCTCCGCGCTGGCGGCCGCGTCCTCTTCTTCGGTCTCGAGATCCGCAACGCCGCTATCTCGCTTTCGTTTGTGGGCCGGGCGCGAAACAACTTCTAGGGAAAGTATACCCCGAAGCTCAGGTGCCCATCCTCGACTCCGTCCATCGCCAAGAATGCTAGACACAAAGCCACCCGTCTTCTGCATGTTCATCAGAGCAAGCAGCATTGGGTCTCGAGGAAGAAAGGAAGCAGGTTTGAGGATCTTCGAGCGATCGTTCTGCATTTCTCGGATCTGGTTCATTTGGAGCTCGGTATCGGCATCTGCATGGATGACCTTCCGGCGCTTGACCTGGCGTGCCTGGTGGACTGACTCCTCCTCTTCCTCAGGCTCAAAATTGGTGGTCTCGCCCTCCTGCTGCTCAAAGTCACGGATCACGCTGTTTCGGGTGGAGGACAACGGAGATTCGCGCTGTTCTGCTGTAGGGGTCGCTTCATCCACAGGTCCTCCCAAATCTGTCATGCCACCCATGTCAACATCAACATCGACGTCTACGTTGACTTCGGGTGCGGGCTGAAGTGTGGTGTCAATATCCTCCCCAAAATCGATTTCCAGATCGTCTTCAGGCAGAAGTTTCGGGCTGGAAGCGATTTCATCTGACATGCGCCGCTCGAGAGGAGCATTGCGGCCAACTTCGATGCTCATGCTGTCGTCCGCAACACGTCCGGTAAGGTCGACATCATCACCCATGTCAATCATGAAGTCGTCGTCCAATGGCAGGACTTCGGCGCGTGCTTGTTCGATGCTGCCGGACAGGAACTGGCTATTGTCCCAATCTGGCACCGTTGGGTCTTCCAGGCCGCTGATGTTTCCAATATTGTCCAGGTTCAATGAGCCGCCAAGAAGCTTCTCAAGATCGGGCATCGGTTGGAGCAGGTCGATTTCGGTGATGACATCTGGGAGGACGAGGTTGTTGGGATTGGCAAGATGGGACTGGTTGGAGGGTAGATCGATGTTTCCAGGACGGAAGACCTAGATCGAACGCGTCAGCACATCTAACAGCGCGTTACGTTGGATACCTACCATTCTGATCTTCTGGAGCGCTTCCTGGCAGTCATCGGCGAGGTAACGCGCCTTTCTATTGTAAATGCGCACAACACCAAGAAGAAGCTGTCCGCTCAATCGCAAGGCCAGCGGACCTCCAATCTTCTCAGGATTGATGATGACATCGATATCATCTGTAATCTTGTCTTGAAGAACCTGGTTCTTGTTCAGTTTCTTCTCGTAGTTGGCAGCCAGCCAGACGCGAGACAGCGCGCCCGTCCGTACGAGAATGTGTGGTGAGTAGAACATGCTGGTGGTCCTTAGGCGCGGCCAAAGGATGGTGAGGATACGGCGCGTGTCTTAGTGTTGTTGTGGTGGTTGCGAACACCGCGACGACGCGCGCAATAGCAAGCTGGTAGCGCCCAAGTTGCGCGATCAAAAAGTTGCAGCGAAAGGGTTGGGATTGTGGAGATGGAGCGCAAGTCGTCGAAGTTGGATGCAGCGGCGATGGGGTGGCTGGTGTTGTTGTGGTAATTGGAAGAGGCAGGAACGCGGCAGGAGCGGTTTAGCGCATGATTACATAAGCTCCCTTGTCGGAGGCATATCCCACGTTTACGACCGTACCACGGATTCGCAGGTTGTAAAGGCACTGTCGGGTGCTCTTTAGGACTGCTCGCAGAGTGAAAGCTGGGAACTGTAGTACGGAGTAGAGGGAACAATGTGCGTCTGTAAGAAGCTTCAATACGGGTATCAAGGACTATTGCTAGGCAAGCTGCATGTCAACTACGCCCATTAAATATAAAACCTATGCCTCTCAACTCTTGAAGCGATGGATTCGTCGTCTCTGAGCGTGGTCAGAAGCATTGGCAGGCACCAACAGCACCAAACGCGGTGTCACCTGCACAGGGACCGTTTCGCCAAGTGTTGGACGCCAAGAAAGTTTTCCCTGGAGGAGGCTTCAATAGAATATCCCAGATATGCAAGTCAAACGGCGTAGTGCGCCTA
Organism: Lophiotrema nucula; assembly: GCA_010015825.1. NCBI lineage: Eukaryota > Fungi > Ascomycota > Dothideomycetes > Pleosporales > Lophiotremataceae > Lophiotrema > Lophiotrema nucula. Next base: position 376,960 of record ML977323.1, on the reverse strand, counting down.
TGAGCGCTTCAGAATGCAATGTGCAGTTCTGCCGAACTTCAGATCAGAAGCGTGATGAAACACTTAGCAGGCTGTGAAACTGCTCGGACGAAGGCTAGACCCCTGCTCCCAGAAGGCCCATGCGGCGATCGATTCGAGGTTGACGTTTTGGGACACATGGGCAAGACAACATTCAAAGAACTTCAACTTCGGCGCCAGCAACACCTGTCGCGTTTCCGCCCTTTGTGCTGATTTGTTAACATGGCATCAATGCAATAATACAATCACTCCAACATAGCTCCCTCCTCTACTCGAGACTCGTCCCTCCGAGGCCACGTCGAGCCAGCCGCGCAACCGTGGCTGCTGGGCCATGACAACATGTCGAGAGCTTCCACGCCTGCGTTACCACTCTACCATGCATCTGCTGCGCCCTCAAAAGCTGCCCGAGCGGAGTCGCCGCTGTTGAGCCCTCCAGATGCGCCGCAATCCCGCTCGACCCCTTCTGTACGCTCCCCAAATCCAGGCGCCCCATTCCCAGACCCTCGCAGAAGCTTGGGTAGACTGAAAGCTAACCAGCCCTCATAACAGTCAAACACCTCCTCTTACTCAATATTATCCCCTCAAGATATCGCGCGAAAGCTAGCGACGTCGATAACCCACGGTCTCTCGCCATCTACTGCTGGCGCGCGAATACACGAACATGGATTGAACGAACTACCGCACGAGGAGCCGGAGCCGCTGTGGCTACGGTTCCTCAAGCAGTTCAAGGAGACGCTTATTCTATTGCTACTCGGCTCCGCCGCGGTCTCGTTTATAATGGGAAATTTAGAGGACGCCATCAGCATAACGGCCGCGGTAACAATCGTCGTCACGGTTGGATTTGTTCAAGAGTATAGATCTGAGAAATCTCTGGAAGCACTGAATCAATTGGTTCCTCACTCTGCCCACATAATCCGCGCCGGCGTAGAGCAACCTCGAGCCGGCCGGGGTGCGAACGAGACAGGACCAGACAGCGTTGAGTTGAACGACTTGAAGGATACACCTGCGTCACTGGAGGCTGCCGAGAGGAACTCTAGTACAATATCTGCGACATTGCTTGTACCTGGCGATCTGGTGTTATTCCACACTGGCGACCGCATACCTGCCGATATTCGCATCACGCACGCTGCCGACCTCACAATCGACGAATCGAATCTCACCGGTGAGAATGAGCCAGTCCCCAAAACCCCCGAGACTATATCCCCAGCGGCGGGCATCGCGCGGCCGCATTCGCCCTTCTACGCATCTCCCGCTGCTGGAACGGTCGGCGCCGACATAAGACTGAATGATCAGACGAACATTGCTTTCATGGGAACACTAGTACGGTCAGGATATGGTCAAGGATTGGTTATTGGGACCGGTGGGAATACAGAGTTTGGTGCCATTTCTGCATCGCTGCAAGAGATCGAGAGCCCTCGTACACCACTACAGCTGTCTATGGATCGTCTAGGAAAAGAGTTGAGCTACATGTCGTTTGGCGTCATTGGTTTCATAATGCTTCTGGGCCTCTGGAGAGGCTGGCAGTACTTGGAAATGTTCCAGATCGGCGTGTCCCTCGCTGTTGCTGCAATTCCTGAGGGGCTTCCGATCATTGTCACGGTCACGCTCGCGTTGGGTGTGCTTAGAATGTCAAAGAGGGATGCGATTGTTCGACGTCTCCCCAGTGTCGAGACGCTCGCCTCAGTGAATGTTGTGTGCAGTGACAAGACTGGTAAGCAGTAATTCTTCCTCCTCCGCTATGCACGATTAACATCTTCAGGTACTCTCACAACAAATCATATGACGGTGACGAAGATCTGGCATTTCGATGAGCCTACACCAGTTGACGTCACAAAGAAGAGCGATTCTGAAGCTCTCGACTCCCCTACCAGGACGATACTCAGGATCGGCAACATTGTCAACAACGCGAGGCTTCATGACACCGCGAATGCCACAGCTTCAACGGCAGCAGTCCTTTCATCGACGATGGGTGATGACAGCTCTGCCACGAAGAGTCGCTGGGTGGGACAGCCTACTGATGTAGCGCTTCTGGATCTTATCGATGCCTTCGGCGAAGACGACGTAAGGGACAGGATCGGCGGTCGCAAATACGAGACCCCGTTCAGCTCAGAGCGAAAATGGATGGGTGTTGTCATCAATGGTAGCTCGGGGACTGAACTTGCTCCTGGACCAGATGTAGCGTACATCAAAGGTGCTTTGGAGAGAGTCTTGGATCGCTGCGATACCTATGTTACGGCCCAGGGTCGTGAAATTGTTCTCGATCAGACTCGTAGGCAGGAGGCTTTAAAAGCAGCCGATGTGATGGCGCAAGACGGTCTTCGAGTACTTGGCTTCGCCAGTGGCTCATCAAGAGATGTCCGAAAGAAAAGCGGGAGTGGCACCGCATCTCCAGTTCCGTCAACAAACTCAGCACTCGGCGACGACGATCATTATCGCGGCCTAGTCTTTGCAGGCTTGGTTGGAATGAATGACCCGCCAAGGAAAGGCGTTGAGAGGGCTATTCGACGACTTATGGCAGGAAAGGTTAAGGTCATCATGATCACAGGTGATGCAGAAACGACTGCTGTGGCGATAGGCAGAAAGTTGGGCATGCCAATCAGCATGGGCTCCTCTATCGGGCGCTCTGTCCTGCGTGGCGACGAGCTCGACCAGATGAGCGAAGACGAACTTTCCCAGGCTATCGCCACCACCTCGATATTCGCACGTACGAGCCCAGAACACAAGCTCAAGATCGTGCGCGCCCTACAGGCACGAGGCGATGTCGTTGCCATGACTGGAGATGGTGTTAACGATGCACCCGCCTTAAAGAAAGCCGATATTGGCATATCGATGGGTAGACTGGGAACAGATGTCGCCAAAGAGGCAGCAGACATGATCCTGACTGACGACAACTTTTCTACCATCCTCAACGCGATTGAAGAGGGCAAGGGTATCTTCTACAACATCCAGAATTTCCTTACGTTTCAACTGAGCACAAGTGCTGCCGCGCTGAGTCTCGTACTACTTTCAACCTTCCTAGGCTTCCAGAATCCACTCAACGCTATGCAGATCTTGTGGATAAGTACGCGTTCTCATCTCTTAGTTCACTTTCCCTCGCACATAGCAAAACACGGGCTAACAGAGTGTAGATATCCTCATGGATGGTCCACCTGCTCAATCACTCGGCGTTGAACCTGTCGACCCAGCCGTCATGTCCCGTCCTCCCCGACCAAGAAAGGCTCGAGTCCTCACTCGACAGCTGCTACAACGCGTCCTCCAATCCGCGTCCATTATCATGATGGGCACACTGACCACTTACTACCGCGAAATGACCTCAGACGGCGAGATCACAGCCCGCGACACCACCATGACATTCACATGCTTCGTCCTCTTCGACATGTTCAACGCACTCACCTGCCGCTCGGAGTCCAAATCCGTCCTTGCAGGCGAGATCAAACTCTTCGGCAACAAAATGTTCAACTATGCTGTCGCAGGCTCGCTTATCGGTCAGCTCATGGTTATATACTTCCCTCCGTTGCAAGGCATATTTCAGACTGAAGCGCTGGGCTTATTGGATCTGGTGCATTTGTTAGCGGTGGCGAGCTGTGTGTTTTGGGCCGATGAAGCTAGGAAGTTTTTCAATAGGTGGAAGGCCGGTAGAAGGCTTGTGGGGCCTGGGTATAGTTCTAGTGTATGATACTGTTTTTGTTAGTATAGATGACTATGCACGGAGGGCGAATGGTCCCCAGAATACAATTGTGTATATTGATAGGGGTTTTCTGGCTCCTTTCGTGTTGACGCGTGAAGATAGTGGAAGTTGCAGATGAGGGGGCAATGCATGAGTCGGTCCGTAAATTTGGATGGTTGCTAGCGTTTTAAGTGAGTACGCAGTTTCTCGATGTCGAGAACGCAAGTGCTATATTTACAGATTCTTACTGACCACCAGCAGAGTACCAAGACGTTAGGAAACGACCTGGAAACACTAACAACTTCGAAACGCACACGAGGAGCAATGACTCGAGTATCCTCCCGTCATTGGCTCTACTCATCTAAGCTACTCACGATTCACCAGAAAGGGAAGTGCTCAGCCTCCCTATCAGTACCACTGTGGCGTCGAAACTCGTGATGAAAACCACTGCTGCATACTGCAAGACATCGTACGAGTGTAACAGCCTTGTCAACAATATGTGGCTTCAGGCACGTTCATCACGATCTTATGGGAGGACAAACAACATGTTTCCCGGATATGGCTAATCAACGAACCAGATCTTGGTCACTATCACCTACAATCAATAGTTCTAGAAGTGGTACGTGGCTCTGAAGGGTCAAGAAATCGACGGACTGGAATCGTGAGGCCAGGAATGTCGTTCCAGGACAACACAGACACTGCGGTTTTTATTACCATCACATCGTTGCGACCGGCGTTTGTCACAGACTATGTACGTGTATGGCTTGCGAGACGCTTGAAACGAATCGGCTTACACCGTCTAGATCGATCCTGTAAGAATTGTCCCTACGACTGTTGTACAGTAGGCCCCCAGCATGACCGGCTCCCGGTCGAACGTCTCCGTGCGCCATCGTAGCAGTCTCTTCCCATGCAGCAAGTCACCCGCTGACCGGGTTCAGAGGATGTAGCAGCAGGTCGATGTACCTAAGTACCTTCTATCTCAAATATCGGAGATACGATGACATCTCACATCTCATTTCAAGAGACATAAACAGCAGTATTAATTGTCGCTATTGTCCAGCAAACTTTGCATTTGGAGGGTGATGCAGGACCTAGATCAGAGTCTCCCTTAGATGTGCTTGAGCACATGGAGCATCATAGTCAGGGTTGAAGAGTGGTTGTGGACGCCCTGGAGGCGTTCTGAGACCAGGTCGAGAGTAACAGTGGCTGAACGCATACGCCCATCACTAGACGAAGAGCAGTGTCGGTCGGCAGACGTGAGGTTTTTGACTGCCAGCCTCGTTTGGAGGGCGACTACTTAAGTCGCGCAAGATCTCAACGATTCAGATCTATCACATTTGTCCAAATATCATCAGTGAAGAAGATACTCACCGCTCCTTGAACACTGACCATCATTTTCCCTATATCAAACTCTGAGATCATCTGAACAAGACTCGATCCGGGTACCACCTCTTCTCTGGTCAGGGGCTAGTTGTTATATCTTGCCACACCCTCTATATCCTCAAACTCCACCGAAGGTTCCCACAAATCACCCTCTCGTCTCTACCCACTCAACACAAGCACGATGCTTCCACTCTACCTCTGCCTGACCATCATCCTCCCCATGATCCAGGCGGTCGACGTCACCAAAGACCCCGAGCTCAGCGCCAAACTCATCACCGACGCCACTAACCTTGACCGCATGCACGATCTCGACACTCCGGGAGCCTGGGAATTCGACTTCACCAAGCAAGAAAAGTACACCTTCTCTCCCGGCTCCGTCGTCAACGCCAACGCCGCTACGTTCCCAGCCTTGACCAAGATCGGCATGACGCTCGCACAGCTCAATCTAGGGCCATGTGCGATGCTGGCACCCCATTGGCACCCGCGAGGTACGAACTTAGTCATTGCGGTCTCGGGGAATACCACGACGTATATGGTTGCTGAGAATGGGGCGAAGCCTGTTATCACGACTTTGACGCCGGGAAGAATGACGGTCTTTCCGCAGGCGAGCCTGCATACTATGCAGAACAATGGTATGTCCTCCACTCCTCTCCCTTTGATCATCACGACCTAGTTGCTAACGCTCAGTAGGCTGCGAGAACGCGCAGCTCATTAGTGCACTCGACACCGCGGACACGGGTACTACCAACGTCTTGAACGCTATGTTTGACAACATCCCGCAGGAGATACTGGCGGCTTCTTTTGGCATTCCGGACTTCAATGTCGAGGAAATGAAGAAGGGCGTTGCTGGTGTGGGCACAGGGTCAGTCATGGGCAGCTACGAGTGCCAGAAGAGGTGTGGCATTGAGGGTGGTAAGACGAACAAGGCTAAGAGAGTTGTAGATTGGTAAATATAAAGATTTAGCTCGTGTGATGGTGGAGATTATATGTCGTATGCGGGCGCGGGTGTCGACTACTGATTGTTTCATGTGGTGGGGTAGGTGTGATACTTTGCTCTATTCGTTCGCTCAACATGGGATCTAGAGTCAATAGAATGGAAATCGGTTATGTGCGTGAATTTTTCGTTGCGCAATAGGTGATTGCACAACTGCTGCGCAGCACGGTGGATTTCCAGCACTGTGGAGCTTACCAAGACGTTCGCCAATGAATACGATGCTTTTGATGGAGACGGTAGCTACATATCTCTGCGCGGCACGTCGATGCGACTGCTTGTTTCGCGAATATCCTTCCAGGTGTGCACAGTCACGACTGTATCCTATCGCGTGCGGCGCGAGGAATGTTGTGCCTCTGAGCCATGTGATACAGTCAACGAGCTGGACCACTGTCTTCAGTAATTTTCTCATGCAGCTGATCAGCCTTCTGCCATCACTGCATCTGCTTTGCCCTTTTGCTGTGATCGCATTAAGTAGCCAATGACTCCCCACATCCCGCGCATTGCTTCTGTGCGGTCGTCGATGCTAAACAGGTCGTACCAGCGGGTTCTCGTGAGGACAGGCGAAAACCAACGAGCATCCGAAGGGGTTTCATCAGGCAAGGTACCTTCTGTTAGATACCGAATGTACGATCGATGCACTCGCAGTTTCAGTATGCTGATATGATGGTTGAGTGATGACACCATAAAGACCTAACGGGCATCAATATTGAGCGATTTTGTAGATCTTCAGGAACATACCTCGTCCCAATCGGAAGCCTTGTCCTTCCCGATGGCCTCGTACACGATCTTTGGATCCCATATCGGATTGCCTGACCTAATAACTTTCCATATCTCGGCAGGCGACGCCCTAGGTCTGCGGTCTTTAAAACCTGCTCTTTGCCTGACGGACTTGTCATCGAGTGGCGATGTCGGAGAGATTGGGTCTTCTGGTATCGAACTGTTAGGATTTAGGCCCTCACCGACCTCTCCGCCAGGTCCACCGCCCCAGCGATGTTGCGTTGTCCACCATTTACCATCACCAGCTCGCTTCTCGGTCCTACCTTCTCGATCCCTTTCTTGCGCCAACAGTAGCATACCTCCAAGCTCTCGAACGATATCGAGCACAGAGTCTGCCTCGAGATTGCCAGTAGAGCCAAAGTCAGTGTCAGGCCGACACTGTATACCTAGCAGAGGTCCCTCCAGAAAGCCCTGCCGTGCCTTCAGACGGTCTGCCGGACCACGCCAGGCAACGCTGTTCATGCGTACAGGGAATCTTACATGCTCGAGACATAGAATTGGCGGTCGGCGATGCGGTACGAATGTGACCCCAAATGCCCAAGCAACCGGCTCAAGAAAGGAGCGTACACAGTCCAAGCGATACTGATCAGGCATCTCGGCACCGTTCCCTATCCGATAACCGCGGTACGATCCATTCGAAAAATCCGGTGGTTTCTCTGATGTCTGGCGCATGTTCACAGCCCATGGAACCTTGGGTGGAGCAAGTCTCGCAGGTAATGCCTGGCTCGAGGAGATAGATGTAGACGATGTGGGTTCTACAATGCCAGTAGCACAACCCGTGGTACTGGTTGGCAGGGCCGGTGTTTCAGAAACTTCTCCCGCGGTTCGTGCTTTCTTTCGGGGCTCTTCATCTGGTGTGACTGGATTAGAATGAGCCTCGGCGCCATTGCTTATAGTTGATCCGTTTATAGTGTTTCTTGGGGGGTTTGTTGATTCCTCTTCACTCTTATTAGGTTGGGCAGGTCCAGGCTTTGGTGGTAGGTATTCATCTAGTGAATTGTCCCAGTAGTATGCCATGTTGTCAAGGCCCTCCCAAAACCTGCGAAAGTGAGCAAGCCGCAGCGGAACCTTCTCAGCAGTGGATTTCCGAGTGAGGTTGGAGAATGCATCTTCGTTCTTGAAATAAAGTTCCTTGGCACGAAGATAGAATTCATTGCGATCTGGTACTCTTCTTCCATTGCTTAGCAACTTGATGGATGACTCTGAGGTAGAAGGAGGTTCCACGTCAGTCTGAGTAGGCCTTTCTAGCCATGACTTTTTGGGCAGGTACGATTCGGCCCCGTTTGGAGAAGACGCCAGAAGCGTTTCGAAGTCGCCTTGAGGCTCAAACAATACGTTCAGAAGTCCGAGAGTCTCCAGGTTGACATCAGATGGTTTCTTCAGATTCAGAAAATGCGTGGGTATTCTAGACGTGCCCTCGGACCATGGGGGAGGCAGTTTCTCTAACGTCGGTTCAGGCGGTGTAATAGAGGGGAAGGTGACGGGTATAGGCCGCGAAGGAGGAGTCCTCTCTTTCTTGGAGTCGTGCTGGCCCGCTAGGAGGCCACCTACAAAGAAAAGCCTATATTAGCCAACGATATGCAAGGCGCACGGTGCACCTCGGACGAAACGATGTCCCAGACAATGTGGAACAGAGCGACGAAACAAAAGATCCCGTGCAAACGAGCGAATCTGACACGTAGAGTCACCATATCTGAAGGAAGATGCGTGTAGAGAATGTGTGGAAGGAACTGGACAGATTGAAAGTTGGCGTGTGGCGGAAGGATGTGGCGCTGGCGGAGGAATGTGAAGCTTGAACCAAGAAGAAGAATGAGAACAGGGCACATAAGGACTCCACTACTCATTGAGTGGAACTTACCGCTAAAGTTGAACATGTATGCCGTGTGTGCGCAGCGTCAATCGGCCGTCAATTGGAGGCAAGAGGACGGTTGTCGGAGGAGGTTGTTAACGCTGACCCCGGTCGTCGTCTGTGCATCGCGTCTGCAGGACTCGACAATAGAAGGCAGAAGCCGTCGGCAGGCAACTTGCGTCCACGCTGAACGAGCAGACCTCTGGAGGTTGATGCCGCAGTCTCCAGCCACGCTCTGGAGGACAAAGGGGCTTGAAGATGGTGCATTCTGCGGCTGGGTGTGCTTCAACCGTCAGGTGTCCCATGAACAGTGAGTAGGTGGCGTCCTTTGTCGCTCAGCGTATCACCTCTTTTGACACTTCCAAATGGTCTCGGCACGGCTACTCTCCTGTAAAACGGGTGGCTTCAGCGAGCCTCTAGTCAGCATAGCTATCCATGGATCAGACACGGAGTGACGGTCACGTGAGGCGTTGAAGCGTGTCGAGACCCCGCACCATTCACCACCGGCACTCGACACGACCGCCTCAGGACAGCCTTCGCGATAGCTGCGCGCTCACAGACAAGCATATGGCAGCCATCATCATCTCTCTAGGCTGAGACGACCATGCCGCTGTCGTCTAGTGTCGACGAGGCCTACCGCGCTTCAGTTGTGTAGGAATCGATGCCCAAAGCGGCACATGAAGCGGCCCCCGTTTCAGAAACTCTCAAGCAGGCCATCTTATGCCAACGGTTTGGCGACCATCCGAGCGACCTTTGACTTTTGCTAACCACCATCTCCTGTGACTCCAGCATCCACTCCGCTTTCGCAGAAACTTCATTTCCCACGTTCTAATATGCTCAAAGCGCCCGCGGTGCTTTGATTCTTTCCTTCGTCTCTGTTTTCGAGCCCTTGCCGGCGTTTCTTTCTATGAATCTGTCTTCTGCATGGCCACTCCAACAGACCTTACGACGACGGTGTCAGGGAAGCGATGTACGCGATCCCAGGCCAGGACGGCGGCTACATCGACCCTCACCTCAACAGCGGCCGCAGAAATTGTTACTCCAACTGAGCTAACCTCCACAACGACGACCTCGGAAGTGCAGCAAATCCAGTCGAGCGCACCCGCACCCCCGCCGTCTTCGACAGAGGAAGCATCCTCCACAGCAGCAGCGTCTTCGGCAATAGGTACGGACAGTCCAGCATCGTCAGTTGCGCAAACCTCAGTACTTGCAAATCTTTCTCCTTCGCCACCAGCTGCTGTAGTCCCAGCTCCTGGGACAGACAACAATGAGACGGCAGTGGCCGCTGCTGCTGCGGTGTCTTCTGTTGCTGGGACCTCAACACCATCTGCAACAATAGCAGCAACCAGCACATCAAGCTCTGACGCGATTGCTCCAGCTTCAACACCTTCCTCATCAGACCCTCCCATACCTGCCGAATCCTCCGTTCAAGCGCCTTCTGACCAGTCTTCAATCCTCGTTGCCCTTCCCTCCAACCAGGCTTCCAACAGCCAGCCCGAACAGCCTCAGTCGACTGGAGCTTCATCTGGAGGATCAGCTGGCATAATATCGCCGGACCAAGGGAATCCGGACGACAATGGTCTTACCATTGCTGCTACTGGGCAGACGAACGTCGGAGGTATCGTGGGAGGGGTTGTGGGTGGTTTCGTCAGCATCGCGCTGATCAGCGCGTTGCTCTTCCTGTGCTTGAGGAGGAAAAGATCGAAAGAGCCTTTTGTGAAGTGGCAAAAGCGGGTCAGCGAGAAGGACCAAGCCAAACCGTCAGTCTTTGACAAATTGAAGGCTGTCCCAGGGAAGCTCAAGGTCATCCCGGAGAAGATTCAGGCCATCCCAACTGGTGTCGGTCTCCTTGTTGCGAAGTTGAAGGGTAAGAAGTCTGGCCCGGCTGAGAACCCTTACCGGAGACATAGCGTTCGTAGCAGTGTCAGCTCAGTATACTCTGTGCGCTCAAACGGTCGAAGCAAGTCCATAAGTGAGCCACCGTCGCGGCTCCGGCAACAACTTCGAGGCTTTGGCGATCGCATGCCGAGTCTGAAACGATCACGCACACTCCTAGGCAAGAAACAGGACAGCCTAGTTGTCGGCTCCCAGTCGCCATTCCCAGGTATTGTCGAAGACCCAGTGCTTCGAAACAGTAAGGCTGATAACAACCCATTCGCCGATCCTGGGCCTTTGGAGCCCCCGAGAACACTCTTTGCGCTCAATCCAGATCCTTTGTCGAGAGAGGGCAGTCCAAAACCATCCCGTGGGGACTTGGACGGCTTACGGGACCAGCAGCGTCCTCCGCTGTCGCCGAAGCCAGTAGCAATGTCGGACCGAGGTTCCAGAGATCCATTCGCGTCCATCTTCGATGAACTAGAAGAGCGTAACGGCAGTGGTACGCCTGAATGGCTCCGCGATACTTCGCACCAACGATCACAAAGTGCAACGACTGCGCTCCGATCACATCCACCGTCATCTGCTTACACTGCTTCAATATATACGACGGGTGACAATCCATTCATCGATCCTTCAGACGTGCCGCCCGTTCCTTCACAGCCACTACCGCCAAACCCTCCCGCTCGCCCTGGAAATACTTACACTCCTGCTCTGCCAAAGTTCGACTCTACTTCCAGTGCAGCTTCTCGCGAATCGAACACGTCATTCTTCTTCGGCGAGCCAGGACCTAGTCGCCCAACAACGAACATGTTCAGCAGTGTTTCCGTCATTCCGCGAGCTGGTCGGCAGTCTGATCCCTTTGACCTTGATAGACCCGAAGTATTGGGCTTCGGCAATGTGAACGGACGAACAGTACGCGCCAGTGTTACACGCCAGAATTCGAGGAAGCGAACCAGCAGTGTCCCAAATTGGGTATCATACGATGATGGGCCGTACGAACGGGCAAGTGCAGTACCGGGACCATTGAGGAAGCCGAGTACGAGGAGGTGACACTGACTGCCTTTGCACAATTCCAAAATTCGAAGGACTTAATGAGGAGTAATACGGCGTTTACGAATTATGGGCTCGAGGGCCACCACAAGCAAGCACACCGCAGGGATGGATTCCCGTAACGTGCATCGGCGCAACAGGAGGCGTACGTCAGACGACGGCCCCATCGCATTTTCTCTTCTCTATATCTCCTATTACACAGCATCGTTGTAGCATATATCCCTTAGCTTAGTCGAGCGTCCGTACAGCTTTAGAATACCCCCGATCATTCAGACGCTCGTTACAATCGGAAGACATTTCATCAAGAAAATAGTCCTTCATTGCACTCGCCTCTTTGGGCATCAAGTCTACTTCGTCACCACAAGCATAACCCCGCAAACTAAGGCCACATAATAATTGCAGTACTATCGTTCATACGCTCGCGCCCTTCGGATTTTCAAGCAGTAACCCAGCATGCCACAATCCATCAATATCCACATACCCATCTTTCAAACTCAATCGTCTCCTCGGCATGACAACATCGACAATAACTCCCAACCTGTCACTGTACGACCATCTGCACGTGGCTGGCCGACCGTCCAGACGACCCAAAACCCACATGCCACTCCTGGTGCCGAGGAGGTTTGAGCCAGGAACACGAAACGTCCTATTTGTCAAACCCGACCCCATAATGTTCGAAACTGGGGTGTCCTTGAGGGCTTGGCAGCCTCAGGCGTAGACCATGCCTGATCGGGCTTCATTATCGACAAAGGCAGCCTCTCTATTTGAGAAAGTGACTATGCGAGGCGTATGAGAAGTCATGTATAAGTTAGAGTAGCCTCTAGGAGATAACGCCGATGTAGGGGCGTGTATAAGGTGCGTAGACGTTGCCATAATGCATGAGACCCAGAGGAGAGTGTTGGAGAGATGTGAGATCGAGTCGAGATTTGCGATGCTGGAGGTTTTCGAGAAGGTCATGCTGTGGTGGTACAGAAGTTTTCGAATGTGGAAGTAGATGCGAACTGATCCTGTCAACATTTGAAGCATATCAAGCTTAACGGGAGAGCTTCCAGTGAGCTCACGAATCTGAAGTGTTTCAATACTCGAATCAGTGCATTCAGTATGCACACCAAATAGCTGCACGTCTTTCACGAAAGTATAAACGGCTTCAGCTAAGTATTTGCCCCGCCTTGTAGTGGAGGTGTGGGTCCTACATCCAGCGACCACAATCATTAGGCCGAACTCCTTCAACATGTCCAAGAGATGAGGTTGTTGTGTAATGCATTGACCACCATAAACACCGAAATGACGATGATCTCTTTAGTGCCACCCAACGGGAACGGAATGGTAGATCATCCTCAATTCCGAAATATGTCGTACAGCATATCAGCCACATATACTCCCCCGAAATTACAGGCACGGCCCTTCATACGACGTTGATATGATCACCTTGGTATTGATGCTGGAAACGTAGTCTTGGAGCGTATCAGTATTCCATCTAGCCGTCTTCAAAGGCAATTCTTGATCAATGAGCCGCTTCTGTCGAGCAGGTAAGCCAGAGGCCATATTGCGAGTTTTGGGGTGCTTCAGCGTCTCATCCAGCTCTTCTCGTAGTCAGTTATGGCTCTGTAAACTGCTTCTGTTGTTTGTACGATTGGATCTGTATCACAGGTCTTGAAGTCCTTGTGTAACATTTGTAGCTCGCCTAGTAGGTAGATATTGCACAGTGAAGTGCTTCTGTTGTCAAGTAAGTCTCTCTCTGTATTGCGAGTCTCGAAGTCCTTCCGTAATATTTCAATGTCCTCTAGGAGGCAGATCTTACCCTGTAGAGTGCTTCCGTCTGTTACATTAGCCAGCGCTCTAATATGGCAAGAGTTCACGCAAAGACTTGTATTCCAAGCTACTATTCAGTGTCATTACTCCCAAAAACTACCCAGCAACCCTCATCTCAAAATTACATCTTCCTAACCTAAAGTTATCCAGCACCCACCCTTCCACCCTCTATCCCCTACATCATCCCAGCCCTCCTCAGCCTAGTATTGAGCGCTTGCAGCTCAGCGCCAGTCTCCTCCGGATCCCTCACAGCGCGTCTTGGTGCTCGCTGGCGTCGAATCTAGTTCTCATCAGTTCATTCATCCACTCAGGCAGTCTGTGTTTACTCACCCACAACGGCTGTCCAGTGAGCAGTCGTTCGAGGACGCCACTCGACCACAGGAAGATGCCCAGGAGCAAACAGCCTACGTCGTAGTATATTACCGTCCAGTACATGTATTGGTACGTTGTGGTTTTCATCCAGGGGTAGCAGTCGATTGAGAGCCGGTTGATGCAAGTCGATCTCTTGACTGGGTGGATCGAGGTTCGTGCGGCATTGGTGATGCTGGCGAGGTTTAGCTTGTTGGTGATGATGAGGTGTGGCTCCAGGCCGATGAGTGGTAGAGATGAGACGTAAGCGCACAGCGCTGTCATGATCAGGAGTAGGAGAAGCTTGTTGAGACGTGCCATGGTGGCAATATGAGTGTTGTGAGGTCGTTCGAACGATATTTGGTACTTAGGTGCTGGCTGACGACAGTGATGTGAGGTTTGGAGATTTAGAAGAGTGGAGGGCGACGAGTATTTCAATTGCCAGCCCAACAATAGCAACGGTTAACAATGATGAAGGCGATCGGTTGAACGATCTGCTCGCTGATTGTGTGACAAGCATACAATAGCGAAGAGAAAGTGAATATTTACAAACACCAAACCGTCACCTACAATACTAACCCCTCACGCTCGATTCCTTATTGTTGCTATTGTTCACATTACGAGCTCTTGCTCCACGGCAAGCTGAATGTGCCAACCCAATCCTCGACTTCGCGCCGAAGCTGCACGATGTCGGTCACCTCTTCGCCTTCACCCAGATACTCCTTGAAGGCAGCTACGCTTCCAGGGTTCTTCCTCCCCGACTTCTCAGCAGATGTCTTCGCGTCCTTATCCAGCTTCTGCGTGATCGTAACAGCGCGGTGGACTACGTCAGCTACCCTTTCGAAATCTTCTGGCTGGAAGCCTCGCGTAGTCATCGCAGGGCTTCCCATACGCAGACCTCCCGGCTTCATAGCAGATTTGTCGCCAGGAACTGTATTCTTGTTGCTCGCCACTCCGACGAGCTCGAGCACCCTCTCAACGCGAGCGCCATCTACGCCTTTGTCCTTGAGGTCGACGAGGACGAGGTGGTTGTCGGTACCACCACTAACGATGTTGTACCCAAGACCACCACTCTCTTTTGAGTCACCCAATCGCTGTGCCAACGCTTTCGCGTTTTCCAACACAGTTTGTTGGTATGTCTTGAACTCGCTGCTTTGCGCCTGTTTCAGCGCAACAGCCAGCGCGGTTATCGTGTGATTGTGTGGTCCTCCTTGGTGACCTGGGAATACCGACGAATTGATTGGACCTTCCAGATCGTACTTCTCTTCCACACCCTTCTTATCCACGCGCCTCACGCCCTTCCGATAGAATATCATAGCCCCGCGAGGACCTCTCAGCGACTTGTGGGTCGTTGTCGTTACGATATCGGAGTACGGAAAGGGCGATGGAATGACACCGGCTGCCACTAAGCCTGAAATGTGTGCCATGTCCGAGAGGAGATATGCGCCCACGCCGTCCGCCAGCTTCTTCATCCGCTCGTAGTCAATCAGCCGGCTATACGCGGATGTCCCCGCAACAATGATCTTGGGCCTGTATAGAGTAGCCAGCTCCGCCATTTTCTCGTAATCGATCAAGCCAGTCTTCTCGTCTAGTCGGTACGGGAGTGTTTCGAAGTATTTGGAGACGGCGGAAATCTTTTTGGTGGGTGTCTGGTAACCGTGGGAAAGGTGACCGCCATGAGGAAGATCAAGACTGAGAATGCGATCGTGAACGTTGAGGACGGCGGAATACGCATAGAGATTAGCTGGCGAGCCAGAGAGTGCTTGAAACATGTAATCAGTATCGACCTAAAGCAGTAGGTGACAGTAACAGTAACGTACGCTGAACGTTGACGCCCCATTCAGCCTCATTCAGACCGAATGTCTGCAGGGCTCTTTTCTGGCAGAGCGTTTCCGCCTCGTCAATGTATTCGTTGCCTCCGTAGTATCTCGCACCAGGGTAGCCTTCTGAGTATTTGTCTGTTCCCAGCCATCAGTTTCCGAGCGTACTGTGTCTGCAAAAGTATGGCACGACGTACTCTGCATAACGCTGCCGAGAGCATCGAGAACAGCTTGCGAGGTAAAGTTCTCGGAGGGAATAAGGTTTATGAAGTGCTTCTGCCGATTCTTCTCCTGCAACGGCGAATGTGTAAGCTTCGTCCGAAGGCTGGTATTGGCAATGGACTCACGCACCTTTTCAATGATTTGATACACTGCCGGGTCCGCATCTTCAAGATCTGCAGAGAGCAACTACAGCATTGTCAGTCCTTGTGGTTGCGAAGTGTCTGCAGTAAATCTACCTTGTGCTGGCTGTCCAAAGACGAAGCAAAGCCCCGCCATTGGTGAGAGAGTATCCTCGGATGATTAGTAGCAATTGAAAAAGCAAAAGGACGTATGGAGGTCCTGAGTGACCCTCTACACGCAGACCTCAAAGCGGCCATCTTGTCAACCTGTCACGGCGTGGTGGAGGAGGAGTTACGGCTATCAGCGCACGACAACGACAACCACGGCCGGTTCTCGGTGGCGCGAGCGCGAATGGCTTGATTGTCCCGCTCTGCGCATCACGTGCTCGCTTACAGGCCTGGTTAAAAGCCTCCTGCTCCGTCTCGACTTCAGTTCACCACACGACTAAAACCAAGATGATTCACCGCCTTTCAGACAGTCGCATCCTCGCTCGGCTGGCTTCTGCTGGTCGACGCGGGTGCTGTTGACATGCTCCGGGCACCCCAACCACCTATAGGGGACAAGACACCGTATGATTGGTACCAGTTGTGTGTGTTTCTTCCATGTGCTGCTTTGCGCAGCTGTGGTCATGTCTCGAGCGTCTGACAGATGGCGGTTGCGGCGAGCTTCGGACTGTCTTGCATGTGTCTTGACAAAACTGTCAAGCTTGGATAGCGTAGGTAGTCTCTATATTTAATAATGAATCTGCTCCGTTTCTCGTCCAGCACTCCGATTACTACCTCACACTCAACATCATCGCTGCCTCTTTGGGCAAATACAAGAGCATCAGCCAAGACTTAGCGCGTCCGTGACCCCACGAAAAGGTAATCGCGACTGCGAGCTTCAAGGACACGCGTGCCTTCCGCGCCTGAGAAGCAGCTACTACATCTACGCCGCCAACGTCGCTCGACCAGGCTTCTCCAAACTACCTACCCCACCACCTCCTCTAGCGTGCGACACAGAATAACCCCTCAAAACCTCACGACTGCCATTTGCCTGCCATGGCAATGAAATTGAAAGTGCGTAAACTCAACTCACAGCGTCGAGACAGCAGCCCCGAGCTCGGCAGCCCCTCCCGAGTGCCACAGTACGACAAACGAACAGGACGTCCAATCCGCCGTGGAGCTGGCAAGAAGCAGGGTGCTGAGGAGTTTGTCGACTCCGGACTGATTGAGGACGATGATGCTGTCGATTCGCTCTCAGAGGATGATGAAGGCAACCCGAAGGTGCCGAAGGGAGGGAAGAAGCGAAAGAGGAGTCCATCCCCTCCGCCACCACCTCTTCCAACAATGTACTACGACGAAGAGTCCGATCTGCCATCCGATGACGACTCCATCGACCTTGATCAAGAGCCCGTCACCCCGATTGTTCTCCAGTTCAATGTACCTATCGGCTTCCACGGCCCTCTTGTCGTCAAGCTGGACCGAGAACTCTTGGAGGCAGCGGATGGCAAGCCAGCACGCAATCTAGAGCCATCCAACAAGGTTAGCAGCAGGGTCAAAGCCGTCTCCGCAAGCTCCAGCGAGTCTACTCCGGAACCTACCGGTCGAGCTGGGTTCACCGATCTACCTGCTGAGCTACGTAACAAGGTCTATCGCATGGTCTTTTGTTCGAAGACCTCATTCAACTTCCACCGACCCGACAACTTCTGCATGTCATCCCAGTTCCTGAGCACATGCAGGACAGTCCACAGTGAAGGTTGCTCGATCCTGTACGGCGAGAACAAATTCATCTTCGAACGCAACAGGAACACGCGGGCACCCTTCTGGGATCCTGTGCAGAAAGAGATTGGATACAAGGATGTGAGGCAATTTCTGAAGATGATCGGTCCCGAGAACTTGTTGTACCTGCGGGACATCAAGATCAGCTTCGAAGACGCCAATCCAGGTTCTACGCCCTACCTCACGCACGAAGAGCGACGCTACCTCAACGACGAACAGCTCTATGATGTGCTTCGTACCCTGCGTAAGACTAAACTCCGAAATCTCACTCTGGATTTCTTCGGACGCCGTACCCTATTGCCTACAGATACCAGGTTCTTGAAATATCTCGAGCAGGTGAAGGCCGACAAGGTCTTGCAGTCGCAGGTTCGCTGGTACCCAACGAGCAAGATCTACGGTTTCCACTTTGATAAGCTGAAGAAGAAGATGGTCCGTGACCCCAAGTTGTATGTCACCGAGGAGGAGTAAGAGGAGATCCTGAGATTGCTTTACACATGCTGGCGTTGGCCGGATATACCCCTAGTTGCTCACGGTTATGGTCTTTTGTTGCATGTCTACGGCTCCGATCGGGTTGACCACAGGTGTTATATTGTACTATCTGGCTTCCGGTAAAAGACTCCTGAAGGTCTTCAGGGAATCAAGGAAACGAGGGCTCAAGGCGGTACTTTTCATGTGTAGCCCTCTGTTACAAATATGTTATGAGTAGCATAAAATCAGCGAGCGTAGAAAAATAGAAGTGGTTTGAATAAGATCGTCGCCTCCAAAATTGCCACAGCGTAGGCGGAGGACATCCAGCCCCAGGTTTCCCCAGCACAATATACACGCGACGGGATATCGTGTGCCAGCCAGTGTTGATAGACTGCGTTTGCGCAAACATGTTGATATTGAAGAACAGTCAACCACCCCCTGGGCTGTCTACTTTGTGCTCTCTATTCCATCTGCGTGGTGCTCCAACCCTCTATTACGAAGGTACAGACCTGCAACTGCAATTGGCACCAGCAACAATCAGCCGGCACAGCGAGCCAACAATCAATTGACGCAGTCAGTGCACCTCAACGGTCATTAACTCCGCACATTCAAACGGCCTCACTGGAGCAACGTGGCACAGCGAAATCGTTACACAACGTCCACACGCACACACGCAGCTGCGTTACTTTTTTTTCTTCCACACATGTTCGGGCTGGCTGAGCGGACGGGTAAATACATGTACCTGCATTAGCTCGCTCGCATCACACACCCATCACACCTCAATTCTCCGCTCCCCAGCCTCGCTTGCATCAATTCGAAACAGGACCCGTTCGTCACTGAGCCGCAAGATAACAATTTTGTGCAGGAACGAACCGGAGGGAAATGGAGGGTAGGAAGGTGGAAATGGAGGGGAAATTGGGCAAGGGTGTCTAATCGGTGTGGGAAGGATTCTGAGGAATTCGGCCGTGTACCAGGATTCTGGTACCGACTCGTTGCAATAGGAAGGCCATGCGCGGAGCGGATCTCAGTGCGGATTTAGCCTCTGCAGAGTGAACTGCACGCAGCGCCGAGGATCAGGTGTTGCATGCAGATTCCCGCGTCTTTTTTAGTACTGTGAGGGGGGAGTGCGGGAGGATAAGGATAGATATGCGAGGCTAGATTAAATGCAGATGCATGCGAGGTTATGTTGACGTGTTCTTCCATCCAGTGCCGTGATGTGGAGGGGCTCCATCATGGACGGGGTGTAGATTTTCCAATTGGATAGGTCGAGAGAGTAAAAAGGACTGATAGGGAGCAGGCGAGGTGATGCCACCGTGGGGTATGGGCGTAAGAAACAGCTGGAGAGTCTTTGTGGAGATGGAAGGTCGGCGTCTTGAGGGGTGGCAATGTGCCATTCCGTACCGATCCCTTGGGGGCTAGGAAGCTGCATGCTGACTCCCACTCCGTACGCGAACCCCACACTCCTGTTCGAAAGCTGTGAATACTGTCGCTCACGACGTCATGTCCGTCGACAATGCTCAATTCTTAGGCTTTCTCCTCTTGAACTCCTCTATCCAACCTGTTGCCCTTGATTTCGGCAGGACACTGATTCTCACCAAGCCATCTGTCACCTCCACTTTGCCACTGCCCAGAATCGTGCCCAATGCCATCTTCTTACCAGCTTTGATCAAGCCTCCTGCCGCTGTCTCCATATATGTTTCCACGTTATCGACCGTGTACTCGTGGTCTTCATCCCATGGTAGCGGAAATATGTATTCCAGGTGCAGCTCAAGTTTCTCCTTTTCCGAGAAAGCCTTGATGAAGTCTGTCTGAGAATGTGCTGGGTATAGTAGTAGAACGGGGAATGTGAGCTCTGAGCTGGGGTCTAATGGTTGGGCAAGCTTGATCGCTGCATCTTCCATATCTGGCGCCTGATCTGTACTTCGTGCGAGTACGCCTCGACTTTTCAGTGCGAGCTTAAGCGTAGCTTTCTCAGACGCGGCTTTCTGTTCTCGCTCCTGCCGAGCCTTCTCAACCGAAGCAATGTAAGCTTGCCGTGTCGTGATCTTGCTCGACAGACTCTTTAGAGAGGTGTTGGTGGGATCTAAATCTAGACCATGATTGCAGGCATCAACGGCTTCTGCAAGCTTATCGAGAGCTAGACAGGCTGAGCCAGAGCGATAAAGAGCTTTGACATTCCTTGGATTGACCCGGAGTGTCGAAGCGCAATCGCGTATGCAAGATCCATAGTTCTCTGATGACATCCGTCAGCCTCCAACCTTCCTTAATGCACCACACAGGCTGACCAGAACAGACTTCTCACTGCTTGTCTCTCCGGCCAAGCTGTGGAAACGAGAAGGAGTTACGCAAACGTAAAGACGAGTGAGAGGCCAAGGAAGGATTGAGGGCTTAAGCAACGAGGATCGGGTTTGAGACGCTGTTAGAATTAGAGAACTTACTCTTCTCAAGATTGCAGAGTGCTCGATTGATGTAGCAAGCCTCCTCTATCTCCTTCTCTTTCTTGGCCTCAACCTCCGGATCGAGCTCCTCCACAATCTGTTGTTCAGCATCAGGTTCCGGTGCTTGCTGCGGCCCTCTCAGAGCGGCAATAGCTTTATCATAAAACTCTTTCGCGTCGGTCCATTGTTTTGCTCGAGCACACTCATTACCCTGTTCCCGAAAATTTTGTGCTATTTCTGCTCTCGTCCCTTCGTACGCGAGTGCTTTTAGAGCTTCAAGCCCTGGATTCTCGTTGCCATCACCGTCAGTCTCGTCTAGCGTGGTCATAAACAGTGGTAAGCGGTTCATTTCTTCAAGCACTTTCTCGGTGCTCTGTGACTGAAGTTCCGCCATTGCCGGCGGCAGTGGTGCAGAGGGCTGTAGCCCATTTTTACCTGTAGCTTTCGAAGCCATGGCGAGAGAGCGGATATATGTTGCTCAGGTGTTGCCTCTATTTGCGAAAAGTCATCGTCTAAGGCCCGAGCTTTCGCCGTTGATGCTCGCTTAGCTTCACGGCACGTGACACACTGTTCCCGAACGTGTCGATTGACCAGGCGTGGACCTGGTCTTTGATTCCTTGCCAGAGGGCTGATCCTAGCTAGGAGTGCCATATTGAGCGTTAATCAGGCAGCCTTTGAGATGGCGAATTCATGCTACGCAGATCCCGAGTCAGGAACCAGAGGGGCCTGCCTCCAAAAAGCAGACGACTTCCTAAAAGACGATTTACCCTGCGCGAGATAGACATGGGCATGCTGGAAAGGATTCTCCGCAAACGTCTAACTGCCGCCACCTCAGGCCATCTATCACACGTTGGAAGAGCAGACATACGCGGGCATGTTTCTACCCTTGAAATCATAACAGCTTGCTCGGCCACGGTAGAGAGGTCCATTTTAGGGCGGAGATGAAGGAGTACCGCGGAGCGCGTGGCGAGGTGGTATCATTTCGTTTCATGGACTCTGAGCTCAACACTTTTGGCAAGGTTCCTGGCGGCCTCGCCGACGTTCTTGAGTTACTACTAACAAGGCGAGAGGGCAATTAACGTTTCCCAATTCTTTCTCATGCCTCGAGTGAGGGTTTAGACCAATATTTGAGTTGCTCCTAATTTGTAAAGAATAGTAACATGTGACGTAGAATGCTATATGAAAGTAGCGCTACATGCAGGAGACTGTGTCAGTTCCCACGCGTTTGTGTCAAGCGCGGCGCATTGAACGCTATTGACAGCTGAGCTCTGACTCTGTAATTCGTAACTCCCGAACCCAGCCGGCTGTCATGGTAGCGATCTCTCCGGTGGCTTCACGCTCACCACGACTCTTTTGCGCAGAAGAAACTCTTGGCTTTTACCCAATCCGAGCTTTATTGGAAAGCTAGACTGCAATTGAGCATTCGTGAAAAGCAAACTTTGACCAGGAAGACCTGTGACTACTTGAAGAGGGAGCATCAATGCCGATCCCTGTGGCATTCTTTTGAAGGCGGGTTCTCCTATCCAGTCACGTTACCTGATCGATGAGGAGGCAGCGAGAGGCGACCGTAACCTATTCTAGCTGGGAGGCGCTATAGCATGCCACCAAAGGTCATGGTTCGTTCACGCGTCAATGCAAGCTCACCCCCTCCTTTCTGTATCCCGTTGTGCGCCGCGCTGACGAAGTTTCCAGCGCGTACAGTCCGTACAGCCTTGCGACACGTAGCCTCGACTACTTTCCTGACGCGGACATCGATCTGACGGCTGAGAGACAGGTCCTCGAGTCCTGGTCTAAGAATATAGCTAGAAGAGCCGGGCGCGTTGGTGCTATAGCGTCGGCGCGGCGAAGTCGCAGCCTCAGGATCGCGAATGGATCACGTCTCCCGTTCGTCGGGCCCAAAGAAGGTAATCCGCGCGACGGCTGGTGGTGACGGATGCAGAGGCTGAAACCTGGGCCCCCTATCATCACCACAGGCCCGTAGCGTTGAAACTACTGATAGGTTAGGCCTTTCGGAGCATTTCAGAGTTTCGACTGATCACAGCCTACAGACCTCATCTCGATGGTGGTGGCTGCGGAGTAGTTCTCCTCCTATTGTTTTGCGAGGCTCGTGGTTGCACAAGATGCAGCGGACTAGTTCGACTCCAGGACGTGCTCCGTCACACAACTATCACACATCACACCGAGCACAGGTACGGCAGAGCGCACATGCTGGACCCTCTGCTTCACTGCTCCGAAGTACGAATCCCACGCTTCCCTGGCTGAGCTCGGGCATTGCAGCGGTGTCATTTCTTTTTCCTCGTTAGCCCATTCGCTCGACGCTGCGGGACGGTTGGGTTGAAGCACCGGCCTCAACCAATGGGCAGTCTCAACCAGGGGAAAGTGGAGCTGTTTCGCCAATAAAGAGCTTCCGCCACGGCGGGCCGGTTGGATGCAGGGTTCGCGAAATGGTCACCGCTGCATGCTCGCTAGGGAGCTGGGCGTGCATAAGCAGGTGGATGGAGGTGCAAAACAAATTTGATATGGGGTGAATTGAGCTCATTCGCCGTTGGACTACGGCCCTTGCTCCTTCTTCGAGGTCCCGTCTCCCCAGAACGAGGGCCTTGCAGCGTTTTGCTGGGTCCCGAGTGAAGCTGTGCATGAACACACATGTGGATCAGCAACTTCATGCCCTTGTCGCCCCCCCGTCACTCTCCTCTCCTCTCTTCGCTCTAGACGATTGAGAACGCGCCAGGTAGCCCTCTCATCAACGCGTGTTTTCCTTTCTTCTTCGGTTTCCCCGCCTCAATTATTGCTACCGCGCGTCACTGCATTCTCTTGACTTTTTGGTGCAGCTCAGCATAGCTCCAGTGTCCGGAAAAGCTCCAATTGCTTCAGGTTAAAGGCAGAACGGGCGGAAAACCCGTGCTTCGGTACAGACATTCTTTTCTCATAATGTGAGTGAGACGCAATTAGCCAATTTGTCTCAACACCAAGTCTTCATCAATGTGCAACACATGGAGTGGGACGGCTATCGAGTTTACCTGGTACTGATAAACGATGCAGTTCAAAAGTATTGCGATTGCCCTTCGTACCTGGTACTCACCTCCTCCTCCGCATCAAGCCGTTCACTGCATACTCTCGACCTGAATTACCTGCATCGGCTAGGACACCTTGCTATCCGCTCTTCAGTGTTACAAGCTATATACCAGTATTTGAGTTTTGGTGTGAGGCAGCCACTGTCAGACATTGGCCTCGACGTTTGGGCAGCTGTGCGGTTCGATCTTCCGATAGGTTTCGAAGGTCATAGCGTAACCTGTCAAAGTATGTCCCGATCTCATTCAATTAAGCTGTTCACCCCAGCATCTGTTTGTACAACTATCGAGACCAGTTTCTGACTTCTGATAGGCATGTATTAAGTGCCAACTGCGCTCGGTACCATTTGGGCGTGGTTCTGGAAGACGGAGGAGATATATGGTTGCATCATAAGCTAAGAGGATATCATCAATTAGCCGCACATCATGGCCACCGATTACTTCTCGGACAATGAGGCGTTCGTTAGCAACCACCCACTCCCGTCGCCTGCAGATACGCCGTACAGCTCTCTATCTCGACGCACATCCCGATATGGCACGCCTGCCGACGTATCATCACCAGCACCGTTTCCGCCGGACCCTCAAGATGCTACAGCGCATGGAAAAGAGGAGGACATCTCCATACTCGACCCGAGGCGATTCACTCCCACCCTGCATGCCTCGTTGGTGTCTGAGATTCTGTCCCTGCGCCGAGAGCTAGACTCTAAGCACAAGTTCATCGAGGACCTGGAAACGAATCTTCAGACTGCGCGCAACGAGACGGATTCTCTGAAGGGAGATCTTTCTGTGAGCACCAGAGAGAGTCGAGCAGTCAAACGTCAGCTCCAACAGCTTGAACATGGCACGTTGTCAGCCCTGGAAGAAATCGCTGGGGAAAGAGACAAGATCAAAGTAGCCAACGCAGACCTCAGACAGAAGTTGGAGAAAACGCAGAAGAAGCTTCGCAGCCAGGAGGATGACTCCACTCGTGTCCATGATATGTGGGCTCGCGAGAAAGAGACATGGGACGGCGAAAAGCGCTCCCTCGAAAGACGCGTTCACATTTCAGAGAATCGCCTGAAGCTGCTTTTGGACGAGCTAGCCATGCAAGAAGCCGCGCAAGAGGAGGCTGGACTGGATAGCGAAGGCGAAGACAACACCCGAGACAGTGGCGTTGGACACGAAAGTGACACAGCTAGCATTCGTTCGTCGCCTGTACGACGGCCATCGACGCGCATCGCAAGACATTCCCGAAACCATAGCAATGGCAGCTACCGCAGTATCGGCCGTGGGTATCGCATGTCGCTCATGAGTGGAACAGGGTCTGAAGGCCATGGTCGACACAATGGTGTCAGCTTAGCGGACGAGCTCGTGTTCGACGAAGAGGAGGAAGAGTTGGGCGACTTGGAACTCGATTCGGACGACTTCCCTGAAAATGAGATGCGGGCAAGGCGAGCACTTGAGTCGCGGCAGTCCATGCGTCAAGACGAGAAAGCGAAACGCATCCTCGGCCTCAGCTTCGAAAACCAACAAGCTAACAGGGATATTGCCTCATCAGCAGCGGATATGGACACAACAAAACCAAACGGCACGACTGCAAGATCCTCAGTGACTGTCACACCACACGAAGCCGCCTTGATCTTTCCACCTTCTAGACCGCAGTATGTTGACTCGGGTGTTCAGCCCTCGCCTCCGAACTCTCCAGTGCGCGCTGAGTCGTCTGACTCGACTGCCATACTCAAGGCCAAGGAGTCGTCTGCAACTATAGCAGAAATTGAAGCCAACCAGAGTCGGAAACGTGTCTCTCAGTCACCCTCTGCGTCCTATACCCAGCTTCCGCAAGCTGTTCAGCCACCCCGGTTGATGACATCAACCTCTTCACAGACCACTGAGCAACCATTGAGTCCCCCCGCAACGCCAAAGATCGTGATCCCTGTCTCACAGTCGCCCATTTCGCCGGTGTTCAAGCCCGAAGTTGCCTCTGTCTCTACGCAAACAGAGCCAATTGAAGAGCCTAAGACAGAGCCGCCTGCGCCAAAACGCCCGCCCCCGCCAGTACCAATATCAATCCCGTCAATTGCGATACATGCGCCCACTTCGGCACCTTCCTCACCGAAAGAGCCGATTCTGCCACCGGGAACCAAGAGCATTGCCACTCAGACTGCAGGTGATCTGTCGGCTCCAATGCGGTCGACAGGAATGCAGACCGAACCGATCAGGATCGACAAGAGGCCTGTCAAACTCCCACCACATTTGTTGCCCTCTGCAATAACTTCGAAACCAGGCACGCCGGAGCCTGCGAAGGAGCGCTCTGCAGCTGCGAGTGTCAGCAGGAAAGACTCACACCAACCTGTATCTAGTACGGGTGAGAAGCTCGTTTCTATCTCATCAGCTCGCCAGGATTTGATGACATTGTTGGAGAAGGCTGCCGAGAAAACGGAGAAACAGGTTGAGGACCGCTATCCGGGCAACAACGACAATGGGCCACTGGGACGTGACAAGGAGAATGGACTCAGCCGACCTTTCAGGACAAGTAGCCTCTTCGCAGGCTTTGATGGGCCATCCTCCGACGAGGAAGACCACGATGCCGAGATGAGCGACGAGGAATACAGAGCACCTGCATACCCGAACGCTATGCTATCCTCCCGGAATGCAAAGGGCCGCGTCTTCAACAACCCTCCTACTCCTGTGCCAGAAGAGAAGGAAGTCTCCCCCTCACGACCATCAGAAGACTCCGTCGCTCCCCCGAGAATGTCATTGTCTAGTCGCAACTCCATGGAGAAACCAGCGAAGGTTGGAAAGCCTGCACGGAACTCGCTCTCTCGTCAACCCAGCATACGCAGGTCAGCCATGATCCAGAACGGCACTGCCGCCCATATGCGTTCAAGAAGCCCTAGTCTTGGAAGTGTTGGATCGAGCAGCTACGTCCCCGGTAAGCCGCCCTTCCCAGTGCCGACGCGGTCGAGCTCTCGAAAGATCCCAATCAGCAAGAGCGAGGGATCGCAGAGCCCGACCCCACGCAGCAGTGGCGCCTTCCCAGGTCGACGTCCTTACGGCACCAGGCAGTACCAACACCAGCGCAAGGACAGCCTGAGGAAGGTGCGATCGGCTGCCGTCATCCAAAAGACAGGTCGCTCCCGCAGCCGCTCACCTCCTCTTCCGGCCACTCCTGTTATGCCACCCAGCCCAATACACCCACCTCTTCCCACTGATCTCGTGACAAGCCAGAACTTCGGCCATCGTCACCAACTGTCCACCCAGACAACGCACACCGGCAGCAACTCGATTGGTAGCATAAACCAGACGAGCGTTGTCGATGCCATTGCTGCGACTATGGTGGGTGAGTGGATGTGGAAGTACGTGCGCAAGAGGAAGACCTTTGGTGGAGTGGAGTCTCCGGCAGACCTTGCTCGTGAAGACGCAGCAATTATGACCAGCAGTGGCGTCCGACACAAGCGATGGGTGTGGATTTCACCATACGAGCGTTCAGTGCTTTGGAGCAGCAAGCAGCCCACGACCAGCTCTGCACTCATCGGCAAGGCTGGCCGCAAGCGTGAGTTCACATGATTCCATGCGACTACAGCATGCTAATGAAACCCCTAGTGACTATTCAGTCTGTTCTCGATGTTGCTGACAATACTCCCGTTCCAAGAGGTGCAGGTTCTGAGGCTCTCTTCAATCGATCCATCTTGATCTTGACACCCGCTCGAGCGCTCAAGTTCACTACCATCTCCCGCGAGCGCCACTACCTCTGGCTCACGGCCCTGTCCTTCCTCGCACACTCCAGCTCCCCTATTCCTGACCTCGGCCCCATGCCGGCTGCCCCTCCTCCGCCAGAAGAATTACCGACTCGCTCAGCAGGGGCTACCCTGCGTCGCTCGCACGTCCGCGACTCGGTCCGTCTCGCGAAGGACAAGGCCAACCCAGTTGTCCAGCGGTCTCAAGCGTCTCGAGCCGAGCCCATGCCTGACTACTTCTCGCGGGCAGGCTTCGACAAGCCTGTTCCGGAAGTAGCTGAACCCCCTTCGGTCCCTCGTGGCCCTTACCATGGCAGGAAGAGAAGCTCTACCGGCCCTGCTGCTCCACCGCCCAACGTTCCTGCCTATCGAAGCTTCTCCCACAACCATGTCCCGTCACTTTACTCGACTGGCTCGTCGGACATGTACAACACCGCACCACCATCGGTGCCCTCTTCGGTATATAACCCTCATAGCGTCATGACGAGCACAAGGACGTCCGAGGCGAGTACGTCGACGCGTCGACACTTCTTCGACTCCATGGGCACTGTCCGCATGGAGGCTTTCATCGAAAATGCCCTTGGCGAAGATGGAACGTCGAAGCCCTCGACTTATGCAGGAGGTCGGCCACGCATGGGTCGACGACGCGGCAATAGCCAGTGGAGCAGCAGCACGAACGACAACCACCGAGCCGGTGGCCTCTACGAAGACTTCATGCACGAGTCGAGCGACCCCTTCCGTGGGTTCTAATCGACCAGTCCCATGATTTTCACATGTGCCGTTGAACATGTGTCACGGCCGTTGTTCCTCGTTGCCACACATTATCTCCTTTGTTGCAAAAGTCTTGTCCAGGGTCGTTCATTTGAACGTCCAGATGTGCATATGTGCATGTGTAGGTGTAAGATTGACTGTTGCATACCTTTCTCTTCTCTAGCATAGCCTGCCCTTCCTCCACGGGGTCCATGTCTAAGATTTTCAAGCGCTCACCGCGCGTCATCATACTTTATCTTCTAATCTCTCGTTGTCTAGCTTAGTCTCAGCCAGCGTATTGTTAGCTATGCGTCGATACCCTTTCCTTGGTTGCGAACTCGCGAGTATTTGGGCATATCACTATCATCAATCCGGCGTTTTTGGCATTACGGCGCTCATGGCTTATGGGAAATGGAATTCTGAGGAGTGTTGTTTGGATAGGATGCAAGGGTTGGCGTGGTACTTGTTGATAGCTATCAGATGTAGCACAGGTTGGTTGTGCGAATGTGGAAGATGTCCAAGCAGACTATTGCTCTTGATATGTCATATCATGTGTGCTCATGGACCATGTAGAAACGTCATTGTTGATTCTTGATTCTTGATTGATTGATTGATTCATCGCCACGCTATTCTATCGGTGCTCGCTTTTCGCTTTGCAGCTCGAGTATTATACTTCGCACCGCCGGCCCCAAAAGTTTCTCTGCCACCGTCTACAGACCATCAAAGTCCCCGGCGGCGTCATCCTCGTCAATGTCACCCTCCTGGATCTCCTTTGCAAGCTCGCGCTCCCTCTCCCTCGCCTCCTGCGCATTTTTCAACTCGAGCCTGTGCTGGTTCATTGGGTACCTCATTGCCTTGACGCACTCATCATGCAAGCTCAGGCAAGCCCTGATACGCTCATGGAAAGCCTCGCCCGGCTCACGCGTTGCGTATACGTCGCCAGCTTGTTTTGTCTGCATGAAGCCTTTCTCGTGGTCGATAGAGGCCTCTATGACGCCGTCGCGGATCGCTTTTGCAACGATGTATTCGGCAGACTCTTCGGATTCGAGGCCTAGGCGGATGCAGATATCGCGGAGGGAGATGCGAGAGTAGGAGAGGGAGAGCATGCGGATGCCCGTCTTGATGACATTTTGGCGGAGACGGAGGATGAGGGTGTAGGTGCCGTCGCGGTGGAAGGTGGAAGCGTACGTAGAGACGATCTTCAGGAACCCTTGGAGGTCACCGACACGGACGGCACCTACGAGGCGGAAGTATGGCTCGAAGGCACGCTCGAGGCGGGGCTGGCTGAAGAGAGCGCGTTCTGGGATATCGCCCATTAGCAACTCGACCACGACCAAGAGCTTGGTCGAAGCCTGGTAGAACCCAGTGGCGACATTGTTCGAGGGAGATTTCCGCGTGGCGCTTGTAAGGTGTTCGTGAGCTTCGGTGTACGAGAGCTGGATGGCGCGTATGCGACCGAGGTAGTAGAGGTACCGTGCGACCTGGTTGTTGGGAGCGTGCGCTGGGAATTGGGTCTGCGCAACGAGGAGGTCGGCTTGCGTGATGTCGGCGGTCGAGATGTAGTTCCGGAGCAGCAAGGTCGTGACAGAAGCCTGTGTGTCTTGGTCTTTCCTGAGCACTGCGCTGCGGAGGGCAGCAAGAAGCTTTCCACGAATCTGTATGACTGGCGATTGCTTGGACGGTGGCTTGGGATCTAGCTCCTCGTGGAACAGAGAGAAGTAGAAGTAGGCCTTGGACGCCAGAGAGTCCAGCGTCCGCCGGTTGAGCTCTCGGATCTTGTCCACGAGCGTCGACGAGAACTCGGCACCCTCCTCGTAGTCCTTGGCGTCATAGAGGTAGACCTAGACTTCATTAGACAGTGCGCGCACTCGGTACCCGTGCCGGACATACCTGGATCAGGATGGCAATGTAGATGTCAATCTCAGGTAGCGGCTCTTTCTGGTTCGCCTTGTTGCTCTGGATCTCCTCCTTGTACTGAGCAGCGATAGCCTGGATCGTCTCGCCCTCGATCCCTATGGCCTCAATCAACTCGCGCGCCGTGGGGTTGGTGTGCGAGTACGTCAGGACGATGACGGAGCACAGGACGCGGTCGGTGAGTCGCTTGCGCAGCGACGATATCGATCGGAGGGCTCTCAGGGTAAAGCGGGCGTCGAACTGCGCGACGGCGCGCTCCAGCAGCGTGAAGTTGCCTCTGATATCTTGGGTAGTCCGGTCAGCTCGGGCGGGATACAGATACTTGATAGAGGCCATTTCCGTGGCGATCATGAAATGCCTGCACATGCGGCCATGCTGCTTTGAGCACGTCGACGTGCAGTAGGAGCAAGTGCACTCAAAGGTAACCATGTTGCGAAGCGATGTTGGGTAGACTCACCAGCGACCGTCTTCTGCTCGACGTTCTCCTCCTTGGGCTGCTCGGGCTCGGTGACCACGCCTTCCATGCTGTCCGCCATGGCTGCAGGTGATGTCGCGAGCGTGGGTGCGAGAGAAGGAGCGGCGGGTCTGGTGGGAGGGAGGCGGGTGTGTCGAGAGTGGGAGCTTAGTGACGGGGTCCGCGAGGCGCACGACGCAACGAAGCAACGAAGCTCCAGCTGCCTGAGTGACGCCCGCGGCCTTACGTTTCGCCGCAGCGCCGCGCCATTGTTGACAAACTCACCAAACACCCCGCGCCCGCGAGCACACTCTCAGACCTGGACAAGATAGGCAGCCACGCATCATGACGCCTCTAGAGCATGCGCTGGATCAGATATCGCTCTGCGCCACGTCAATTGCCGAGCTACCGTACGTCTTCTACCTGTCATCCCGAGTTGGCATCCTGACGCGTCTCCAGCTTCCCGCCGCCCAAGATATTTACAAATGCGCTGCTGCACCCGCACGATATTACGACTCTCATTCGCGACACCGAACAGCATGAACGCGCACTCTTCTCTGTCCCTCCGCCTCCGCCAGCCCCGAAAGCGCAAGACCCCTCCGCAAGCTCACACCGAAGAAACACGGTCTTCAATGTCAATGGTGCTGGTACCAGTGTTGTAGGAGGCGGCGCAAATGC
Organism: Lophiotrema nucula; assembly: GCA_010015825.1. Classification (NCBI taxonomy): domain Eukaryota; kingdom Fungi; phylum Ascomycota; class Dothideomycetes; order Pleosporales; family Lophiotremataceae; genus Lophiotrema; species Lophiotrema nucula. The sequence goes on along the minus strand of ML977323.1, from coordinate 345,773 downwards.
GGTGCGAGCGCCGAAGAGAAACACTGCAGTCGCAGCTGTGCTGGGCACAGAGCTGGTTGACAAAATACGACGAGGCGGCGGAGGAGGAGCTGGCACAGGCGTGGGATACCGTACCTTTGACGGGAATAGCAGCAAGAACGAAGTCGATGTGGAGACGCTGTTGGAAGGGGCTGAAAAGCTCCTGGGAGTCTAGTATGTCCCATGCGCTCGTCGGGTTGGTCACATTCTGACGGCAGCAGTCCAATACCAGGCGCACAAGAAAAGATAGCAGCCATGCGACAACGGCATGCGAGGCTGGGAGCCTCCATAGAATACTACGAGAACCGCATCGCAGAGCAGGCCGCACAGCTCTCCCGCTCAAGTAGATCGAGAGACTACACCGAGGATGAACCCGACGAAGAAGCCGAGCCAGAGCCGCCAGTCTTCCAGCCCATGACAGAGGAGGACCTGAAGCGGGAGGAACAAGAGGTCCGACAGCTGGAGCAGAAGAAGAAAGGCCTTGAGGACCGAGTCAACTCAATGGGCCGGGATATCTCAGGCGTGCTTCGATAGCGCGCCAAGGCTTGTACCTGGACGAAGATCAGATGTTAGTGTAGAGCGGGGCAATTCCTTACGGAAGGCATTCAGCCTTGCCTATGCAAGGTCAGTCCCGAGGATACGTGAGTTACACATGCGTTCCAATTCTCACAGATTGGGTTAATAACGCGCACCTAGAGCGTGAGCGGGGAGCCCGCTAATCTAGTGTTCCACGAGGCGGACTTCCACCCATTGGAGTCAGAGACACTACACCAATCTGATGCGCTAGCGGTTCTTTGCTGACAACCATATGCCCTCTACTGTCGCATTTGGCTGTACGCTGCGCTCTATACGAGAGGCTGACGGGTAAACCTGGTTGTTGTCGTAGCTGACTAAAGTTGCAAGATGGTCATCTATTCGAGGTCCGCCTCATGCATAGAACTTACAAGAACCTCTTCCCACCAAACTTCCTGCTCACCTTTGACCGCTGCCCTTCTCTGCCACCGGTGCTCTGCCAAACCACGCCACTAACATGATCGACTTCAGCCTTTCAGACTCACAAAGCGCTCTTCGCAATGGCGCGAAGCAGTTCGCAGAGCAAGTACTTTCCACGGCACCAAAACTCTACGCCGACAAGAAGGATCAGAGAGAGCGCTTCGAAGCAACACTGCCCATCTACCAAACCGCGGTCCAAGCAGGCATCATCAAAGGCCAAGTCCCCGTCCCACTTGGCGGCGCATCAGCCTCCATGGTCGACGCAGCAATCGTCGTCGAAGAGTTCTTCGCCGTTGAACCCTCTGCTTCCATCACCGTTCTAGGTACTGGACTGGGCCTGACTCCGCTGATATTAGCGGGGAATCCGGAGCAGCACAAGAAGTTCCTCGAACCCTTTTTGAAGCAGGAGGGCGAGCCGATAGCGGCGTTTGTGCATTCTGAGCCTGGGGGTACGGCGAATTGGCTCGAGAAGGGGGCGCCGGGCTTGCAGACTACAGCGTATTATGAGGAGGGTGGGGAGTGGGTCGTGAATGGGGAGAAAGTAGGTCTTGGATGATCTTCTCAAGTGTTGATCGGAAGATATGGCACTAACACGACCCCTAGCTTTGGACAACAAACTCTTCCGGCTGGGACCAACGCGGCGCCGACATCCAATGCGTCGTCTGCCGCCACGCCAAACCCAACGAACCCCAAGATCCAAATTCGGACCCTGTCTCCAACATCCTCATTTTGATCATCACCCGTGACGACGTCAAGGACAACGACCCAAAAGCGTACGAAGTGCTTGGGGATCCGGAACTCGCTGGCTTCAAATCCGCGATAGGGCCACATAGTCGTTTTACCAACTTCCGCGTCCCATCTTCCCAGCTCTTGGCTAAGCCAGGAACAGGTGCTCAGGTTGTGGAGCAGACTTTCGGTACTTCCGCTGCATTGGTAGGCGCGATGTGTGTAGGTATCATGCGCTCGGCTTTTGAATCTGCACTTAAGTTCTGCAAGTCCGAAACCCGTGGTGGAAAATCTCCTATTATCGACCATCAGAGTGTCAGCGATAGGTTGATTAATATGAAGATGCGCGTCGAGGCCGCGAGAAGTCTGGTCTGGAAAGCGCTGTGGGGCGTCGAGCAAGTAATGGGTGGAAAGGGGAAGTGGGAGAACGCGCTGGAGGTGTGTCTGGAAAGCAAAATTTGGTGTTCTGAAGAGGTCACGAAGGTTGTGCTTGAGGGGATGGCGGTGGTGGGCATGAAGAGCTATGCGGAGGATATGCCGTTTGGGAAGATGCTCGAGAATGCTGCTTGTCTCCCACTGTTCGATGGCGGGAATGTGGGCGTGCGAAGAAGGCAGCTCGAGAAGATATTCCAGGCTGATGACTATGAGCCGTGGGCTGCTACTTATAGTTCGTAAGCCCCGGAGTAGGGGTACAGATACTGTAGTTGCATGATCCTGTGGGAGCACTTCGTCCACTAAATATTACTCAGGTGGGATCTCGTTTACCCGATTGCAGCACGTTAGGAATTGTGATACGGTATCGCTTTCTGTACCTTTATTCCGGGAGGTAGGAGCATCACTAACCGCGTATCACGGAGGCCGATGATGGTTTGGTGAAAAGCATCGTATATTCGGCACTCACAATACACAGAAATCTATCTTACAAACGTAACCCGAGCAGTCCCGGAGTCGTGAGTCGTACAATTTGTCCACCCATACCGAACCGAGATGCTAGAAAACAAGTTGAATGAACAGATCGTTAAATGAGCGTGAACGTAGTTAGTGGAGGGTGTTGAAACGAACTGATCGAACCGTGAACGCCACCTACATGCTCCGGGTATTACCATGACGCGTTGAACAAAGGAAAGAAGACAAATTGCACCAGCGTCAGCAGCCTGTATTCAGTTACTGTCGACTGTGCAGAAGGTGCTGAAGCGCTTCTGTAAAGCGGCTGAGCAGACGACCATTTACGGTGTGAGCTCTCCGTTACGGGAGTCCTTGCGAGCGTCAAGCTGCTTCTGGCGCAACGAGTGTCCACCATTCTGCTGCTGCTGCTGCTGCTCCTGCTGTTGCTGCGGCATCTGTGCCAACCAGCTAGGAGGCGAGATACCCGTCTGGTCGTTGATCGTAGAAAGCAGAGGCGGCAGGCTCTGGAACAGGTTGCGGATAGGAGCCGTTGGATCAGCCGCATCGCCCTGCGCGCCAGTATTCCAGACATTGATCTTCGGCTGCAGACCTCTGATAGCCGTGGCATTCGCGTTCGCAAGACGCTCGTACGTGTTGTTCTGCAGCATGAGGTACTGCATAAGACCCTGTGGGCCACCGAGGACGTTTCCGAGATCGCCGTACGCCTTCGCCATAGCGGATAGACCTTCGGCTTCCTTCTGGTGCGCGATGAGAGTAGCTTGTGCCTCGCGCTCCTTTTTGTAAAACTCGGCTTCGGCCTTCTTCTTCGTGACGAAGAAGCTTGCTTCTGCTTCTCGCTCTTTGGCTTTCTGGTCTGCCTCAGCGTCTCTCAATTTCTTGAAGGCGGCGGCTTCTGCGTCTGCTTGCTGGGAGAACTTCTTGCCCTCGGCGTTCTTCTCCTGCGCGTAGAGGTCAGCATCGGCGCGCTGCTGGGCGGATTCACGGCTGATTTTGGCTTGAGTGACTGTCGTAGCACGGAGACGCTCCAGCTCCATAGCCGCCTTCTTCTTCTCGACCTCAGTGTTGAGTTCGGCATCGCGACGTTCGGCTTCGCGTTTGGCGTCGATGCGGGCGAAGTTCAACTCCTTCTCGATTTGAATCTCCCTATCTGTGAGTTTAGCGTCGGCGGCAGCTTTCTCTCCTTTACGCTCGGTCTCGAGAACGGCGGTCGCTGCGTGGATTTTCGCCACTTCTTGCTTCGTTTTGCCTTGCTTCTCGGCTTCTCCGACCTCACCGCGCATGCGGGCATCAGCGACGTCAACCTTGGCTTGGTTGAGTGCCCCCTCATGGGCCTTGCGTGAAAGGAAGGCAAAATACTCTGATCCAGGGGTATCTTGGAGTTCCTTCACATTGGCATTATATATGCAAAGCCCAAACTGATCGAGCTCACTCTGAACCTGCTGGATGACCTTATCCTTGAACACCTTGCGCTCGCGGAAGAGCTCCTCCATCGTCATCGTAGACACAATGGAACGAGTCTCACCCTCGATGATACCTTTGACGATATCTTGCACATGGCTACGGCCCTCGGCAACAGTGACAACGCCCTTGGCAGCCGGAGCAGTTGGACGTCCATCAGACTCGCCAGTAAGCAGAACTGCATACTTCTCAAGTGATTTGAGGTTGTCGGCAGGACCGATGGTAAAGACAGCGGGAAGACTGAACTTGAGCTTTTCCACTGTCATGGCCTGGAGGGACATCGAGAAGTCGAATGGCGTGATCGATATCTTGGAAACCTTCTGAAACGGGTAGACGAAGGCTTTCTTCTTAATCAGCACCTTCTCAATACCAGCGCCAGTGATGACGAGGTACGAGTTGGGCTCTGCGACATGATACCAGATTCCCATCTTGACGGTTGTTGATGATCGGTCGTTTGGTGGTTGAAGTGATAGGAAGCAGAGAATTGTCGATGGAGATTTGTTGGTCCAGACGATTATCCTGGACGATTGTCGATTGTGAATGTGGTGTTGGAGAGAGCTCGAAGTGCTCAAGAAATATTAGTCCTTTAGGGCTAGGCAGTAACAAAAGAATGAGAAGGTTTGCGAACTATAATACAGCGAAAGGGCGGCTACCGTGGTAGAGTGACTATAGTCGGGGTACGGTTGCTTGAATATGATATATCGAAGCAATCCAAATGCCTCAGGAATCAAGTGATGTTCAGGCGATTGCTGCAGGAAGGCAAACAAATCACAAAATGAGAGCCTGCTGGAATACTTTATACTGGCTAGTATTGAGACCTTCATGTTGATTCGCCCAGCATTGGTTGTTCTCAGGGAGCTCGCTTAGGCCTCCCCGGATACAGTGCCACGGTCACCGGTGAACCTAAAAGTCGTGGTTGTGAATTCGCTCAGCCTAATGAGGCTTAGCGCCGGCCTGTGCACTGCGTTCAGCCTTGTGCGCTACTTGCAACCGCATAGCCACCCTGCTGCAAGGAGCACATGACCCCACGCTGAACTCTGGGCCTGAGGCGGAGCTTGTCTTCTAGTGATCTTCTAGAAGACTGCGCACCCCACAGGTATCCATATTCTTTCAAGCTTAACGGCTTCGCCTAGTTGCTGAGTGACCAAAGGACCGAAGCATCAGGCAACACAATCCACTCACTTTGAGCCTCAGCCCCAGTCGTTGTCGAACGCCTGTTCATTGAAGGCCTCCGTCTTCTGGTTTACTCTCATGATCGAACGACCTCGATAGCCACCATAAGCCAAGACCGTACGACCCGAGACAACCGATTCGTTCCGAGAAATTCCAAGGCGTCTCGCGCGGCTTTTTCGATCCGTAAATCTCGCATTTTCGTTCGGTGAGCGGTAATGAGCGACAGGAGTTCGGAAATACGGCTTCAGCTAATTGTGGCTTAGAAAGCTCAAAAGTGCTCTCCTGACCGTAGATCTTGTCATCTACCAAGGTCTGTGATATCAGCGCTCGGCAACAGTTCCGTGACCCCAACTTTGGTACCTTGTTGCCTCAAGGAAGTGGCACGCTGTGGCCGTGCGCTTGAGACCTCTTCCTTCTTCAACCCATACCCCACCGAAGTCTGCACAAGCAAACTGCAACCATGACGAGCGATGAAAAGAACGGCTCGTTGCCGTCATATGAGGAATCAATCAGGCATAGAACTTCGCAAGAAACCCCAATCAATCGCTTTGTATCTCCAACGCGCGGCCAGCAGATCCTGGACAACCTGACACTCGTTCGTGCGCAACAAGTACGGGCAGTCATCGACAATGACATAATACCACTCGTCGAGCAACAGGCTCTCTACGGTATTGCGCAGACAACTATCGCCATGATCCCGTCCGATGTCAAGCTTCCTGCCAAAGAGAACGAGAAGACGGAATTCAGCTTCGACACAGGTAGTGATAAGAAGGTCGAGGTCATTGGCTTCTCATCAGAGGAGCCACCGCAGATTGTACGACTGCATGGACAAATGAATCGAACCGAGTTTTGGCGTTTGCAAGCTGTCGTTACAGAGCTGGAACGGAGACTGAAAGAGAATCTGAATGCTTCACCGACCCTGAGGCCACCCACCCCTCCAAAACCAGAACCTGCCGAGAGACGCTCGAGTAAAAATCTCCTTGGACGTTTGACGGGTGCCATGCAAAGATCCCAGGAACGGTCCCCAAGCGGAAATCCAGAAGTTGGTGTACGACAAGACGATACAGCAGGGCGAGTCATGGTGAAAGCTCGACTAGAAGAGATATGCTTGAGGACTGTCAATGAGTTTGGATTGTACGATACTATGTCGAAGCAGTGCGTTATCATTCAGATAGACGCCAGAGTGTGAGTTGTACAATGGGCGCGATGAGGATAGTGTTGGCGATGAGCGGTTCCATGAGCTGCAATCGAAACATCTGACGGAGTTGGTTGGCCATAAGATACCCTGCATCTAGGAGATAGGTTGGGGAGAAGACATAGATGAAAAAACTTCTATATAATCCTCACACTACCCTGTTGAAATATGGAAAGAAATGTAGAATCTGTCGCATCTTAATAATGATCGTTAGTGGCGATGAGGGTCGACGTGTTGCCTTCCCAGTGGCCGCCAACACGATAGTGTGGATGCTATATGATAGCGAAACTAAGCAGTTTCGACGTTTCAAGTGGGATGGACGGTGTTGAGCAGTGTGAATCGTGTTAACTTGACCCAGAGTAGCGTAGAATAGGCCGCGCCAACCCTCGCATGCTGTGAAGATGAGTTCGTGGCAGAACGAGGCATCGGCCGACCTGATGGAACCGATGCATACTACGACGGAAGGCACGGGTTATAGTAAACGGTCCCGTTTGGCGTATCCTCGGCGCACATGATTCCTCTCTGAAGTTGATCATGATATCGTTCGAGGTGTGTTTGGGCTCGGTCCTAAATAGAACAAGTCTCAGCGTTTCTTGTCTCCATTTGAATCGAATCCCAATCCCTCCAACTGCCGGATGAGCTCATTGATTTTTATTACTTTCTCAAATTGCTCTGGCAGCAAAGTATCCCCCTTCTCCTTCTTGTCCTTCAGTTCCCTCGCTTGTCGCAGCTTCTTGACCAGCTTCTTCGCGTCCTTTTCCTTCTGCGCCTCTGGCTCCACCGGCTCCGCTGCCTCGACGGGCTCTTGCTTTGACTCGACCCCGTTGCGGAGATCTGTGGCTGATTCTCCAGCTTTGTCCTCGTCTTTGGATGCGGCTGCCGCCTTCTTCCTTGCTTCTCTGCGTTTCGCATTCTTGTTGGCAGCCGTGCTGCCTTTAGCTGGGTCCACTTCCGCCTTCAGTCCCTCGGCACCTGGGACGCCTGCACTGCCTCGATTCTTCCAAGCCTCAGCAGTACGGTTCTTGTAGAGTTCGACATCCTCCGGTGGGCGATAGCCTGGCCGAACGCGGATTTCCTTTCGGACGGAGCCGTCGGCACGGACCGACGAGGGTATGTGACGCTCGCCAGTAGAGGTAGTCGCGATGCCTGCTTTGGATACCTCCTGGGTCTCTTTAGTGGGCATTGTGTCCGGGAGGGTCGATATGGCGAGGCTCGTAGAGGTTGTTCGCGAAAAAGAATGTAATGTCTGCCTGGCGGGAGGTTGGATCGTGCTGCGATTCCTTCGGGCAGAGTGTGCTATATAAATTCGAGTAATCGGGACCGGTGCCGGAAGGGAGCGCGAACCCTCGAGAATGGAGCAGAGTGCGCGAAGAACGGAAGTCGCAAGTCGCAGCGGGAAGGTGCAGGTGCAGGTGCAGGGTTCTGGCGGCGCCCGCCAATCACTAGGCTGCGAAAACCACCAAGCTGTCCCGGAGCATCGAACTCCACCTCGACATCGCCCGCGACACCCCCATCCCAGCTGCTTCACAGGCATTCACACACCCACCGGACCTTTGCAATGGCAGGAGTAAGTCAATTGATGGGCCTAGAGCTCTTGTTGACGAGCGCTAACCATCCGTCTGTGTAGATCGCATCTTCAATCTACAAGCAAGTCCTCCCTCGCACGCTCGGCCCTACCGCCATAGCTAACGGGAACTGTAGCGTCTTGTTCCGAAGAAACACGGCTATGCTGGGCACCGTCTTCGTGTCCGCCTTTGCTATGCAGCTGTACGTCAACTAGATGAAGGGAAAAGATGGACCAGCATACTGAGCGATATAACAGAGCCTTCGATACCGGATCAGAGAAGATATGGAATTCCATCAATCGGGGCGTACGTGGATATGCTGTGTTGGGATGAAAGGAAGCTAATGTGGATGCAGCGGCAATGGAAGGACATCAAGGCCAAATACATGGAGAAGCCGGAGGAGGAGGATGACGACGAGTAGGCGCGGGCAGCGGATGGGTCACAATTCAGAGCATACTTGCAGACATTTCCTTGGAGGGCAGACAAACTGTACCATGGTGTATATTACAACGATCGAAATACCATGCGGGGACACCGTTGACTGAATATCTCTCGATCCGTTCGCGGCTGGTAGTCTTTTCATCACTCACTGTGCGAAATAACAGTTTACCAGACATCAGTGTGACCATATCTGCCGGACATAACACAAGTCGCAGTAGAGGGCACACTTCTTGACTGGATATCCAAAGCTAGTTTGCCTTAGGTTCGAGACACCGGTGTATAGGGTTGCTGTATTTCTTGGATGATCAGGCTCTGTCAAGAACAAGTGAATGGAACACGGTGACTTTTACCTTCAAAGCTATGCAGCCAATATAACTTCCTGCAAATCCGCCTAATACGTGGATTTTGTCACAGCGTGAAGTTGCGGCCCGCCGCCACATTGGTCGCATATGACGACCTACCTTGTTCCAAGCATCACCACACCAACTGACTATAACAAACCCTGGAATACACACGCAGTTCGCCCTCAAACCGTCAACGCATCGACTCGCTCCTGTCGACACTACATGACTCTAGGCTTTGGCCTCTCCCTGCCAGGCCGTGAAGCCGCGCAGGCGCGTGCTATCTGATTCTTCGGCGGTCTCCAAACGACTCATAGAAAGGCACGGGGCGCAAAGATCGTACCCAGCACAATCACACAGGCCGCTCTCTCTGCTGCTGCAACTCACCTAGGCAATCGCCTTTCTTCTCCGTCCTTGCCTTCTGGCAGCCCGCGCGCGCTCGCTACCCCGCCACCGATTCGACGCCTTCCGCGAGCCCTTCCGCTGCGATTCCTTGCGAGCTCATACTGCCTGAGCTGTGCAAAGAGCCCCTTACCATCTCCCTCTACACACGGCTAGCCTCCACGATGCTCGTCTCGCCGCAGGAGCAAGAGCTGTGTCGAGAGCTACGAGATCTACCGAGGCGCTACAACAACCATTACTCTCAGGAAGTTTCGCGGGAGCTCCTACGCATCCTCTTCCAATCACTGGCTGGCAGCAGCGAGCACCTGCCGCTCTTGTTTCCCAACGGAACACCCACCGGGCCAGAGACGTCGTGGAGCTTGCGGGACGCCCAGGGAGCGGTCGAAGGAGCAGAATACACCGAAGCAGCTCGGGGGAAGCCATGCGGTCACATATTCAAGAGCGGGGAAGCAACGTACAGGTGTAAGACATGTACGGCCGACGATACCTGCGTTTTGTGCGCCCGCTGCTTTGAGGGCTCTCATCACGAGGGCCATCAGGTCTATGTCAGTGTGTCTCCCGGGAACTCTGGCTGTTGCGACTGCGGCGACGATGAGGCCTGGGTGCGTCCTGTAAATTGCAACATACACACTGGCCCCCCGCCGGATGAATCGAAATCAGCTGGAAAGACAAAGGCAGGGTCCGCACTACCGGACGAACTCCTCGTGAGCATACGCATGACGATTGCGAGAGCCTTCGACTACCTCATCGACGTCTTCTCATGCGCGCCTGAGCAGCTACGCATGCCCAAGTCGGAGCAGTCAATACTGGATGACGAAAGCTCGTCCAGGTTGACGTCGAAGTGGTACAACTCGGGAGATCTGCACGACGACGGGCAAGAGTTCGCTCTTGTGCTGTGGAATGACGAGAAGCACACCGTGATTGATGTTCGCGATCAAGTTGCACGGGCCTGCAAACAACGGAAGCAGTTCGGTATGTCTAAAGCTCAAGAGGTCGACGATGTTGGCCGAAGCGTCATCCTTTACCACACCGATGTCAAAGAGCTACTTCGAATGGCAAAGATAATAGAGGAAATCAAGCTCACCGTTACGATCCGCTCGGCACGTGATACATTCCGAGAGCAAATGTGTGGAGCTATCATTAACTGGATTTCTGACATTGCCGGGTGCACAGTTGGGCATGACAGTCAGATACTGCGACAGACGGTTTGCGAAGAACTGCTGAAGCCGTGGCGGATTGGTAGTGAGGCATCTAATCAGAACATCGGTCAAGATGGACTCTATGATCACGAGAAGGAAGATCAAGAGAAGGAACAGGCTGAGAACGACGCCCTTAGATTCTTTCAGCAAGACAGGATACGCCTGGAGGCGCAAATACTGCGGCAACGGCAAGAGGCTGGCGGCAACACCAATGATGATACTACTGCGTCGGAAGAAGAGGACGAGAGTGCAGCGGAAGCGGTCGAGGAAATGGAAATCGACGCTGCTTCAAGCCACGAAAATGATGGCGACGTCGATATGGAGCCATACGAGAGCCCAGACGAAGCACTTGAGATTTCAGAAGCAACCATGGCTGGATATCCGCCTCCACCGCCGCCTCCGCAGGCAGGTACTAGGAGGATTGATCAAGACGTGACACCTGCGGAATCTGATAATGAGATCACTCCAGCAGCACCTCATCCTGCTCATGTAGAACCGTCGTTGCAGGTACCACAGACTCCACGAACGAGGATTTTACCGCTTCGTCCTTCACGTCCGCCAAAGTACTGGCTAGATCGACCTGAGAGCTACGGTAGACGTTTTGGCATTCCTGCACATGAAGACCTATGGCAGCGCGTTCGACTTGACTACCTGATTCTCTTCGACCTTCGGATGTGGAAGCAATTACGCGTTGGTGTTCGCGACGTTTTCATCAGCACCGTAGTTACGATACCACAATTCAAACGCCTGCTCGGCCTCCGCTTTGCTGGAGTGTACACGGCATTGGCCCAGCTGTACCTGATCGCTGACCGAGAACCGGACCATTCAATCATCAACCTGTCTTTGCAAATGCTTACTACACCTTCGATAAATGCAGAGGTCGTCGAACGAGGAAATTTTCTCACTAACCTCATGGCCATACTCTACACATTCCTTACCACTCGACAAGTCGGATACCCTTGGAACGTAGATCCTAAGGCTACTCTAGCCTTCGAGCAGGGAGCCGTCACCAATCGCCGCATGTTCCATTTCTACGTCGACATCAAGTACCTACTCGGATCAGAACATGTCAAAGAGCGTATACGGAAAGAGCACCGATATCTTCTGCAGTTCCTCGATCTGGTCAAGCTACACCAAGGCATCTGTCCCAATGTTCGCGCAGTTGGCGAACACCTCGAATATGAGACTGAAGCTTGGATCAATGCGTCGTTGATCACCCGAGAGATAAATCGACTTTGTAGACAGGTATCGGAGGCTTTCATCTGGAGCCGAGATGACGACTCAACAAACATTCGCCGTGCGATACGTGCGACCACGAGAGCTGCTATTGTAAACTCTCTTGGAGCCGAGCGGAGACGGTTCGACCAAGCCGAATTGAAATCGGAGACCAGGTTCAAGACACTGGACGTGTTCGAGTTTGATGCCGAACCCTCAACATTCTATGGCCAGGCCCATCGAATAGTTGACTACGTCGTTGCCAAAGAACCGATGAGCTTCCATCACGCCTTGCACTATCTTCTATCATGGCTGATCGATCGAGCGAGGAGCCTACCTCGAGAACACTTGCTTGGCTTACTGCACTTCACTCAGGTTGATCTTCATGAGTCGAGCTACCTGCCGAGCTCCTATATTCCAGATTATGAGCCAGAACAGTACCTTCTCGCCTTGTTCGATTTCCCGCTCCGGGTTTGCGCTTGGCTTGCGCAGATGAGGGCTGGTATCTGGGTAAGGAACGGCATCACGCTACGACATCAAATGACGCAATACCGGAGCGTCTCACAGCGTGATGTGTCATATCAAAGGGACATCTTCCTGCTTCAGACAGCCTTGGTTGTCTGTAATCCCTCCAACTTCCTCGCATCTATGATCGATCGATTTGGCTTGCTAGGGTGGTTCACAGGCCGCTACGACACTCAGCATGGCTTCGAGGATACACAGACAATCGAGGTTGTGGAAGACTTTGTTCACTTGCTGATCATTCTGCTCAGCGATCGTTCCTCTCTGATACCACCTAAGGATGACGTAAAGCAGAATGTAACGGCAATCAAGAAGGACATTGCTCATGTGTTGTGCTTCAAGCCTCTCTCATATTCCGACCTTACAGGCCGATTGTCTGACCGTCTTCAGAACCTTGAAGAGTTCCCAGAGGTACTATCTGAAATGACGAAGTTCAGATCACCAGAAGGGCTGTCTGACTCTGGAACGTTCGAATTGAAGGAGCAGTACATCGAGCTGGTAGATCCCTACGTTCATCCATATACCCGGAACCAACGTGAAGAGGCCGAGACTACATACAAAAAGTTCGTGGCCAAAAAAACAGGCAAGGAACCCTCTGAAGTCGTCTTCGAACCTAAATTGCGTCCGATATCATCCGGTCTCTTTCAGAATCTGTCCGAGTTCACCCGCCATCCATTATTCACGCAGATCATTTACTATCTTCTTGGCTATGCCTTGATAGCAACGAAGGTCACACCCAACATCCCTCCGACGCGGGTCGAGACGTATATACAGTTCGCATTACAGTTGCTCCTCGTGGCTGTCCTTGAAGATCGATCCGAGCAGCATGAGTGGTCTCAGGCAGCTCCTGATTCCTTTGTGACATCGGTGCTAACTAAACATGCAAATGTTGGCCTTCCGGACCATCCCACGGTTCTCTCCATCTTGAAGACTCTTCTGGAGAAAGACGATTTCAAGTCGTGCGAGCCAAAAATCCGGCTGATCTTTCACCGACTGAAACAGCGACAGCAGAGCACGTTCATCATCGCTTCTGAAGCCCTCAACATGTCTGCAGACAGGATAAACACAGCCTCTCCTGCGTCTTTCACGCTTCAAGACAAGGAGCTGAAAAAGCAACAGGCACTAGAGCGACAAGCAAGAGTCCTAGCCTCCTTCAAGAAAGAGCAAGACAAGTTCATGGCCAACCAGGAGTTCGATTGGGGTGAAGAAGACTTCAGCGACCTAGATGATGAGCATGCAATGCCGATTGAAGAGCAAGAGAAGACTGTAAAATACCCGTCTGGCACTTGCATACTATGCCAAGAGGAGACAAACGATCAACGGCTTTATGGAGCATTTGGGTATGTGTCCGACAGCGGTATCGTACGAACCACAGATATGAAGGATAATGCTTGGGTTGAAGAGGCTGCGAATACCCCTGCAAGTCTTGACCGCTCGGCTGATTCGATACGTCCTTTCGGCGTGGCCGGCAACAACAAGCACGTTGTGGAGAAGCTCACTGCTACCGGCGAAAAAATTGTGACGGAAAGGCAAGACCTGGGCAAAGGCTTTCCAAAAGCACAGATTCGAAGAGGCCCAGTCACGACCGGCTGTGGACACATCATGCACTACAATTGCTTTGAGGTATACCTGCAAGCAACTCAACGCCGCCATGTCAGCCAGATCGCGCGGAATCATCCAGAACGCATAGACAACAAAGAATTCATGTGTCCGCTTTGTAAAGCACTAGGCAATATGTTCCTACCTGTCATCTGGAAAGGGCAGACGGTCTCATATCCAGGTGTACTCGCCACCGACTCTTCCTTTGAAGATTGGATGAGTTCGCAAGTTGCTGTTACGATTTCCAAGCTCGACAAGAGTCCTGTCGCAGGTGAGACAACATCGAGCAACAGTCGCCTGCAGAAAGCCTTCTTCGACTACGGCACGAAGGACTTCATTGGGCCTGTTGCAAACCGCTTATCCGACATTGTGAAGTCAAACTTCATTAACCTGGCAGTACCTCAGCCATCATCGACGCAACCGCGTTTCCAAATCCCCGCTTATATTCCTGTACAGAACGAGGATCCTCGAGAGCCCGTGTTGTTGCCTTCGGAAAACCACTCAGGGGCACTTCAATCGTCGTTCCCCATGTTGGAACTTTACAGAATCTATCAGCGGCTTAGAGATACCTTCCGCTCTAATCACATAGCCTCGAGCTTCTCATATCCGCATACTCCTTCCGCTGTGGTCGAAGATTTGACGCATACAGACTCGTTGGCAAGGGCTCTAGGTTTCTCTATCTCTGCTATTGAAATAGCACAGCGAGGTGTACAATCTGAATCTGTGCGCGGAACTCTAGTCGACAAGATCTCTCCACAGGCCATAACGCATCTACGCGTAAGTAAAAACATCCTTTTTATCGAAGATAGTTGCGCGACAGCGTACGAGACTTCATCCAGTGCAGCTACATATCGCGCGCCACAAAGCTTACCTCTTAACATTGCTGACAGTTTCGCAGATTTTCTCAGAAAGCATCTCATCCTACATCGCCATCGGTGGGTTGAGAAACAATGGCATTAGCAAGACTATGGAAGAGTACCTGAACACTCACTCTCAGCAGCTACATCAGTTATTTGTTGGACACCCCAACCTGTTTGATGCGGACACTCTGCCGTATGACCTGAAGGCAATCCCGCCTCTTCTAGTCCAAGATCCCTTCGTGTTCCTATCTGAGTGCTCGGTGGGCCTTGCACCAGCGTTCAGTCTCGAGATCCACCACATCCTACGTCTCTGCTATCTAGCTGAACTGGTGCGTGTGGTTTTAGCCTTCGCGCATGAAAATCTCGACATCCTTGAGGTATCACATGCAATAACGCCCGAATCACGCATCGATCGACGTTTCGAGCGATATCTGAATCCCGAGAAGGTCTCTAATGGATTGCCAGAAGGGCAAATGCAGAGTCTCTCTGATTTTGTGCGCTGGATCCTTCAGGCTACCAATGTCGAAGGTTCGGCATCAGCAGAACCACTGGAGGACCCGAGGCTTATTGATCCATTCTTCCTCAACTTTATTCACACGATGGCTTACACCTATGCTTTACCGTTTGTCAGGAAAACAGCCATACTCATGCACGTGCGATACGGCGTGGAGCTTCCTCTGATACCATTCGAGCACGTCGATGAACCCGAGCTGGATCGTCTGTCTTCGCTACTGAAGCTTCCCTCGTTGCAAGAGATGTTCGTGACATTTAGCGATGACTCTGACGGGGCTACTGCTACACGGTCCGTAGTCACTGGCTGGATACGACACTGGCTGTGGGCGCGGGAAGGCAAGCGGCCCTCGCAACCATCCACAACTATATCGTTGTCACATCCTGCAATATTTGAGCTAGTTGGTCTTCCCAAGAACTTCGACTCACTTACCGACGAAGCTATTCGGCGACGGTGCGCGACAACTGGGAAAGAGCTTACGGACCCATGTGTTTGTCTTTTCTGCGGAGAGATCATGTGTAGCCAAGGCGTTTGCTGCATGCAGAATAAGGAAGGCGGATGCATGCAACATCAGAAAGAGTACGTGTCTTTCCATTCCTATCAGTTTATCGTTTTAACGAATCTCCAGATGTGGCGGCAACGTAGGCATATGGATCAATATCCGCAAATGTATGGTTCTCTTCATGAACCTCAACCACGGCACCTGGGCTGTAGCACCGTATCTCGACAAACATGGCGAAGTCGACCCCACGTTGAGGCGCCATCAACAGCTCTTCCTCAACCAGAAGCGGTACGATGTTCTGTTGAGGAAGGTGTGGCTAGAGGGAAGTATTCAGAGCTTAATAGCGCGGAGGCTAGAGGGAGACACGAACACGGGAGGATGGGAGACGATGTGAGATTTGGTCAGTACGTTTGGAGGAGGGCTTTGTGAGCTTGTAGCTAGAGAGTATCCCACAGTGCATGCAAGGCAATCGGTGGCCTTTAGTGGGCGTTCAGCGGCTGTACCATTATTCAGTATGTATGCGATAGCTAAGCATCAGCATCGAGATCAACACTAGACTTTATCTACACTTCAACCTAAATCATTCGGCTACTTACAAATCTGATGTGACGCTTCATGAGAGGCGAATTGGCGCGAGTCTGAGCAAGTGAAGATTGGAATTAGCAGAGCTCCTTCCCCCCGACACGCCATCGCCACGATCCACGTGATAGTCCTCCCCGCGACCTTGAAGATCGGTGAAGGTGTAAATGCAGAGACAGCCAAGATATTTGTCGTGTTTTCGATCCAGTCTTTAGTTGCGCCAACTGCTGGCGGCTGGTGCATTCTTTGACTCGACATCGGAGCTTGAGCGGAGGTCTAGATTGCTCTGGTTCGTCGATCACGCGAAAGTGAACATCCAACCCTCGGCAAGGAGATGAACCACCTCCTTCGGACACACCAGCATAGCATGGCCCCAATCCGACTAGCCAACCCAGCACCTGTGCTTGGAGCTTTTCGAGCTTCGTCGCGTCAAGCACCGAGATGGAATTGTATGTGGAGGAGCTATCACTCGTATGATTACAATCAACCACCACCTTTCCCGGCCGCCGAATCAGCCATCCTCTCGAGAGCAATTGAACATGTTCCAGGCTACGGCTTCACCGTAGACGCTCTCAAGCTGGGAGCTCGCGATGCAGGATACCTCGATGCTTCAACAAACCTGCTCCCACGAGGCGTATTCGACCTCGTCGACTACCACTTGGTCATGCAGCGATTGGCACTGAAAGACAGTGTCCAGTTCCCGGATGCGGAAGGCGGGAAGAAAGTGGGCGTCGGATCAAAGGTCAGGACATTGACGTTGGCAAGGTTGAGGGCGAATGAGCCGATTATACATCGCTGGCAAGAGGTATTCAAGCACACCATACAGCACTGGCTACGACTCGGTTGCTAACTTTGATGGTGGAATAGGCGCTCGCTATCATGGCGCAACCAACATATATACCTCCCTCTCTCGCAGAACTCGCCCGCCTGGCCGACGAGATATGGTTCCTGGCTGGCGACACCAGCGTCGATACATCATGGTACACCAAGCGCGCGACCCTTTCCGCAATATATTCTGCGACAGAAGTCTTCATGACACAGGATAAGAGCAGCAATTTCAAGGAGACGGAAGAGTTCTTGGACGCACGGCTAGAGGACAATATGAAATTGGGGAAGGCGGTGGGAGGCTTTGCAGCATGGGCTGACTTTACAGCGCATTCTGCTGTCAATGTGCTGAGGAGTAAGGGCATGCGAATCTAAGGCGCGTGTTCACCTGCTTCGACCCGGTAAATTACGATCGTACCTTCATCACGACATGTTTCGGCGTAGGATTCCGTGCACAACGATCGATAGTTCGAGGTTCGGCATACAATACCGAGAACGGCGTTTATCCACTCTCGCAACTGTGATTCCCCTTCGATCATCCTCCACTGCGTATGCGGAACTCTTCTTTGCCCTGCGATTTCTCTTTCGCGACAGCGTACGTGGGCGTAGGTTGGCGTTGAAAAGCAGCCTTGTTAGGCAACTGGTACGCGATGGGAGGACCTCCAAGTCGATCGCCGATTCGAAAGGGAAGGTCTCAAGTGTAAAGAAGTATACATGTCAGTGAACACGCCGGATAGGCATTCCGATAGACAAGTGCTCGCCACTGCGACTGCAGTATTACAAGATTCAATAGACACTTCTGGCTAGGCGCCACCTTCTAGATGTCCAGTGTTCATAGCGATCGAGGATGCGCATACAAATCCACGATGGAGGTCGCAGCAGTCCACGCGCTCCCAGATCATCGCCGATTGCCCTCTTGAGCACCCTACAAGCGCGTTTCAGCGGTCTTCCTACCCGGTGTATTCATCAATAAGTAACGCTGCAAGTCTAAGGCTGAACGAGCTCCCACTAGACCTGCTCCTTCATCCGTCGTGAGATGTGTCAACGATAAGAAGTGTTGCCGGGCTCGAGAATGCCTTCCTCATCTGTCGGTTCCTAAACCAATTTCTACCATGATAATAACACAGTATCCACCCTCGACCACAACTTCCTCTTCAGCCCCACCCTGACTGACAGACACCGTAAATCCGTGGATCGTGATCGTGTGATTGAAGCGCCTGAAACTCCCGTATAATGGCGGTTGACTCTTCTATACCAATGCGCATTGCATCAGGTCCGTGAAACAACATCAGTCCAAGACCGTTCGAAGTTTCGAGAATCGTTGCCAGCAAGGTTTCTGCATCTCTTTGCGGTTGTAATCAGCGGGTCCTATAGCCCATGACGTTAGTCTTCCCAAGAAGGCTGCCTCAATACTGCAGGTCATCACGATCCCTCGTGTAGCACGGCCGATTGGCTCAAAGGCGAATTTCAGGGTCCTTCGGCATTCAAACAAGGAACGATGAACACTGCAAACTCGATCCATCTGCAGCGCTCACTCAGGACAGCATGCCACAGGCAATATCAGCCGTGAAGACACGCCAATCGAGTGCAGTTGGAGCAGTTCCGGCCAGCTGTCAGATTCAGGGTCCAGCAGCAACACGAAGGCCGATGGGGGTCCAGTACGCTCAAGGCTGTGAGAGCTGATCTCACTCAGCCTGTGCTATCGGAGAAGCCCACTCCGGCCGGCAGTGGGTTGCGATCGTGATCGCAAGACGGTCCAATTGTTAGGCAGCATTAGCTGTCAGCTCCTCGGTTCACTCCGTTGTGGGGTCTCCTGGCATGAGGAGGTTCATCGAAGCGATGGGAATTGAGGTCACTAAGACCTCATCGTGTAACGGGAGCGTCAAAGGTGTCACAGTGCGCTGCGATGCTGTAGAGGCCGTTGACTGCTGCGCGGATGGCGCTGTGAGCCGGACGAGGTGGCTGGCCAAGCATCATCGCTGCGATCACAGTTCGATAATGGCTCGTTTTGGTGTCGCAGGAGAGGCTCAATCGGCGATCCAGGAGGCCTGCCACTTCAAATACCGGCCCTGATGATGGGCACGGGCCGTCTGGGTCTCGACCCACGTACAGTCCTCCGATCGCTAGGTCGCCAAGGCGTTCCTTGAAATCGAGCATCAAGCTGGTGAACGATGCAATAGATCTCTCTACACCATGGCTCCAGACAATTTTCCCTACGTCCGCCCGCGCTGTCGGCGCAGTAGCTGCATCACTCCTCCACCAGCTTTCGTCTTTCTCCTTGCAGTCCATTCACAAAGCAGATTGAAACAAGCACCTGCTCACTTCGACCTGTGCAAGACCGCTACATTAGCTTAGCTCAACCTCTTTGCCCACAGGTTTACAC
Organism: Lophiotrema nucula; assembly: GCA_010015825.1. NCBI lineage: Eukaryota > Fungi > Ascomycota > Dothideomycetes > Pleosporales > Lophiotremataceae > Lophiotrema > Lophiotrema nucula. The sequence goes on along the minus strand of ML977323.1, from coordinate 326,360 downwards.
TCTCAAAGTATAACGTCGCTTCCTTAGTTGTATTAGCCGACTCTTATCGATTCACTCATCCTCGTTCTCGACCACCCAACTGTTCCCATAGATCGGGAAGTGTCGTTTTCAAATGGAACTGGCATAGAGTATTCTGCCAGCATCATCAATATGGCAGACCCTCTAGGAACAGTACCTCGTACTCATAACCCACCTCATCCTCGACGTCCGCCTGCACACAAGTCTGTGTCGCTTCGACACTCTCCGCCTAGGGACAAACCACCTCTGAGGAAACCCACCGCATATCGAGGTGCGACCTCGCTCAGTCCTCCAGACGCTCCCGCAAGCGATCAGGCGAATCCTCCTTCAACAGTGTCCCCCAAGCTAGCAGCCAACAAGCAAAGCTCAGGCGAGAGCAGTGACGCTGGCAAATGGTTTGAGAGTACGAACAACCACGCTCTCCAGAGCAATGCCTCCTTCGTTGACAGTCAGTCTTCCCTCTCAACGGCAGAGTCATGTTGCTGAAGATAAGCAGATGACCCACCCTTCTTCCTACGTAACTCGTCTTCATCGGGAACCCCGCCCGAAGGTCATGACTCTAGGTATCAGTCGATGTCTGTGCCCTACCGGCCAGGACTGGCCCACCTTGGTACGGACGGCAGTAGTACGGAAGACTTCCGAAGCGTGATCGACGACCTAACCGTTACCAACAAGCGCTTGAAGCAAAAGTTAAAAAAATATGAAAAGATGTACGATGCGCATCTTCAGGAAGAGAAACTTTTCGAAGTTCGTTTCCATGGACTTCCGGACCACAAGAAGCGAGAGTTAGAAGAGACGCTCCAAAAGTTTGCTTCTTCCCTAGACGATGGCGACGAGTACCCACAGATCGCCTATGCACCCCAACTAGACGCTCAGAAAACCGTTTCGTCCACCTCTCGATTCGCAGAATCAGGCTATGCCTCCCTATCGGCGTCTGGCCATCATCCAGCAAGTATCATAACTGCACCTTCTGGTGCTGAAAGCGATCATCGCAAAATAAGCAAATCACAATTCAGCCGCAACCAACAGAATGTGCATTCTTATTTGCACGACATCCCCATTGGTCTTATGCCGAAGCGTAATATTCCCATGACCGACAAATCCAAGAAAAGATTGGTTGTTCGACGATTAGAGCAAATCTTCGCCGGCAAGCGCTCCGCTCCTGGAGCCCACGCGCAACCGATACAGCAGGAAGAAGTCGCCCAATCAGCAGCCATGGCGGATCGAAGGGCAAAAGAGGCAAACGGTCAACTGTCCAAGCGTGAAGGTCATCGAGAAGCACGCATTATGCACTTCCCCTCTGAAGATGAAGATATCACGGACAGAGAGCCACTGGAAGGCCTCCTCAAGTTCCGTCCAACGCTTGCTATCAATGAGCAGGACGTCGTTACGGGATCTTGGTCTCCAGATCAGCGACCAACAAGACCACTCGACCTTGACCCATACCGAGCTCAGGTCCCAGTAGAGAACATGGACTATTTCCGGCATCTTGGATTCACTCCACCTGATGTGGCCACAGGAGACGCCCCAGAAGATGGTCATGGTTGGATATATCTAAACCTGCTCATCAACATGGCGCAATTGCACACCATCAATGTCACTCCAGATTTCGTCAAGGATGCGGTAACAGAACATAGCTCAATGCTCGAGTTATCACATGACGGTCGAAAGGTACGATGGCGAGGCGGACACGATGTGACCAAAGATAGCAATGGTTCTTCGTCGGAGCATCTCAGTAGCAACTCTCCCTATGGCGATTCGGGCTCAAGCAGTCTTTCACCAACTAAGCGCATCAAGACTAGACATAGTGGCAGCTCTAAGTCCCTTGACCCTGAACGTCTGGCAAGACGCACGGCTCGAGCTTTGAAGGAGCGGGAGCTGAACAAGTACTCGTACACCCCCATCTTTTTCCACAAAGTGGATTCAGATGACGAAGACGAATACTACAATCTTGACATCATGTCATCGAACAACTCGCTCCAACCATATCAGCCAGGCGATTCTTCTGGATTTGGCAGCTCAGCCATGCGAAGTTCATCCTCGAGAAAGAAGCGCGAAGATGGACCAATCATCTTTTACAACAGAGCAAAGTTCTGCACAGATCTCAGCGGCGACCGCCATGGCAGCTCGATTGCCAACCCATCGTCCTATAAGAGCATTATATCACAACCCCTGGGGATGCCACTGGGGATCCCGGCGCCGCCTCCCTCAGTGGCCAAAAGTATTAGTGAGAAGAGGCGGCCTGGCAATATCCTCGACATGGACATTACCTCCAAGGACGGTGAACGGACAACATCTAGCAGCGATATGGACTTTTCGCCCGATGCTCTTCGCAACGATACTGGAGAGGACAGCCCAGAGATGATGGAATTTGAAGCATCGGGACTTGGCGGTGTGCAGCCCGATGACAATTTCCAGATAAGTGTCCAGCGTTCGACGCTGCGTACGGAACGTTCCACGCAAGCAACTGCATCACGCAAGAAGCAACAGACGAGGATGTACCCAAATAAGATCCTCGAAGCCTTGAACAAGCAACCATGGTCTGAGCATGAGCCTTCTAGACCTACGATGATCAAAGAGGAGATTCTGTCCGCTTCTCGAAAGGACTTGCCTAGTTCTTCGCTCCCGCCAGCCTCTTTCCTACCTTTCGACTCTACTTCGTCTGGTGACGTCGACTCAGACCTTGAATCCGACGTATCATCCAGTCCTTCTTCGACCGAATCGTCCGACCGCGGCCCTGCCACTGCTTTGCAGCTTCTCAACATCTCTCCTACACATCAATCACACGCGAGCCCTATCATTGCTCACGACCACGATGAAGATGACGAAGAGGAAGACGAGGATGAGGGATCGGACTCGGACGAAAGCGTCGATCTTCTTGCTACCGCGCGCCAAAACAACCCAGAGGATGTCCGCCTTAAGGAACGCGAGTACGATGCTGGGTTGGCCGAACGTCTTGCCGAAGAGATACCTACTGGAAGCTCGGCGGCCACTGCTGATGGCGGCTCCGGGTTCAACACCCCAGCGTCCATCACTCCAGCAGATGCGTCTAGTGGAAGCGCGAGCACGAGAACGAGGAATTTGAAGAGAGCCAGAACGAGTGACAGCACCGCTACAGCTTTGAAGAGTGGCAAGAGTCAGAAGACGACCGGGTAGAAAGTGAGAGTCATGCCCGCACATTATCTAACGAACTGGATTGAATTTTGGCGTTTCATGTACACGATTTCACGGATACTGTATGGCATTGCATTGGTTGGCGTATTTCTCATTACCTTTATACCCCCTTTGGCAGCTTGTTCATACCCATTCCATTGTTAGAGGAAGGCATTCGACACACGCTCTCATGTTGTAGTATGATTATTGTCAGCAACTATTCAGGTAACTTGAGTAGAGGGTGATGGAAATATGACTAAACACGAGAAGGCTTCACATGCCGTCAGTTTCTTGCTGTGCATTTCACATGAGTGTCACCCCTGACAACAGATGGTTGCGTCTCTCGCTGTTAATGGGAAGAGGTCCGTCCGGCAGCGCATGCATTTGAGCTTGGCATGCACAGACGGTACGCTAGCGGCCGATCTCAAGAGCCTCCCGAACTTCTTCCTTCTGGACCGCCCGTTCAAGGAGGAACACCTTTGTGCCCACACAACTGCTTCTCGTCAACTCGTTGCTGAGTGGACTCGGTTGTCCAATGTCTCATTCACGGGGCGCTTTCCGTGCCTTGTCTGCATCTCGTCTTCACACATACACCCAATCACCCCTACCCCATCGCACCCTCCTGCCCTTCCTCTACCAGACAGCGACCATACAGCACTGCCGACCTCATCGACCCTCAATTGCGTGTCAATATCACACTCCCGGTCGACGCACTACGCCAGACGAAGACTTGCCCTTCGAGAAGCCCACCTCGACCGAGGCCGATGATCTGCCACCCAGCATTGAGGAGGACACAGACGAAGCAGGACTGCTGCCATCTCGCAAGTCCACTGTAACAGCCACTGAACGCGTCGCATTCCAGAAGCTGTACGAGAAGCTTGGACAGGGCACGAGACAGGGTGGCGATGAGGATGTGCCGTTTGCGGGGAGGGAGGATGGGGACATGGTGTTTGACGAGTATTACGAGGAGGAGGATGGGGCCGAGGATAAGGCCGATGAGCTGGGGAAGGTGGAAGAGGTGTTTGATAAGATAGGGAGTCAGATGCCGCTGCCGAGGGCGGAGCTGAAGGGTGGGAAGGGGAAGAGGAGGCAGGGAGTCTTGAAGGCCCTGGCGGACAAGGAAGGAAACGGTAGGAAGAGCGGAGACGAGAAGAGAGAAGAGAAAGAGAAACTTAGGGTGTTGAGAGAAGAGGCGAGGACGAGGATCGTGGGGCTGATGGAGGAGGCCCAGACGGATCTGGGCCTCTGGCAAGTGCTGCAGAGCGAGGTTTTCGAGATCATCAGAGCGCTGGATCTGGACAAACCGGTCCCAGCTGCGGACAAGAGTCACAAGACCGGGAAGAAAAAGGGCATGAAGACCAAAGCCAAAGCGGAGCTATCAACGGCTATCAGCGAAGCAAACACCTCAGAACCTACAAGCAATACTTCCCAGCCTGACGTTGCAGAGGGTCCTGCAGCGGACCCTCGTGTCCTCTTCCCAAACTACCCGCAACTCCTCATCCATGCCACCACCCTCCTCCGAACCAACTTCCCAACGTCTCACTTACCGCTCTCGATATTGCCAACGATCAAAAGCCTAGGTCGATCCTCCTTCGCTCTCGGTGCCACAACGCCGCTCTACAACCTGCTCCTCTCTAAGACCTGGTCTACATACTCTACAGCCTCCCTCATTACCGAGCTCCTATCGGACATGGATAACGCAGGCTTGACGCCCAATGCGGATACTCTCCAGATTATCGAGAGCATCCTCTCCGAGATCAAGCAAGGTCGTTCAGGCTTATACGGCGAGCTCATCAGCAAAGTCTGGTCTATGGATATGGGTACTCAGGATGCTTCGAGGTTGAGGGGGTGGAGGGACGCGCTCAGGCAAAGACTTGGGGTCGGAGAGGGAGCTTCGTCGGGTGGCGTTGGGCAGGCAGCCCTTTCACGGAGAGCTGAGGGTGGGTTGGGCTTGAGTAGAAGAGTCGTTCAGCCTGGAGGTTTTGGTGGGAGACCGCAAAAGGAGGCTGTTGTTGCTGAGTAGGATATTGATTGTATCATGTGGTGTAGAAATACAAATGCTCTGATATCTCTGTTCATCGCCTCAGTCCGGTGTCAGGAGTTGGCCTGCAACTTCAATGTAGTACCTAGTGTTGCTCTATGTTTTGGATCTGTGATGACAGTCCAAGAAGCGCAATTGCAGAGATACACGTCAGCTTCAAAGGTCAAGGAAGTCAACATTGAAACCGACGGTGAAGTAATTTTTGTGCCGATATCGTGATACATGATGGGCAGGCTTGTGCATAGCACAGAGCATTTACGATCCCGTAGCGTAAGAAGGCACCCAACAGCGACGGTAACCATACATCTTCCATGCCAGGAACGTGGTGTTATAATATAATTGTAGCTGTCTTGACGGAATTGTTAAGTGGAATTCAAGCAGATCTTATTCTCAAGTTTTTTCGTTACTTCCGTTCAACTTACCCGGCAGCCTCCCTCAAACTTACCCGTCAAATGCGGATCGAGTGACTGTCCTCGCTAATTATTCATTTCATAGTACGCGGTTCGATGCTGAGCAAATAAAACAATACCGGCATAAAAAAAAACAGCTTTCTTTCCCTAGGTCCTTACCGTTTTGTCCACCATGTACCGTTCGCTGCAGCCCTCCGAAGAACGCACCGATGCCTGACGTGATTATCACACCACAACGTTCCCACCATAACACCAGTAGCAGTGGAGCTCAAAGAGTCCCAAGGATCCACAACCCCACAACGCCATTCCACCTTCCCTCAACCCCATCGTCGATCCTGCGGTTTGGAAACGTTGCAAAAGTATGACCTCACACCACCATCACCCTCAATTCCACCGTCCGAAAGAATCCCCGCGCCCATCTATCTCTCGCGCCGCAACACCAAACAAAGAGATTCACATGGGTGGGACTGAAGTGCCGCTCTTGCATACGAACGTTCCCAACAAAAATTTATCGTAGCAGATAGTCGGAGAGCGATCTTTGATGACGGACGCTTGCGTTGTGATTCGGTGCTGGATGCGGGGTTGATCGACAGTCCAGCATACAATGGGGAGGTTGAGCTGGGGTTGAACAAGCCCAGAGCACCGGAGCCCCTCAGCGGGAGCTTGGGAGCATGCTGCCGAGCTGTTCCAGCATGCAGGGTTCGATGGTGGACCATACATGAGTGGTGCTCAGAATAGCTGAGCGTTGGCGCTGGCGTGAGTATCTAGCTCTATCAGACGATTGAGCAAATTTGGGGTTAGGGCTTCTGTTGCGATTCGCACCGGGCAAAGGCACCGAGCACCAAATACGAATGTGATGGTGAAGTTTGTCTCATTTAGATATCTAGCAGTACAAGTGTAGGCTATTGTAGCCCAGCGCATACATGGCGCCTTTGCGTGCTCTTTGATGCATGCATGCAGTTGGGTATCATTTTCTCTCGATTGGTGTTTCCCGAACCCCAGGTTCTCAACAATAACGCCGATCCTTCCGTATCCTCGTAGTCGTACAAAGACCCATTTAAATTCATATCCAGTCTGGAGGTGACGACATGCCAGCTGTTCTCGTCACCGTTGAACGGAGGCTCCGTTGTCGAAATGTCTTTGTTGGGCTATGTCCTCCTCTACAAGAGGTGTGGTGTTGGTATAGTACAGGTGTTTAGCTCGTGACAATGTCCAGTTGAGCTATCGAGATGAGCTCAGAGTGAGCCAGCAATGTTGTCTGCGATCTCGCGGTCGATGCTTGAGCGACGACGTCGTTGTTTCCGGATGTTGTGTTCAGCATCCATCAGACGCTCTTGGATCCAAGCACGATACTTCTCATCTGAACGGACTGACTCTGTGTTGAGGAGCTCGGTCAAGGTCGCCTTGATTTGCTGGTTGACCTTGCATGCTTCCCGTGAATCTTCTGATGGTAGACTGTCGATGGTATACCTATGTCGATGCGCTACACCCGGTTGTGTTGGGATGGGGTAAGCTGACATGGGCTGTGGTGAGGTGTAGCTTGGTTCTGGTGACCAGGAAGGGGTGAAAGAAGCTCGTGAAGAGGTAGGCGACGTGAGCGATTGAAATTCGGGTGACTGAGCCGTCATTGGCGCCGAAGAGGGCAACTGGAGTGATAGACGACGTCGCATGACTTCTTGTTGTGATGACAGAAGCATGTACCTCTGCATTGCATCGTCTTGATCGCCCGCGGTATGCCTGGGTCTTGATGGGTACGCCATTGGGAATGTGCTGTAGATTGAACTGATACCGCGAAGCGTTGGGTCTTGAAGAGCCAAAGTGTCGAGACACAACAGGGTCTGCCGAGAGGCGGGGTGTCTTATACTGATAAGTCGGCCAACTCGAAGTGGTACGAATACGTCTAGTTCCCAAGAAGCTGAGTTTGGATGAGAAGGCTAGACCGCGTTGGCGCTTGCGGAGAATGCGGAGACTTCCGTCGGTATTGTGTCGTGGTTGGTGGGCTGAGCTGTAGGGTGATCTCAGGCCGTGGTGTGATAGAGTGCGTTCGTGTCAGGATACTTGTAGGTAACAGTAACTGCTTGTTGAGTGAAGACTCGGGTCGAGTAGGGGTATGGTATGGTATGATAGCTGCAGAGGGCCGACGGAGGCTCTGGGGGCTTATATTCTCTCCTTGCCGTGATGATCGTTTTGGTGGTCAAAGCTGCCATGACGTTGGAAAATAAGTGCTTCCGACGGGGAGGCACACGGCTGAATCCGGCTCGGGTCTCCTTGTGGGACAGCTTGAGGCTTCGTTTCATCCTTCTTTGCGGGTTCGACGGGCCTCAGCCATGGGCCCCACGAAGTTGATGAGATGTATGATTGGTTGAGGCGGCTTCAGTGGAGATGCCTTCCCGTGTTAGCGTCCGAAACCTGCCAAGATCGAAAGACGTCACCCGTCCTCCTTGCAATCAGGTTACCAGAAATGCATCGCGATCGCGATTGCTGTGAGCAAAACCTGCATCGTGTGCCTGAAGATCGCACTGGAATTGACCGTACCTGCATACCTGCCTTCTTCCTCTCCTCGGGACAACTTTTCCTGCGTTTTCAGTCCGCGCCACTGGTGGAATTTTGTCACTCTACTCATGATAAAAAGTTATCAGGATAGATTTCTGCCTTTGCGGGCGTAGGCAGGATGGAACGATGACGTCTAGTTACAGCGACTCTTTTGTTCCTATAGATAGAGGACAGATTTGGCTAAAGTACCACAAGACGTCACACCCAGCCCCCACGCTGACTGCTCTGTGATCATTCTCACAGATTGCTTCATTCGGTAAGAAGCAAGGTGGCTTGACTGTGAGCAAAACACCGCCACGATGTCATTGACACGGAGAAAATACAGTCAAGTTTTCTAGCCTCCCTACGTGGCTTGGTCACCTGCACCTTTTCAAACATGTCCTCTTTTGGAGCCATGTTTCGGACTCCGTGGGGCCTTGCTTCAGTTGGTATCTTTCATCGGTCGAACTTGCGTCAGATCACGTGCCGGTGTCGCACCGTTGCTGGAAGATGCAGTTTCATTCCTCCGACTGACGGGACGTCATGCAGGAAGCACTCGCATGACCCACGTGGCATCTAGTACCATCTTGACAGGATTTTGTTTTCCCGACACAGGCTTTTGCATGTTGCGACCCTCTCCGATAAGCTGCGCCATCGCGCTGTAGGAAGTAGAGAATAATCTCGACGTCATGCTGTCGCGGTAGGTGTCGTGTTGATAGTGTTCTTTGAGATGGGGTCGCAGTGGAACGGTGGAATCCAATGCAAAGGCGGTAGGAGAGACGGAAGGCTGAAACCTCTTGAACCAAGGGCATCTGGGTTGTCGTCTAGGCCCGATGAACATGCTCTTTCTGCTTTGCGCCGCGGATGCGCAATTCTCTCTGCGAAGTGTCCCGACTGTATGCTTCCGTCTATAAAAAGGGTCGTCTAGCGTGCGCGTCTATATGACGCTCCAAGGTGATCATGGTTAGAATAATCGACACGGCGCGTAATAGACAGCACAAATCCTGTGTGCATGAGTCATGAAGCTTGCAAGCAGTCGTTACATGATGCGATAGCGATCGGGCTGCTGCCTCAAGTCTTATCGTCGCTGGTGCTAGTCATTTGAGACTTCAGCTTCCCAAGACTTGAAATCCGGTTCTGGCCGACCAACATAGTCCCATGGATCTCCACTGCGTATGTGGTTGACTAGCATGTACATGCAGTATGTTGCAAGCCCAAGGCCACAAAGCAAGTATACAGCCAACCCAAACCACAGAGTAAAAGTCTCAAAAGTCATTGCGTACCGCGGAATAGGAAGCTTGGATGAAGGTTTTACATCGCGAAGGGAGACCGGCAACTTTGCTGCATATAAGCCACGCGTTCGTGAATGGTGCCAACATCATGTCGATATGGCGTCACGTCGTGGTTGAAGCCAAGGGCGAGGTCACCAAGACGACGGTGACGATTGGTGCTCATCGATGGAAGCCTGTCTGTCATTCTTACTGCCACGTTTCGTTTGAAGCGCCAACCTGCGTTATTCCTTTGGCTTCAAGCGCTCCGTCCAGAACCCTTTCCCATAACTGACGAGAATTTCTTCACCTTTAGCGATTCCTTTGGCTCTTTTCCCACTCTTGCCAGCGCTCAGGACAAACACTCCTATTCTCTTCTCAACCAATCCCTTGCCGATATCAATGGAGATGTCCCGGAACTCTGCGTTTGGGTTTGCTGATATGCTTCGATAGTCGTTGATGAATCTTGCTTCATTTCCCATCTTCGATGCGTCCACTCCGAGGGCGTGATCGCGATCTAGCGACAAGTCATAGTCTGAGTTTTCATCCGTGTCCGCTTTGCCGTGCACGTAACCCAAGTAGGGCAGTATGAGCGTGTCTGGCGACAGGTGTTGGCCCGCGAAGAGCCCAAATTGTCCATGCGCGGGGTGAAAGGTGTCTGATATTGGAGTAATTTTGACATTGGTGTGCGGACCAGAGACTCGTCGGACCTCTGTGTTGGATGGCAAATTTAACTTTGATAAAAAGATGAATTTGTGGGCTTCATCTGTTAGCGCGTTTGAGTAGGACGGTGAGAGCAGATAAAGGATGTCTCGAGGCCAGTCTTTCGGAAGCTTGGAGCCTCCAGAACATGAAGACATCGGTTTGGACTTCGGTGGCATTAGTGACTCGTACTTGTGAGAGGCTTAATGATAGGTTAAGTGTGGATCCAGAGTCTCAGGGACGTTGACGACGACTACTCAGATTCCCATAGGTAGATAGGTCCAAGGGAGTGCAACAGCTCAGCAGCCCGATACAGTGACAGTAGTTTGTGTTGCGGAAGCTTCGTGTTGATTCAGATGAGAATGCATCGGCGGTGGAGGATTTTCCCTAGCGCTACCTACCTAGGACTCTGGACATGGAGTTTCGCTACCAGATTACACGTGCAACTCTATCTGCACCTAGACTTCTACAGCACCTTCGAGATTATTTAGGATATCGAAAAATCGACCTGCACTATTCATGCCATTGCTATTTCGGTTCGACTTGTTCCTTTACGGTTATTGTTAATTCTCGATACGGGAAACCGTCGTGTGCGCGACGCGTTGTTTTTATGCTTCAGCCAACCGAAGCCATACCACACCTGCATGAAATACCAATACCGGTGGCGTCAGGCTAGTAACGTGGAGTGCCTTGGGCGTTGAAACCGCGAGATTGGCATGCGCCGACGGCGATTCGTGGAGGACTCTGGCACGCTTCATGCAGGCCACTCGGCCAGTAAAGAGACCACATATTGATCCATTTACGGTGCTATCGAGCTGCGGTCTGCTCATTATCATTTACAAATGCGGCATCAGCGTCCAGAACTCGGGAGAGATGCCTCTTCGCTCCTTTTTCGTATTCGCTGATTCTTCAATTGCTTCTGCTCGACTTCGAATTCTCGCCACGCCAACTAGACTGCTGTGCGTTCGGCACCCACATCCCTTAGCGCCAGGTCCAGATGCAGGAACCCGCGCAAAACCCCCTCTGCGTGGATCTCAAACACGAAACCTCGGAGGAAGCTATCTGATTTTGTGCCTCGTCTTATCTGCACGGCAGATGGCGCTATTTTCTCGCTCCACCATCGAATGCCTCTTTTCGTGCTTTACTCAAAGGGTTTGCAATTCATCCCATCGCGACCCCCCTCAAAGGTTGGCCTCAGAATCAGCCCAGCTCTCAAGACTCCCCTCAAGACCTTGGAACTTCTTCGCTCAGCGAAACCAAGACGGTCAACAAACTCCCTCCTTGCTGCTAAGTACTGGCGTGAGTCACGCCAGCGGAGCCTTTGCGCTCCACTATCCCCGGACAGCGGCTCCATTGCCGTCGTACCATTTGGAAATCTCCATTCATGCGATGGGTGCTTTAAGGTATTGTAGTGTGTACTGTTTGGGTAAGCCCAGCTGTTGTGCACGTAGATTCAGCTGCGAATAATTTGTGCAGCTCACTGACTGTACTGTAAGGGGTTAGCCTCGCCAACGAACTGTTGAGGCTGCATGGGGTTCGCCCAATCTCCTGCCAAGCGATATTGGTTTCTTAATTTTGTTTCTCTCCGCTTTACCCTGTTTGATAGGTACCGCGAGCTTCCACTAATGAGATGCTCAGCTTATCAGCCTGTCATAGCTCCTCTCTCCACTCCACTATAGCTCCCCCTTTCCCGTATCCTCGCAATGGCCCTCCATGAGCGCCACGCCCAGGGCCAAGCTCCCTCAAAGCTGGTAAACGAATGCAACAGCCCAAAAAGGCCCCTGTACATTGGACTCTCGTCCTGGGCGGATAGCTTTTGGTAAGCACAAGATGTGGTTCATATAAAGTACATCGCCAGCTCATGCCCTGCTTCTCTTTCTTCCCTCACCACACACTCGCTATTCAACAAATACACCGGTTATCACCGATTTCACTCGTTTTACACGCCTATCCAACGCCCCTACGTACTTAATACCAACGTAAATAATCCCAACAATCAAAATGCGCTTCACCATCGCCGCCGCTGCCGCACTCGTTGCTGGCGCTTCCGCCTCCTACAACTACACTGCTCCCCCAGTGTACTCCACCACGGAGATCCCGTGCGAGGGTCCTACCACCATCACGTGGTCCTACGGCCCAACCACCACCACAGTCACCGTGACTGAGCCCACCACCGTGACCCTCCCCTGCGAGGTCACTCCCCCGGCTTATAGCACCCCGGCCTATACTCCTGCTCCCCCAGCATACACCACTCCGGCCTACACTCCTCCCGCTGGAACTCCTCCCGCTGGAACTGGCTATCCAGTTTACCCCAGCGCCAACGGCACTACCTACAGCGCGTAAGTTGCAATCTCTCCAATATCAAGATTCAAAAGCTAACAGCACTTTCAGCCCTGCTGGCACTGGCTACCCCACTGCCTCTGCTCCTCCCCCAGAGTTCACTGGCGCTGCCTCCAAGGCTGGTGTCGGTCTCGCCGCCGTCTTCGGTCTCGCTGCTTACATCTTGTAAGCGGGTCATCTTTTCCAGGCTCTTGGGACCACTACCTCGCGTAATGGTCTCTAGCTCCTTGAGATGGTAACTCGTGGATGACTTGGGTTCTACTTTACGACCAACGGCCTGGCCTCTATCTCACGATTGTCGATCATGAGCGGAGTTCAGGTACGGGGTCGTGTCTCCATGCGCTTGACGCAGCAGCATTTCGATTGTACAATTCTAATTACTTTACGTTGAAGGGCGGCCTTGCCAATCTCGCGATGTTGGATGGAACGTAGTGTGTGGTCTGGCGGATTCTCATGTTCATAGATTCTCGGGCTGTTTCGAAGAGATGGCAAGCTAATTGACGTGGTTTCTACCCTTACATTTCTGCGCTTCTTCATTTGTTTTTCGTGTGATCGGATGGTGTGGTTGTACATATGCTGGATCTGGCTTGTTTAATGATACCAATGCGCGCTTCGTAGAAGAACACTGCTAATACCTCAAACTGCTTCTCTGCTCATGAACTGTGAAGTTGAATCAAGCTCGCATTTGCAATTGAAGCCTAGCATCACGCAACTCGCTACCAAAGGTCGAAACAACACCCGTTGAACTCTCAAACGCGTCCCATGAAACCAAACAAGAGGGCGGCGGCCTGACCCCGAATTGCGAAATTGCGTCCAACGCCACGCGCAACGCCACAGAGACACCACAGCGGCTACACATGCCGGACATCTTGCCACTACGTCACATATCATTTCAAGTACAGCTTTCGCGACCTGGCGAAGGATGTAGTCTATTGAGTTGAAGATAACAACGTCGCGCGGGACGCGTGCAGAGTTGCGACCGGGAACGTTGTTGTGTTTCAACATCTACCGTGATGAGGATCTTCACAGAGAGGAAGGCCAGACGCGTTCTGATCGACAAGGGAACGATGTGCTGACTGTGTTCTAGATCTGGTGGATCGGACGTTTTGCCTTTTTGCTACTCGACAATTGATGCGGTACTCCGAGCATTGCACGCGTGATTTCTCTGCTTGAAGCACGCCGGACGGTTAACACCGATCAGAAACCAACCCAGTTGTTTCGATAGCACATTGTTGCCGTCTATCCGGATAGTCTCTCGTTCAGTCCCGTGTTAAACTTGACAAGAGCACGCGCCCAGCGGCAGGGCTTGGAAAGCCGGTACCTGTCATCTCCCCTACCCGCGCGCCGCTCACACTTTCCTAAAATAGCAATCTATCGAAGAATGTCCTGGGCATTGGAGCTTTCGTTTCATTTCCGACGGCTCGCTCAGTTGCCAAAATCTTCGAGGTGTGAGCTCTGTTATCAGTGCGCACTCCGGTCCAATAGTTCGATATTGACCGGCTGAAATCTTGGTGTGCGAGATGCTGGACCGCCGAGAGTGTGAAGTCGCCCAAAGTTGTTGTGTCTCGGAAGCTGGAAGACAGATGAGCCTATCGACAGCTCTTGGGGCATCGTTTTGTACGACGATGGCGCTTGCCTCTGGCGCGTCTCATTCCTGCTGCGCGAACGTGGTAACTTGCCTGGTTGCAGTCTTCAAGTACCTCTTGGAAGACGCGTCGGACCATGTCTCGTCGCGACCTCTTCGGATTCCACCTATGTTCAGTGATCAAATTGAACAACTATGAGGTTGCATTTGAGTTTCTACTCGACATTCACCGTCCTAAGATCTGTGGGACTGTTTGTGGATCGTATACGCGTCAGCTCAATCGCAATTATCATCGTGTGGTCGTCGTTCCTTGCCGGAACATCACAGATCACTCGACGTCTCCACAGAAGCTATTACTCCGGAGGTTGATCCATCTGGATTACCTGGTGCGCGAGAAGCATCAGGTAAGAACGTTCTTGATCATGAAAACCCAAGGCGAGGTTCGAGGTAGACGGAACGGTTCCGTCCTGATCTGCGGAAAGCTACCCCACACTTCTCCATCTTTCAACTCCAGCATTGCGATAGCGGAACGTCCGAGTTGACGTGCTTCAATAAGTATCCTCACTTCTTCTCAGTCTCGTCTTCCTATCACCGTATTTTTGATACCCAGTTGCAACAATGTCTGTCCAGAAAGTAGCTCTCATTACAGCCAGCTCCGCGGGTCTGGGAGCCCAGATAGCACGCGTCTTTGCGCCCGACTTCAGAGTGGTAGGTACTTCAATGACTTCTCCTGACTTCAAGACCAGCCCATGATACTTCGAGTACTAAGACAATGGCTAGGTGCTAAATTACAGCAACAACAAATCCCGCGCCGACACCCTCCTCGACGAACTCTCCAAGATCCCCTCCACCCACTCCTCGCCCCAAACGCCCCGCTTCCACGTAATACAAGCCGACGCCGCCTCTAAACCCTCCGTAGAAGCCCTCGTAAAGGACACAATCTCCACAATGGGCAGACTAGACGTTGTAGTGAGCAACGCAGGCTGGACACGCGTGACCAACTTCCTCAACATCGACGAAAGCGTCAATGAAGACGACTGGGATAAATGCTTCACAATGAACGTCAAGACGCATCTCTGGCTCGCATATGCTGCAAAAGACGCTTTGGCTGAGACGGAAGGAACGTTCATCTCGACAGCTAGTGTAGCTGGTGTGAAGCCCTCTGGCTCGTCGCTGCCGTACGCGGTCACGAAGGCGGCGCAGATACATCTTGCGAAGGGGTTGGCGGTGATACTGGCGCCGAAGATTAGGGTGAATAGTGTGAGTCCGGGGATGTTGTTGACGGAATGGGGCATGAAGTTTCCGGAGTCGAAGAGGGAGGCGGCGAAGAACAACACGAAGCTTAAGAGGCTTGCGACGGTCGACGACGTGGCGGATCAGGTCAGGACGTTGGCGCTGAGCAGGAGCGTAACGGGGCAGAATCTGTGCATCGATGGAGGGTCGAGTCTGTAGATTCTAGCCATGTATGAATGAATTGATTGAATTTGTACGAGCTTGAATTGCGTGATATCGCTGCGGAACGCTCGAGGTAAGATGCCTGTGCGCAACGCCGTATGCCAAACGATACCATACTCCAACTTATAAAGCTCCAGCTATGCCAATATATCGAATATTCAATCACCACTCCCAGCCCTAGGCCTGCCAGCATCAAACCATCCCCTGCCTCTCCCCTCCGTTGGCGTCAATGCCCTTCTCTTCTCCACCGGACTCCATTCCATGCCTGGTGCTGGTAGTCCTGCTATCGCAGCATCGTCCCTTGCCCTCTGTCTATCACTTGACGCTCTCGGTGCAAGCCCTGACATACCCGCCATAGCATCCTCGTTCGTGACAAGTCTGACCCCTCCCGTCCGCTGACGCTCCCTCTCCCTCTTCTCTCTCGCGTCCTCTGCCTTCTTCTTCTCGAATTCAATGATCAGTGTCTTGAAGTACGCTTCGGCTTGCGCGGACGCTGAATAGTGAACGGGCGTCCAGGAGTACACGTTCTGAGCGAGAGGGTTGGCGCCGTATTGGAGGAGCATGCGCAAGGCTTTGAGTTCGCCGGCAGCGGAGGCATGATGGAGCGCTGTGTTGCCGTCGAAATCGGCGGAGGCGAGGATCGCTGGATGTAAGTTTAGGAGCGTTGGGATCAGATGGAGTGTACCGTGGCCGGATTTACAGGATAGCATGAGCTGTGTAGCGACTGTCAGAGAGGAGACGCTAAAACCTCGGGCTTCCTGGACATACAGCGTCAAGCCCCATCTTGTTTTGCCACGGGATACACTCTGGGAATCGTTTGGCTAGCATGACACCCAAGTCTTCCTTCCCTGCTGTGGCAGCTAGCATGAGTGGCGTCTCGAGATCATTATTTCGACAGATGGCTTCGTCATCGTGGCCAGCCTCGATCAAGAACTCCTATATAGCATCGTTAGCTCCACTCTACCACATGTATCTCTCTACAGCCTCTGGTGTATGGATTTGACGTACAGCGATCTTTGTAAACCCGTGCTTGGCCGCCAAATGTAAGCTGGTGTTGCTCTTGTCCTCGAAATCTGGGTTTTGGAGGTATCTCGGGTTGTTCTTCACGATTCTCTTCACGAGCGAGAGGTCATTGAGGAGGATAGCGCGCCTCAGACGGCGGGGGACGTCAAGCCTGGTGACGAGTCGTGAGCAGCCCAACTCCATCGTACAGTTTCCGGACGACAGGTAGAAGGAGAGGAGGGAGTTACATAGTCAGGGCTGCGCATGGTTGGAGGCGTGGGCTGGGTGTTGTTATAGGTGAAGGTGAGCGCTTGGTAGTCTTAGTGTTTACTGTTGTTGCTTGTTGCGGCTGGCTTCAGCGGGGTTCGCTGGCGTCAATTCACCACTGCAAGACGGATGGGGCTAGCTCCCACGTGGGATTCACGATGATGATCTGCGTTCAGATCGCTTGGCGACAACGTCGAAATCTGGAGTTCACATTTCGCACGCTTTCGTGTCACTTTTCTCTGCTTTCTAGCGCTGACCCAGGCGCCCTTGCTTTCGAAAGGCTTCTCACTACTCGATCGATTCATGCCAAACTTCGTGCGCGAAGCACAACGGCTGCTTTCGACATTTCAAAATTGAGGGCGTTGCCCGGTTGACTTATGGAACATACTTATATTCCAAGGGTCGCATGTTTGTACGTCCTGATCCGCTCCAGAGAGCATCCATAGCCGGTTCAAGTCGCCCATCTGAGGTTATAGCTCATCCATGATGTCAACGCAACTGAGATCGACTTCGCTTTCCACTTTCAACCCCTCCAATTTTGCACTCTACACTCCTCTCTGCGCCCTTCTCCTCTTTTTCTTTCGTCATATATACCTTTAAAATGGCAAGTTGAATCACCAGAAATGGTTGTTTAGCCCATACTTTAGAAGAACCACCTGGACAAGTGGCTAAAACTACCCGCTAGGTTGTTAAACTAGGTTGATCCGAACTAGGTTGAGCTGTTGGAGTGAGTGTCTTTAAGGAGATCCTTAACAAGGACGTCTTATATCAAGTCTGATAAATCAAGTTGAGCAAAATATGGAGACTATATATGCGACCTTTGAGTCGCCTCTTAGATGATACAAATCAGGTTAAGCTTCTCGAGAGCGAGACAAAGGTTGTGTCAATATGGGGAACCAGTAAGGAAGTTCAACACTTCCGAGATCCATCGTGGTTTCGTCCCGAAGAAGGTTTTCCACGTTAAATTTTTGTTGTTTTGTCAAGACGGCTGAGGTGTACTAAAAGGGAAGTTCGTCTTTTGATTATGAATGAGCCGAAGTAGAAGAGGCTCTTTATCTTAGACTGTTCCAGTTCTTCTACATCGGGAATCAATCTTCTCATCTGTCTCCTCAATGATCCATGTTGGCTTTCTCTCCCGCGTTTGCACTGCTTTCTCTAGCGGCGAGGAAGAGGCAAGGTCGCACATGGCACAAGCTCCCAGGTTCACAAGCAGGAAGGTATTATTGTGGTGTTATACAACCGCTCGATGCTCCCCCCAACAATGAATAATGTAGCATAGACAAAGCTCAATAGGTTAGGAAATCATTGCTACTTTGATGACCATGAAGTATTGTGCAACGATCAGGTTCAGTGCCTGGAAGGTCTTCAGACTTACCAGGACCTAGCTCTGCCAGCAAGATCAATCTTTAATCATTGTAATTGCTGGGTACCTTTAGCCTGACATTCTCCCGTGTCAAGGCATCGTTAGTTCTCCCATACTCGTTGAAGAACTTTCGATTCACATTGCCAGCTTCCGTGGTTATTTTCAAAAGCATAAAGATGCCCTGAGTCTGGAGTAACACTTGACACCCGTGCCTCCGATCAGAAATCACGGGGAAATGCGGATTGGGCACATGGGTTGCACAGCACTGCTTTCTCTAGCGGCGTAGAGAAACTACTGGTAGCACAAGGTCTGTCGTGAGAATTGTGCTCTCGTCATCGTGTTTCCTGATGGCTTCGATGAATAGCAAGGCTCTATGATACCTGACTAAAGCGAGTTTTAAATGTGAGCTGATGTATACGACCAAGGTAGCAAGCTACATATCCCCGACCATTGGGAGACGGAAATTGGATCTATTCTTGGGTATCATCCTACGTACTTTCCTCCACAGTACATGCAAACGTCACAAGCCTGGAACAGCACCCTAGCCAGCGTTACAGGTGACTCCTTTTCCTCCTTGCCATTCGAAAGACCTAGCCGTTCGAAATTGATTGGGCTTTCCTCTTTCATTCTCTGCTTTTCTTCCCTGACCACTTGTTCTCCATTCGCACTGCTTTGCACCTGGTCCAGATGACCATCGTTGCTCGGCTGCACATCTTGGTCTTGCATGTCAATATCGCCAGTGGTTTCCTTCACAGCTTCATCTACCACCACGACTTCATCAGCTTCCGAGCCAGGCTCGTTGCTCTCCACCTCCTGTAGCAGCACATATTCGTCACTAAAGCAGACTTGTCCACATAACCCACACCACTTCGCTATCCTCGGCTGCTGGATAGCCTGGAAAGTGATTCCGCACCGTGCAAATCGATGACGCTTCGGGCAAACCGCTTCCGAAAGATCGGTGAATGGAATCTTAGAATCACAGATGTTGCAGGATTCTGGTGCAGGCTGGGACTGGAGCTGCAGAGGAGCATCGACTTCGGAGATGAGAGTGTGAACTAGGCGGACGACTTCTCGACATTGGACGAGGGTCTGTTGTGAGAAGTCACTCGTTGCTAGAGGTTCATTCGAGGAGCTGGTTAGGTCTAAGATGTCTTTGGCATGTCTGTAGGCGATCATAGTTTTAGGCACCTCAGGCGTAATATTAGGTGAGCATATCGGTGAAATGAGAACTTCGTAGCGGTCCTTCAGTGTGTTGGGATCCAGGAAAGTTGTGCGCTTGAACGTCTCGACGAGTACCTCTAGCTTAGAAGGAGGGTCCTTGGGTAGAATTGGGGCGTCTAGGGGTACTGGCGGCGGGGGTGGCGGGTATGTGCGCATGAGCTTCTCCAGTATATCGGCCTTTGCGGTCTCTGCACTAGACTCGTCTTCGACACAAAGGTCCCACCACTTCCGTACCGTGAAGGATAGCGATCCAGCACTAACATGCTTCTTCGGGAACACCAGCTCTGTCCCATTCCCATCCATGTAACTGATAGTGATTAGTGCTCTTCGATCGGCAGGAGGGCCGTACTCGATCATATCGGTTGGATGCACTGTATGCACCGAAGCAATGAGATCATCTAGAGGGGAGGCGCAGAGACCCCAGACTTTGGCAATAGCATTGCCTTCCAGCTCATTTTGGCTGCTGAAGTGAGCTTGCTTCCTAAAGATATTCTCATGCCAGGCCTGCTGTTCTCGAGGCGTCAAAGCCGATGCAGAAAGTCGGTAGGCTGCGGCTACGTTGCTTGTGGTTGATAGTAGCGAAGAGAAATGTATTGTGAGTGAGTTTTCGCTAGGTGGATTGAAAGCGATACCGGAAATTGAGTCCCAAGAGCCACCAAGCGGAAAGGTGGACTGATTGTGGATGGACCCATCCATTGGTGATATCTTCAGACAGGTGAGCTCGCTGCTACTACTCACAAGCAATAATGTGACGAAGCTGTTGCCCGTAGTATGAGGCAGCCACTTGGGAGGACACCCGTATCGGAACTCTGCATCCAGGTACTGAACTTCTGGACCGAATGTGACCTCTCCCCTCGAGAACGAAACCACTCTTCCATACACACTTTCATTCGTGACATACACGAGGACGGACAGTAGGATGTCGCCTATGCGAACCCAAGGGCTCCACGATAAGTGAGACATAAACTTTTGCTCACTCAGATAGTCATCGAACGTCTGTGGCTCGTCAAAGACATTTGCTGGATCCGGCGTGAAGGTGAATGAATCCAGGACCTTGCTGCTCCAGGAGTCGTAGGTTCCACCTTCCTGGGTTGTGGACTGGATGCAGATGATAAAGACATGGTTTCCTTCATTCGCCACAGCAACCAGGTGCTGTCCCCAATCCAGCCTTGTGCCCACGATCGCCTCCTCTTCCTCAGTTGGCATACCAGGCGCCCACGAGAAGGCTCTGATTCTTCTCCAGACCTGTAAACTCCCTATGATATCATCGTGTTCTCCTTGCATCTTCGTCCCGTCACGAATGAAAACTTCCCCGAGCGCATCGTTCACAACAGCTCTTCTCTTCCAGGAAGCTGACTCAGATACGCGGCCTTCGCTAGCCCAGATACTTAGGACCAGATTGGAGGTCAGACATGCAAGAACGCAGCGCTTATGCTTGCCTACTCCAGGTGCACTCCATTTGATATCGACGGGAAAGGAGCTACTAATTTCATCTCCGATGGAGTAAAGTTCGCGGATAGCTGGCTCCTTCTTAGGCAGCTGGTCCTCTGTAAACCATGGCACCTGGATTGGAAAATGTCGCCATCGCGTGTCGCCTGCTTCTGAGTAGTTTGCATCGCTATTTGGGAGCTGCAATAGCAGTTAGTGCGTGACTAAATATTTTAAGCAAGCTGGAACGCACGAGGATGTACACTTGATCTTCGCTTGCCAGCGCGAGCATATTATCGTGCGACCAGTCAAGCGCGAACGAGCAGCAGGGCCAACACCTAAGCTCTGTAACGTCTGCCATCTTGACTCTGCTACTTGTAAGGATATTTCGATTGCATGTTGAAAGTTGTATGCGAATAGTGTGATTGGAGGGAAGTGTCTACCTAATGCAGGCGTTTGCGCGGGACGCCAAGCCGCTGTCGGCTCGGCGAATTTCCGTGCACACCTGCATTCCTTCATTACCTGGCCCCGCTGCATCAAGCAAGCGAACACGATGCACCTCGCAAATTATATCCATTATGGGTACTATTGGACAGAGACTAGTTTCTATAAAGGTGCAAGCTTTACAGTCCTCGGGGTGTTGAGGTCGTAGCGGCCGCGGCCTATAGCAATTCACTCAATTAGCATGCGGATCCAGTACTTTCATACCCCCTGTGAGGCAGGAAGTAGTTCAACATTTTACTCGGAGGTCATGCTGGGACAGTCTTACCGACAATCAACTACTAGGATGAGATCAGCGTCACTACGAGATCAGCACGTTGGTATCCCAACGAGCTGGACACAGCTCTTAGCATTGCTGGCTGGAGCTGCACACGAGGTCATCGTCCAGGATAGTGCAGGAACTGCGAGGATTGCACTTAACAGGTTAGCTTATGCGAGCAGAACCCTCGAGACCATACTCCGAGTCGATTTCACGAGACTAGAACAGGCTTATTTCGGATATAGGATATTTCCCTAATAGCTTATGTCACAAGTAAGCCTGCTATGATCTCTGAGCAGATGCAAGGTTCTTCAAGCTGGTTAAGTACTCTAGAGCCAAGCAGTATTATCTTGTTTTACATTTGCTTTTTCAAACGGAACCTCAAGAATCAAGTCTCTTGGCTTCACAACACCCCTCGTACGCATCATGTGGTCTTGGCCTCGCTGCGTCCTTGTATCATGGCTCGTCTCTAAAAAGCTCGTAGCTGCGACAGCTCATAGGACTGACGTCGCGTCGTCATTTTACGCACCACTGAGATCCGAATTGAGCAGCCGCGGACATTCAACTTCCAAGCGATCGACAGCTCCGCGCTATGGTCTTGCAGAAGTGACCAACGATGTAGGTGCAATACCATTATATGCTTATCAACTCGTTCTTGGGCTTATCTTCTTTTGGGCAACAGCCTTTTGGTGCAAATTGGTGGGTTGAAGTGCAGCTGGGGAATCAGACAATCGAAGTATGAGTATCCAGAAATGGCACTTGTCCTGCCCGTATTGATCAAACCTGTTCGTGTAGCTTATGATCGACACGGGGAGCTCCGATACTTGGTGAGACTCTGATCCTGTCTTGATTATGCAAGCTGCTAATCAGATTCATGGCAGGGTGCTTCACGAGGGTTTCGTCTGCTCTAATGGAACTGCGACTGTAGCTCAGTCATACTGCAATGCTGGTCCCTTCTTTAATGGCACGTTTAGCGGAGGTATGATCGCGAATGTAAGGCAATATACCTCACTCGACATTCAAGTATCTAAAGCCAAAGTCAGCTAACTCAATCCAATAGGAGAACTTCAATCAGTCTTATGTTTCAGGTCCATTTGTTGTCGGCAAGGTGGGGTATGAGAGTATTACTATCGGTGGCATCACGGTACCGCGACAGGAGATGGGGCTAATTGACAGTGCGTACTGGCCAGTAAGGTAGAGGAGACATCCGGTGTCAACTTTTGCTAATGCCACCAGGCGGGTGCAACTGGCCTATTGGGTCTCGCAACCCTGCCACAGGCTGTCTGTACGTACTGTTGAATTAGCTGGAGTAGAGCATTGCTGATAGTGCGCGTCCTCCGTTAGTCAACGGCACCGATGCAGCCAAGGACGGCAACGGTGAGCCAGCGCATGAGAGGCTTCACTACGATTCGTTCTTCTCGACCATGGTATCGGACAGACTCATTCCACCTGTCTTTAGCCTCGCTTTAGGACGATCTAATTCCGATGAAAGCTATATCGCGTTTGGCGGCTTGCCGCCAGTCAAAGTGGACGGCAACTTCACCTCCACACCCTTAATACCGGTAAGTGTCCCTGCTTGAGCTCTGTTGCTCATCGACTGGCATGTAAAGAGTCATACCTGACGTTTCGCGCAGGCTCCTGGATCTTCCTCAACCGAGTTCACCACGTACCGCTTGGATGTGGACGCCTTCACCTACGGTGGCTACCCCAATGCCTCCGCTGTCAAACCCGGTCAGTTCGGCGGGAATGCCTTGACTGATTCAGGTACTATCACTATCAACGTGCCTAATGACATCGCGGACGCTTACAACAAGCTCTTTGACCCACCAGCGATCTTCCCAGCTGAAGTGGGCTTTTGGATAATCGACTGCAAGGCTCATGGTCCCAAAGAGCCTTTTTACGTCGTCATCAATAGCACAACTTTCACCTTCCCGGGCTCAGACTTCGTGCTCGGCGATGTGTTGTTGTCTGATAACGGGATCGGTGGCAAATACGGCAATTACTGTTTTAGTGGGATACAAGAAGGAGGGATCTGGAACAGCACTGGCCAGTACGTGTGTCCTTTCTGCTGGAAGAATGTGGCAGTTTACTTCAGGAAAACTGCGTTTCATAGCTGACTGATCTGACTAGTTTCACTCTCGGACGGCCTTTTATGCAGAATGTTGTCGCAGTACATGATGTTGGTGCCCAGGAGATGCGTTTTGCACAACGGAAGTACTGAAGGACGCCTGTAATAGAGTCTTACGTATAGTATCTTCAGTAGCATCACCTCGTATATTTTCACAATCACTACGGAGTTATACAGCCGAAGTTTCGATAATCTCGATCAATTAGCTCAATTCTGTTTACTTTATTTTCACAGTTGGTTGATTGCTTCAACACGATGCAGTGAAGCTTGTGGGCATCTGGAGACCAGATGCTTAAGATGAATACAAGACTACAGAGTTCGAGCTTTGCAAGCATTTATGGCCGATATTTGGGATGCTTGAATACATCTAATGTAAGATCATTATTGACGGGCATGATTTTTTGTATCAGAAGTTGAACTTGAAAAGAGGCTTCCCAACACGATCCCACTCATCATCCCAGCGATTCTCGCTCTCTTTCACAGCACCCGCCTTCATTATCTTGAGAGCATCTTTCCTCTCCCCAAATAGCTCAACAAGCTGCTCGGTCAACTGCTCTGGGCTCTCGAAACCCTTGCCATTCACGTCCTCCTTCACAAGCTCAGGCCAAGCCTCGAATTTACCCCATCCTACAACAGGTAGGCCGGCGCCAAACATATCTACAACCTTCATCGGGAGGTCAACTCCTGATGAAGATGTGTGCAACGAAACCCCGAGATCAGCGGCTGCAAGAAGAAATGCGTAGTCTTCGGGAGTGAGCCATGCGGTGCGTATTATGACATTTAGGAGTTTCTTCTCCTGATTCAGCTGTTGGATCTTAGCGAGGTAGTGTCCCTTGAGCGGGCCTTTGCCTGTGATGATGGCGAGGAGCTTGGGTAGTTGTGTTCTCGAAGTAGCTTGAGCAGAGTATGCACTCAACGCATCGAGCAAGATGGAGAAGTCTTCATCTGCCGTCCACGAAGTTGAGCTCACGATCAGCTTCCATGGGTTCTTCGCTGAAGGCGAGAGATCTTGAGCATACTGCGATGTATCAAGAAGGCGCGCCAGAAACTGAGCTCTCTCCTGGCTATTGATCGGACGGAAGAGGGCTGCAGGACGGTCATGGAGAGGAAGTGCAGCCACCCTGTACTCTTCCTTTAGCACTCGGCCCATGGCGTTGGTGACGGTAATATGCGAGTCTGCAAGCCGAGCGCAGACCTTTTCGTAGATGGCAGAGACCTTGACCAAGGGATGATTCGAGCCGAGCTTCAAGGCTAGGATCGAGTAGCCAAAGTTGTGCCAGTCAATGACGAGCTCCGTATTGCGGAAGAAGCAAGCAATCTTTGCAATGGCTAGAGTCGGGATGGATGGAGGATTCTAAAAGTAGTTAGCGGCAGAAGCCATCAAGGTGTTTGGGATGACTGACTTGAACGAGCATCCATCTTGCGGGTGGTGTTCGATAGCTCAGGGCAAGATACAGACTTCGAGCCTGCCAAAGAGCTTTCAGAGGCGCCACGACAGGAAAGAGAAGTTTGCTGCTTGAGCGAAGAAATGGTGGAGCTTGGTTCAACGGAACGATGTGTATCCGAGGGTTTGAGAGGATGTCGGGATGGATCTCAGACTCTGTATGCAAGTCAGTATACGCAATTGAAAACCTTCGGGACACTGATAGTTTACACACCTTTGTATCCTATCAGGTAGACACGACCTCGATGCTTCGCGATGCTAAGAGCATGATACTGCATGCGAGGAGACCTGCCAATGTCTCCCAGCACAACCACCTGAATTGTCCTCCCAGACCTGAAGTTCCCCTGCTCATTCCTTTTCCTGATCTCCTCTTTCGCTTCTTCTGGATCCTCGTCGTATATTTTGATCTGCTTCGAGTTGTCTGTGTATGGGTCGTATTGGGCTGGAGCTGTGAAGAGACATATCGAGAAGACGGTCGAAATGAAGACTGCGAGTGCGAGAACGATCTCAAAGAGGCGATTTGAAGCCTCACTGAGAACGAAGGTCTTCCATGCCATGATTGATATTGCTGTGCGGGAGTGAGCAAAGGTCACGTTGTGCATAATGCAGCTAACGGTCGATCAGCCACATACGCGGAGAGCGAGCGCCACATCCAGGACCCCTGAGAACGATCGGGGGTTTATCGAAACATCGCAACTGTTGCCCCGTTCCTCTTCCTTTCACGGACTCACCCCGCAATTCACCTCCTTCACCTTCCTAGACGGCACTTCAGGCCCGTCACAGGCTTGGCTGAGCACTGGTCTGCTCAAGGGAACAGCAGGCTGGCCTCGACACCACCGAGTCTACCACCGCAGTTGACGCGCACGCCCTGTCCATGGCCTCAACGTATGCGCTGCCGCTGAACCCCTCTCACGACCATGGCCCACGATCGCACAGCTTCTCTGACCGTCGTCCTTCCTGGAACGGTCAGCCAAACGGCTCGTCTCCCGCCCGAAAGGGCGGTATATATGCGATGAACGGCCATCAACACCACCACTCCGCATTGGACGGCCAGATAGCCACCTCACCCTACGCGAACAGACAAGACCAGTACCATGCGCATACCCACGAACCTACGCGATCGATTGACAGCACGTTGACCCTCAAGCCATTTCTCAGCGGTCGACCGCGCGGCAGACCTCGAGGCGAGTCGGATCTGGGTCGGCCGCCCTCCCGAAAGAGCGCGACAACTGGCAATTATGGCTTTTCTCCCATTCAAGAGGCGCCGGCACCGCCCCTGCCTCCTCCTTCGTATGTCCCTATAGCGTATAGCACGGGTCCAGCCGCTGACAGTAGGAAAGATCGTGGCTAGAGCTGCCAGAAGCGCTCACCGCACTCCTCATCCCTCTACCGTATCTGTTCGCCTCCTTAGCGTATCCTAGCGTTGCCGCCCAAGTTCGAAGATACTCGTCCGGTCTCGGGCATGCCAGTGACAGGTTACTGGACACTGTCGCAGAGGAGGCTGATCCGTTCGGTACTCCAGCTCTGCCAGACCAGACCGCACTGCTTCATGCGTGTACATTGTCGTCGACCACGTTGATCTTAGTAGGCGTGATATCAAAGATCAGTGCCAGCATGGAACAACAACCGCTCGACAGGCGGAAGTCTTTTGGGAGTTCTGGACAACCAGGAGGCACCTCTAGCGCCCTGTGGGAGCCCAGCTCAATCTCGCGCATGTTCGTCAACATCATCAGCGTGTTTCTTCCCTTCTACGCGTCGATGCAGCTAGGCGGTGCAAAGACCGCCCTCGTCTTGTTGACAGCGACAGCTGCGGGATTAGGCGCGTTCGAGCAGAGATTGGGCAAGCATAGCCTTTGGGACGCTTTGAAAAGGACGCTTCGCACACGCAAAGCAACAGTTGGCGCTCTTTTATGTGCACTCCTGCTCGACATTTGGAGTTCGACAGAACGGGGCAGTACCTTCTTGGGTTACAGTGCTCTCCTGACGACTGTCTCAGTGATACCTCCTCCTCTTCCCGCAACCGGATCCTCTGTCGTGACGGGTTTCAAAGGAAGCTCTGAACGCATGTCAGCTCCAAAGCCCACCTCGCCTTTGATAAGCAGTTCCCAGGACACACTCATCACCCTTGCAGCTGGTGTAATCATGACCATTTTCACGATCCTGTTTTCAATCATCTCATCTTCTTCACCGTCCATCACCAACCACGCGATCTTCTTTTCCACAATCTCGGTTGCATCAGCGACGGCGCTCGTTTTCTTTGCATTGCCCTCCGCGCTACGGAGCCAGAGGAAGGTCGGGCTTGCATTTGGTATGATGATGGTTGCAGCTCTAGGTGCTTTCTCATCTGCAGCTCCATGGCAGACTTGGACGGCTCTCGTGATCGCGTCTGCTATTTTATGCGGTGCCGTCGCGTTCGACACGAAGCCAGCAACGGTTCGACCCCACTCGCATGGCCATTCGCATCCGGGCCACAAGCATACTCAAGCGCATCATGACCATCATCTGCATGGCAACCATTCTAGACTGTCCGCATTCCTGATTAACTCTTGTACACCGGGCTCTATCTTGCACAGCATTCTACTCGAGAAGGACTCCCGGCGCATTGCCTATTTTGCTGTGTAAGTCGTCGATGTCATCAAACTATTTGTACTTGAATTCTATTCGTCCAATTTGCTAATCGACTGGGTAGGCTCAACCTGGCTTTTATGCTCGTGCAATTCTTCTACGGCTTCGTAAGCGGTTCTCTTGGCCTGCTTACAGATAGCATACACATGCTATTCGACTGCGCCGGTCTCGCGGTTGGCTTAGCTGCTGCTGTAATGAGCAAATGGCCACCAAATACTCGCTTCCCGTACGGCTTTGGCAAGATCGACACTTTATCTGGCTTCGCGAATGGCGTGTTCTTAATGCTTGTCAGTGTTGAGATCATCTTTGACGCATTTGAACGATTATGGGAAGGCCACGAACTGCAACGCTTGAACGAACTACTCATCGTCAGTATCCTGGGTCTTGTGGTCAACATTGTAGGCCTCACAGCATTTGGCCATGCGCACCATGGCCATGGACACTCGCACGATCATGGCGATCACGACCACGGTCATGGGCACTCCCATGATAACGAGAACATGCAAGGTATCTTCCTTCACATTATGGCCGACGCCCTCGGATCAGTAGCTGTCATTATCTCCACCCTATTAGCCAAGCACTATGGCTGGTCTGGCTGGGATCCAATTGCTTCTTGCGTCATAGCCGTGCTCATCTTCGCCTCTGCAGTGCCTTTAGTGAAGAGCGCCGGCATGCGCCTCTTGCTGTCCCTGCCTGCAGACGTAGAGTATGGTGTGCGCAACACCCTGCAAGAGTTGAGTTCCTTAAGAGGAGTTGTAGGCTATACGGTTCCACGCTTCTGGCTCGAGGATGAGGGAGCTGCCCACGCCGATGTGCACGCAAAAGAGCATAAGGATTGCGGCCGCGTCCATAATCACAGCAACGGACATACGCACTCACATGGACACGACCACGACCACGATCACGATCACGAGCATGGGCATGGACATAGCCACGACTCGCATGGACATGAACATGGTCATTCACACTCACCACACGATCACGACCATCACGACCACGATCACGATCACCACGATCATGACCATGACCACGCTCCACGAAAACAGCGCGTCCTAGGCGTGATTCACATTATCGCCTCTCGAGCCGCCGATCTCGAAGACGTACGGGAGCGAACAGGACAGTTCCTGAAGGACAGAGGCATGGACGTTGTGATACACGTTGAGTATGAGGGAGAAGGAAGATGCTGGTGCGGAGGTGGCAACAAGACCTCTTAGGACACATGTATATCTGTATGAAGCTTTGATTCTTGTGTAGCATATAGGGCGGCGTATGGAACATATAGAGCGCTAACATAGGGTATATTGCGCTGAATGCATGTTCCATTTCTCATTCTTGACCTTAGGCATCCAAGAGGATTCAAGAGCCTTCAAAAAGAATACATCCCCTAAGTTAGAAGAGCCTACTTATCCCAAATAGTAATGTTCTTTCCTAAAGTAATTTGAACGCTATTTGTACTTGTCCTTTGACGATGTAATTGATGCCCATGCCAGAGCATTGTGCTCAATCTAGAAATCGAGCAAGAAGATTACTTACACATACAGACTGCCATACATACCAGTCTTTTGGGAACACCAAGGCTACATAGAAATGATGTATGCGTACAGTCTATATTTCACACAAGATCGTACATAGATAAGACATACTAGACACTTCAAAAAGTCGTATTGAAGACACTTGAAAAACGATCTATATATAGTGCTTAATTAGATCGAGGTTTGACATTACCTCTATTAGTACATTTTGATTTTCGCATGTCTTCCTTGTATTTAAGGCGTTCCTTTTTCCTCTTGTAACCGACTTTCGTCTTTCTTCTCTCTAGGGCACTTTATCTTTGAACAAGGAACAAGACGAATTATTGATCGAGAGATATTTCTTAGCACAGGGGAAACTTTGACCAGATTGCACGTCGGCGAGAATATCTTAGCTCGGGAATTCTTTCAGTGAGCAAGTCGAGGCTCCGAGTTGAGATTTTGATCTAAAGGTCTTCTACCACTTTAGAAAGGTAGATTTGATTATATTGCAAGCGCCCGTGGTCGACACAAATTAGATCAATAATCACAGCTCGATTCATCACAGAGAACAACTCACACTGACAAAAGCTTAGAATTTGCATACTGCAAGTTGCATTCTCTACTAAAACCAGAAGTACCACTGACTCCGCAGCCAACAAATCAGATTCACCAACTCAGAAAATATGCCAATAAATATCCCCCTAAATGCTAAGACTACAGTTCTGACAGATATGTTCGGATCCAAAACGCTAAATGCAACTAAAACCGGGTATCATGAAACCTAACATAACATCATAAATATGCAAGAGTTCGCCCATATACCTCATTTGACGGCTTTGACTGGTCCTGTCACGTCCGAGGGGAACGGATTCTTGCTTCCTGGTGAAATTGAATCGGCCTTCGCGACCTTGGCCTTTGCTGGAGCCCGTGGCATCTTCTTGCTCGCCTCTGCCACCTCTTTCTTGTGGTAATGCGGCGCTATCTCGAACAACCACGACGGTTCAATGGGAATACAGCTCCTGAGATACTCCTTCGATGTCATCACACATTCGTAGAAGAGCAGCGTGCGGACGGGTGGATGCATCTGCTTAAGCACAGAACTGGGATGCAAAAAGACATTGTTGCCACCCTTCACTGTCCTGTAGCTTTGGCCGTCCCGTGCAAGTGTCGCAGCATTCTGGAAAAACCCTGCCGTGAAAGCTTTTCCGATGGCTATGTAGTCGTCACCAGCGCTACTCATGGGAATCTCCACCTTGTCGCACAGCTTCTCCAGCTGGTCGCGCGCGTTTCTCACCCTGACAAGGCCCTTGTAGTTCAGATACTGATCTTTGCACCAAAAGCTGGAATAATCCGATTCCACCCAGTCGTTGTAGATTCGTAAGAACATTCCGAAGTCGCCGCCCTCGCGAGACACCCACTTTGACTTGGCCGACTCGGCGTACATCTTCTTTTCTGGTGGCGGGCGAATGAACAAACTTCCACTTTCTGATAGCATTGCTACTATGGTCAAGGCTTCTTCGACGCACGAGTATTCGGATGCATGAAGTAACACTGCTGATAGCTTCGGGTCCAGTGGTAGCTCGGCCATTTGGCGGCCCAGGCGAGTGAGTTCACCAGTTGGAGAAAGGCATTTGAGGGCATAGAGGCTTTCCAATGCGGATATGAGCAGATCAGAATTCGGCGGATCTAGAAAATCGAAGTTGAGCAAGTCGTTGATGCCTAGTGCTTTCATTTGGAGAACAGTGTCCAGAAGATTCGATCTGAGTATCTCTGGTGTAGTCTCTGATGCTAAATCATACTGAGACTGTCGCGTCCAGAGCCTGAAGCACTTTCCGGGGCCTGTACGTCCTGCACGGCCTTTTCGCTGATCGACCGATGCCTTTGAACATGGAACTGTGACCAACTGCTCCATATTCGTACGAGAACTGTACTGGTTTTCTTTGACATAGCCGCAGTCGATAACGTACATGATGCCATCCACGGTCAGACTTGTTTCCGCAATGTTGGTAGCGACGATGATTTTGCGTGTTCCAGGAGGGGCAGGTTCAAAAATTTTCGCCTGCTGCTCGGGTGGCAGAGTTGAGTAGATTGGGCAAATCACAAGCTCGGGTACGCGTCCTCCGAGCTTGCGCATACTATCCTCAATAAGCTCGCACGTTGTGATAATCTCGAGCTCTCCCGGTAGGAAGGCAAGTATGTCGCCACCCTCGACGGCTTGGGTAATGTGGATCTGCAATGCTGTCGTAACAGTAGCGGCAATGTAGTTGGCCTCCGGACTCGTCAGATAGTGAACGTCGACGGGAAATGCTTGACCGGGAACATAAAATATGGGACATCCATCGAAAAACTGACTCATCTTCTGTGAATTTGAGGTAGCCGACATCAAAATTATCCTCAGATCAGGCCGTGCGATTGACAAAGCTTTCGTTAGACCCAGAATGACGTCCATCCCCTTTGTCCTCTCGTGAACCTCGTCCAGGATGAGTACAGACACGTTGTCAAGCAGTGGCGAAGACGATATTTCCCGGAGGAGGATTCCCTCCGTTTCGAACACTATGTGGGTGGCCAATGGGTCTGTTTTGTCTTCATAACGAATGCGGTATCCCACTTGTCTACCGAGGACTACACCTTGTTCCTCGGCGACTCTCGCAGCGACAGACATGCATGCTACTCGTCGCGGTTGTGTACAAATGATCCTGGCTGGCGTCGAGGATCCAGGAGGCGGTTTGGTGAACCCTGATTCATACAGGAAAGCCGGGATCTGGGTTGATTTTCCACTTCCTGTAGAAGCCGACAAGCATATGATGTTGTGATTCTTTATAGCGTCTAGTATTTCGGTGCGATATTTGGAGACCGGGAGGCTTTTACGCACTTCGTCTATGCTGTTCCTTTTCTTCTCCGCGGCGTTGAGCATCGATTGCAGGCGGAGCTTCTCAGGGTCGTAGTCGATAGGTGCTTCGGATTGCCATTTGATGGCGGCTTCAGGGTCGAATACGTATTCATATTCGTCTTCGGTTTGTTGGGGCCGAGTGCGGTCGCTGACCCCGGTTGTTGCCTTGGCTTTGCTTTGTTGTTCTGACTCGAACTGCGCAAACTCCGAGACATATGTGTCGTCCTTGCTCTTCTTGTTAAGTAATTCAGACTTCGAGACTCCCTCTGATGAAGGTAGCACATAGCCAACTCCGGTATCGTCAATGCTTCTATGAGCGACTGCGGCAGCGTATGCCTGGGCTCTGCTGTCGATGTCGGCGATCTCTCTTCTAGAAAGCTTGCTCCTGTCGAGGCGCGCATCCTCTTCGATTTCCTTCGCAAGCAGCGCCAACTGCTGGTCTGCCCTCTTCTCCAAATAGCTCTGCCGACTCTTGAGCCGGAGCTGGTTGAGGTCGTCATCGGCGCGGCGTTTCGACATGGCGAACTCGGTGTCGTGAGGTTATGCGATCGAGGATGTGCGGTGGACTGTTGGAAGTATGGGGGTGTGGTGTGTCGAGGGCGAGGTCGATATCGAGGAGAATGGCGGTGAAGGAGGAGCGGAGAGAACGCAGCCCTTATAAGTGTAAATCACACGGCAGGCCGAGTCGGAGTGGGTAAACTTTAAAGATGGAGTTGGCTTCGACGTTCTTCTATAGACTCGGCTATACTATTGATCCGGCGCTAGTGCCCCGCCAAAACTTGCCCCCTCTCATGCGGTGATAGCAACTGGAGCCAGGGTCCTCAGCGAAACCGAGATGCCATCCACCGACTTCGTAGCCTTACTATTCCATCTAATTCTAGAGAGACATTAGCGGTGATTGGTGTCTAGTGAAAGAGAAGGGAGGCCGACAGGTATATGTCGCTCTCATTGGTCTTGGTGGCGTAAAACTTCATCTCGACTGTACCGGCCTCGTTCTTGTGAAACGCCCATCCGCCGTATAGGCCAAATCCCGAGGCCGAAGAGCTAGTGGCAGCAGTCTCATTACCGAAAATGAACTCGACCGGTTCGAAGGCGTCCGAATTCATGTCGACCATCATCGAAGGTTGTGCGGTCCAGCTCATGGTTCGCTCTGGGGTCACGACAAAGGCGTATTTGTCACCTTGCTCGGCAACTGTTGCTGTCAGAGTGGTCATATCAATAGCTATGCATACATACGCGTGATATTCACAGCTTGCGACACGAACGATGGAGCCTTGGGACCAACGTAGGCTTGGCCTTTCCCTACTGTGAGTTTGCATCTAGAAGTTTCCGGAAGTGACTGACCATCTCCATAGAACAAACGAAGACCGGGAGTTAGTCCTGTGCCGTTTGCATAGAGACTGAAGTTGGTGGTTTGGGCAAGTACTGCAGGCACTAAGGTAAGAATAGCAGCAAATGGGGAAAGTTTGCACAACATTTCGATACAACGACTTGAAAGAGTGACTGGGAATCAAGTTGTCTCTAAAGGTTGATGATATTGGAAACATGGGCGGACACACGCTCTTGATATGCGCTAGTCTCGACCAACTTGAGGATGACTTCTCGATTTAGCACACTCTCAACTTTGTGCTGACGACGCTCACAGCACTACTGCGTTCTAACGACGACATCACCACGGCCAGGATAACCCCAAATCTCGAAATAATGAGACTCTCGAATATTGTTTCGTGGCCAGCCAAGAGTCGTGGATGTCAGAGTCACCTGCTCCTCACTTCACACTAGCTCAGTGTTTCTAATGCAGGTACCAGCTTTTAGCCCTCGAACGAAACATACAAGATGTGAAGCCTCACAAGCTAAGCGCCATGTCTCCCTTGTCCTTGCGTTAGAGAAGCGATCTGCTTACGACGCGTGGCGACACATTGCTTGAATACGCCGTCAGGATGCTTGTCACAAGCTCCACTCTTGGCATCACAGTCCCGCTTCGGTACTTTGAAGGCGAAGAAATCAGGAACTAGGCCGATATGGTCCAGTCGGAGACATCCTCTTGCCCCTGTGCTCGTTCCGCCGGTCGGGATGTCCTCGGAATATAGATGACTCGCGGACCGCCAAGATGTGACGCGTACGACATCCACCCCACTTGAACAACGGACTTCGACCCTTTCACATCAAAAAAGTCGCTGAGTCTTCAGGTCTTCCATTTTGGGCGCTCAAAGTGCTGAGATGTCAGCCGACTAAGAATCCTTGCCGTGCAGCTCACACTCATCTGTTCGAATCTGCTTTTGGTTCGTGTTGAGTTCGTATAGCCGACACGCTGTGGCTCGACTCCACATCTAGGCCCCCGCAACGCCTCTGTCCACCGCCTTCACGTGATGATCCTGTGGAGAGCTGAGCTTTTTATTCTCTCAGAAGTACAGGCCCACTCGTACGCTTTTGGGAAGGTCATCTGCAAAGTTGCAACTCCCCGGCTAAGCAAGCAGCACTCCGCATAAGCAAAGATTCGCATGCTACCTCGCTCGGAGCATAATTGTGCAGCATGCGAGCCAACTTGCTACAGCACATAGAGATCTCCATTTCTAAGATTAACACGTTCCTCTCTTCAGCCTGTGCTCCTTCACGCGCCTCTTCCCGCGCCTGCATGCATGAGGTCCATGTTTCCAGGTAGGACTGACTGGAAATTGTACGTACCTTGACTTGATCGCGGAATGTGTCGCACGCTTTACGATCTGTACCCACTTAGCTAGCTGATAATAGACTGCCAAAGTTTCCGAGTCGATGAGGCTGAAACACTAATTACAAACCCCACTGAATCGTAGAACGCCTTCAATATTCTCATGCTGTGGAGAGACGGTCATCAACCTAGCGATAACTCGCGGAACATGGTTGAGGAAATTTACTATCCGGTCGATCTGCAGACGAACATTCGAGCTAGCAACATCAAGAGCTGTGAAATCGGCCTTGAACTTGCGGTAACTTCGTTTCGAGACCACATTCTTCGGTAACGACCGCGTACGCACTGCTCACCTTCAGTTTTGATCACTTGGTATCACGAACTAGTAGCTATCAGCTGCTTAAGCTGTGCTTCTATCAACAAAATCCGTTTTAGACGATCGTTTTTGGCGTCATCTCCACCGCGGCCGCAGGCTCCGCGTGGTCTTGGCTACGTAGTCGTCCTACGAAGCAATGTCTCCCTGCATACCTTACGGATATCGGGTCGACCGATCATAAACTTAGCAACTAGAGGCGAGGGCTGAACGGACTCGTGACTAGATGCGCGATGAGGTGCATCAAGACTCGACTAGCCCTTCTCGGACCACGATTTCGTCGCCTTCTACATATATCTCCAGACGACTTGAATCAATGCTATCTTCATTCATTCTTTCCTCTGATCATTGAAGGCGTTGCCCTTTCTTTGTTACTGTCAATCTTTTGGTAGCATTTGCAGCGGCCATGCTTATCCTCCATGCGCTCGTTTTGTTCATTGCAGCAGTAGCTGCTATCCCTGCTGCACAGATTACTCCGGCTCCCTTCGCACAAGGTGTTGAAGGGCGAGGGTTGCTGTCCAACATCTATAATAATGTGAACAGCCTGGTCAACGGAGTTCTGGGCATTACTTCTTCCACCACCACATCCACCAAACGCAGCAGCACTTCTTCGACGAAGACAAGCTCCACCAAAATCGCTACAAACACTGATTTCGTAGTCACCAAGGACGCTGTCAGTACAATATCAAGCACCAGCACGGCATCTCTTAGCACAGCTTTGAGGAGCTCAGTAACAACCACACGATCAATTGCCACCTCCGCAGCAACGCCTTCAGCGACAGGCTCAGTTTGCTCGGGTAACACGGCCGATGATCGAAGCGTATGGTGTGACTACAGCATCGACACAGATTGGTACTCTGAAGCTCCAGATACTGGGGTAACAGTAGAGGTACGTTCCTCCGACCTGATAGGCGATGATCTGCATGGAAAATGGGAGGCTGACAGCTACAACAGTATTGGCTCGATGTGACTAATGTTACGCTGGCACCGGATGGAGTCGAGCGCCTGGTCTTGGCTGTGAACGGAACCGTACCTGGACCCACTATTGAAGCTAACTGGGTACGTCCCTGCAATCTTTCGCAAGCTTGACGGAGGGGTTCCTGCGAACTTAGCAGACTTACTAATCTCACCACAGGGTGATACTGTAAGGATTCATGTCCGTAACAGTCTGACGAACAATGGCACTGGCATTCATTGGCATGGCATCAGGCAGAATTATACCTTTCAGGAGGACGGTGTCCCTTCTATAACTCAGTGTCCGATTGCAGTAAGTGATCACTTGTCTACATCAAGTACTGGTATCGTTCTCTAACAAGATTTTAGCCTGGAGACTCTCTGACCTACACCTGGAAGGCGACACAATATGGGACGAGTTGGTATCATTCGCACTACTCACTTCAAGCATGGGAGGGCGTCTTCGGACCAATCGTCATACACGGCCCAGCAACAGCAGACTACGATGAAGAACTTGACACCATCATGCTGACCGACTGGGGCCACGAGACTGTCGACTCGCAGTATACATACGCTCAGGTCGTTGGGCCCCCGCTCATGGACACTGCGCTCATCAATGGGATGAATGTTTGGGAGGGTGCGGGCTCTCGCTACGAGGCTAACTTTGAGAATGGCAAGAAGTATCGTCTCCGTCTAATCAATAGCGCCATCGACACCTACTTCAAGTTCTCCATCGACAACCACACGATGACCGTTATTGCTAATGACTTCGTCCCTATCGTGCCCTTCGAGACTGACGTTCTGACCATCACTATGGGTATGTATTCCCGACCTACCATCGTTGCACACTGTTGATGTAATGTAGGGCAACGCTACGACATCATCGTCGAAGCCAATGATGGTGTTGCCGGCGTTGGCGACTACTGGATGCGCGCCATCCCCCAACTCGCCTGCTCTAACAACAACAATCCCGACGACGTCCGCGCAATCATCCGATACGACTCTTCTTCTACTGCAACACCCTCGACCTCCGCTTGGAATCAGACCGACGCATGCGAAGACGTTCCTCTCGCCTCTCTCGTCCCACACCTTTCGCAATCGGTCTCCGACCCTACCGGCGAGAATCTCGATGTCGCAGTCAGCACGAACGAAGATAGTTTGTTCAGATGGCAGATTGGACCGACTAGTATGCAAGTCCAATGGGGCGAGCCAAGTATCGTCAAGATATGGGAAGGCAACGCGACATTCGAGAACGATGAATGCGTTTACCAGCTCCCCGATGCGAACAAATGGATGTACTGGGTGATTGAAACCGACATCCCTGTCCCACACCCAATCCATCTCCACGGTCACGACTTCTTCATCCTCGCATCTGCCGAGTCGGCGAGCTATGATAGCTCGGTGACGCTGAACTTAGATAACCCGCCTAGAAGGGACGTGGCGTCTCTTCCTGCTTCTGGGTATCTGGTTATTTCTTTCTTGACGGATAATCCGGGGGCGTGGTTGATGCATTGTCATATCGGGTGGCACACTAGTGAAGGGCTGGCGCTGCAGTTTGTGGAGAGGGAGAGTGAGGTTCCTGCGCTGGTTGATTATCAGGCGGCTAATGCGACGTGTGCGAAGTGGGATGAGTGGGCGAACACTATTGGTATTGAGGAGGAAGATTCAGGAGTATGAGCCATTCCCGGCCTGTGAAGTCTAGCTCTACGAATTCGATTGGGAGAAGCAGAGTTGTGAAGATGCGGAAGAGAAACGGATCTGGGCGCAGGAAAAGATCTTGATGAAACTAAACCCCGCGCTGAAGCGGCTCTGAAGATATACAAAACACGTAATAAGCTATATTTTAGGCCTGAAGTCCTCCTGGCTTCGTGAAACGCTTGTCTGCCATGAAGATCTCCAGCCTCGTATTCAGCCATCCAGACCAGATTGATTAGTCATACCCTATTCCCATATATCGCACCCCGACCCTCACTCCTTAGCCCACTATCCTTTTTAACTACCCCAATCCGACCATTCAACACCAGACCCACCATGTCCACACCCACAGCGCCCACCAACCCCATCCTCACCGCACATCTCCGCATCGCGCGTCCCACTCCCTCGATCTCCGCCCTCCTCCCCTTCTACATCGACGGCCTAGGCTTCGAGATCCTCTCCTCCTTCAAAGCACACAACGGCTACGACGGCGTCATCCTCGGCCACCCATCCCTACCCTACCATCTAGAATTCACCACAGAAGAAGGGATGAAAGCCGAAGAAGGCAGGGCGCCGAGTAAGGACAACCTGGTACATCTTCACTATCCTCTAATCCCATGTTCTTGCTAAGATGCTTCTAAAAGTTGGTTTTCTACATCCCAGATGAGACCGAATGGGGACGAGCTTGTGTACGGATGGACGCAGTGCCGCTAGATGACTTAGGAGGAGAGCAAGTCAAAGCTAGGAATAGTGAGAATTCGTGGTGGGATGGTGAAGCTGGGACGGGGCCGAAGGGGACGAAGGGTCGGACTTTTGAGGATGCTGATGGGTGGAGGGTTGTGCTGTTCTGTGGGGTGTGGAGGAAGTGAGGATATGTAGTGTGGAGACGAGAAGGAATTGAAAGGGAGTATTCGGCGTGGGCGGACAGTTGGGCATGCATAATTAACCAAGGAAGGAAGACCCAGAGACGAAACTCAGCCGTGGAGACGAGTAAGAAAGAGATATCAGAAAGCAGTTCTTCGTAAAGGTAGGTAAATTAGCTTCAAGAGATTAACGGTAAAGGGTATTTACAATATGTATTCGGCCGTCGCTCATGAAGTAGCTGCAAATGCAACTCGTCGAGATGCATGCATGCAGCATAAAAAACGCCGAAACGCTCACCCTTCGTCTAGATCCCATATTCGACTCCTCAAGTACCCTCTCTGAAGCCGGTTAAGATAGACACAGGTAACGAACGATGAGAGCCGAAAAATCAAGTTGCGGGGGGTTTACGTCCGCAGATCACGTAGATCCAGAACCACATCCTCGAGCCATTGGGCCCACTGAATTCCCGTTCGACATCCTTGACCCCCTCTTCTACTTCCTTCTCGTTGTGCCCAGTCTCACGACCCAGCTTGCGCATCACCGGGCCATAAGTGACGGGCGAATGCTTGTTCACGTAGCGACCAAAGGCGGCTGCCTCGGGTGATAGGCCAGGCCATACACCAGTTGGCGATACGTAACGTCGAATACGAATGTCGGTCAGTCCAGCCTTCAGCATATGGGAAGCGATTTTTGAGCCGGCGAACGGATTGAGGGACTTGGCTGCCAAGAGTGAACCGAGCATGAGACTCCAGAATGGCATCGTCCGATATGCCTGTGAGGGATGGGAGAGGCCGTCAGGGTCGGACAGAGGCAGGTCGTGTGCAGTGAAAGTCTCCGGAGGAGCTGCGGGAGAGGTAGGCAAAGGTGCGCGATACCAATGGTAGTCGGCTTCTTGCATTTCAATCCAAGCGCCAGGTTTCGCTAGTGCGGCTGTTCGGTCGACATACGCCTGCCAGTCCGTGATACCATACGTCAACAATCTCGAGAAAAGGTAGTCGTACGATCCCAGCAAGAAGCGCGGATCCGGCGGTTTCTTTTCGACAATGGCATTGAAGTCGCCTTGTATGTATCCCAGATTCGGTAACCTGGTCCTCAAGTGCTCTGGTACCGGCGACAAGTCAATCCCATACACCTTGGTTGACGGGTATGCTGAGGCGATGGTGTGTGTCGCAGCACCGGTTCCACATCCGATATCCAGCGCATTCGCAATCGAATGTGATATTGGAGCGTGAACGAGTTTCCCTCCCATCAACCCGGACAAGAGTTCATGTTGTTGTTCCAAGCGCTGGTGCTCGAGATTACTGTCCCGGTTATCAGGTCATTCGCTTCCTCCAATAGCAGGGATCAAAGATACGCCCCACTTACTCATTTGGCAGCGCGTACGCCGCGGTTGTCTCATGGTACTTCCTGCCCTCGAACACAGCAGCCGCGCCCGTAGAACTCAGCGTAGCCATTGCAACGAGCGCACCGAAGGCCGGGTATTGGGGAAGAAGTTGAGGGTGGGTACCTGGCAATGGGTACAGTTAAAGTTCCTAGGGGTTTATTGGTAGCCGGAAGCACTTGGCCGTAAGGGGAACACCACCCCTGGTACCTAGCACGTGATGGGGATAGCCGACGTTGTTAACGCGTAAAACCCGCGGGCTGTCCGAGGCTAGATTGTGATGGACAGCTTGTCGCCGTGTCGGAGTGTCGAAGGCGCGAAGTAGACGGACGAAGTTTGCTGCGTCGGCGGAAGGCACTGTAAACAAAGAGCAGGCAGGTACGGCTACGCCGCAAACGGAGATTGCGGTCACGTCCTATGCCCTCGCGGTATAGAAAGCGTGAAGACGCCTTCTTTGCCCATTGCCAATTCCATTGTATCGATGGGCAATCCACGCGAGAGTCCGCCCAGGTGTCCACTCGCCGTTCACTCATGAAGCTCGGCAGCACTCTGAGTCGCAACGGCCTCGACCGTGATAAGACTCGCGTAGCGATATACACAGGCAAATGCCACAGCATTGACATGCGAGCTACCACATCTTGCCCGGAGTGCATCCGACCATGCTGCTTCGGCTTAGCGATGGGAGAGAATGCGGGTGAACTCGCCAAAAGCGAGGAAATTTAGCGAAGTCCCATTGTGCCTGGACTTGATACGGCAAAAGCGGACGGGGAACATTGAGTTGGATCGAGAATCAGAGGCGACTCTGCAGAGGGACTGAACTCGGCCAGAGGAAAAGTCTGATTGAAGCAGGGGAACTTTTGAGTGCTCGGTCCCTTCTGTTACCTCTTGTGAGGACGATGGGTGGGAAACGACTGCGCGGCCAGGAACCAGTGCTCGGCTTCTCGGAACTTTCGCGTCTAGCTCGCATCTAGCCAAGCTAGATCGAATGCAGCTTAGCATACCCAGCGCCAGCCTAGGACGCTGGAGGTGGCGTCATGATCGAACCACCAGCATTCTGTGAGTGCACGCGCAGAACGTCGAGATTCGCAGTCACCCCATGAGTAGCCATCATTATACCACAAGACTGTAGCAATCTGGGCTTTCCCATGCGTCACAATGGATCAGGTGAGCCATGGGAACGCCCGCGTCCGAAGCGTTTGTCTCGAGACTGCAGCAACAGCTATCAGACCATGCCAGCGCGTGCGCTCTTTAAAAGAGCTTGCGCCGTCCCTTTGTGAGGGCCCGCAGCACTTCACTCCAACGCCAATTGACTACGTCAAGCTTCCCTAAGCTTCCCTATTGCATCAATTACCCTGCTCCGATCCGCCCACTTCCGACGGGAGATAGCCCACTAGCTGTGAGGGCTTCCGTCATACTTGTACCGGTCCCTCAACATCTCTAGAGATTCCAAAATTTTGGAGTGTCTTTCACTTGACACCTTCGCCATGGCTCCACACAGCGAAGCCGACGTGAGCGCCGATCTGGACAATATGAGTATCTCTGCTTTCGGCAAAGCGAGGTCGACAGTGGTTGGAAAACCGCTCAGCGATGAGGAGGTTCGCAAGATGACAGAGTACTTCCATGCGACACTGTATCTTTGCTTAGGAATGATCTATCTGAAGGAGAATCCGCTTCTTCGCGAACCTTTAAACCTGGCTCACTTCAAGCGACGACTACTAGGCCATTGGGGCTCAGACGCTGGCCAGGTAAGTACTCTTATCCTATTGAAGGCTTGAGCCTTCATGAGATGAGCAGAGAAACTAGAACGCTTAGTAACAGGATCTTCCAGAGCTTCACATACATCCACATGAATCGCCTCATCAAGAAATACGACCTCGATGCTATCTTCATATCTGGTCCTGGTCACGGCGCGCCAGCCGTCCTCTCCAACAGCTATCTCGAGGGCGTCTACTCCGAAGTATATCCAGACAAGAGCGAAGATGTCGTCGGGATGAAGCGCTTCTTCAAACAATTCTCTTTCCCAGGTGGGATCGGCTCACACGCGACCCCAGAAACTCCTGGCAGTCTCCATGAAGGAGGCGAGCTGGGTTATTCAATCTCGCACGCCTTTGGAGCTGTCTTCGATCACCCTGACTTGATTGCACTTACAATGGTTGGCGATGGTGAATCGGAGACAGGTCCTCTTGCAACCAGCTGGCACTCGACAAAGTTTCTGAATCCCATCACTGATGGTGCAGTGCTTCCAGTCCTCCACCTCAATGGCTACAAAGTGAGTCTGAGAGATCTTATCGCCAAATAAGCTAGCTGACCGATTCCCAGATCAACAATCCGACGGTGTTAGCTCGTGTCAGCCACAAAGAGCTCGAAGCCCTTTTCGTCGGTTACGGTTGGACACCCTACTTTGTCGAAGGTAGCGACATACCTACCATGCATCAAGCCATGGCAAGCACAATGGAGAAATGTATCACGGAAATCCGGGAATACCAGAAGAAAGCCCGCGACTCTGGCAAGGCGTTCCGACCACGATGGCCAATGATTGTCCTTCGCACGCCGAAGGGATGGACTGGTCCTCGCAAGCTCAACGGTCACTATCTCGAAGGTTTCTGGCGCTCCCACCAAGTCCCGATTACAAACGTTCTGACAGACAAGACTGCAATGAAGCAGCTCGAGGATTGGATGCACAGCTATGCCCCCGAGAAGATATTCAACGAGAATGGTGCGCTCATTCCTGAGCTTAAAGAGCTGGCTCCAAAGGGGATCAGGAGGATGTCCGCGAACCCTGTCGCTAACGGTGGCATCCTGCGCCGCAAGCTTCACCTCCCTGATTTTCGGGAATATGCAGCCGAGGTAAGGAAGAGTGGTGTCACCAAAGTTGGCAGCATGGCTCTATTCGCTGAGTTCTTGAGAGACGTCGTTAAGGATAACCCCAATCATTTCCGTGTTTTCGGTCCAGACGAGACAGAATCGAACAAGCTCTCTGCGATCTACCAAGCTGGCAAGAAGGTCTGGATGGGCGATTACTTTGATGAAGATGCAGACGGCGGCAATTTAGCGTTTGAGGGAAGAGTCATGGAGATGCTTTCCGAGCACACTGTCGAAGGTTGGCTTGAGGGCTATATCCTCTCTGGCCGCCACGGCCTCCTCAACAGCTACGAGCCCTTCATTCACATTATCGATTCGATGGTCAACCAACACTGCAAATGGCTCGAAAAGTGTCTCGAAGTCGAATGGCGCGTCAAAGTCGCCTCGCTCA
This sequence comes from Lophiotrema nucula, assembly GCA_010015825.1. Classification (NCBI taxonomy): domain Eukaryota; kingdom Fungi; phylum Ascomycota; class Dothideomycetes; order Pleosporales; family Lophiotremataceae; genus Lophiotrema; species Lophiotrema nucula. The sequence goes on along the minus strand of ML977323.1, from coordinate 283,029 downwards.
ACATCCTCCTCACCGCTACCGTATGGCGCCAAGACCACAACGGATTCACACACCAAGATCCGGGTTTCCTGGATGTGGTTTGCAACAAGAGCCCTGATGTTGTGAGAATATATCTCCCGCCTGACGCGAACTGTCTTCTGAGTACGATGAACCATTGCTTGAGGAGTGCGAACTACGTGAACGTCATCGTTGCAGATAAACAAGACCATCTCCAATTCCTGAACATGGAACAAGCCATCGAACACTGCACAAAAGGCGCCGGGATCTGGGACTGGGCGTCCAACGACCAAGGTCAAGAGCCCGACCTCGTCATGGCATCTTGCGGTGACGTCTCCACCCACGAATCGCTCGCTGCGACAGCTCTCCTGCGCAAACACCTCCCAGATCTGAAGATTCGCTTCGTCAACGTCGTCGATCTATTCAAGCTCATCCCAGAGAGAGAGCATACTCATGGACTGAGCGATCACGAGTATCGGGCCCTCTTCACAGAAAACAAACCCGTCATCTTCAACTTCCACTCCTACCCCTGGCTCGTCCACCGCTTGACATACAAGCGCACAGGCCAGAACAATCTTCATGTTCGTGGCTACAAGGAGAAGGGCAACATAGACACTCCTTTGGAGCTAGCAATCAGGAATGGAACGGACAGATTCACCTTGGCCATCGACGCGATCGACAGACTCCCGGTCTTGGGGAACAAGGGAGCTGCTGCGAGGGAATCTTTGTTGAATGAGCAAATCACGGCGAAGAACTACGCTTATCATGAGGGTATGGATCCGGAGGATCTGACGAACTGGTCGTGGCCTTACTGAAACCTTGCATATGGCGCTCTGGATGATTCAAGCTAGAGAGTCTGGAGCTACCGTGGGATCTCTTCTTTCTTCATGTTTAGAAGCTTCTTTTGGCAATGTAATGATCAATAAGTATAATAAAAGAGCTTGCGAGGCTTCGAAAATGGATAATTGGACGATTCCTCTACTTGCAAGGGTGCACAACGCGGACGCGTTGAACGCTTGGTCCGTGCTGCACCCATTCTCCATGCAGTCGACGTCCACCTTACCTCTAGCCTTCGACTGCACACTCCCTTCGTTTCAATCCAACATCCCACTTCCGTTATTGCGAGCTGTTCGCGTCCTCACGTGTCCTCGTAACATCTGGTCGTCGGGAGGGCGCTTACTTGTTGCCGATCAACACCCATATCCGTCATCGTCCATTGCGCAAAGAGGGTTGCAGATGTCGTGCTCGCGACTAACCACCACCTTGTCGACGAACTGCCAACCCCACATCCTGCTTCCACGCCAATGAACGGCACCCGTGTGGCACTTCTTATGTCGTCACTTAGGTTCTTCAAGCATCGGTGGCTGCCTTGGGCGGCCGTTTGGCTTGAAGAGACGTTATATCCGTTACATCGCTACCAAAACCATTCCCGGAGGTGGATGCGACGTGTTCCCGGTGCTTGGGAGATCTGAGAGATTGTGAACCGGTAGTTGTCCGCGGGCTTGGTATAGGGCCCAACTCGCGTTCTTGAATTGTTGTAAAAGTTCCTTGTAGTCGCCTTCCTCGCTGTCTTGCGTTTCGACCGATTTCCTCCCCCATATTATTGTAGCAAGGCTTTTCTTGAGCCAAGCGTCAATCAAAATGGCCCTTAACGACAAGGAGATTGAAGAGATACGGCCGTCACCACCGTTATCGTCAGCAGCGTCATCCAACCTCGACGATGCCTACGAAACTTACAAGCAAGGCGAGGGTGTTGCAATTGACCCTGCAGAAGCGAAGAAAGTCTTGAGGAAGATCGACATGAGAATTGTACCAATTCTCTTTTTCACGTATCTGTTACAGTACTTAGACAAAAACGGCATCAACTATGCGAGTGCATATGGGTTGAGGACAGCGACACACCTTGTGGGACAGGATTTCTCATGGTTGAGTTCGATCTTCTATTTTGGATACCTGCTTGGACAATTCCCGGCTGGTTATCTGATGCAGAGGTTGCCTGTTGCCAAATTCCTGGGATTTGCTACGCTCGGTTTGTTTCTCTGACGATGCATTGTACTGGAACTTGAATGCTAACAAATTTAGGCTGGGGTATCATTTTGATGACGACGCCAGCTTGTGTAAATTTTGGCGGCATGGCAACAAATCGATTCTTCCTAGGTCTTCTCGAAGCGACGGTCAATCCCGGTTTCGTACTGATCATGAGCATGTGGTACACATCGGCTGAACAACCTCTTCGACTCGAGTCCTACTACTGTACGAACGGTATCGCAACCATGTTTGGCGGTCTTATCGGCTATGCTATCGGTCATATCACTACCGGCCTTCCGAAATGGATGTACGTCTTCCTCATCTTTGGAAGCTGCAGTACCGCTATGGGCATTGTTACACTCATCTTACTCCCCGACCTACCTTCAACAGCAAAATTCCTGACCGTACGCGAACGTGCTATTGCCGTGGATCGCGTCGCTGGAAACCGTCAAGGCGTCAAGAACCGACACTTTAAGAAGCACCAAGCTTGGCAGACCTTGTATGATCCAAAGACGTGGATTCTCTTTATCATGGCCACTGGTGCGCAGATTCCGAACTCGGCGCTGACGAGTTTCGCGAGTATCATCATCGACTCATTCGGTTTCGATACACTAGGGTCGCAGTATCTGCAAATTCCCGGAGGAGCAGTACAATTCTTGTCCTTGCTTGCTGGTGGATTCATCTGTACTCATTGGCCAAACTCGAGGTGTATCACAATGACAGTCGCCAACCTGATTTGCATCTTGGGCGCCGGGTTGCTCGTCGGACTACCTCAGCACAGCAAGTGGGGACGACTGGTCGCGCTGTGGCTCTGCTACTTCCAAGGACTCGGATTCAGCATCAGCCTGACGATCATCAGCTCGAATATTGCAGGCTACACGAAGAAGCAGCTTACTGGTGCGGTGCTTTTCACTGGATACTGTGTCGGCAATATCATCGGACCGCAGACGTTCAAGGACAGCGAGAAACCAGGGTATCACAGTGCTTATATTGCGTATGTTTACTTCACTCAAGATTACCTCAGGAATATGCTAAACTTCTGATGATAGGATGCTGATCGGTTATTGTATCAAGCTCCTCATGGTTCTAATTCTCTTCGCGTACATGTGGTCTGTCAACAAGAAGCGGGATCGGGATTCGGCGAATGGGATCCAAGGGCTCACAGAGGAGGAGGAGAAGGAAGCTATTGAGCAGGGTATGCATGATGTCACTGAGATTGATAACAAGGGGTTCAGATACATCCTCTAGAGCTGTAGCTAGTAAGGAAACAGGTCCCCTGTGGTCACATATGCCAAAGTTCGTTTATGCTAACGATTGTCTTACTTGAATCGTGTTGAGTTTTGTCCATATTCCCTCCCGCGCCATCATTCTCGCAGGTACCACATATCCATCATACGTCGACGACGTTCACGAGCATAATACTCATCCATATCCTGCGTTCGCTGCTCCTTCTGGCGCTCTTCCCTGTGGCGATCGCAACGTCCGTTCCGCCGCTCAATAACATCCGGGATGAGGATGTCGCACTTATGACCCGCGCGACGTTCCCAGCAGAGTTCTAAGGTCCCCAGGGATCGCTCGCAGGCGCATCCTGTGAAGCTTACGCGTTGGTCGTAGCACATGATAATGAGTCGATGGAGGCTGAATATTATAATGTTTCGGAAGTTCAGAGAAAGAATATCCATGTTGGAGGGCTTATAAGAAGTGTCAGAAGAATGGAATAACTGCGATGCTGTGTTGGCGTGGAAAGCTGTGTAGGTTGGCTATGGCGTGTATGGACAAGCCCTGTTTCACAAATGCATATACTTACTGTGAAGTTCTAGTAATAAATTGTAGGTATGAAACGGTACTCCCGGAGTAGGGATGTAGATATGGGGAGCAATTAAATGCTGATTTACTACAAAGGTGGGACCTGATATTGCTACCTGAAGCGCTCCTATAAGAGTAATCCACATGATATCTGTACCACCTCTCCAGCACAGGAAGAGTTTGTTTGTCCAGCCCATCTCGTTCATTGATGTGAGATTGCAGAGTCGATGGAGGTTGATGCTAGGCTTGATAGGGTTAGTGTGGCGACTTCTCGGGGCGCGAACCTCATCTTCGATATGGGCTTCAGTCCTTCACTCCATCACCATCATGCGTTCTCAGAGAGTTCTCCATCATGATGCATCATTGTTCGAGAGTTTGTGTCAGGTAGATACCCATTCTGTCCCTTCAAAACCTACAGGACCTAGCTGTTTAGTGCTCGTAGGAATTGGACACTGCAACAGTCTCAATGGATCTATCACCATGCTCCCAGGCTGGAAGTTGGAAAGTAGCCTGCTGTTATCTCGGCATTCATTCCTTATCGCTTCAGTGCCTTTTGCAATGCATCCATTTCCGCTTCTGCGACTATGCTTGTCGCCATGTTCTTGTAGGCTGACTCAGGAAACTGCATTGTGTCTTTAGACGACCAAGGCATCGAGCGTCAATGCCTCTACTCACCTTTGCGTCTGGGCTCAATCTATGGGATCTATCTCGAGGTGTTGAAGAGATGGGTACCGGTATTGTAGAGTCACGTCGCGGAGGATCCGATCTGTGCGGCTCCGTGCTGCACAGTCGACAGATTGAGTCACCGCGTCGACCTGTTTCGCACACTGCATCCTTCAATCGCTAAGCCGTCACCATTTATCTCTACGTTACATCTTTTTCAAGGAAATCTGCAGGAGAAGTATGTGAGAAAATTTGGTTTCGTCAATATACAGCGCCGCCGAGCTTCCAACAGAGCGATACGCGACTAGCTTTCCGGCGCGTTTGCTTCTTCCACGCAAACGTGCTAAAGATTTCGATCTCTGTATCTTGAAGTAGTGGGTTCTTCTGAGCGAGCATTGATTGTCATACCTATGTTCATGTCTACAGCGGTGTGGCGGACTGCATCGATATAGCGAATAGTAAGAGTCACGAGCACCATCAGCTCAAATCTTCTATTCGTTTGTACGCACGCATAGAATGTCTTTCACTAGCTTTTTCTCCGGGAAAACTCTCCTCCCACATTCTCACTTGCAGAAGTTCTCCGCGAAGTTTCTCACTCAACAACACCAGAGGCCAATTGAATCTTCCGCTCCCATAGGTCCTGACTCTTAGCGGCTCTAATCCTCCAGCTTAGCATGAAGACTAATCTTCTTGCGCTCCTTGCGCTCCTTGCCTTCTCCGCTGCAGTATACGCCTGGCTTCCCCAAGACCGGGCTTCTCTGTACAACACCCCATCCACCAAGATCCGCGGTGTCAATCTCGGCTCCCTCTTCATCATCGAGCCATGGATGGCACCACAAGAATGGAAGGAAATGGGCTGCAAAGACACTCACGCCGAAGATGAGTGTGTCGCTAAGCTAGGACAAAATGTCGCAAACGCAGCCTTCCAGCAACACTGGGAGACGTACATCACCGCAGATGATCTGGATAGAATGAAGACGTATGGACTGAATACGATCCGTGTCCCTGTCGGCTTCTGGATCGTTGAGGATCTCGTCAAGAGGGACATCGAACATTTCCCGCAAGGAGGTATGGTGTACCTGGACAGGCTGGTGGACTGGGCTGCTCAGAGGGGTATTTTTGTTATCCTGGACCTCCATGGTGCGCCAGGAGCTCAGTCAGACAACCCTTTTACTGGATACGTACGTTGACTCTTCTAGTCATTTCCACTCAACTTATAACTAATACCCAATTCAGAACTCTCGACGGACTAGCTTCTTCACAGAGCAGAACTACCAACGCGCCACCTCCTTCCTTGCCAACTTAACTCATCGCATACACAGCAACGATATCTATCGCACGACAGGTATGATCGAAGTCCTCAATGAGCCAGAAAGGCATCACGATGATGGAAACGACAATCTCTTGAATTTTTACGCAGCTGCGAACAAAATGATACGGGACATCGAAAACGAAAAGAACATTCCGAAGGAACAGCGCCTTACTATACAATACATGGATGCATCATGGGGTGCTGGAGATCCAAAGAGTGTTATGAAGAATGAAGCAGGTATGAAATCGTCTTCCACACTCCTTGCCATAGCTCAAGGTCGCACTGCAAATACAAGTGATATGACCGCATATCTTGACACTCTGCTGACTATAGACCAGGTATAGCATACGACAACCACCGCTACCTGAAATGGGCCTGGCTCGACTCGCACACCAAAGCTTCCTACCACGCCACCTCGTGTAACGACAGCTTCAACTCCACCTTGATTCCCCTGGTCATTGGCGAATGGAGCCTAAGCGTCAAGGATGAGAAGCAGGGGTCGGAGGAGTTCAACCCAGAAATTTGGTCGAACCGGGCTTGGTACAAACAGTGGTGGGCTGCGCAGATCCAAGCGTACGAGAAGCAGGCAGGTTGGATTTTCTGGAGCTGGAAGGCTGAGGGAGATTGGCGATGGAGTTATAAGAATGCTACTGAGGTGGGGGTTATCCCTACGGACCCGAATGCCGCATACTGGCTTGCGCAGTGTTGACGGAAAGAGATATGAGGCATGGAATAACCGGATGGGCACGGTTAGAATAGAGGTTTCAGGTATTTAAAGCCCTAGAAAGGACCAGAGAGGCTGATCTCAGGCATTGGATCACTCTGGTTTTACGTCAAGAACACCACTTTCCCACCAGCCTTGTTCGACTCCATCAATGTATGCGCCTCCACAGCCTCGTCCAACTTGAACGTCTTGCCAATCGGTATCTTCAACTTCCCCTCCATCATGCCCTTCACCAACTCATTTAACGGCGTGTTCATGAAGTCGTCCGGGCCCCCGGAGTACGCAGTCAGGTACACACCAGTCGGGATATGTTCCATTGGGTTGAAGTTGTCATAACTCCATTTGTTGCCAACAATTCCCGTCATACAGACCACCCCGCCTTGTCGCACGGACTGAAGGGAGTCATCGAGAGTAGTGACGCCAATGAGCTCAAGCACCTTGTCAGCCCCGTTGGGCCAGACCTTACGGACTTCTTCCGCCACGCTGCCAGAGTCGACGACTACGATATCGGCGCCATAGTCCTTGAGCATCGCTTCTCGAGCTTTGCTGCGCGTTGTGCTCATCACCTCAACTCCCATGCTTTTTGCGATCGCAGAGGCTGCGAGACCGACACTCGTGGTTCCGCCTCTGACTAGCAGCTTCTCGCCTTTCTTGAGCTGTAGCGCAGTATGCAATGAACCGTAGGAAGTCTGAAGCATCTCAGGCGCCGCACCCAACATGTCCCAACCCACAATCTTACCAACATCGTCAATGTTGATGTCGAGCTTCTGCACCTGTCCCGCAGGCACAACGGTATACTCAGCGTACCCTCCATCAAACTGTCTTCCCATTCCTCCCATAGCCGTAGCAACAACATCGCCCTTCTTGAACTGGCTACTACCTGGCGCATCTTCAACGATACCGCAAGCCTCAATGCCGAGGACACGAGGGAACTGGAGGCCGGGAGAATGACCTTGCCGTGTGAAGAGCTCGGAGCGATTGAGTCCTGAAGCTTTGATTTTGATGAGCACTTGGCCTTCCTTTGCTGTGGGGATAGGTAGTTGTTCGATTTTGAGCACATCGGGGGGACCCGCGTCGCGCATAACTACTGCTTTCATGGTCGACATTCTGGCGAGTTGAGGTCTTTCAGGTGTGAGGTAAGAGTGGATAGTCGATCTAAGCGATGAGGTGACAATTGCTCGTTTGTAGCTCTGTATTTGTTGTAAGCCGAGGAGGTGAGACAGTAGATAAAGGAGTGTTACTGTTGCGATGGTGTATCTTGTGAAGCTAACGAACAACATGGTTCCCCACAGCCTTGGCTCGCCACCTCTTTATACCCTCATTTCAACCTTCAGAGCTCTAGTCGCTAGCTGAATCGCATCATTGGATAATGCGTCTGACCTGCATCTTCACGAACAAGTGTGCCTGAAGCTATCGGGGTTCCTTGTCGCTCATTGGTGCGATGATGTCAATTTCCGGAGGAGAGCTGAACGAGATACCCGAACCCGAGCTATCGTGACACAGCATCGCGGAATTAAGGGCCTGAAGCATGGTTAAGCTGTACGTAGATTTGTAATATGAGATAAGGCCGAAGAGTATAACAAGATTTGAGGGCGCACTTGGTTCATATAGAGGAATAAAAGGACGTGCGCAAGATAGTGGTGGTAAGATGATTGCGTGGCCTGTGCGTTTAGGGGAATTTTGGGACGTGCACGATGTAGGGCTAGAATTGAGTGGCTGCAGGATTCTGAAAGATCGGGACTCCTCCTCGCACGAGGTACCGACCATGAACAAAGACAGCCCCCACGAAACGATAGGATGAACTCTTTCAGGACAGTAGTTCTAGGTCGTGGCCGTTTGGCTGATGAAAAGTACGTTGAATCTAGTTCGCTATCCAGCTAACGCACCTACGAATTGCAATCAAGAATCGAGAGGAAAACGATCCAGGAACTTGAAAGTCTTCAAGCCTTCTGCCAGACTATCCACCAGCGCAGTCGCATCACTAACAGCATATACACCAGGTGTTCCTGGAACGAAGCTTGCAGCGCCGAGTGCCCGGCTTCCGGACCCGATTGCACCAATTGGCTTTCCCCATCGGTACGCGCTCTCCAGAATTTGAAGAGGCCTTCCAGCGGGATAGAGAGTCGAAAAGGTATTGCGGGTTGAGTTGCCGTAGGTAGGCGATGTAGTGGAATTGGCGTTTGCAAGATTTGATGATGCCGTGAATAGTGCAGCAGTGCCGTCGCCGACAACAATAGCATCAAAGTTTGACGCATCAGTCGCTGAGTAGGTTTGGTTTATACCATCACCCAAACTCTCCGAGACGACGACCAGGCCAACGTTCAACGCAGCCAATGATGCCTTGAATGAGATGAAGCTGGAGTTGGCTGCCGAGGCCGCGCTGTTAGATGTTAGGTATCCGACCTTGAGGCCATCGATCTTCAAGAGCGGGTCCCGTGCAACAGATACCCCTGTTGTGGTGTTGTCATGGTAGTATGTAGGATCAGCAGCCGGAGCAGTGAGACCCAAAGCTGATGCAACGCGTACAGCAACATCATGGCTGACGCGATTCAGTTGGATGAGTACGTTGTTCTTGACAACATTGCTCTTGAGCTGGCTCGTCTCGAAACGCATAGCATTAACAACCATCTGTTGCTCGGCAGGGAGCAGCGAGTTGAAGAAGAGGCGAGGCTGTGACCAGACATCGGCGAAGGTCGAAGAGACGGCGCGGAGGAGTTTCCCTGATCCCCCGCGATTGGGTGCTGTGAAGAAGCCATTGCCGACAGTTTGATTCGCTTGGCGTGGGGAGCCGTTGTTGAGCGTATTGGGAGAGTAAGCTGCAGTGTTGAGGGGAATGAACATCTGGGCTAGAGGAGAGTCAGCTATGTTGAATGACGTGTCAAATGATGACGCCAGCCGCATCTCGGAGCAGTGTCCAGTCAAACCAAAAGTAAGACTGCGTAAAGCAATATTCCGGACTCGTCTACACGCGTCGGAGGATATACCGTACAAACTCGCGCAACTGCACGACTTCTATGCCCTTTTTATTGATGGGGATGAGCTGAAGACACCCTGCCTCAGCCATCTAAAGACGTTATATTTCTCATTGGGCATAGAAGTTGTGCAATTGCGCGAATTTGTACGGTACGGTCTTCCTGTTCGATTTACGGGCAAAAGGGGATGGCGCGACTCACCTGCTCCGTCACGATTGTTGTTGTGCCATGGCACACGAGGTTGATTGATGGGGAGTTGTTCGAAATTTGGGCCGTTGTGACGATTGAGTTGTGTGTCAAGGTATGAGAAGAGACGTCCTTGGAGCAGAGGGTCGTCGGTGAAATCGATTCCTCTTACAATGTGCCCAGGCTGGTACTAGAATAAAAATGAGCTTGGTACCATTATCGAGGTGAGTGTTGAATTTACCATAACTTGCTCGGTTTCCGCAAAATAATTTCTTGGGTTCCTGTTCAACGTAAGTTTCCCCAGTGGGGTAAATGGAACGTATTCCTCAGGAACTATCTTTGTTGGATCGAGGAGATCGAAGCCGAAGCGTAACTGATCGCTTTCGTCCATAATTTGGGCTTCAAACTACAACAGACTCAAAGTTAGCATCTCAAAGCCAAGATTCTCAAATAGCGGAGCTCATACCTCGTATTCAGGATATAGACCGTTCTCAATAGAATCAAACAGATCCTGGCGATGGAAGTCGGCATTCTTCCCTGATGTGACTTGAGCTTCCTCCCACACGAGACTAGCTTTTCCTTGCAAGGTCCTGAACCGGAACTTGACCAGTTTGGTTTGGCCATCGTTCGTCACGAAACGGAAGGTGTGCACGCCCCAGCCATCCATATGGCGGTAAGAGCGTACAGTACCATGTCCGCTCATGGCCCAAAATAGGGTGTGCAGAGCGCTAGGGGTCTGGCTAAAGAAATCCCAAGCCGTATCGTGAGCTGTGGCTGCTTGAGGTATCTCACGATCTGGCATCGGCTTGACCGCGTGGATCAGATCTGGGAACAGGATCGCGTCTTGGATGAAAAACACGGGGATGTTGTTACCGACAATATCGAAATTGCCTTCGTCAGTGTAGAACCTTACTGCAAAGCCGTGCACATCTCGTACGGTGTCGGCAGAACCTCTGCTCCCTGCAACCGTTGAGAAGCGAATAAAGACGGGAGTTTGCTTTCCAGCTGCTCCTAGAAAAGAAGCTCCAGTGATGTTGGAAAAATCTCTATATGACTCGAATACCCCATGAGCGCCGGCACCTCTGGCGTGAACGGCTCTTTCAGGTACTCTCTCATGGTCTGCAAGCAGAGACGGGTCAGCATAATTCAATTCCAATTGCTTCGAACGAGACAGAAGCTAAAGTACATATCATAGCCTGCAGACAACATACGGCGCAGGAGTTGATTAGGCCAAGTTGCTGTACATACCAAAGTGCATTATCTGAACTAGTCAGTGGAGTTTGCAAATAAGAGCATAGGACACATACCTTTTGCCGAAAGATGAAGTCCTCGAGTAAGGTTGGACCCCGGTCCCCAGCACTCAAGCTATTTTGATCGGAGATTGGTCCGCCGACATCACTGGTTAGATAGGCATCGCTGTCGTCGATCTCATATTGTGCCATGAACTCATCAGTAGACACAGCATCTCGACGGACTGGAGGGTGATTGGCAGGAACATCCCGAGGTTCATTGTCCATATACGGGCATGCTGCATAGGTCAGTGCAGCCCAAGCTGCCACAATTCCAAGATGCACCATAATGGCGGAAGTATGGCAATGGTATTAAAATTTCACTCGGGGCGCTGCGCCTTTAAAGGATGCGAGGTGATATGTCAGGGAAAGGTACCCCCGCTCTCATTGTTCAACCGCACCCACCAGGTTGGGAGGGTCGTTATTTCTTACGCTAACATGAGATTCGTAATTTGATCAGCCGTTATATCGTCATAGAACGGATACGCCAATTTCGCCAAACCCCACTGCGGAAGATCAGGCCAGTACCCCGAAAACGGCTGTTTGATATGTAGGGCATGCCAACGTCCCGTCAGTGTCCAGTGATGGTGGTACGGTGCACCGCATCTAGGCGAGCTTTCATGTGGTGATATTGTGCGTCTGCCTCCTCGTGGTCCTGAATTTTGTTGACTGAAGCTGACAGATGGTTTGACCAAGTCTCACATGCTGGGGAGCCCAAAGATCTCTGAGTGCTTAGGGCAAAAGATTGGGATACATACTAGGAGAAGCATAGTCTCAGCGCTGCTCTCGAAGTCATCTACTTCAAAACCCACTTACTTGCAATGACAGTCTTCTGCAAGGTGCGGGTGGTAATGTAGCCCAAGTTACGCTACGAGAACCTGAAAGAACAGGGAAAGCTGCGCCGACGGGTAGCGCGTCGGACATAGAAGTGATGAGGATAGAAGTGTGAGCAACTTACGTGTGCCACCCGGCTTGGCATATGTGTGGCCAGCAGCAATCCAGGGAATGCAATTCCAAGGTCCGGAAATCTGCTGATTATGGAAGATGGAGGCCCAGATGCCAGACGTTAGTAATTCTGCAGTCGAGGATGGTCCGCTGCCAAGGCGAGGCGCCTTGCAGGCCATGTGCATGGGCATGGGTGGTACCTAGGTTGCGCAACCAGGTTGAGGCATGCACGTTTTGTTGATATAATCCTTGCTGTTCAACACGTTTACAGCCACACAGCTTTTCCAGAAAAGAAAAGCCGCAACGCAAAATAAATGTATGGAGTTATCTCCGTTCGCCAAGTGTCTTGGTGCGACGTACATACGCAGTACACGCAATTATTCCATGAGGCTTTTCTGATTTTCAGTGTTCTAAAATTGCCCTTATGATCGACGATGTTTGAAAGAGAGCACTCTCGCAATCTCAAAGCATGCAGGAAAGATGGGGGAGCCTGTCTCAGAAGACGCAGACGAATGAGGTCGAGGTGATTGAAAAGTAAAGTGGAGAGAAGTCAAGGCACCCGAGGCGCTTCAGTCGTGCCGATGTTTTTAAGTCCACGTGATGAGGCTAGTGCACGAGGGGGGCCAGCCGGCGGAAAGAAACTCTAACGTCTATCGTCGATATAGTATGCCGAGCATGCATCAATCTGATGCAGCTGTGAGATACGCATCCGTCAGCCAGGTCAGCTTTCTTCTTTGCGGACATGTTCCCAGGATACCCATCTTGTTAGCCCGGGAATATTCTTCTGATCTGTCACTGCTGACGCCCAATTCCAGATGAGATCTCGGAAGATCACACTATACCCGTCTGTTGAAAATTGCATTCTAATGTGATACATTCGCGTCGCGGTAGATGTTCTCTTCTCGTCTTCTCCTGCGTCGCTTCTATAAGTATCCTTGAACATTACGCTGTCTTTTTTCTCCGATCAAATATCGTGGCTATATAGCGGTCTAGACGGCCTGTGCCTTGTAAGCAACAGCACCCGATCTCCACAGCAATGCAAACTTGGTCTTCAGGCTCTACGCATCGCAGTCGGCGCAAAGGATGGTTTGGATGGACATTTCGATCGTCGCCTTGGGTCGTCCTGAGGCTCTCCGTCGAGTTCCCAGCGTGTCAATCGCCTCTCGCTGTCTGATATCTGTAGGTGCACTGTAAGCAATTTCAACTATCATCCTGGAGAAGAGAGCTTTTCTAGTCGTGCGGAGTGCATTCAGCATACCTTATCCTCTGTTCACCTACTCCTTATACCTTCAGATGAGCACACGGCATCCTGGCGCTTGCGGGTGAGATTACCTCCGTGCGAAGTTGCACATCATGGACCTGTGGGCTGAGATGCATCAGTTCTCCTGGTCACCATAATGGCAAGGCTTCCAGCCTGGATTAAACGCTCGAAACTCTTTGACTCTATCAGTTGTGGTAGCGAGCGAAGTCATCCAGCGAAGCTTCCTGAGAGCATAATGCCGTCGAGCAGATTCACAAGATCCCTGCAACGAATATACGAAAGGAGAAGCGTTGCTCTCTTTCGGCATGCGCTTCCAACCGCTAGGCTCATCATGGCTTCCCTCTGGCGTAAACCTTGGAATGACATCACCCTGCCGCGGGCGCTTAGATTGCGCGACTGCAATCGCATCCAAAGAACGCTCCAACTCTCCAGAACTTGAAACATATCCACCTTTCACTGTCCCCACTACCAGAACGCAGCGCCTACTGTTTCAAACACTCTGCCTGAGGACAAGCCTAGGTACTTCACAATTACTGGCTGCAATTTCCGCAACCGCCCATGTAAGGCTGCACGAACCCGGAAGGACGCGGTGCACGAAGAGATGCTAATAATGGGTGCGCGCAGAACGCAATATAAGCTCTAGAGAGGGCTCCGAAGACTGCTTTCACGATGTAAGCTGGTCTTCCATTTCTTCTTTTATCAACAGTTCCTTTTCAGCCTCGTCGCATCTTTTTAGCTTGCCTGCAACTGCATTATACCCTCTCCCTTCCACTTCAGTATCAGTTCCATTCTGCCGACAACACAATGCCTGGCTTCACGTACCCCACAAACCCTCCTCCTCCGCCTCCACCTCCACCTGCTTATCCAGGCCCTCCATCGCGGTCAAATTCAAGGGCACCTTCGCTTACTAGAATGCCATCACGTATTAGGAATCGATCTCTGTCCATTCGGTCCAAGAAGGATGGCTCTGGCGGCGGACTTTCGGAGAAGTCGGTGCCAAAGCACCGATTCACGATGGCATCGCTGCGTGGAATACAACAGCCTGATCTGTCCAAGAAGCTCTACAAGCTCATCAAGTCGGAGAACCACGCGATCGGTGCCTACGAGAGCGCGGGGCGTGAACGCATCTCCATTGCCCAGCAACTGTCCGAATGGGGCGAAGCTACTGGTGACGATGCAATCTCAGAAATCTCGGACAAGCTAGGAGTGTTGATGGCCGAGATTGCGGAACAAGAGGATATGTATGCGCAGTCGCTGGAGGAGTACAGGAGCGTCTTGAAGTCGATCCGCAACACGGAGAGCTCTGTGCAGCCTAGCCGTGACCACAAGCAGAAGGTATGGGAGCTACTAGCCATGTGGTTGGAAGGAAGGCTAATGACGTAACAGGTGTCCGACGAGATTGCCAAGTTGAAGTACAAGGAGCCACAGAGCACTAAGATTGTCCAGCTCGAGCAGGAACTCGTCAGAGCCGAGGCCCAGAGTCTGGTTGCTGAGGCACAGCTCACCAATATTGTATGCGTACCAGCCGTTCCCTGATAGCGCCTTGACTAACCAGCTCCTCAGACTCGTCAAAAGTTCAAGGAAGCCTTCGACATTCACTTCGCTGGCACTATCGAGCGCGCCGAGAAACAGATCATCTTGGCCAAGCAAGCTCGTCGCATGCTTAATCTGCTGGACGACACGCCTATTGTGCCTGGAGACCAGCACCCTGTGTTCAACGGCACCGAAGCCACACGACAGGTCCTTAACGAGGCCGAAGACGAGCTCCGAGCCTGGCAGCCTAATATCGAGCCTATCACTTCAAACGCAGGCTCCCTCGGTGCAGGTGCGATGCCTGGAGGCGCGTTGCCGTCAAACAACGGATACGGTAGCGAGGTGGGTCATCAAGATGCCAGCTTGCAAGAACATCCGGCGTATAGGGAGAAGAGTCGCAGCCGGAGCACGAGCGGCGACAGAGAACGACGGGTCGCTAGTGGCGGCTCGCTAGGCTCGAACGTCGGCGGCTCGGTACAGCCTCCATACCCGATGAGTGAGGTGGAGAGGCGCGAGATGGAGCAGGCAGGCCAGATCTGATTGCGGAGTACTCGAGACGGCCGGGCAGGTGATGAACTGTGAAGGAGGACCTAATGAGCTGCTTGTTACGAGTACATGTATTAATGACTCTCTGTGTTTGGACTGGAAGCTTATTGGATATCAATTTGACTCTTTCTTACGCGTTGCTGAACCATGGCTCCATAAGGACAGCGTGTCTTGAGTGTTGAGGCTAGTGAAGGGTATTGGTGCCTGGCGATGTCAAAGGAGATAAATAGTGAAGTGCCAGAAGCCAAAAGGCGGGACCAAAGATCGGTGTAGACGCTCGGACCACCCCCGCTAACACCAAGAACACATCTACATTGGAGCTCGACCGTCACGTTCAAATTCCAGCCAGCGCCCAGCGACACACTCCAGTTTCTGCATTCGAACTCGACCACGCCCTCCTCACAGCCCGCTTCTACTCTTCGTCCTCGGGCCGGACACCATGGCGGACCGCAAGAAGCACAGGGCCTACGTTGCGCCTGTTGGCTATACCCTCGGAGCCAACGCGCAGAATACGCAGGCATCGTTCGGCCAGCCCGCTGCTGCACAGTATGGAATGCCGCCCGCGCAGCCGGTGGGGTATCAACCGCCTGGGGGAGCTCCTGCCAGTCCTGCCGATCCTCTCGCGAACCAGTTCCAGCAGATGAATATTGGAGGGCAACCTGGACAGCCTGGAATTCCCCCACAACAAGCACCTCCGGGCGGCGCTGCTGTTGCAAGCAACCTGAATCAACTGTACCCTTCGTATGTGATATTAAGAGAAAGGGAGTAGGAAGCGCGGCTGATGGGAACTAGGGATCTACTCGGACAGCCGTTTACTGCGTTTGAGCTGTCGCAGCCGCCGCCGCCAATTGTTTTGCCTCCCAAGTCAGTCGTGTATCAGATGTGGGGAAAGAATATTTGTTGACACGTGCAGCACTTCGGCAACCCCATCGCCATATGCGAACGCGTACGTCAAGGCCCAATCCAGAAGAGGAATGGCCCGCTAATTGTAGCAGCGACCCCAAGTTCATTCGATCGACATTGAACTGCGTACCGACCACTCACTCGCTGCTGAAGAAGAGCAAGCTCCCGTTCGCCTTGGTTATCCAACCCTACACGTCTTTACACGACAGCGAAGATCCCGTGCCCGTGGTGTCCGATCAGATCATTAGCCGATGCAGGAGGTGTCGCGCATACATCAACAGTTTTGTCACTTTCTTGGACCATGGTGGGCAAATCATATACATAGGTTGCTTCAGGAAGGTTAGTTAACACCTCACAGGACATAGATGGCGATGCAACATGTGCAACCTGACGAACGATGTGCCTCAAGGCTTCGACTGGGACGCTCAGCGCCAGGCGTCAGTGGACCGATGGCAGCGCGCTGAGCTCAACTATGCAGTCTGCGAGTTTGTCGCACCTCAGGAGTACATGGTCCGCCCTCCACAGCCATTAGTTTACCTCTTCCTCCTCGATGTTAGCTATGCTTCTGTTACAAACGGACTTTTGGCAACGGCAGCTCGGACGATACTCGAGAGTTTGGACAGGATACCGAACGCCGATAGGAGAACCCGCGTTGGCTTTATGGCTGTGGACAGTTCTCTTCATTACTTCACAATCGGGAAGGACGGCAGCGAGCAGTCTGAGGCTGGTATGCTGGTAGTGTCAGATCTGGACGAGCCTTTCCTGCCAACGCCCCAGGATCTACTCGTCAGCCTCTCCGAATGCCGCACGAACATCGAAAATTTCCTTGCGAAGCTTCAGGGCATGTTCGCAGACACCCCGATCACTACTTCAGCCATGGGTAGTGCTCTACGCGCAGGCCACAAATTGATCTCGCCAGTTGGCGGAAAGTGTAAGTTGAAGATGGTGTCTTATACAAGTTCTAGAAACGTTGCTGACTTCGTACTTCCTTCTTTAGTGTGTGTGTTATCGAGCACCATTCCCAATGTGGGCTACGGCAAGCTTGATATGAGGGAAGACAAGAAGCTGTTAGGAACTAGCGGCGAAGCGAAACTTCTCGGAACAGCGAACAGCTTCTACAAGAGCTTCGCGGTTGAATGCTCAAAGAACCAGGTTTCGATCGACATGTTTCTCTTCTCTTCGCAGTACCAGGATGTTGCTACATTGAGCAACCTACCACGCTACACAGCGGGTCAGACTTACTTCTACCCTGGATTTAACGCCGCACGACCTGAAGATTCGATCAAATTCGCGACTGAATTCAGCGATTACTTGAGTGCGGAAGTTGGCCTTGAAGGAGTTCTTCGAGTGAGAAGTACAGTCGGACTAAGGATGGCTAATTTCTATGGCAACTTCTTCAACCGGTCATCAGATCTGTGTGCGCTTCCAACTGTTCCACGAGACCAAGCCTACGTTGTTGAAGTCGCCATTGATGAAACCATCACGAGGCCTTTCGTCTGCCTCCAAGCTGCGATCCTCCATACCACCTGCAATGGGGAGAGGCGAATCCGGGTTATGACTCTTGCGTTGCCCACGACGGAAACGCTCGCCAATATCTATGCCTCGGCGGACCCGATGGCGGTCACTACTTTTTACTCTCATAAGGTTAGAGTCTTGATACAAGTATCACTAAACCATGCTGACATTCTTTGTTAGGCTGTCGAGAGGGCCCTCGGAGGCTCCGGTGTCGAAGCCGCTCGAGACGCTTTACAAGCCAAATTGATCGAAATCCTGACTACTTACCGTAAGGAGCTCGCCGGAGGCGGCAGTGTAGGACTCCAACTTCCTACAAACCTACGCGCGCTCCCCTCTCTGTTCTTAGGCCTCATTAAGAACGTGGGGCTTAGGAAGAGCGCGCAGATTCCGTCAGATCTCAGGTCTGCGGCTCTCTGCCAGCTCAGCACGCTACCGTTGACTCTACTCATGCAATTCATTTGTAAGATCGTCCGCGTGCACCGTGTGAGACACTTGACTAACTGTACCCACAGATCCATCATTCTACTCACTGGTAAATCTTATCTATACGAAATCTCAAATGTTTGACATACTAATTGCTTGCAGCACGATATGCCCGATGACTGCGGCATTCCCGACCCACAGACCGGTGCAATCATGCTGCCGCAACCTCGTAACCTCTCATCACAACATATCGTCCCGTATGGCTTGTACCTCATCGATGACGGTGTGAACCAATTCCTCTGGGTTGGCAGAGACGCTGTTCCTGCCCTCCTCATGGATGTCTTCGGCACAGATGATAGGACGCAAATAAAACAGGGCAAAGCGACGCTTCCAGCCGTCGACAACGAGTTCTCCGAGCGGTTACGCGCCGTTGTTGAAAAGAGCCGAGACCACAAGTCGAAAGGTGTTGGCTCGATAATTCTGCCTACGCTTTACATCATCAAGGAGGACGGTGATCCGAGCTTGAAGCTTTGGGCGCAGACGATGCTGGTTGAAGATCGTGCGGATCAGGGATTGAGCTTGGCGCAGTGGATGGGCATGCTCAGGGATAAGGTATGTCCGAACCCGGAGGATGTGCCCTTGATTTTGTCCACGTGGCCAGATTGAAGTCATGGCTTGTAATGTTATGGTTGGCTAACTTACTTTTTGCTGTAGGTCGTTCAGTAGTTTGGAAATGAGATAAAACCTTTCTGGTTCTAGACGTCGGCTGCACAGGAAGCATGAGCTACTGGAAGGATTTCATGGGAGCAAGGAGCGGGATGTGGTGTATTGTTAGCGTCTCTATGCAAAGCAAAGCACTGACAGCGTAGTCAATGCAAGATAATCAAAAATCCCTTCTGCAGAAGCTGGATGTGTGAAAGCGGTGGAGTTCGCATCTCGCGTGTAGGTTCTGTTATCGTACACGTTGCACCACGAAGACCTGTATGTGCATGCAAGGCAGACGTCTGTAGGAGACCCGCAGGATCTCGACTTCAGGCAGACGTGCTTGCATGCCCATCCTGCGCTCCTATCTTTCGAGTCGCAGGAGCGGGGAGCGCTTCAGCTACTTGTCCTTTCACTAGGCAACCGCAAGACCATCCCTTGTACCTATTCTACTCACCTACTCAATCCTACGGTACTCGCCCCCAATCACACATGTGAATCAGACTCTACATCCCATTCACCTTTCTTATGTGAATGCTTCCGATGTCGCTGCACAGCGGCCCTGGAATGCGTGCCGTGCTACGTAGAAAGTTTATGCGTACGACATGGCCATCGGGTGCGCGCATGCTGTGTTGCGCGAGGCTGGCTTTTTTTTGGTGAGGTGGTACACAGGAAGATGAACTTGAGCTGAGCTTGATGCTGTGTGGTACAGAGCGAGGGGTCGAGGGAGACAACGCCGGCGAGTGCTGATTTGGTATGGATTGGGTGTTCGGGACTGTTATTGCTTGCATTGACCTTAGTCGTACACGTTGAAAGGATTCTGGCGAGACCGTAAAATAGGTTGATGTGCTACCTCAGTAAGGGGTCTTTAGTCATGCTCAACCATCCGTGGCATCCAAGGTTTCAATGTAAGGGTCATTAGAACAGCTTTGAGCGCATGCACTCAATCATTAAAATTGCGTGGATTCACATTCGTTCATTGTCAATAGAGTGAAGATTGAGTAAAGAAGGCATATCTCAAAGTATAAACACATAAGCGCTCCAAAACCCAATCCATCAGCCACCCATTACACTCCCTTGTCTCCCACGAACTAAGCCTTCCTCTTGAATAGCAATGGCCCCGAAATAGATAGATGAAGAACGCGCGTTGGAGAAAAGTAGCAGAACAAGCCGCAATCCACAAATAGAGGCCTAAAAGCCAACGCCCGCTCCCATGGTATATCCCTAGATGTAATCAATCTCTTCTCACCACCAGCTACCTTCCAAAACAAGATAAAATTGAACGGAAATCCATAGATGCGCATGCTTAAGCGATAGAGAGTCGTAACAACAATAGTGAGAAACGAGTATGAAATGCCGCTCGGGTATCCAAGGGTATCATCGCGCCGATAATAGAAGACCAAGTCCCGTGCGGCGGCTGGCTATAACACAAAGAAAATGTAAGCGTCATTCGAACATGGATAGCGTAACGGTAAAGAGATTCGTCAAGTTTATTGTATATCGTCGTAAGGTCGTGTCGAGGTGCAGGAAGGAGCTGAGGCGACAATGAGAGATGTGCATGTGTAAGAGAGTTCCGTAGATCGTATGAGTGTGAGAGGCATAAGAGACATGAGAGACATGTGAGCTGTTGAGTGACGGTAAGAGGTGAATGTCACTCAATCAGATCAAGGCCGGTTTCCAACAGCTTGTGACTCCCCAGTAGCAACAGCCACGAGAGCTTCAAGTCGTCTCATATCATTCGACCCAGGCTGGTGGAGAGGCTGCCCAAAAGTCGTTGGGCCTCCTTCTGGTTCCCGCTGCGGGTGATAGGTCGAAGTTGCCACGCCATGGTTGTGGAACTGCTGGTACTGGTATTGCAGAGGGTGAGGCCTTTCCATGATAGAAGCGCCCTGTCCCTGCTTGTGCTCGTCAATAGGAGCCCCTGGGGGATGCACTTCAACGAAACCATTACTGTGTCGAATCGCAGGGTGGTATTCGGCCATCGTAGTATTTGATGGGGTTGGTACACCTTCGCTGCTGCTAGAGTCTTCAGGCGATGTTCGTTGGACTACTCGGCCTGGCTGAGCGGGCATAGGCGACTGCAGAGGACCATTGTACCAGGCTTGACGTTTGTTCTTTCTCGGGGTTACAGGAGGGTCCTGAGACGTTCTCTGGGGCTCTCCCTGAGACACCTGAATCGGTTGAGGGGGGCCGGCACGTCGATGCTGTTCATAGTAGCTTGGGTGCGGGGCTGTAGTTGGTCGCGCTCCAGATGGCTGTCCATGGTTTCCTTGATACTGTAACCATTGCTCCCGAGGTGGATTTGGGCTGGCGATTTCAAGGCGATTAATGCCCTTCACAGTGGTGTCCCAAGAGATGCTTGTTCGTTTCTCGTGCAGAGGCGCAGCAGGCTCAAGCGATGCATGATACGTGACGGGACGAGTAGGTGTATCAACCTGCATGGGACTAGGTTCGCGGCGAGGTAATGCGGGTGGTGGTGGAGCATGGTCGAAACTCTCTATTCCAGGAAGTCTCATCGTTTGGGATGCTGCAGGCTGTGAGGTGTATGACGGGCGAGGAGCATCTGGGGTCTGGTAGTAGCCGAGCCCACTCGTAGCTGGCCGAGGACCAAGACCAGTGTAGGTGCCAGGGTGCCATGTTCGCCTTCTCCAATCTGCTTCTGCGGTCGAATCCCGTCGCGACTCTGAGAAATGCGACGCTGTTGGGCTGGCGAACAGACTGCTCTGCCCCGAGAACGTAGAAGATGTTGATGAAGGTAGCGGGGTAATGTATTGTCCGCTGAACTGGCCTGGAGGTCCAGTGAACGGATTGCCAGAAGAGGGAACAGATAATCGCCGTCCTGGTGTACGAGACCCTGCCCAGGTTAATGGTCTTGAAGAGGACACTGGTGACTGCAGGGCTGAGCCAAAGCGTCCAGGGCTACCAGTACCAGTTGAAAACGTCGCCGATGTCGGGGTCGTGGCATCTGTTGACTGCGCGTTGTAGTCTACAATTTGTGGGCCTGGGCTTCCCATCAATGGAGGATTGTATGCGTCCATGGTGTTCAGGGACAACCGCGCCCGTGCTCCTCCATCGCTTGCCATAGCTAAGGGTGGAGGCCGGCGTCTCACATCCTGAGGCTGGCTGACGCTGATACTCGAGGCGGTGGATGCAATGCTAGACGCCGACAGATTCCTGCTGTGTCCTCGACTGTGCCCTCCTTGGCTGCCTAACGTGTTAGCTCTAGAGCGGCTACCCGGAGGTCGCACGCGGTCAGTTCGGATCTGCCTCTGAAACCGGGTCCCTGTCGCAGCAAGCGAATCGCCTGGGATATCTTCGTTAACATGGACAGTCTGCGCATGCTGGCGAAGGTTGTCGAGGCGAGAGAAGCGTCGCGAACAGTGGCACTGGAATGGCCGTTCGCCCGTGTGCTTGCTGTGGAGCTGTTAGTATAGCAATGGTATGCGCAGAGTCCATTACATGCAACGTACCGGATATGTCTGGCTAAATGCTCGCTTCTGGTGAAGCTCAGTTGACATGGCGGGAAATCTGTACAGAAGAAGCGCTGCCCTTTTTTCTTTTTTGAGGGTCTTGTTGTATCGCTGCTGACGCTCTCGTTGTCGGAGCCATCCTGCCCGTCACCGTCATCGCCCATTTCTACATCGCCCGGCTCTGTGGACTGCGTCGACCTGTGCGAATTCTCCCGACTCAATGCGCCATTCTGGCTAGGTGTCTTGCTAATCTCGCGCGACGGTGTGAAAGGCGACGATGGCAGTGGGCGCTGCCCGGCGATGCCCTGGAAGCTATTGCGCGTCGGCGTCTTTGCTGATGGGTCTTCGGCGCGGGAGTCTTCTGACGGCTTGGATTCAGGGAAGAATCTGCTGTTCGGTCGAGGAGTCGTCGGTGTCGTCTCTTCGCCGGGACGCCCTGGTGGCGGGTTGGGTACGGTTAGCGTCGTGTTGACAGCCTGGAATGCAGACATAGCGACAGCGAGTCGATGTTGACGCTCCGGATAGCTGTCCCTTTTGTTCGGTGTTCGTCTGATGTGAGCGCTGACACTCGAGGCTTGCGAGTCCTCAACGGCCTAAGCCGGCAACGCAGATTCTCCAGCGGGGCCGGACGGCCGGTACCTGACAGCTGTGCAAGCAGAAATGCCAAACTTAGCTACCTGTCAAGCATGCGATTACTTCGAGATCCAGAGTCGAGGTCTCTTCGGGGAGGGTTCGGGAAGGCTGAAACAACAAAGCTGATGACGAATAGAGAACGGCTTTGCAACAACATCCGTTCCTGGGGCTGAAGCAGATAATCGTACTGTTAGAAGGACCGTGGAAGGAGGAACAATCGTCTCGTCGTTAGTCGTAACAGCCTGAATGCGTCGAAGGAGAGTGGTGGTGGTGCAGGATAGATGCGGATACTCGGAGTTTGTCTCGAGGCCAGTGACGCTGCGATAAGCTGGAGGGGCGATCCCCGCCACTTGAAAGGCAGACGCTGGGGGCTGCAGGACAGATGCAAAGGCACGAGCAGAGCGCGGGCGAGGTGCGGCTCTCGAGGGCGCACAAAGCTAGATCCAAAGACGCCGAGTGGCCGCTGTGCAGGACGAGTTTCAGGACAACAGATGGGATTGGGGCAGTCGTCGAGGTCAACTTGCGTTGCGAAGCGCATGCGAGGGGTTGGTATGGTGGGATGAGATCTAGCGTCCTTTGTCGTGCGTGCCCTGAAGGCTGGGCTGGATGGCTGGGGTTGAGAATCCGATCCGCCCTGCAACGAAGCGTGTGCGCACCGACTCTGGCTGCAGATCTTTGTCCGTGTAGACGCCCTCACCTCAGGACAGCGCTGCTGTTGAAGACGCCAGCCAAGCCCATCAACACGGTCGAAAGGCACATCTGAGGACGCCCCGGTCCGCGGCGCGCCAGTAAGACGCAAGTAAGAAAGCCCTGAGTGCGCTGAGCAAAGCCTGATGAGAAGCGTCCTGAATCGCGTCCCAGAGTTCGGCCATCCTCCTGCAGCCTTTTGTGGCAGGGAACACAACCGTGAGATGGCTCATACAGTGGGGCTCTGGGCACGAAACGCCAGTATCCGTGATATTAATAAGGCTCACGGTATCTAGATGGTGACAATAATCCCCAGGCACCGGCGCTCCCTGCGCCGCGCGTACCCAGGAAGCAGACTCTGGCTGAAGCGTACGCTGTATGTATCGTGCATCGCGGCTAGGATCAGCGAAGACGCGCAGTTTCACAGCCCGGTTTCACATGTTGTTGGAAGCTCGAGGGTCTCCAACTAGTTGAACACGCTCCCAGCGGTGCACTGTACCCTACTGGCATGACGAGCAACAAGCCGGCGAAGACTCGTCGTCAGCAAAGCGTGGTCGTGGTATTTGTCGGCCGTCAAGACCGCTTATATGACCCCCTCCAGCTCTGGTCATTGGTTGACTAGAGTCGACGAGCGTTGCGTGCAGACGAGCTAAATCCGCCAGACACCCGCTCGCCTGCAAGGGGTGCCGGGGTGCCGGGGTGCTGCTGAACGTGATCCACAGAGGCAGATGTATCTCTGTACCTTGCCGAAGCGAACGAACGGCTAGGTAGCCCGTGGTTAATGGACAGCGCATTAGTCATGCCGCTTTGGGCGGTAGTAGAGGCAACAAAGGACTGAGAACGGAACGAGGAATGTGGCGACTGTATTAGATTGATCAGGTTTGAGATTTAGGCGGTGAGTATTAGGTTCGCTGGTCTTTTTGATATTCCGGGTCTTAAGATGTAGTCAAAATGTAACTCGAGCACTACATGAATCAATAAGTGGACCCCAGTTCCTGGCGACCGTCGAGGTCAAAGCAGGATCAGAACTATAGATCGGGCTGCGGGAAATTGTGTGAGCAGCGGAAAGCTTCCTGGAAAAGATTTTGGATATGCCGTGATCACTAGGTGTGTTTCCCAAGCCAGTTAAGGTCGTGTTCTGGATAATGGTAGCCCGCATCTGCGGCCGGGTCGATGTTTCGATATAGGCCCCCATGAAGCAATACTTTCGCCAGGTATGCAGAAGGTCTTGCGTGTCTGAAATTGAATCGAGGTGACCAGCCAGCAAAACGATGAAACCCCCCACAGATGTGCGCGCCAACCTACTGCGGCCTGTAGTGTGATTGCGATATCCGCGGGTTCTTTCGCTCCCGTCTTGATTGGCTTGATGTCCGGTGGGCGGCTTGATCGCTCGTCAAAGGTGGCCCGTGGTGGCGATAGCTGCGTGGTGTTGAGGGGCAGTTGGTTGGGCAGAGTACACAAGATCTGCGCTAACGGCCGATTCATTACATCACCTTGCCTCGATGCTTTCGGTAACAGGCATCCCATGGATAAATGAGAGCCGACCAGTATGCAGGTTCCAGAGTTGTCGTGTGGTGGTGTAGCAATCAATAAGGCACTTGGAAGTGCTTCAGTACCCCCAAATCAGCTGGCGAAATGAAGCGAGGCCTGGCCGCCCGGGATGCACAAGGGACAATTGCTTGACGATGTCATTCTACCGAACGCTCGATGCGTTTTCCTACGGCCTTTGTACCCTGCATAATGCCTAGCTCTTGCACCAATGAGTCCAGAGAGCCCGCGCGACGCGTCCGAGAGGTCAGCGTCGAGCATCGTGGTGAGAGGTTTTACAGTCTCTGAGCGGTACGTACCTGCTTGAAGCCATCCACAGACTTTGCTGCAGCCTCGATGTTGGCCTGGCATCCGAAACGCAATAATACTTGCTGCGAGCATCCTGTTGACCCAAGTCGGTTGACGATCGTTCGGCCGGTGAAGATGACCAGCTTTCATAGATCGCATAAAAGCGAAGAAGGTGAGTATTAAAAGAAGTAATCGACAGAGTTGCGGGATGGATGTTGTAGGCACCTAGGTAGAGGGAAGCGACGAGTGGTACCGGGAAAGGGCAATGCCGGCAGCACCTGCCTCAGTTATCGACCGGCCATCACGACGGGACAGAGCAACTGCAGCGCACGAGGGGTATAAGTTGTAGAGCGATGAATCGAGTAGCTATGACCAAAGCATCATAGCAACCCTGCAATGCTTAAATAGACCAAGAAACGCCGTCGCCATGCATTATCAACGCCAAAACACTCAGATCCTATGGTAGGACCCACATATCCAAAATCAGTCCTCGTTCTTCAACGGCTCGCCACCAGCATCCGAGAATCTCAGAAGCCCCAGTCCACCGTCAAGCCAGCTCTCATATTCTCTACCGTCTTACGTCCAACACCGTTCAACTGCGCCAGGCTCTCCAAGTCCTGCACCTCCTCGTCTCCCAACTCTAGTAGACAACCAACTATAGCATCCGCCTTTTTGACACCGACACCTTTCAGTGCCCTAATCTTACTCACATCTCGCGAGTTGATAATCGAAAGCAAGCTCTTCGTCCGTGGACTTTGCTCACGAGACGACAGGTTTTCGGACGCGTCATGAAATACTGCGAGTTTTCGGGTCGTCTTCTTCGTCTTGCGCACTTTCGGCTTGTAATGGAAACTGTCGTCAGAAGCATAAGACTGCTCGTGGTCGGATCCAGGGGCGGGTGCAAAGTCGTCGTCTGCGGACTCTCCGTCATCATGGCCAGACACTTTGGCCTTCGTACTCTTCGGCTGCGACTGCAGCGGCGCTATCAAGTTGACACTATTGGCATGGTGGACCTGCACAGCATGCGTGGCATTTGACTGTGAGAAAGACGAGCCATCCGAGAATTTTTTGGATGCGATCCGTTCTTCTAGTCTATGGATCTTGGCCTTCAGCTTGTCGTTTCCGGGGAAATATGGTAGAGCCATCTTGAACATCCTGAGCGCGCTGGGCTCTTCACCCCGTGCCTGATGTTGCTTAGCCATTAACAAGAACTGCAGCCCTTCGGCTCGTTCATCGTCATCTTTGGCATCGATTCTGTCCTCGAGCTCATCGAGGCGTTTCTGAAGTTCTGCGGAAAGAGCTGGTGCTGCTGCAGATGCGTCCTGAAGGGCCTTCTCGGCAAGTTTTTCGTCTATCCTCTGCGCGATTAGGGCCTCAATCGACGCCTTTGTCATCGTTGGCTCAGTTGGACGGAATGTCTTCGTTGGTCTCGAGCCAAATGTGCCAGCATCCGCTGGTCTTTTAGGGGACCGCTGGCGCGGCTCTATGGCTGTCCTCCTGACACCTTGATTCTGTGAAGGCACGTTAGAAGGACGTGCTACTGAAACACGGTCATTGTATACCGAAAAAGCCTTAGTAGGTTTCTCAGCAGTCTTCTTCTTTCCCACCTCCTGCAGATTCGCATTGGTTGCAGCCGCCAGCGGTCGGAGTGGCTGACGGTTCAGGGCTCCACCAGTAGCGCCCAAGCTACTTGTTGCAAGAGGCTTCACCAAAGCTTTGTAGATGGGTGCGTTCTCGACCTCGGCAACCTCAATCTTCTTTGTTCGATTGGCAAAATTCAAAGAACTGAGAGTGTCGAGGTGGTATGACCGTGTCGGAGCTAGATTTAGGATCATGAGCGTCATGCCGTTGTTCTGACCAAGTGAGAGAATCCTGGTCATCTTCGACTCTCGATATGGAACACGATGCTGTTTTTTGCTGATGGCTTCCACACATTGGGCCAGCACGAAGAGAGACTTGTTGATGGCAGAGCTCTCCACCAATCGCTCCTTATTGTTGTCCGTGCGACGGTTGTCTTCTGAACCAGCAAGATCAATTGCTGATGCCTGGCTGACGAGGACGGTGGACTCTGTTGTCTGCGTGATCTTCACGCAAAGAATGGCATGCGATCGAGAGGAGTGTGCGTTGAGCTTGAACTGGTCAGCATGTCTTGCGGAGTGGAGCTGTCTCGACAGACCTTTGTAGCTGAAGTCGACCGGTTCACGTTCGCTTGATCATATAAGTGATCAAATTCCTTAAGCGTTCCGCAGGTTATCTCTTTGAGACCCACTACAACAGATTTCCCATGATTGTCGCGTATTGCTAAGCCCGACGGTGTCCGTTTCTCAGGCGGCTCAAACAGATCATGGACACGGTCGCAGTAGATCTCGAAGTAGCTCATCGTCACCGTGACTTGTGTCTCCCCGTTCGTTTTCTTCTCTATTGTCCGGCACTTTCGGAAGATGCTGCTTAGCAATCGGGGTATTACGCCGCGGTCGGCCAGCGACTTTCCACCTCTCATGGTATGTGTTTTTCCAGTTCCAGTTGGGCCGTAGGAGAATATCGTAGTATCGTAGCCATTGAACAAATGCTTCACTGTAGGAGCGACTAAAATCTTGTCAGTACATAAAGTGCAATTGGACCAGAGGGGCAGTACCTTCGGCTTCGAACAACTCTGATTGAGATACGGACTCCTCGTACACGGAGCTGAACTGGAAGCTGTAGGATTCGATATCGTTCTTTGGGTTCGGTACGCGAATTATGCTCTTCGTGCAATCGTCGTCGTTGAGAGACTCGGCAGAAACAACGATGTCCTTGCCAAGCTCGTGCTTCAGGAGAGGACGCACCCGGGCAACAACCCTCACAGAGCTCATCGTGTCGGATGATAATGAAGAAGAGCAAACAATGATAACCACCAACTCCAAAAGAATGTCGACCTACGACTTACCATGCCAGTGACGTGGACCTTGGAAAGCGATCCTGGTCCGGATGCTGTTGACAAATGAACATCTCGGCTGCGTTGCCGGGCAACGAAATCACCCTCCAGCCACAGCGGAAGCCGCAGCTGTGGCGCGACCCTCGCGGCATCTCTAGGTCTTTGCTTTGGAAGCTCAAGTGAGGTATGAATATTTTGTCCGCATCTAAAATGCATAAACTGGCGTTGCAAGACGTTGAAGAGCGGGCGTTGTTTGACTGCTTGCTTCGATTGCCTGCATCGGGATCGCGTCTACTCCTTCCCTCGAAGCTGCATCGTAAAGTCAGTGCTCCTTGATCGATGTGTGGACACAAGATGGCTGCGACGCGGCTCTGCTCTGGAATGAAAGGTCTATATTTGTCTGCATTGTGGGATGTCGACGAGCAGCCGGGCGCGTCGCCGCGAAATGCGCGAAAACTGGAGCCGCTGACCGTTCCGATTGGTTCTACGCTGAAACATCCTCATCGTCCTGTCGAACAACCACGACCACTCCTCCAGTAACCTTCAACATACCCTCAGAAACACCTAGTGGCCCTTCAAAATGAAGGGTCTCTGCGGCAATGCTGAGCCAGTGTCGCCGCATCGTCTGTTCCCACGTCAAACAGCGGCTAGCAGAGCTTCAAAGTGCGGACCGTCCCCAGTCGAGATGGGCCTGGCAGAGGAGCTTCAGAGCGTCGTGCCAACCTCTATCCTGTCGTTTGTCTGAGACGAACGTGTCTTTCCTTTCGTCTTTCTTTGCCGCGTCTTTCATCGCTGTCGATCTCTTTCTCATAACATCTCTGTCGCCCAGTCCGTCTCTTCCTAGTTGTTTGTCACTTTCGTTTTCGAGCGCGTCTTCTCACTTCTCTCGTCTCGTTGACGAGACCTTCATTTCTCTAATTGCGATAATCATCTCGAAGATGATTATCTCTTATGTTAATTGGCTGCTGGCAGCATTTTGTATTACCATAATTGCAGGACCTGTGCCTCAGCAGAATGGCAGAAGACTACAGTACGTCCGAAAGCGTCACATCAAATGCTTTAACTGACCTCATTCAGCTATCCGCGTTTCGCAAACACCTCATCAATAGTGCCAGCTTTGTCTCGCACAACGTCTGACTCAATTTCGACAGCCATATCGTCCATATCGAGATCATCCAGGCCCTCCTCATTGACCACCACATCAATATCCGCCAGCTCCGTTACTGGAGGCTCTGCCACGGCGAGTCTCAATGCGCAGGGCGAAGTGACAGCCTTCCCCTTGATTCCCGTCGTATCAACTTCTATACAAGAAGCGATCACATTTGAGCTTCCCAATGGAAAGCCTGCCGCGAGTCAACCAGCGCAGACCTTCCTTTTCACATCCTTCATTCAAGACTCTCGTGTTGTCCCTGACCCGACGTCAGAAAGCACCTCGAAAGGAGCTAGGAGTAGCGATGTTGCTTCGACCTCAATATCTGAAGAGCCCACGTCTTCTGGTAAATCAAGGACACAATCAGATGTGCAATCTAGGGCCGGGCTCACCACTGTTGCTACTGCAACAGATAGCAAAACAACTTCGGTTCCGAAGTTCACGTACGAGCCCACAGGCGGCGGTGCTAATTCTACTGCTACCGCAAGCTCTTCAAGTCCACTTTTGTCTACTTCGCAAGCTGTCGTATCTAGTTCATCGTCTGGGCTGCGCGCTTCTTCAACGGATATTGCATCGTCCTCCCTAGTAGCCACTGGTGTATCCTCGTCCCTTCCCAGCTTCATCATTGTCACGAAGACAGAGTTCACGACAGTCCTCCCAACGTCTTCCTCTACCGCGGAAGCCCAACCAACATCATTCAACTCCTCGAGTGTCATCGCCACGACAGATAATTCTGCACTTACCTCTTCCACAGCTGCCGCTGTTGTATCATCAGCTCAGTCATCCGACGCCCCAGGCTTCACGTCGGTCATATCCTCGAGTGCACAGGGCGGCCAGGCAGTTCAGTCGTCGTCATCGTCAGCCGGACTCCCCACAACTCCGTTACCGCTGCCACCAGTCGTTGTAACGATATATACGACGCTCACTCCACCTTCATCATCTGTACAGGTGCCTGTAAGCTCAGCGTTGGCTTCGTCATCCGCTGATGCGGCACCTGCGCCTTCACTGTCTTCAGTCGCGCAACCTTCTGAGCAGACCTCGACTGGGGTTGTGCCTTCAGCGACTGCAGAGCCACCACCTGCTTCCTCTGCCATTCCTACGTCGAGTGCAGCAGCACCGCCTGCGTCGTCTGCCATCCAATCCGGCTCGGAGTCATCGAAAGCTATACCTACACCGACTGGCCCTGGATCTTCGGCTCCTCCAGCAGCGCCTCCCGCGCCCTCTGCGACAAGCAGCACCGCAGTAATTGCTGAGCCGATACCACCAAGTCAGCTTTTTACGATCACGGTCACCACAACCGAGAAGGCGACAGAGACGGTCACGGTGACCACGACGGTTAGTGCATAGGCACAAGTTGGGGGATTTGAGAGGCACGTTTTGTTCATAGCTGTCCACATCCGCACCGATACTAGATGTATAATGTGTAATTCAAGCAAATAGCCGATGCAATTTCAAAAGTTATTGGATTTGGTGAATACTTGCGCGTTTTCAGTGCCGAGACATCGCAGACGATGTACACTCAAGATGCTAGCTCTAATTATAGTGTTACTGAACATGATTTACAACGACCAGATAACGCGAACGAAGTAATGTTTAGGCTCCCACCGTGTGTTGCTATCGAATTAGTCACCGCAAATATTTCGGCTGTCGAAGCTCTCCACTATTGATTGGTCTGACACGCATCCATCCCGCCAACCACACACAATATAAAACTGCCTTCACCGAAGTGCTGTGCGTGAAATCTGTCAAAGATACTATCCTAAAAGCTCATCTTGAAAATTCGCTGCTTTGCAGCGTTTCCATCTACGTCGATAAGGTTGCCTTGTAAAAGACGGCCTAGTAAATCATGTATTCGTATTCAATTCTTGTCTCAGCCGCACAAGAAACATACGTGAAGCACGCAAGCAGTCGTCCGTAGTTTCTCTATTTGCCACGGTGCCAAATCCGGACTAGTCTCGCTAGAATCTAGCGCCAAGATTTGACCGCACGAAGCGAAAACTCCAAATCGCGAACCCGACCTGCTCACTCCAACAACACAACCTTCGCCGGAGAGCACCAAAATCTCAGGAACACCTACGAATACTTCCTGCGCTTCACGATGGCTCCCAAGAAAGCTAAGAGGACCGCCGACTCCATTAACTCGCGCCTTGCGCTTGTCATGAAGTGAGTGCACCCTAATAACGAACATCGAGCCTGAGACAGCTTGCTAACCTCGCCAACTTATAGGAGCGGAAAGGTTACCCTAGGATACAAGAGCACCCTCAAGTCGTACGTATACTTCGAGTCATGGACGGTCTGCGATTTCGACTTTTACTGACGGACGTAGGCTGCGTTTTGGGAAAGCTAAGCTCGTCATCATCGCCGGCAACACCCCTCCCCTGAGGAAGAGCGAGTTGGAGTACTACAGCATGCTGTCCAAGACCAGTGTTCACCATTTTTCTGGGAATAACGTACGTGATATCCCGACCATTCTCAAGGCTCAACGATGAGATACTGCAAGAGTACTCTAGGGCAGGCCCTGAGAGGAAGTCAACGAAGACTTCGGAGGGCTCTGAAACTGACATGTGAATAATAGATCGAGCTCGGAGTAAGTTTAGACCTTTTGTGTGCAGACCTATTTGGTATCTTACTTCACCACGTCAACCTGACTTACGATTTTTATTTTTAGACTGCCTGCGGAAAGCTCTTCCGTTGCAGTACCATGGCTATCCTGGACCCAGGAGATTCGGATATCCTCAGCACCCAGGCTGCTGCTTAGGTGGATGTGCAGTCGGTGAAAGGCCTGGCTGCTCAGCATTCGAAATGTTGCATAAGTCATGGTAGCCAGCATGTCTAAGGAGCGGAATCTTCTCCACCGAACTTCGGTGCAAAAGCTTGGCGATGGATGGATTGGGCTGGTGCAGTCAAGGAGTACGGCCTCTCCGTAGTCGTATACCTATTGCAATGGATTGATACCTCCGCCATTTCGGCCTTACACTATGACTCTTTGCTTGCATCTGAATCCTTCGCGCACCTCGCATAGCGTTTCTGGGCAGTGACATCAAAATATATAAGTGAGCCGAGTAGGCTTCACAGATCGCGAGTACCTAGCGAGTGACAGAGCTTTCGCCTGTGGCTCGAGTCGTTCAGGAAAATTGACAAAGCTGCTGCTGTTTGCAATACCTAGCTGGTTGACTTCACGTGCTTTCTAAGCGGACTTTGCGACACAACGGGGCTCTGCTCGGTTACCGCCACTGCCTAGCGCAGCTTAGCGCAAATCCCGATTTCTAAGCCCACAGATCGCACCTACGCACGTCAACGTCTTTGTCGACACTCTTTCTCCACAACCAACACCTATAACTACAGGGTAAGAGCGACATTGCCCTCTGAAGTTTTCGACGCCGTTATATTGACAAGTCTCGTAGTAACGACGCCCTCTAACCACCGCATACGCTCGCTCGAGACAATTACTGATATTATAAATTAGACTTCGACCGACACAATGGCACGACGACCCGCCCGTTGCTACCGCTACTGCAAGAACAAGCCGGTATGAATTTGATCTACAAGCGTCAAAGAGGAGCAAGTTGGACTGATATATGGCCTGCAGTACCCCAAGTCGCGCTTCAACCGTGGTGTGCCCGACCCCAAGATCCGTATCTTCGATCTCGGCCGCAAGCGTGCTGGTGTTGACGACTTCCCCCTCTGCATCCACCTTGTCTCCAACGAATACGAGCAACTGTCCTCGGAGGCTCTCGAAGCCGCCCGTATCTGCGCCAACAAGTACCTCGTCAAGATCGCCGGAAAGGAAGGTTTCCATCTCCGTGTCCGCGCCCACCCGTACCATGTCATCCGTATCAACAAGATGTTGTCGTGCGCTGGTGCCGATAGACTGCAGACTGGCATGCGTGGTGCCTTTGGCAAGCCCAACGGTCTCGTTGCCCGCGTGAACATCGGCCAGATCATTCTGTCCGTGCGAACGAGGGACAACCACCGCGCCACCGCTATCGAGGCTCTTAGGCGATCCCAGTACAAGGTATGCTTCTTCGCTTGAGCTACATGGATTTCCTCAGATACTAACATGACGTAGTTCCCCGGCCGCCAAAAGATCATCGTCTCCAAGAACTGGGGCTTCACCAACCTCAAGCGCGACGAGTACGTCCAGGCTCGCCAGGAGGGCCGTGTAAAGCAGGACGGTGCCTACGTCCAGTTCCTCCGCAACAAGGGTGACCTTGCTCAGAACATGCGCCGCTTCCCCTCTGCTTTCGAGCAGGAGGCATAGGTTTCTTTCGTTAAGAGGCGATGAGGTATGAGAGGTGACGGACGTGCATACGGACGAGCGGGATACCGGATATGGCGTATGCTGCTTTTCCCTCTTTCTTAGTGGTCATGGATGAGGGTTTGAGGATGCTTTTCTACGGCCGATAGCTGGTTCCGTAGATTTAGCTAAAAACTTAACATGGCAATGCAATGAAAATAACACTTTTGGAACCGACACACTCCTCCTTCTAGTGATTCTTATTCGAGCTCATATTGCGACATCATCGTCACAATAGAAAGTGTAGCTCTCAGCTTGAAGTATACTGGCTCTGCCAGACTAACACGACATACTGGCACTCCTGACAAACACTAGGAATATCATTGATTTCCTACTCTATTCTACGCCCTTCCCAAAATGCACGTGTACACAATGCTCAGCCCCTATGCAAATCTTGATCTCAAGCACAAAACGGTCTTCCTGCCTGGGTAATCCTATGGTCCAGAAACGCCAGAACCCTCAATGCAAATGTTGGTTCACCTAAAGCCCAACACCGGGCCCGCCACCAGCCTGCGCCTTCGAGAATTGCTGGATGATATTCAACATGCCGCCTCTTGCAGCAGCTCCCCTCGTCTCTTCCTCCTCATCGTCATCTGCTGCGAGTCTACTTGTCCGCCACGAGTCGCCAATTGTGCTTTCCTCTTCTATCCTCGAGTTCTGGCGCGAGATCGCCGGTGTAGTGGTATCCGAGACAGGCTGTAATGAGGAGCGGTATCTGCTTTGCGGGTTCTGGCGTGGTGAACCTCGAAGGGCGGATGCGGAGGGTTGGTGATGTGGATCGAGGAGGAAGGAGCTAATGGGCTCGTCGCGAACTGGAACTGGACCATGTCGGGGAGTTCTTCGGTGGAGTTGCTGCGCTCCGGCTGGTCCCCTGCCTGGAGCTCCATGCGTTGACGTTTGGCCAAAGCTATTTGGGAACTGCGGCGGCGGATGGAACCTTGCTCCCGCTCCACTTTGGAGTCTGCCGTTGAATTTACCTCCTCCTGACCCTCCATATGTATCTAGAAATCCGTAGTACGATTGAAGCATCTTGTTGTCTTTCGTGTTGAAGTAATCCTCCCTTAGGTCTCGATCTTCAGGGCGTCCTCCACTAGGCGCAGGGATGTTGTTGCCTCCCTTCTTGAAGGGGAACATAGAGTAAGAGCAGACAACCCCTAGGCCATCGACGTGAATGGAGAACTCGCGGAAGAAGTCGACTATGCGTTCGCTGCATTGTGGTAGGCGGAAGATAAGAAGGAACGGGGTGATAATCATACTCAATATCTCTTCGGCAAAGATCAAGACCTTTGGCTGATAGAGTTGGGCAAACTCGCCGCGCACTTCGTCCGTGTGCAGGCGGTCTTGCCACGAAGTTGGTTCGTATCTAGTGTGGTAGATGACGTGTTGAAGGTAGAATGATGGATCGGCAACCTGACCTTCTTGAGGGCTACTGCTTCTAGCAATTCGATAGATGGTCGAGAGAATAGTGATCCAAAAGAGTGCTGTTCTACCAGGTGTGATCTCGAACGCGAGAAAGAGCTCGGCGTCTAGCAATGTGAAACAGACCAGCACGAACGCGAATGCGCCAGCAATGAAAGCCACGAACGCAGAAATCTGCTCCGTCTTGTCCTTCGGAAACTGCGCTAGGTAGAGATTGGCGTAGGGATATGCCATGTTCTTTCGTCGCTCGAAGAGATGAGGAAGCTCATTGAATTCGCGGTACTTCCAGATAGCGAAGGGGGTAAAGTCTCGGGTCCCAAGCTGTGCGGGATCCTTGTGGTATTCCTAATTAACGTTAGACCTAGCGAAAGCAGTATATTGAGTATGAGTACTTACTGTGAAGTAGGTGAAAAAATACGTCGCAATATTAAAGATAACTGCAAAGGGTGCGCAGAAAACACTGATTATACCAACCAGCTTCAGCCGTGACTCCATCTTCTTCACCAGATCGCGCCGATTCCTTTCCTTCAGAAAATCGGGATTGAACTGATCATTCTCGCCACTAAAGACGAATTGCATGATGGCGAGATTGACATGCCATTCTGTTGTACGGGAGAAGAAATATCTATTTCCGAGGAACGGTATTGGAACAGAGACATCTAGTATTTCCTTGTTGAAGAGGGCGATAAGATAGTTGTCCTTGCGCATTAGCCGACTGGCGATATCAACAGCATCGAGGCGCTGTCGGCTTTTGGAATCGAGGAGCTTTCGGTTCTCGGGGGAGAGATTCGTTGCGGTGGTGAGGTTATGATCGCGAAGGGCCATGACACGATTGACGACTTGTTGCCATTGGATTGATTGAATATCCCGGTCTGGGATATCGAGCAAGTACTCGTAGAAGTCGTGCATGGTTCGCAAGGATGGAAGGTCCCGAAACAGCTGAACGACTGACCATACCCAGTAGACTAGGAAGATCCAGAGCACAAGGATGAAGATGCCATGCATCCTCTTTGTGCACTTTGGCACGACAACCTCGCTCATCTTGTGGGGCTCTGATAAGCTGGAGTAGTCGATGCACCACGTGAGGAAGGTGACGAACGTAACCACGAACAAGAGCTGCAGGAGCCTCAGGGTCCGCCTAAGCACAATGGACCACATGCCACAGCCAGTATAATAGTTGTACACCTCGAGCAGGAAACTGTCCAGGTCCGTGATGTTGACCCACAGCCACATGGCTCGCTCTTTCGGGTCCACGGCGAACGGCCCAGCTCTCGCTGTTATCCCTAGCGGTGCAGGGGCACTATTGGGCGCCTCGTTATGCAAACGTTGCTGTCTCCTGGTTGTCTCCCATTGTGCCTGCGTCCTACGCGTAGAAGGTCCAGGGACAGGCGGAGGTAGCCCCTCGACTGGTGCGTGTATGCGGTTCGCTGGGTGGGGCGGGGGATGGGCGGTCCCCTCCAGCAGAAGGGACTCTGGAACATCGTCGTCCTCGTCTAGAGGGTGAGGTTGGGCTGGCGCGGCTTGTCTCCAAGCTGCTGATCTACCCGATGGGCCTCTCGCCTGTTGAGCGGGCTTGCGGTCGTTGTTGGAAGGGAGGAAAGCGGTGCTCTCGGTGGTCACATGGCTGGAGGCAGCATCCGCAAGGAGATTCTCCAGATCCTGTGCCTCGAAGTGCGCTTCGAAGTTCTCCTCGTCGATGTCCATGTCTCCGTGTTCGTCGGCGGAGAGCAACCGGCGGTGCTGTTGTGGAGGGCTGCGGGCGTCGTCTTCGTACGGTTCGTCGGAGGCGGCAGGCAGGAACCTGGAGAGGATATTGGAGGCCATCATGGTTGCACATAAAGCACGGAAGATGCACACAGCTCAGGCAGCGGCGGGGCTACGACGGCGCGCGACCAGCTCAAAGCGTTTGGTAGAGACTGTACATGTGTCGTTGAGGGAACAACGGAAGACGTCCAAACGCGCGGGCACGTCGCCATGAGCACTGGGACACTAGATCATGGCTGAGTGCAGAGCGTGACGGGTGGCATGAAGCGTTCGCTGAGGGAGTGATGGAGCTCATCATGTGCTCCCGGCGCGTCATGCTGCGCGCTGCCCGCGCCAAGGCTTCGGCGAACGGAGGTTCTTTCCGCGTTCGAACAGAGATGCTCCGCACAACATGGCTGCCAGCTATTTCCAAGAGCGACAGGCACCCGCTACCCAAGATGGCCTGTCTCCAGCTTCTCCAGCCGTAGCCTCGAGAGGCGCGAATGCACTGTCGAGCAGAATCACGAGCGTGCTGTCTGCGTCCTACGCAGATCTTGAAATTCGCGATGCCTTGGAGACCCTGGATGGCCGTGGGGTGAAGAACACCGCAGAGACGAGGCGGCAGATTCGACTAGACGTCCAGAAAGAAGTTATCCAGTGCAATGGCGAAATTGTCCAGGACTTTGGCGAAGTTGCGGCGGTTAGTGAAACACCATCTTCGACACGTGGTCAATCACTAAAGCATACAAGCAATTGAAACGGATAGGTTCAGCCATATCGAGTTTGAACAGATATTGTGCGGACATGCGCAGTCACATCGAGTCTGCCAACCGAGAGACTGGACCGGTCTTGGAAGAAGCGAACAGTCTCTTAACCCAGAAGAAACAAATTGAGACGAAGCAGCAGATTCTGCATGCCTTCAACTCACACTTCCTGGTATCTGGCGAAGAATCCAATGTCTTGACTTCGACTGCCGAGCCTGTCAATGAAGAATTCTTCCAAACCCTCACTAGAGTGAGAAAGATCCACCACGACTGTCAAGTGTTGCTAGGAACGGAGGACCAGACGCTGGGCTTGGAGGTGCTCGAGCAAAGCTCCAAGCAGTTGAATGCAGCTTTCCAGAAGTTATATCGCTGGATCCAACGCGAGTTCAAGACCCTGGATTTGGAGAACCCGCAGATCAATGCTTCGGTCAGACGATCGCTACGAGTGTTGGCAGAAAGGCCAGCACTCTTCCAGAGCTGCCTAGACTTCTTCGCAGAAGCCCGTGAGAACATCTTGTCCGACTCCTTCTATGCAGCTTTGACTGGATCAACGACGGACAACACCAACTTTGCTACTAAGCCGATCGAGTTCCATGCACACGAACCCTTACGCTATGTTGGGGACATGCTTGCTTGGGGACACTCAGCTACAGTGTCGGAAAGAGAAGCTCTGGAGGTCTTGTTCATTTCTGAAGGCGACGAGATCAGGAGGTCGATCCAAGCGGGTCTCGAAAGCGAGCCATGGCTGCGTGACGAAGACGCTGAGGTTTTCGATGGCAAGAAGGCCTTGAACCAGCTTGTAAGCCGGGACTTGACAGGTGTAGCTCGGTTGCTCAGGCAGCGTACGGAACAAGTCATTCAGAGCCATGATGATGCTACTTTGGCCTATAAGATCGCAAACCTTATCGGCTTCTACAAGAGCACGTTTGGCAAATTGCTTGGATCGGACTCGGAAGTTCTGGAGGTCTTCAACGCATTAGAAGTCTCAGCCATGAGACAGTTCCGTGGCAACATGAGAGATCATGTTGCCTCCGTTCAGAGCGAGCTGACTGTAGCGCCTCTAGATCTGTCGCCGCCTGACTTCCTGGAAGAAGCGTTGGAAATGCTGAAGGCTCTCGCAAAGAGCTATGACACTTCAGTTGCCACGGTCGACGACCGTGACAACGCCTTCCAGTCGGTGCTCGCCGAGACTCTAGATCCGTTCCTAGGCGGCTGCGAGAATCTGTACAAAGGAATGCCGCAGCCTAACGGAGACATCTTCGCGATTAACTGTCTGCTGGCGGCAAAGTTGGTCCTATCTCCATACTCGTTCACAAAGTCAAGAGCAACCGAGATCGAAGGAACCATCAGTGAGCATACAGGCCGCTTGATCGAGTACCAGCACGGCTATTTCGCCCACATGTCTGGACTCCATGCCTTACTCGAAGCCCTATCCTCTGTCTCCGACTCCACAGAAAGCCTCAAAACCATACCGACTCTTGAACCCTTCCAGCCTGAAGCTCTGGTCTCCGCAAGCCAGCAACTGGATGAGTTCATTCCTTCGGCTCTTCTCGATGCGGCTGAGAACATTAAGAAGTTGAGGAACAGGAAGATGGTTCAGGAGATCACGGAGGAAGCAGCTGGGAGATTCTGTGAAGATTTCGAGTTTGTAGAAAGTAAGATTCTAGCTGCCGACGAGCTGCTCTTCGCCCAAAAAGATGGGGAGGAAGACGATGAACCTGGGCTTAGAGACTTGTTCCCGAGAACCAGTGGAGAGATCCGCGTCCTGCTATCCTAGACATTCCCGTGGCCATCTGCCACCGTCAAAGAGACAATGAAACCAAGACAAATTCCCCCCAAGTTGCTATGCTTGCTATCGTGCCAGTCGTATCGTCGCGATGTACCTAGGTAGTGCGAACCAGCATCATGAACACGTGGTCCTTCTGGTAACAGTGTACGATGAACCTTTCACCCTTGAGCCTTCTTTTTCTCCCACTCTTCTGGCGTATGGCACTTGGGCGTCCAGGCGTGTATGGCTGCGATCTCCTCCTTCAGTACGCTGTTGACTAGTCTGTGTCGTGCTAGGGATGTCTTTTTGGCGAACTGGGGTGAGACGATGATAGCTTCGAACATTTGGCCACATCCACCTGTTCAAAGCGTTAGATGTAGTATGAAGAGGTACCAAATAGGCAATCGTAGAATCAAGCAAGACGTATGAGCCACCCAAGACTGCCGAACGCGCTAATCTTTTGACTCGTGCAAGGACGGAGAAGTCCTCCGCACACACAGCTCCCAAGGAAAAGTAGGACCTCTCCAGAATTCCAAGAAAATATAGAGATGTCAAGCATACCGCTAAGATCCTCAATCTCGACATACTCGGCGGCCAACTCCCTCTCCAGCTTCTCCTTCAGCCCCTCGATCGTGACCCCGCTATTCGCAGCATTCTGCTGAGCCGCTGTGTCTGTGTTCGCTGCCATGCTTGAACTTTGTCCAACGGAAAGCTTGTCGAGTGATTTGTAAAGTTGATGTCGCGGATCCATGCCGTGAGACCTTTTTCCCTTTGAGGTTCGGATCTGATAACGAGTTATCAGATCGGGTGCCGAATGCGGTGGTGGGGAGGATGATGTAATTTGCGAGAGTGGGAACGTGACAGCTGGTTCGTGCGCGGAGGACAGGGGTGAGCTCTCTGGTTTTTGGGACGTGGGGAGCTGGAGCTGGAGCTTGACTCAGAGATGAGTATTCATAGTATGGTTGTACGTGCGGGCAATTGATGTTCTCACCGACACTACTAAGACGTCTAGCAATGAGCGCGTCTCCCGCGGCTGCTTCGGCGCCATTCTCGAGGGCGGTGGTTAGGGCCATGCGAAAGCTGTATGTATCCTGACTATCTTCTGGATAGCTGCCCATGGACGCTATGCTGGCGTCACTATACCTTCCGCAGTGTCTGTCCTATGGCGAGACTAGAGCACCTATCTAACAAGCAGCAGCTATCCACAAGCCCTCGCTGACTCCTCATGGGACAACACTGGCCTCCTCCTCGAAGCTCCCTTCAACCCTTCCTCTCGCCGCTCGAACACCGTGCTCCTCACAATCGACCTGACCCGCGCCGTTGCCGATGAAGCCATCGCCCTCGACTCCTCGATCATAATAGCATACCACCCGATCATATTCCGCGGCTTGAAATCCATAACCCTCGCAAACACACAGCAATCGACATTACTGAGGCTAGCAAGCCATGGAATCAGCGTCTACAGCCCTCACACCGCCGTCGACGCCGCCCCCGGAGGTCTGGGAGACTGGCTAGCAGACATCGTAACCGCAACGAAAACCACACGCTCTTTCCCTCCCGAATCGCCCGACGAAGATGTCGTCGAATCCGTCGAGACGCCAGACATCAAGAAAGAACCACTTACCTCAGACGACGACGACCCCTTCATCGAGAACAAGACCCGCCCAGTATTCACCCTGCACTCGCACCCCTCGCAAACAGTCCTCCGCCCATTCACGAACAAACCTCCGCCTCCGAATATAGTAGCCGTCCCGCACACCCGCCGCCCCATCATTCCACAGTCGCCGGAGCTGGACTCTCATCCTGGGGCGGGTATGGGCCGTATCGTCAACTTCAAAGACGCGCAACCCCTCACAATTATACTTGATAGGATAGGCAGAGGTCTGAACAATCCCAAGGGATTCCCAATCGCTATACCCCAGAACAAGGCTATCTCCGATATCGAGATTAAGAGTGTAGGGATATGCGCCGGCTCAGGCGGCTCTATGCTAGCCAACCTCGATGTAGACTTGCTATTCACGGGCGAGATGAGCCACCACGAGGCGCTGGCTGCGATCGAGAAAGGGCAGGTTGTCATCTCAATATTTCACAGTAATTCGGAGCGGGGGTTCTTGGGCGATGTGTTGGCTGGGCAGCTGGATGAAGCTGTTGCTAAGGAGTGGAGGGTAGTTAGGGAAGAGGAGAGGGAGAGTGGGGAGAAGGGTGTAAAGGAGGCGCTGGAGGAGGATGATTTTGAGGTGCTGGTTAGTGAGGAAGACAGGGATCCGTTTGGAATTGTGATATTGAAACACGAGAAGGAGGAATGAATAGCACGGAACGGACTCAGTCATGCTTGTACGATATAGGAACACTTGGAAAAGCTAGGAGTCGCGCTGTATAAACCAGTTTTCTATCCTACATGCTGTAACTAAAAGACGGGTATTGCTTTTATGAAGGTTTGCTCCGAACGCTCGCTCGCTCACTCAACCGCAAGTCTCAGACGACAACTCAACTACTGAGACTTCAGATACTCCTCATGCAGCTTCTTCTGCTTCTCCCAGTCCTTGACAAGCTTCTTCTTCTTATTCTTCGTGACCTCCTCACCCTTGGAATCCTTCGTTGGCAAACCGTCCTTGTCCCATTCTGAGTACTCGTCCGTCTTATACATCTCCACATGGCTGATTTTGGCTTTCTCGCGCAGTGCTTTCTCCGCCTCCGCCGCCTTAGCCTCTTTCTCTGCCTTGGCTTTGGCCTTTGCGGCGGCGATCTGTTCGCGCTCGGCCCGCTCAATCACGAGTGAACGGTCGAGAGGTCGAATCATAGCAGACTTCTCGCCGAGATGGTCTCTGTCCTCGAGGTAGATGCCTAGATCCCAGAGACTCACGTCTCGGAGCTTGTCGCAGAGAGCGAGGAGATCTTTGGCTGGGGCTTGGTCGTGGGCGAGCTTCTTGACTTGACCCTGGAAGTCTTGGAGCACCTGCACGTACGGCTGGGACGACTGATTTGAGGACGTAGGCGCTGATGTTGCGTCGGCGGACTTCTCGATCGTAGTGTAATCTAGCGACCCTGACTTGGCGATCGACCTAACCTGGTCGCGGAGATTTGATGCTGGGTGGACGTAAGGCTTTGCGGCTTCAGGGATTTCGAGACCTGACCAGCCTACTCGATTTTCGTCCGCAAGGTCGCCTTCAGCATCCAGACCTAGAATCGTCACGATTCGGGTGACCCAGCGAGCGAGCGTCAGAACCGTCTGTGGCTGAACACCAGTAACAACGTTGTACTCGTTCACGAGACCGGCGAGTGTGCTCATGACGGTTGCGGTGTCAAAAGAATCGCACAAGGCTGCGTCAAGATCCGTCTTCGCCTTTTCGAGGGCGTTCAAGAGCTTCTGATCGGGATCGCCAGGTCTAGCAGACGTTGTTGATAAAGCACTCCGCGCAACATCCAGGCTCTTGAGGAAGAAGTTGTTCATAGTCTTTTCCCAGGCTGCCGTTTGTTTGATTAACTCCTCTGATATCTCTGCTCCTTCTGCCCAGGCACCTTGCAGGAAGCAGATTCGCATTGTTCGTGGCGTCCACTCGGGCCTCTCGAGAGCTTCTCTGATCGTAGTGAAATTCTTGAGACTTTTACTCATCTTCATCCCTGCAATGCTCAGGTGTCCAGTATGAATGAAATAGTTCACCCACTGAACATTGCCACCAGATGCGCCCGCTGCATAGTAGGCCTCAGACTGAGCTAATTCATTGTCGTGATGGGGGAAGCGCAGGTCAACGCCTCCAGCTAGATGTTGTCAGCCAAATCTCTTGTACGAACATTGACAAATATGACTTACCATGGAGATCCATCGCTGCACCAAATTCCTTAGATGCCATTACCGAGCACTCGATGTGCCAACCAGGACGTCCTGCACCCCAGGGGCTGTCCCATGCTGGCTCTCCCGGTTTGCTTGCCTTCCACAGGGCAAAATGCGAGACGCTCTTCTTTGTATCGGTTTGCGCCAGCGATCCCTCTCCATCCGCCAGAAGCTCTTGGTCGGTCTTGTTCCATGGCTCTAGACGTGCGTAAGGATGGCCAGCTTTCTCAAACGCATCCGTGTCGAACCAGACGCCATCTGAGGTAGCATACGCAAAACCGTTATCGATAATCTTCTGCACGAAATCGACTATTTCCGGGACCACTTCTGTTACTTTGATCAAGACGTCCGGATACAGTACGTTGAGACGACCCATATCTTCGAAAAAGCGGTTTTCGTACTTCTCTGTCAGCTTCGAGAAGATAGTGTAGTCTGATGAGTCGAGTTCCGTCTTGTACTTGGCATCAAGGTAGGGCAGCAGGATATCGTCGACTTTGTCATAGAAATCCGACAGATTCAAGTTGCCCGGTCCATGAACTACTTCTACAGCTGCCCTGGCGGTCTTGATATGCCCTTTCAATTTTGGATTAACAGTTGCAGCGCTTCCATCCGCAATTTTTGTAGCAAGCGCTACTTGTTCTGCATCGGTACCATAAGCCTTGTCCAGAGCGCTCGAATACTGGTCTGTCAACAAATCTTCTGGAAGTAATTCAAGGTTCTTCTGAGCGAACTGCTTGAGTGCCAGCCTCGCTGTTTCCTTCACAGCATCCGTTACAGGTCCTTTGGGATCACCCTGTTGCTCCTTAAATCGTGCCAGGAAGAATTGCTGTCGTGCTCTGATGATAATCTTGTCATCGATGTTCGTCGAGTTCATCACAAACTTGACATTGAAGCCAAAGTAGTCCTTTAGTATCCGGCGGACGATGTCGATGGAGACGTAATTCTTGGCGTGTCCCAAATGGGAATCATCGTATGGAGTAGGTCCGCAAGCTATAACCTGTTAGCCATCAAAATGGTTCTCAACTACTGATCTAA
Source organism: Lophiotrema nucula (assembly GCA_010015825.1). Lineage (NCBI taxonomy): Eukaryota > Fungi > Ascomycota > Dothideomycetes > Pleosporales > Lophiotremataceae > Lophiotrema > Lophiotrema nucula. Next base: position 238,676 of record ML977323.1, on the reverse strand, counting down.
TGGCGTATATAATACCATAAAAAGTCACGTTCTTGCCCGAGGGATCAATAGGAACGAACGGATCTTTTCTCCTGTTGAGGATGATTTAGTCAAATGTCTTAGGAGTATCTGTATCCAGAGCCGTACCTCGTGAGACTGTTGTAGATGTTCAGGCTCGGCAGCGTCGCCGAAGAAGTTGGTTTCGTCCACGGAGGTTGTGTCGGACCCTTCGAAGCCATGATGCAGCTGCACTTGAACCTTCTTTAGGAAAAGTTAGCTTCGACATATTCCCAACTTTTACGCCTCGCGACAGGGCCTTTACACGTTCTTGAAGATCGAAATCGAATGTCTAGAGTGGGCTAGTCGGAAAAGAGCGCAGAAGCCTCCGACTCTGCCCATTTGTATGAATAGCAGGTGACTCACAAAGGAATGATTCACTACAGCGTGAAGCCCAGCCGGGATTGCGCCGCTAAGGGCTAACCGAATAGAGATGCGAACACGTTTCGCGAATCTTGCTTGCCCGATTTCTCAAACGAAATGCCTGGGACTTGTTCAGAGGGGACTGGATAGAACAGGCGTCCAATACTGAAATGATGTTTGCGTTGGTCTGGTGGCTCTGTAAATATTGAGAGGAAGGTGGGATGGCTGCAGATGGTGAATTGCAGCTGCATGAAGTCTTAGTCAGCTTAGCCCCGCTACTGCCAGACTACACCTCAAACGTGACCACGTAATAGGACGCCCATACCTAGGAACCTCCTTTTCGATCGTCCAAGAAGCTGTCACTTTTCAAGAAATTCAAATTTATTACAAGTCAACCCTCATGATCTTCTAGGTCATTAGTGAGCTTGGAGTTTCGGACAAATGGTTGATCCTGCGCCGACTATATAGAAGGTAGCTAAAAGATTATCTTCAGCTTTGAGCTATTACGGATCCGCTCCCCAACCCGCATCATTACAATCGGAATTGGAAGAAATGCCAAAGAAATGAGGGCCAGAAGCGTCGCCCCCCACCCAAGTCCCAGCTTCGCGAAGAGAGCAGGTCCAGCCAGGGGCAGAAGCACTCCAGCAACGCACCGCAGTGTGATGATGGCCGCGATAGCTGACGCGGCGTAAATCCCAAAGGCATCGACGAGATAACTGAAAGACGAGATTATCGTCGTTGCCACTGAGAACCCGCAGATAGCGAGGCCAACAACAGGCACCATCCAATGGGCTCGCACCTGCGCCGTCCACCCGTACACGAGGAGACCGATGGGTACAACGATCCCGCCTGCAACCATTGGCACTAGCCGTTGCTCCGGCTTCGCACGGCCCTTGGTCTTGTTGTATCTTACGAATCGGTCCAGCGTATAGCGGCAGCAGAACATCCCACACACCATACCGAGTCCTGCGCTGTCAGCAAAGGGTCTCTACTTGATAAGACGCTATCTTACCTATTCCGATATACACAAGACTGGCTGACCGGGTTGAAAAGCCGTAATTGTGTTCAAATACAGGCGTAAGAGTTGTCAAAAGAATGTAGAGATATGCGAATATCACCGAGACGTGTATTGCCAGGAGAATCAGGACAGGTGATAGGCAGATCATTCTCGCCGGACGTATCAGGCCTTTTTGCAAGAATAGCTCAAAGCTACTCGGCCTTTCAATCGAAGGTCGGAGCTGCTCGTTCCCCGTCTCCTTGCGCAGACGTTTGGTTTTCTTTCGCAAGATAGCGACTTTGTACGTCTCACGGAAGAAGGCAATGAATCCAACTTCAATCACCCCGCTGCATATCGCCAGAATCCAGAACATCCATCTCCATCCGATCGATTCGGAGATCATCCCACCGATGGTCGGTCCCAAGACAGGTCCGATGAGCGGGGCAATTCCTAGGATACTCTGGACGGTTCCACGCTTCTCTACCGGGAACATATCACCGACTACGGTGGCGTCGAGTGTAACCGAAGCGACACTTAAGCCGGTGAGAAATCGGAACGCAATGAGCATTTCCACATTCTGGCTTAATGCGGAAGCGATGGTCCACACCGTAAACATTACGTTGGCAGTATGGTAGACTGGCAAGCGCCCAAAATATTCGGACATTGGCGCGACGAGTAGCGGTCCGCAAGCCTCGCCTAGCTCCCATATGGCTACAAGGAGCACGCTGTAGTAGTCGTTGTTCCGCGCACCGAAACTCTGCAGGATAACCGGTACGGCAGGCGTACACATCAGTGTCCCAAGGTTGCTTCAAGGCGGTCAGTCTCCTTCCAGCTCCAGAGAATTGAGAACTTACACCATGGTCTGCATTGCCGATAGTAGCCCGACCAACCCATACTTGTATTTGTTTGGCCAGTTTTGCGGGTCTTCTGGGTCATCAGGACCATCGAAGACAACGCTATTAGGATCATCGGTGGTGATGAGTGAGATGTTGGTGGTTTTCTGCTCTTCTGCGCCAGAGTCTTCCACCTGTGACGATGCTGTAGCGTGCTGCTCCTCGCTACTTGACGCGCGTTTCTCGCTCACGGATGAGGTCTCCATGCCGATTGTTCTTGACAAAATGACTTGACAAATGGAAAATTAGAGGAGACACATGCTCTCAGAGACGAAAGAGACGTGCTTGTCCTAGGAAAAATAGACGGACATCGTAGGTGAACATATGCGGCGTAGTGTGAATCGCACTCTTTTCATTGGATGGTGTAAGAATCGGTATCTGTGTCTTAGCTCAAACGCCGCTGCATATTTCCGGCACGCAGAGAAGCCGTGCTCCGTCGATCCCCCGAGAGTCCCTTGCTCCATTTAGCGCTGGCTAGATTAAAGTAGATTAACTATTGCGACATCCCGGCAATCTGCCTTCCAGCGTCACAATCGACGCACGGCCCAGCTCCAGGTAAGGGAAGCGATCCTTGAAGTGTCGGACTTTGGAAAAAGCTCAGACATGGGACCCCGAGTTGGGTAGGTGGGGTCCACGAACGGGCGGTCTGCCCTCTTTTCCCACTCTTGTACGCTGAGCGGGGACTCTCACCATTATGCTTCACCTGCCCAACATGAGTTCCAAGAGCAAGAGCTATGAGTATACATTGTTGTCGCCCGAGCAGGGCGAGGAGGGTAGTATCAAGCACCGTAACAAATCACGGTGGCTCTCCCGGGCGCTGCGTGGAGCTTTGTACCTGGTCATTGGCAGCTCATTGCTATTGAATGTCTTTCAACTTATGCTCTGGCTGCCTCACAAACGGGCTGACGTCTTGGGTGACCAATCTGTTACTGCGTATGGTATGTGGCCGCATCGCCCTTACAGAGAAAGTCTAACGCGGGAGCAGCACAATTAAGCTGGAATACGCCTGGTAAATTTGAGCATAATGGAATCTACGACAATGAGAACTCGACGGTCACGGAAGAGGCCTGGGACAGCCTACGATATGATCTTGGCTCAATCGCGCTGGCTGACGAGTACGTCAATTCAGTCGGGCTGCCGAAAGCGCAGAGATTCCCCTGGGATTATTCCAAGGGCCTCTATTTCTTGAATGGGTACCACGGGATTCATTGTTTAGTATGTGCTCTCTCGCTCTGATATCACACGCTCCCTCGCTGACAACTCGCAACAGAAAATTCTGCGCCTCACGCTCAAAGAGCTCTTTGAAGGCAAGAACACAACAACTTTCCACCAAGGCCACTCGAATCACTGTCTGGAGGCTCTATTGCAGGACACCCTCTGCTTTGCGGACGACACCCCGCGATACACCGCGGAGATGCACCCAGGCCGGCCTGGAGACGGCCAGCAGCGCGTGTGCCGCGACTGGAAGAAGCTCGAGGCGTTTGCACAGACGCACACCTCGTGTTGGCGGGATATCAACCCAAACGAGAGCATCGATACGTTGCTTCGCTACCGCTATTGCCCCCCGGGCTCGCCCTACCTAGAGCGCATCCATAAGATCTTTGGCGACTTCGAGACGGGACCGAATGCTAATAAGGATAATTAGCGCAAGTTTGGGAGGTGAGGTATGAATGTGTGTAAGAAGATTGATCTCCTGTAATGGCTACATCAATCGCAGCTCGCTTTTTCCGCTGTTAGATCGTATCCTCTGAGTTTGTAACGTAATATGTGTATGATTTTCAAGATACTTTGCACACTACGATGAGCATTCCTTGATTCTGCCAGATTCACAAGCAGTGTTGCTCATGCATCACCTATCTAGATCCAGTACAAAGTTATCTGTTTCAACAATTGAAATTCAAACTCTACGTCGTTTTCTCTGTAAAGAATCCAGATCAACGCAGAAGCCACGTATCATAAACACTGATCAAAATGAGCGAATACAGTATATATTTCCCATACCAAGCTACGAGCTGAAAGTCTCTATCCCAATCCCTTTCACCCCAAACCCCTCTCAATCACCACAACCACCTTAATTTCCATCAATAATTATGCTTAACAACATTCGGAGCGGGAGACCTTGGCCGATCAATCTCAGCGTCCGCCTCGCGGCCGTAATTGTGCTTGACAACGTTGGGCGCTGGGGATCGTGGGCGTTCGATTTCGGCTGCGGCCCCTGGATTTTGGTGTTAGTGGGTGTAAAGAATGAGAGTTTGCGAGATGGTTTGGATGACGTACCGACGGCTGGTAGGGCTAGGACGTCGGCCCCTAGAGCGGCGATAAAGATGGCGATGTGTGTGAGACGCATGATGAGAGCGATTTCTGTATGGGTTTTCAGAGAAGAGAGGTGTTTATTTTGTCTGGCTTTTGGGTGGAGCGGGAGTAAGCTGCACAAAGAAGGAGACGCAAGACGTTGATATTTCTTTGTGAGGACTGGTCTGGGTTTCTCCTCTAGAGGCAGGGATCGGAATCCAAAGAGGACAAGGATCAGTATGTAGAGGTAATCTATGTGCTGGCTAAGCTTTGCCTTGTCATCGTTGCTAGCCTAAGGTCTGATTGAATATGGACAAGGCGCCATCGACGGCTAAGGCGCTTTCTGGGGCATCCGTTGCGATGACATGCAGGGCAACGGTGAAGATGCTCAGGTCTGACACTAGTGCCGAATGTAGTGAACCAGCGCCACTCCCGACGCTTTGGCCTTAATCAAATACCAACTGTAGGATCGATAAGCTGAAAATCGACACGGCAGCTATCGTGCTGTGCCTAGGTAGGCTCACTCGCGCGAGAGCACGGGCCTAGCTATCTGGGTCTCAATCCCGTTCCTTCGTCTCTTTCCAAGGCATTGGTCTCTCGATATGAATGCAAGTATTCTTGTGTCTCTTGCCTCTACATTTGTGCCCTTGCGTCTTACTTCCTTTGAGGATAGGGTACAACCGAAGTAAGCCTGGCCTGATATTCTACCGTATGATATTTTACCGAGAGTAGGGTCGCCTATCATCGCGTCCTTCCATATTGGCACCAACACCGAGTGTTGTTGCACGGCAGCCACCGCAGCTGCACAATTCTTTATCTGTGGGGGGATCCACGAACTGGGGGCAAATTTTCTTGCATTAGCTTCCACTTTCGTACAACAATAGTCGGCGACCGAGGCATGTTGTATAGTAGTTGTACGGCCGGCGTAGGGTTTTATCTGCGGGAGGATTCACGGCTCGGGGCCAGGTTAATTGCGTCTCCTTCCACTTCTGTACCAGTAAAAGGTTCCACAGCAGGAAAGGCCGTCATGCACGTTACATTAGGCAGGTCTGGGTCGAGGCTAAGTATCTGAATTGTTCATTGTGTCCTACGTACAACCCTTACAAGATTGCGTGTCTCGTGTAAGGCGGAAATAAGCTCGCCGCCCTTGATCATAATTCTGGACTTGATTCGACCAGCTCAGTACGGCTTCAGCCCGGCCGTTGCAGCGTGACCGTTTCAGCGATGCGATAGTCAGGATGAATGGGCAGGTCGCCGTAGCCCTTCGTAGCCAGGCGACGGATCCAGTCGACGCCGTAGTCCCACCACAGATGACGCTCAGGCACGAGGGCGTCACTCTCGAGATGGCCGCGATCAATCGAGCCCATGGTGATGTCCAACATGTTGGGAAACCCCTCCGGCATAACGGCGGTATATGCGATGCTAGTGCCACAGCGGGAGCAGAACCAGCGCCAGCGTTCATGCGAGGATTCGTAACTCCTAAGGAAGTGGTTCGCATCGGATGGAGCTGGGCTAAAGACGGCTGAGGCCGGTGTCCAGGGGCCGCGCTGCTCCTCTGGCTGACCTTCGCGATCGGACGCCTTGGGAGCGAGCGATGAAGAGCTGGCGCGCACCAGCGACACAGAGCACATCTCGATGGGCGCACATAACCACGCGGGCAACAGCGAGCCTGTCGCGCGGCGGCAGTCGTTGCAGTGGTCGAGCACCAGGAACGGCAGCGGGACTGACGCTCCGGCGGGAGCCAGTGGGTGTGGTGGTCGATCTTCCAGGGCCGGGATAGCAACCTTGTAGCGCACGGCGCCACAATTACAGCCACCGTCGACGCTCAGCGCTTTGTCAGGTAGTGGCATTCTTGGGGAGCGACCTGTGCGGTTTCGAAGGTGAGTACGGAGTATGAAATGGACAAATTGAGCAGTACCCTATACCAGTGCAAGGGTGGGGTGCGAGGAGGAAGATGGTGAAGAGGCGAGGATCGTATGACGAATTAAGTAGAGTCTCAGCCTGGGCCAATGAGGGCAGGGTGTGTGTCAGCCATAGGCCAAAAGGCGAAGGTGTCCCGCAGGTGCATGTGAGTTAATTGCAAAATCCATCTGTCCGTCGTGTCCAGATAACGCTTCCTGACTGCTGGGCTCGCGAGCTTCGCCGCGGGGTTGGTTTCCACCACACACCGGGTCCGTCCAGGGATCGGATTGCTACCTTACAGCTCTACGCGGGGTAGTGTCACACCCTCCCATGCAAGCCCAAGTAACGCGGGCTTGTTCTTTCTCTTGTAAAAGCTTGTAGAAGGCCTCTCGAGGGTACGTGCAACCCTTGAGCGCTACTTAACCGTGCAGCGGAAGAGGGTGTGTTGGTTCCCTCCAGCTGGTAGATTGCATTTGGTCTCGACTTGCTCGCAGGAGGGCCGATTGGCCGTCTCGCAATCGAGGTCTTCAGAGGGTTCAAAAGCTTTGCGGCGGCCATGGCTCACGAGATCGTCTTGAAGCTTGTGAGCTAGTATTGCCTTACTCTGAGACCATTTCTCCCAGCGCAGACGCCCAGCATGACTTCCCGAAGCGGAGACGACTTTCCCTTCCCGTACGCATCCACAGGCGACTGCTATGCGATCGGTATCGCGTTGCCTGCGGTCGCTATGGTGGTCGTGGGTCTGCGTATGTACACTCGCCGGACACAGCGAGCGGCCTTGGGGGCCGATGACTGGCTGATCGTTGGCGGATTGGTACGTTTGTCTGGTGCTGCATTTCCGAAGTGGTCGCTAATCAAGTCTAAGTAGGTCTCGATCATTGCGATGGGTATATGCTTCATCTATGGTAGGTCGAACGAGGTGCACGGGAGAGCCTCACTGACATTTGTCGTTATAGGAGCCGCAACGGGAGCCATGGGCCAGCCAACGCCGCCGCCTCCGGACGGTCTAACAGACGAGGAGATGTTGTCGTACATCGATCCGGGTTACGAAGTGCTGGAGAAGGTACGCGACAAGCACAGTATCGAAGGCGATCGCTAACTCTTTAGATACAATTCCCATTCCAGATATTCATGATGCTAGCGTACGCCTTTATCAAGATGGGCATTGTGGCCTTCTACCGTCGCCTATTCGTCGTCGACAAGAGGAGCGTATTCGGCATTGTGACGCTGGTAACTCAAGTGGTACGAAACCCTAGGGTACAAAGTGCCTGTGTCGTTGACTCCACGAGACCCCCCCTAACGGCAACTTTGTATCCGCCCCTGCCTTCTAGATCTATACACTGACTCGCAGCTTCCCTAGGTTTTAGTACTATGGTCTCTGACCTTCATTCTGCTGGTCATTTTCCCCTGCGGCCGTCATATCTGGGCTAATTGGGGGGCCACGGGCGACCAGCTCGCACTCTGCCCTGTGGTATTTACGAGCGAGTACGGGCTGACAGGCTCGGATCTGATCCTGGATGTCTACATCTTCCTCTTGCCACTACCTTGTGTACGTGCTGTCTCGCCACTTGATTGCTCCAGCTGACCGAGCAGGTTTGGAAATTGCATATGACGACCCAGCGCAAGGTGATGGTGAGCGGCATTCTGCTGCTTGCAGCAATGGCCGTCGCCGCATCCATTGCACGGCTTGTAGTCTACGTCAAGGCCATTACACTCCTCACAGCAGGATCTGATGTGGACGAGAAGCGTAAGCACTCATGTGTCTGTCGTTGTGCTTGGGGCGGGCTAACTGTGAATAGTGGTCGTCACACTGGGCCTCTACTGGAGTCTTCTGGAGTCGGGATTAGCGCTAATCGCCGCGTGCCTACCGACCCTAAGCTCGCTCTTCTTCAAGAAGAAGGGCGGAAAGAGCCTTACCATGATGTTACAGTCCCTTCGGTCCGTCTTCTCGCTGCGCTCCTCCAACCGCTCGGTGCGCAGCGAGGACAGCCAGCCAATCTACCTACAACGCACCTTCAAGGTCGATGTCGAGAACGGCTCCTCTGGCCAATTGGCCAAGCCTGTCGAGACCACCGGAACTGGTGCTGCGGCCAACGCGCCGTACGAGGTCAGTCGCACGTGAGCGTGCGCTACCTTAGTCGTATAAGCTGAAGATTGTTGGAAAAATAGTGTGTAGGAATGATTCTACGGAAGAACTTTGGAACCCTTATAATATAAGGACTACTTACATAATCGCCACTAGGCTAGGTGCTCCCGAGGTTCTTCCAACCTCATCTGGGCTCTAGCTTCTAGGGTAGCAATTGGGTAACATGTATGGAATGATGTATATTAGCTCACACCAGGTACTAAGCATGCAAGTACCGTAAACTGTCCACGAATGTGTGTGAACGGGCTCTTGTTATTGCGAACGTTGCATATAGTCAAATAACCAACGTCGTGTGGTTCTCTATGCAGAGTTCATTTCTATCTTAGATATGCTTGAGAATCCAATAATCGTCAGGCAGGACTGTAAACAGCCTCAGTATCCGCTCTGCTCCCTCCTACTATCTCCACCGCTGCCATCATCTCCTTTCCCATCCTCAGCTTGACTCCTCTTCGCTCCGCCAGCGGCATCCTGAATGCCTTGCTCGTCACCCCTCAGCTTCTCAAAGTAAGCCTTGATATCCTCTGCACCGACAGCTTGACCGCTCTCCGCAAACGGCTGCAAGAAGTTCTTCACCTTCTCTTTCAGCTTTGCGTAGACCATAGCGCCCTCTATCGCCCGGACTCGATCCATGTTGCTGAAGGCTGCCTCTCCACGATCGAGTAGTGAGCCGGTGCCGACTGATTGTGCGCCATTACCATCACCATCCTCCGATACAGGAGGCTCGTATGTCTCTTCTTCCTCGAGAAGTTGCGGGTGTGGCTTGAGGAGAGGAAAGCATTTAGAGCACTTGCAGAGATAGTCTCGGAAATCGGGTTTCAGGAACAGTGAGAATGGAGTGGCTGAAGCTGGTAGCGGGGGCAGTGAGTCCAATTTGCAGATTGATGAGTCTTGCTTCTTTGGAGTGATGGGTAAAGTCGTGGTCTCCGGTATGCTAGACAGAGCACCGAGGGGCTCTTCTGACTTCTGGCGTTTAGGGGGCCCCATCGGCACTGACAGTAAGGTATCTTCGTCGTCATCAGCTTTTCGCTTCTTAGACTCGCCGCTGTTTGATTCGATATCAGGTACTGTCGCCTCCTTCCTCTCAGCATTGACCTTGGCGTCGTTGTACACGGGCTGAAGAAAGCCAGGTGTGCCGGCATATCTCTTAACCCATGGAAATGCCTCGACACATTTGTGACAGATGAATGTGTCGAAGTCATCCTCATCTGGGAAACCAGGAGGTGGTGGCAGATCATCCTCCTCTTCATCTGCTCCATCGGCTGCGATGTCATTACCGTCAACCCCATTCGTTGCAGCAATGGCTGTGACAATGGATGGCCTTCGTTCGTCTGCATGCTCGTTGACCGGTGTCTCTTCCCTCGTCACGCTGACCTCCTTCTTGATCCCATTTGGTACTTTCCTCGGTGTGCCGTCTGCGTCGTCTATCTTTGGCTTCTCCAGACTCTTCTTGTACTCTTCTCGCGTTAGACCGACTAGACACTCCGGATGCCACCAGTCCTCGCCGCAGCCTCCATCCTCTGCGGAACCGAGGCCCAAGCACTGGAACATGGTGCCCTTTTCTGAATGGGGGTCGTATTCCTCCTTGCAGCCACAGAAGTCATTCCGAAAGTTCTGGTTGTACTTGTTGTCCGCTGCCGGCTCTTCTCCGGTCACATCTCCTTTCTGGCCAGTGGCCGCGTTGAGACGAAGCGTACATGGACTCGTCTCAGGCAGGCGCGTGGTACCGCAGTCGCATACGAAATTGCGCTTGCCGAAAAGCTCGACGAGAGCATGTTCGCCGTGGCACGAGATGGAGCACGAATAGCATACTCCAGCTGGGGTGTACGGGTCCGAAGCATCGTTCGGCGGGGGATTGCACGTCAAACAGGAGAACAGAGCTTGACGGATTGCCCCAAGGTCGCGGGTGCACGTGTCGAATTGCTAGAGGCTGTCAGAGCAGTGCGCGAAGTTTGGCAAGAGCGGCTTACGTATGGTAGAGCTTCGCGAGCCTCTTGCTCAAGGCTGAGCTGCTCGCGGATGAACCTGGACAGGCATGTCAACGAGTGATCGCGATTGTTATGAAGTCGATGCGCTTACTCTGCGGCTGTCTGTGAGCTCTCAGAGGCCTGTGACATGCTGTTGGAGCGCTGCTTCACGTCGGACACGTGGGAGGATTGCGAGTCGGCCATTGTTGCGGCAAAGTCGTACCGGTGATGGATGGACGCGAGGCGCGGACTGTGTATTGGTGATGGAAGGAGTGGAGTGAGTGAAGGCGGCACGACGAAGCAGCAACTGTTATGACGAGCGCGCTGACGATGGTCGCATTATGGGTCGCACCTACATGTTATCGAGTCGCTTATGTAAAAACCACTTTACGCGTGGATGGCGCGTTTTGGCGCGTCCGAGCGCGTCTCCTTTCGCAGCCCCCTCGACCACCCACTTTTGCAACAGCTTCGCAGACTTCCCCTCACATATACAACACCTGATCCGAGACCAGGGGATTCCATTGAGCACTTATGAGGTATGTCAATGCCCTGTACAGCGTTTTCGCAGAATGCAGGAGCGGGCATATTCTCCTGCCCTCCTGAACTAACGTACCTCTCACAGTTCACCACTCCGACCAAGCATGTCGTCCGCGAATCGTGGAGCCGGCCCAGGCAACAGAGGCAACAAGCGGGCTCGCGACGATGACCTTCCCTCCTCTGCGGCGCACCCGCCATCTAGCCGTAAGTCAGCCTCGTAGCAGATATGGGCAAAGCGCTTATGAATGGTAGCAATGGCCTCCTCGCCTCCAATGCTTCCTCAGGACGAGGATGAGGACATGGGCCTGTATGACGACGAAGACCTCATCCCTGACGTAGACGATCTGGAAGAGGGAGCAGAGGAACAAGAAGGCATCGATCTCTTCGGGGATGACTTTGAGCGAGATTACAATGCGCGCGTGGAGGATGCATACGAAGGCGCCGGCATTGATGACGAAGAATACGACGAGATCGACCTTGCGACAAGGCGAGACCTCGAACGACGTCTGAATGCCCGTGATCGCGCAGCCAGACAGCGTGTGCCCAACGCTTTTCTTCAGGATGACGAAGATGCCGAGGGACTCGGGGGTCTCTTGAATCGTCAACGTATCCGACGAAATCCCTATGACGAAGAACAAGATGACATGGACATGGACAGAGATATCATGAACGAGGAATTGACCCTCGAAGCGCTAGCGGATGTAAAAGCATCCAGCTTGACAGACTGGGTTATCCAGCCTGCAGTAGCCAGGACAATCGCGCGAGAGTTCAAATCGTTCCTCACAGAGTACACGGACGAGCACGGCACTTCCGTTTACGGAACTCGCGTTCGGGACTTGGGTGAAAAGAATGCTGAGTCGCTCGAAGTCTCGTTCGATCATCTTGCGGAGTCCAAGGCCACTTTGGCATACTGGCTTGCCAATACTCCAACTGAGATGCTGAAGATCTTCGACCAGGTGGCCATGGAAGTCACCCTTCTTCACTACGGGGACTACGAACGCATTCATGCCGAAATTCACGTCCGCATGACTGATCTGCCCGTTCGTTACACTTTGCGTCAACTTCGCCAGAGCCATCTGAACTGCTTGGTCCGCGTTAGCGGTGTTGTCACCCGAAGAAGCGGTGTCTTTCCCCAGCTGAAGTACGTCAAGTTCGACTGCAACAAGTGCGGAGTCACCCTCGGACCGTTCCACCAGGACTCCAACGTCGAAGTGAAGATCTCCTTCTGCCAGAATTGTCAGTCTCGAGGGCCGTTCACGGTCAACTCGGAACGAACAGTGTACCGTAACTACCAGAAGCTTACTCTTCAAGAATCTCCTGGCACTGTTCCAGCAGGTCGTCTACCCCGACATCGCGAGGTCATCCTTCTGTGGGACCTGATCGATTCAGCTAAGCCAGGAGAGGAGATCGAGGTGACGGGCATCTACCGTAATAACTATGATGCCGCGTTGAACAACAAGAACGGCTTCCCAGTGTTCGCCACCATCTTGGAAGCCAACTACGTCGTCAAGTCGCATGATCAGCTCGCTGGCTTCCGCCTCACAGACGAAGATGAGCGTGAGATACGAAAGCTGGCTAAAGATCCCAAGATTGTTGACAAGATCATCAATTCTATTGCACCTAGCATATACGGCCACACCGACATTAAGACCGCGGTTGCTCTCTCATTATTCGGAGGCGTCAACAAAGAAGCACCTGGCAAGATGAACATTCGTGGTGATATCAACGTTCTACTGCTTGGTGATCCGGGTACCGCGAAATCTCAGATTCTGAAGTACATTGAGAAGACCGCTCACCGGGCTGTTTTCGCTACGGGTCAGGGTGCTTCAGCTGTCGGTCTCACAGCTTCCGTTCGACGCGATCCTATGACCAGCGAGTGGACGTTGGAAGGCGGAGCGCTTGTACTAGCAGACAAAGGCACCTGTCTGATCGATGAATTCGACAAAATGAACGATCAAGACCGAACGTCCATACATGAAGCTATGGAGCAACAGACAATCTCCATCTCCAAGGCTGGTATTGTCACGACTCTGCAAGCTCGCTGTGCAGTCGTTGCAGCTGCCAACCCTATCGGCGGCCGCTACAACTCAACAATCCCCTTCTCTCAAAACGTGGAATTGACTGAACCCATCCTATCCCGTTTTGACATTCTCTGTGTCGTTCGCGACACCGTTGATCCTACAGAGGACGAGCGTCTGGCTAAATTCGTGGTCGGATCCCACGGTCGTGCTCATCCTCTCGTCGGCGTTGGCTATGAATACACTAAGCCCAAGACGACTCAGACTCAAACTCAGACCGAGACTCAGGCTGACGAGAGTATGGATGTCGACGGCGAGCGACCAGTCCAGGAAGGCGAGATCCCACAAGAGTTACTGAGGAAGTACATCCTCTATGCGAGGGAGAAGTGTAGGCCGAAGTTGTACCAGATCGATGTGGATAAGGTTGCCCGTCTATTCGGAGACATGCGCAAGGAATCGTTGGCAACTGGCGCGTATCCCATCACCGTAAGTTACTACCTCGTTGTCCCCATAGACATATGTTCTCAAAGAGTTATCACTAACACGGATTATGCAGGTCCGTCATCTTGAAGCCATAATGCGTATCAGCGAGTCATTCTGCAAGATGCGTCTTTCAGAATACTGCTCCGCGCAGGACATTGACCGTGCCATTGCTGTTGCGGTCGACTCTTTCGTCGGCAGCCAGAAAGTCAGCGCGAAGAAAACCCTTGCGCGAGCTTTCGCGAAATACACTCTCAACCGTCCTGGTGCGGTCAGACCTGCTGGAAGGGCTGGCAGGAGTGCTTGAGCTGCCGCTTAAGTTGGGATGGAGACTGATGATATGAGTGATGATGGAATGATACAGGTAGAAGGCCAAGGTATGGGTATGGGATGGTGTAGGATATGGACAAAGCATAGCAAGCATAGCGGATCACGTTTTTCTTCTGGGGAGGCGTTTGTAGAGCGCCGTTTGGGTACTTATGTCCTTTTGGCTGCTGGTTCAGAATACGAATAATACCATCGCGTTACTTTTATAATTTTTTGTTTCAGCCTCGATGTTCCTCTTCCCCTCGAACCGATACGCAGCTGGTGCTACCACCAATCATATCCCACTTCCGTGCCCCAACTTTCTATTCGACCTTGACGTTGTGTTCGACGTAGTATGTATGAATACACTGTCCTTCTCTAACTTTGAAGAAAAATGAGAGATCTTTACGTTGTGCTCTACAGTGTAGCTCTTCCCGAAATTTTCTTCACTGCAATCTTTAGCGCCGTGGACGGGGTGTTTTGACGCAAGCGAGGCTGCTGCACTGCCAAGGTTTGGAGGACGGGATGTGCACTGCAATTTCTGGCGCCCGCTTGCGCTCTTGCTGACATACTCAAGCAGGGCTGAACTTCGGGGGACGACATGGGACCGCCGAAGTCGGAGGCAATTTTCACTGCAATCTCTAGCTCTTACGGCCCTCCTCTTGACATAAGCAAGGCTGGAGGTTCGATCGGTGGGAGGCCGCTCCGCTCGCTTTCGCCGTCAATGCAAATTTAAGTATACGAGAGTCGATGTGCAGTAAGAAGCGGGAGGCTGAGAAGCTAATGGCCGGTGTTGTGTGTGTTGAGAACAGATGAGGTTGGATTATGAGAGTGGCATTTGCGATAGTTGCGGTCAGATACACAGATGATGCTAACAATCCAGGTACCTGGTCCTGAATAGAAGCGATTCATACTCTAGCTCTTCACAGTGCCATGGCCCTTCAAATCTTCTCTCGCTTTGATAAAGGAACGTGCCAGGTACATGGCTTCATTCCATTGCTATTCTGCGATGTAGAGCTAGACATGCCTAGCTTAGTGTAGGAATAGTAGCAACTTCCGCTTTGCATTGGGTTCACCACCCTCTTTTAAGCTGTTGTACGTATCATGATCATGATCCATTTTTGTCATCAGCAGCCTGCTTAACAACGGCCCTCTCCCTCGCATTCCTGACTTCCCACTCAAATTCCTTCAACGCTCTTATCTCACTTCCAACAAACAGTAATCCCATCCATGCCTCTGTAACACCCAATGCTAAGCCGAAGGAGCTGATAAACATCAAGATAAAGGCGACGTAGTTGTGCGGTACCCACCACACGCCTATCAAGCTCGCGACAGTGAGTGAGAGCTGGAAGCCGAAGTGACCCAGCCGCAACTTTCGCTGTATTCTCTCGCGTGCCATGTACTTCGTGATGTTCGCTAGGATCTCGTCGTACGTCTCTATGGGTAGGTAGCGCTCTTCGAGAGCGTAGGGGCCGGTATCGAGAGTCTCCGGGGTTGTTATTGAGCGGTTTAGTGTCGCTTCGATGGAGAAATGATCGCTCAACGAGCATTTCAGTGTCGGGTGCCTCATCATCATGCCAACATTGGTCTCCTTCAGTGTCCATTCCGCTGTCCTCTGCCCTGTACTCGCATCATGCGTCTCCCCCGAGCTGAAGAATATGTAGTCCAATCTCTTAGCACTTGCGTCGTCTACGCTAGGTTCTATGTGGACGTTCTCGCCCTTTGCTAGACGTTTCTTGTGTGCTTCGTTCCATCGCCAGCTGTTGAAGGCCGAGTCGCATGTCGTTCCATTCTTGCTGATATTGAATTCGGCATTTGGCATTGGGAGACCTCGTACTTGCTCGCATTTGTCTTTCGCAGCGCCTAACGATGAATCGGGGTGTGTTATCCGCCATACATCTCTTAGCGGTGAATGTGTCTCGATGATCCTGTGCGCCAAACTCAACGGCACCATATTAAAATCTCCTAAACCAATAACCAGATGTCCCCTTTCCGCCGCTCCTCTCATCAGCTTTGTGATCTCCCAGGCCTGTGCTGTCCGGTGGCAGAGGTATGAATCGTGCGGTTCAGACTCGTAGGGCGCGTGAAGATGTGTACAGAACACTTCCGCAATATCTCTCTTCCTAGGACCCATCCGTATCCTCGCGCAAGCAACGCCCTTCCCTACGAACCAATCTCCTCTGTAGAAGGCTGCTGGTCGGCCATTGAGCGGGTACCGCACCATGCTGCTCTCTTCGATGGGCCATCTTGCCAGTATGACTAGTCCGCCGCCGAATATGCCGCTGTGGTAGAATTTGCCGTGTGGAAGGAAGTGTTTCGTTGATTCTCGTATTGAGTTGTAGTCCTGCTGTGTCCAGCACTCTTGTAGGCCGACAATGTCTGGCGGAGGATCTGCGGCGGCGATTTGGCGACCAATTTCCGAGAGGCGCTCATTTCGCCATTTTGCGAGAAACTTGAGGCCCCAGCAGTTGAGGGAGAGGACGCGGACAGAAGAGGGAGGAGAGTCGATCATTGGGGGAGTATCGAGGCGGTCGAGCATAAATCGTGGTGGAGCAATGGGTATTGAAGGAAGTCCTGGGGAGCTCCAGCGAGGTATGACGGAGGAGCAGGGATCAGCTCGCGCGCTCCTTCACCGCTCGAGACGCGCGGGCAGAACACTGGAAGTCGCGACCGAGCCCTTGCTCCACTAAACAGATTGATCAACAGTTGAAAACTTCCACGATGGACGCCGCACGCGACTCACCACCCAAAAGACGGAGAGAAGAGGAGGATCAAGATGGCTACCAGTCTCCGCCACAGAAAAGACGCTCGAGATCGCGCACGCCACCAGACGCATCCCCTCAGTACAGACTCGCAGAGCGGCCAGCGAGAAGATACAGCAGATCCCCCGACAGCGACGAGGACAGAAGATACTACCGCGACCGCAGAAGTCCCAGGCCCCGGACACGCTCAACATCACGCTCACGATCTCGTTCAACATCTCGAACACCGGCCCGCCGCCGCTCTCCCTCTCCCTCACACACACCACCAGCCGTCAAACCGACTTCACTACATTACAAGCCAGTGTTGGCACTTCACGGCCATAAAAAGGGCATCACAACCGTCAAGTTCTCCCCCGACGGCCGCTACCTCGCCTCCGCGTCCTCCGACTGCACAATCAAGCTCTGGGACTCGTCCACCGGCCACCTCGAGCACACGCTCGAAGGCCACCTCGCCGGCATAAACACCATAACCTGGTCGCCGGACTCCAAGATCCTCGCCTCGGGCTCCGACGACAAGTCGATTCGATTATGGGATGTCGCGACCGGGCAGCCGCACCCGACGCCGTTCATCGGCCACCACAACTACGTGTACAGTCTGTGTTTCAGTCCGAAGGGGAACATGCTTGTTTCCGGGAGCTATGACGAGGCCGTGTATTTGTGGGATGTGCGGAGCGGGACGATTATGCGGTCGTTGCCTGCGCACTCTGATCCTGTCTCTGCGGTGGATTTCGTGCGGGATGGGACGCTGATTACGTCTTGTTCGCACGATGGGCTGATTCGGGTGTGGGATACGGCGACGGGGCAGTGTTTGAGGACGCTGGTGCACGAGGATAATGCGCCTGTCACGAGCGTCGTGTTTGCGCCGAACGGGAAGTATGTGCTGGCTTGGACACTGGATTCGTGTGTTAGGTTGTGGGATTATGTTGGTGAGAATGTGTTTGGGAAGGGCAAGGTTACGAAGACGTATCAGGGACATGTGAACAAGACGTTCAGCCTGTCTGGTGCTTTTGGGACATATGGGGGGGAGAAATTGCCGGATATGTGGGCTTTCGTGGTGTCTGGCAGCGAGGATGGGAACATTTTCTTATGGGATGTGAGTTCGAAGAACGTGCTGCAGACGCTGGAGGGGCATACGGATGCAGTTTTGAGTGTGGATACACATCCTACGGAAAGGGTTATTGCTAGTGGGAGTCTAGATCGGACGGTGCGGATTTGGAGGGAAAAGGATGGTTCAGCGAGCAATGGGAATGGTAAGGAGGTACCCATTACGAACGGCGTGGATGCTGAGTAGCTTCGGTGAGTGTACAAGATACCCAATGTCAGCAAATACTTTGAGTCTAATCCCGTTCATGTTTAAATATCTCTTGCTCTATGTACGGTTCGTTCGCTCAGCGGGCGGTGAATGTACCATATATACAGACAACTTCGCCGAATATGAGTATGAGTAGCAACAGTGATTGAAAATCACTCATCCAGCAAATGCCTAAAAGCGTCCACGACGCCTTTTGTGTCTACGTCCAAGATTGCTTCGCTTCCGCTCCAACTGCAAATAGGTGATACAGTATTTGTACAGAAGAACATCAAAGTCGCGCCATTACTGGCCATTACTTCCTCCTCTTCATGACTTTGGTGCACATTTCTATCAGACCGTTCTTCGCCTCGCTGTCTGGGAAGCCGCTGATCGCTTGGATGGCCTTGTCGACGTATTCTTGGGCGAGGGCGCGTGTTTGCTCGAGTCCAGTGCTGTTCGCTACTATTTGGCGTGCCTGCGATCTTGTTAGCTTCCAACAAATCTGCACCAGACTTGGGGTATCATAAGCATACTTGCTGCACATCACCTTCGTTTGCAAACTTCCTGCCCACAAGTTTTCCTAGGCTCCTGTTGTCTTTCCATGCGAACAGTAGTGGTGCCGTCGCCAAACCTAGTTCCAGATCTGCGCCAGCTGGTTTCCCAAGCTCTTCGCCCGATATCGTGTAATCCAGCATGTCGTCAACCAGCTGAAACGCCAGACCCAGGTTCTTTCCATAGGCGTATGCCGCTTCTACAACCTCTGGTGTGCTCTGTCCCAGGATGGCAGCCGCTCGACACGACTTCGATATCAGAGATGCGGACTTTAGGTACGTCTTCTGGAGGTAGTATGTCAAGGTGTCCTCGGTCCACGATGGATTCGACTCGTCCCGCGCAGTGTTCTTGAGCTGCATGAACTCCCCCTCTACAAGGTTCGCTATCACCGTCGCCAGAAGTTCCGTGACTTCTGGATCTCGTAGCCGTGCCAATGCCACCGAGGCCCTTCCGAGCAGGAAGTCTCCCGCTAACACCGCCATCTTGTTCCCAAACTCAATGTTCGCTGACGGCGCGGACCGGCGTGAGATGGAGTGGTCGATGACATCGTCGTGGAGGAGGGAGGCGGTATGAATGAGTTCGGTGATCTCAGCCAGCCGCCGTTGGGAGGGAAGGACGTCTGATTCTTCTGCTGAGTAGGCAGTATCGTGGGATATGCTTGTCAAGCTCTGAAAACCTGACTTCGCATCGGGATTTTGATCTACTAGGATTTCAGGGTCTGTTATCGGCCTGTCTACCCCGAATGTGCTCTTTTCTCTCGTTATCTTCGGGGTGAGGCTGGTTGCTTGTGACATGAGCAGCACCAGCATCGGCCGTACGTATTTCCCTTCGCTTTGTGTGTAGTATTTGGCCACAGTGTCTAGCGTAGGGTGGCCTGATCCAAGCAATTGCCTTATGTTTTTCGTCAAGAACTTGAGTTCGCGGGCTACCGTCCGGAAGGGATCGATCTGTATAGGAGCGTTTGGATCTGGGGTATGGTTGAACATTGTTTGCGCAGCCGTCACTGCGGCGGCCCATGATGACTGATCACGCCGTCTTGAGGGGTGGTAGAATGCGTTCGTATCGTTTAGGGACTGTACGGAGGCTATACGCTGAGGACATGGCGGTAGGCGCGAGAGTGAACGGCGCGGAATGCTCGTTGCGAGCCTCCCAGATCGGCTCGTCATCGAAGAAAAATCGCGAATCTCAGCTCTTGAGATGCAATTGAGACGTCCTAGGTGTAAGGAAGGTCGAGACAGGGTGTGATTGCGGAGCTCCACCAGGCGCGACTTTGCAGGTCGGAAGTTTTTGGGGACGACGAGTTGCTAGCGTCATTACTGACGGGCCGCCAAGGCCGCACTTGCATGAGCTTCAAGTTGCTGCGAATCTTCCACCACGCTTGCATGGCACTTCGAGGACTGGACTAGCGACGAGTTTCTGGCTCCCAGAAGGCGCTAAAGACTCACTGCTCGTTCTCGCACTCTCCACGATATCAGAGCCACCGGTACTCGACGCTTCACTGCTCATGGCCTGATACCTCGTCCGTTGCCTGGAACTCTCTTCCGAACCAACGACAAGCCATGGTGCTCTTCACCGTGACCCCCGCCATAGTGCGCGCGTTATCTACCGCCCAGAGTACAGCTCCAGAAGAGCTCTCGAAGCTCCAGCAATCCTCCGAGCCCTCGCTCTCCGATCCGAAAGAAGGCAACCCCATATCCCACAGCCAGCTAATCGACATAGCGAAGCTCCTCAAGACCCACAAAGCCGCGCTCCAACCTCCCGAGAACGAAAATGAAAGACCCTCCTATACACTAGCCAGCCTCCTAAAAGGCGCCCGCGTCTACATCCCCCCACCAGCACCAAAACCCGAGCCCTCCTCCGAATACAAAGCCCTCATGACGCGCCTCCGCCGCGAAGAAGAGTCCCGCGCCTACGAACGTCTACTGAATCCCCATCCACCCGCCGAATCCTTCTCTCAGCGTTTCCCCACCGCCTCTCCCCACGCCTTCCTCGACACCGCGCATAATATCAAGAAGGGCGATGTGGCAGAAGAAGACGAAGTCAGTTTCGAAGAAGTCCATCGGCAGATCATACTCATTATCAATGTGCTGGTCTCGATTGTTGCATGCTCCGTGTTCATATGGGTCGCAGCACGGCATTGGAGCGTCGGGAAGAGGTTGGGATTGAGTATGAGTGGGAGCGGTGTGATTGCTGTTGCGGAAGTGGTCATTTATAGCGGGTATGTGCGGCGGGTCAAAGAGGCTAAGACGAGGGAGAGGAAGAAGCCTGAGATTAAGGAGATTATTGAGAGCTGGGTCATTGATGGGAAGGAGAAGGATGGGAGTGTGGCTGCAACCGGTGTGAAAGAAAAGGGTGAAGATAGTATGCGGTTCAGGAAGGGAAAGCATAGGTGAAGAGGGGCTGGATATACGCTATGCTCTATTCATGAGCATCAAGACTCCTTCCAGCCATGCCTATCGAAGAATATTTACCAAAATCGCCATGCTATGTCAGAAACCCAGAAAGGTGTACAAGAAAGAATATGTACCATCCTGACCAGAGACTACTTCTTCTTTCTACCCGCCACACCTCCGGCAAACCGTCCCAAGTTCCCAAGACTAGTCTTTGGCTTATGACCTGGGGGCTGCGTCTGTATTGGCGGCGGTCTCGCATTCGCCGCCGAGCCTGGCCTAAGATTCGATCCTCTGGTCGGTGCATCCGGAGGCAACGCCTTGTCCTTGTTCGGGACAAAGGGAGCGCCGAATTCCTCCCCGAAAGCATTCAACCTCTGCGTCCGTCTCGCCTTCTCCTGCGTAACACGGAACTTCTCGAGCAACTCAGTCCACTTCACGCCTCCATCCTCTTTGCCTCTCAATCTCGCTCTACTCTCAAAACCGCCGGTCGATGAAGCACCTTGCGGGTTACTAGATAAGGGAGGGGCCTCTGAGCTCTTCTGCCGCAAATGGTTAAAGGAGGAATTGGAAGGGGAAACGTACGTCCTGGGTGCGATGTGCAGATACCCTATGGCCGACACCGAGTTGAGGCGGTTCTTGAGGGCGGCGAAGGCGCTGCTTTGGGGAAGCAGCATGAGTAGGCCGTAGAGACATTTGTAGAGGTGGGGGTACTTTTCGGGCTCGAGCAGCTGGATGCGAAGATCTAGCAAGTAAAAGATTAGAGCTGATAGAAAGTGCAATAGGAGCGGGAACAATTACATGTAAAGACTGGTGACTCGAGGAGCTGCACCAGCTTGTCAATCTGAATCAGCATATTGACTGTCATCTCGAGGTCGGCGCTGCCATTGTTAGCATAGCTGGCCAGAGATATGGATGAAGCTTACAAGATCTGAAGAAGATGGTATGCCTGCTCATATGCTTGTGCCAAAAGACAGAGGGAGAACGCAGCCACAGCATTATGACACCAAGATTTGAATAACGTGACAAAGAAGGACTGCCCGTCTCGCGAGTCTAGATTTCTAAGTCTTTTCCTGAGGTCTGCGAGCTCAGGCGCTGTGATGAGGTTGTTGTTCAAGTTCTGTACCATGATACTAGCGAATTCAACGTCCTCATCTTTCTCGAGACAGTCGGCCATCGTGCGATATATCCGCTCCGCACTTAGAGTGACGCATAGCTGCCGGATGATGAGGTTTCCGCGGGTCTCGAGGAGGTTTCGGTCGGTGCAGAAGAGCTTAAGGAGATTAACCATAAACAATGTGAAGTACGAGTCGTCGCTATTCCTGGAGATCTGAGAGAGCAGAAGCAGGTCGCGTGTGACGACAGCCTCGGATGGATCAGAGAGGGTTTTCAGCAACGCTGGGAAAGTGCCATCTTCGACCGAGAGAATCTGGTTGGGCATCGTCAGCTAATGCCCAAAGGCTTAAATTAGTGTCGGTCTCACCTTTCCTGGCGCCATTCTGTGTAGCATGATGAGCCAGGCGATGGCGGCGACACGAGTGGCTTCGTGTGCGTTCAGGAACTGAAGTGTCAGGGCGTTGACCGCAGCTTGGTAGTCAAGTTCTGGTGCCGGGCGCGGTGAAGGACCACGGTCCTCCGCCGGGGTCGGCGTCCTAGTGCCCCTACTTTCTGTCGACTTTACCTCTGCAGTCTGGTCTCTTATGACAGTCTTTATCAACCGGCTGGACAAATTCGAATCTCTTCGCTCTACACCTGTGAGCTCCTTGCCGAGCGCCGACAACGAGTTCGGCAGCTGCAGTGGTCCTCCCAACACATTGTCTGACCGACGGCTGTCATCAGACAGTGACATGATGTAGTCCATGAGTGATTCATTCACCCTGTTTGCCGCTTGGCGAACGGAGTCCACGTCATGAGACATTGTGGGCAGGACGTGAGACAAAAGGCGCGGGACGAATGGCATGATGTCTTCCGGGCATATGCCAAAGAAGCTATCGATCCATCTTAGGGTTGTGAGCTGGATTTCCTCATCTGCAATACGTTAGCTGTAAGCAAGCAGTATCGCGCCGTAGCACAATATCCTCACCGGAGGATTCACTCAAGAATGTGACCAAGATTTCCAAGATCTTTGAATGGTCGACCTGTACGTCTTCGCCGATCTCGTACTCTTTGCCTGCGTTGAGCGATTTTTCGTCATTTGCTGTCGATGTCTGGCTAACGATACTATCGCTATCCTTCTCATCGATGGAGCCATGTGCGCCAGGGGATGCGCTGTCAATCTCGCTCTCCCCGTCTTCACCACTGGGAAGGCTTGTGGATGACCTGTCTAAGCTATCGTCTCCTTGGCTCTTGCGGCTCTCCGCAATGCCTCGT
This sequence comes from Lophiotrema nucula, assembly GCA_010015825.1. Classification (NCBI taxonomy): domain Eukaryota; kingdom Fungi; phylum Ascomycota; class Dothideomycetes; order Pleosporales; family Lophiotremataceae; genus Lophiotrema; species Lophiotrema nucula. The sequence goes on along the minus strand of ML977323.1, from coordinate 215,377 downwards.
TTGACGCGGGCGATTTTCTTGATCTCTTCCAAGAATCTGTTCAGACAAACTTGCGTCGCGGTATGGACGTCGGGGTTGATGTCGCTCAAGAACTTGAACAGTCCACCCAGAAACCTGGGAAGGTAGGTAACAAGCTCAAGGTCAGGTATTGAGTCGAGTAGTGTTATCCATGCCACCAAGAAAGTGCGCGTGAATGGGTTTATAACGTTGATTCGTTCCTCGAGGAGTGGGAGGAATCGTGCAAGTGAAAACGCCGTGGGTAATTCTTCAGAGGCTCGATCGGGGCCCTCTGCAGCGTCTGGTGCTCCGTCGTCGGAGGGCGTCTGCAGGACAGACACGTAGGATGCAGCAGACTCTGCCACGATGTCTTTGATCAACCGGTCGAGAAGCTCCGCTCCGTTCTTGACAGACAACTCTGAGTCTGCCGCGAGCTGCGAGCATTGTCAGCCATGTCCGCCCCAACCGCGCTGTTGTGTCCCCATACCTTGCAGAGCGCATCGAAGACTTCATTAAAGTACAAGAGAATCTCTCCCTTGGCCACCTTCGCAATGTTGTACATGCTCTCGCATGCGTAGTAGCGAACGCGGGCATCTTGGTCGGAGAAGCAGGCGAGGACGGGAGGAACTATCTCTTCGAGGTATCGGGCTACTTCCTGCATGCAATATCAGCCCGAGCTCTACAATGTCCAGATGTTCCCACTTACAGGTCCAAGAGCAATAGACGCCGCGGCCAGGCCTATGAGACCACCGTTTCTGGCGTGCGGTTGATGCACGGCGTAGGCATATTCGTGACACAGCTGGTGCACTATTTTTGCTATCCTGTCATGGTCCTTCGCAGCGAGCGAGTCCCGTATGAGTCCTTCGAGCTCGAGCGCCCCGCTCTTGCGCTTGTCGTAGAGCTTATCATTGAGCGCCTTCGCGATGTTGGCGTCCATGCTGAATGCTGAGTGTGCTGTGCGGCAGCTTACATGGTGGGGCGCTCACAAGCGTTTCGTACGGGGTGGCTTCGCAGGGGCGAACTTCAGCAAAGTATGCTCCGGCAACGATAGTGCGATCGGGCTAAGAATTTGTTGTTGTCGTTTGCTCACAGCTCCGGAGCTGCAATGCACGTCATTGTGCCAAGGCGAGGCCAGCTGGATGGGTCGGGACTTCCTCTCCTGTGGTGTCTCTTGTGACGCCTTCCAAAAGCCGCCGGTACGCGAGACAGCGGTTGAAAGCAGCCCAGACACGATATCAGACGTGGGGGACGAAAACGCGTCCTTCGAGGCTTGAGTTTCCTCCGAGCTTGGGCTATGACGAGCGCTCACTGGTGCGCATGTCCAGCCGATATATGCGCCCAAGCTCCCAATCGACCAGCCACAGCATGCAACATGTAAGGCCTGCACATTATCACAATATATTACGACCATACCCTTCCCAGTTTGGTGCTGTCACCATCGCAACGTCCCCCTTCCTGCCAGCATGCTCCTTCTCACACGGACATCGAGATGGAGAAGCTGAAGAACAAGATTTTGCATACGAACAGGCGGTCGCGCCTGCCTGAGACGATGGGGAACGAAGTGGCGGCGGCGTCGAGCGGGAATTTCCAACACTGGGCAGTAGCTTTGTGAGAACCCCTGGACATTACCACGTGGTGGAGCCATGCAGCTAATAAGGGCAGTATCGTCTGTAATTTCAATGTCGATGTAGGTATGTACAACGCCGTGGACTCTCTACATGAGCTCTCATATACTGACGCCACTGGCAGGACCTGAGATAGAAATCATATATCCGCCACAGGTCGCATTCTCCTTGCCCGATTTGACCGCCATAGCTTTCAACAGCTTCCCAGAGCAGCAGAATACCGAGACAGTTGACGACATGTCGTTCAATTTCACTATCAGCAATAACTCTCCAGACATCAACCTCAGCTCTCCGCGAGCTCCGCATGGCAGTGCTACTACTTTCTATGGAAGTTGTGTCTTTCGACAGGAGTTCGATGGGACAATGAAGAGGAGCTTCAACCAAAGAACCCTAGTCTTGCTTTCTCATCACGGCTTTCTGCCTTTTTACAACCGCGTTCTGCTCGAGATGACCAAGACGGGTTTCATTAGCGACCCAACGAAGCTGGAATCGGCGTACTCTCAGATGGCTTCCTGGCCGTCACCAGCCTTGGGACGACTTGAACTCCCCTTCATGGGCTCCGTAATTACTCTCGACATCGCTCCTCATCACGCTTTCCCACTGCAAGGGTTGCCGGGTCCAACACCATTGATATCAGACAAGCCCTCCTCGATTTACGCATACCAGCCAATGGGATCCTGGGACACCTTGATGCAATTTATGCCATGCATTACGGATCTGTACGTCCTCTATGAGAGGCTCCTGCTTTGCGAAAGCGTCATCGTCATTGCCAAATCTCCTCAGCTAGCCACCGAGGCCGTTTCGTCTTTAGTCGATCTGATACGTCCAGTTCCATTTGCTGGTGTGATCAAGCCATATATGACCATGCAGGCAGACTTCAAGTCTGTTGGCATCGATGGTGGCACACCAAGACCCTTTATCATCGGGGTCACTAACCCATTTTTACTCAAACGAGTTCTTGCTGCAACCGAAGGGAAGGACCGCGTACGGCCCCACATCCTGTACCTGCAGAACTTCGATGGCCCGGTGCCTACGAAGAGACATCACTCATTACATCACAAGTCCAGCAGAAACGCTCTACTCGACCTCCCAGGTGGCGGTATCGACGCTCATCCTCCTTCAAAACGTTTCATAAAATCTGAGTCGAGCATGATCTCACAGATCGAGACCCTCCTCAAGCTTGGCGATCAGACTCACGAGCTCGACCCCCTCATACGTCGTCACTTTGCCGAACTTACTGCGCAGTTCATCGCGCCCATCAACCGCTACCTTGCTACGTCAGTGTCTCCGAATGCAGTATCTCCAGGGGGCAACTACCGCTATGCGAGCTTCTCTGTGAACGACTTTCTCCACAACGTCGCTAAGCACGGCACATCTGTCAAGCTGCGAGGTCAAGGTCCAATCCAGAGACATCGAGCAAGAGACGGCGTGTATGAAATCTTCTGCAATTCGCCTAATTTCTACTCTTGGCTCGATATGAAGCTAAGTTTGGAGAAAGAAGCGAGCGCAGGTTTACTGGGAGCGAGCGTACCCTCTGCTTCTACTACCTGAGGACTATCTCGAATAGGGATGAGGCACTCCAAACAAGAACCCTTACTCTGGAAATCTGTACCTTCTTCAGACTTTGGAAAGTCACCAATCGGCGTTGTAGCTGCCTTTTGTCCAAGTGCGTGGCACTTGAGGCTGCAGATGCAGTCTAGCGAATAAGAGCGCTGTACGACTTCGAGGGTGTCTAGCTGAGTCTTGGCATATTCCAACCCTCAGTATGCTTCAGAGGCCCGCTCCAAGATCGAACGAGCAACTTCATCAGTATCTTGTGCTCTAATTTATCACGCCCTGTTGCTCTAAACTGGATCGGCGGCTCAAAAGAGGAGGGACCCAGCCATAGGTGATACAATCAAAGTCTATGCATTGGGCGTAAGGTCGACCTTAGACCAGGGCCTCCTCAGCCTGGCGGTCATAAATTTATGCATGGCTTGACAGTATGGACCGCACAGGCCAAAATGAGCACGTTGGTTGGACCTCGACACCGAACCTAACGAGCACACTGGATATTCTCTGGGTCTCCCTCTGCGCGGTCTTTCTCTGTCGTTGGGCCGCTAAGTATCCGAACGTCCCACATGCTTCCTAGTTGGTGTAATCGCGCCCGAGCTCCTCACTTACCTTGCTTATATTGAACGTTAGGCAGCTGTCAATGGTAACGCTGAAACGCCACCAGGACTCGAAGAGAAACTTGGTCGAGGACTCATCGATTCTATGCATCGATGGGCGGATTCTGCCTTCGCTGGAACCAGACAGAAGCTGAGAAGGGATCGCAATATCTATTCGTCGAGGCGATGCATCAGCTTGCTCGTGGGAGTACTGTTTCCTTGACAAGCGTTCCCACAGTACAATACATATCTCATACCCCTCGGGCGCTCTTGTCATCAGCAGGTTTCGCTGTAGTTGGGGGCATACATCTCAGTGCCTAGCACTATTCCTTCCTTCTCGCTTCGAAGCGTTGGCATGGCGCATCTCCTCAAGAACCATCACTCTGATCTTCCCAATCACTTGGCTCGCCTGCCGCTACCTCTTCGACACGAATAAATCTCTCATGAGACAGAGACTCGCGGCTCGGCTCGTCGATGGTCTCATATAGACTGAAATATAACACGCTTTAGGATACGAGTGTTAAAGTAACATGAGGGTCTTGATATGTCAGTATGCGGTTGCGACATTGTATTTGATGGTCGAGGTTTTTGTTAGTTTAAGGAGTGTGCCGAAGGGTGTGTAGGAGGCGCCGGATTGGACGAAATTTATTTCTCGGGTATCGTAGATCAAAAACCCTGTATAGAATACTGATCTGAAATGGAACTTCTCTCAAAAGCACTTGGAGTATGATTTGACTTTGCCGGTATAGCAGAGTGTAGAAAGACATCCCCATTTTCAGCTAGGCGGCCAACTGGTGATCTAAGTGCGGGGTTGTGGGGCAGACGTGGGAACTCGAAGCCGAGTGTCTGAACATCTCTAGAGCGGAAACAGATCTCTGGACAGAACGATCGGAAAGCGTACACTTGCTAGATCGTCATACGGCTGTCTCGGGGTGTGATGGCGGGACGCAGCTCCGATCCGCACCCGACACAAATACGCCCGAAAGCTCTTCTGTAGATTTAGACTCATCGATACATGACTCGCTAGGTTCACCACTCCAGGTCGTACAAACGGAAAGCTTCGAGGTGTGTTTGGCGGGGGAGATCGGGAACCGTTCTCCTCATGATGGGCTGGATGGCTAGCGGTTGAGCTTTCCCGCTACGACGCAGCCACATGAACGTGCGGAACGCGTAAATACTGAGCACATTGCCTTCGGTGTCGTAGCACTACACAGTCTGTAGCAATCTTGAGTCCTTTCTTCCCAGAAATATCGTGTGAGCTTGTTCCTCATACAGCTTGAAAGACACTGTTCGCAAACTGTTTTCGAAGGACTTGTGATCACTTGTTTGATTCACAGCCTCAATATGGGCTCCGTACCGAAGACGACGATGAAGGCGCAGCAGTTAGTGGAGGGCTTCTGAAGTCTGGATATGTTTATACTAATCTGCGCAGATACGACGCTCGCGACAACAAGCTCCATCTCAACGAAGTCCCAATCCCAGAGCCGCAAGAACATGAAGTTCTGGTCAAGGTAGCCTGCGCATCTCTGTGCCACTCAGACGTCATGCTCTTTGAACCAAACGACCAAGGTCTCATTCTCGGCAAGAATCCAGTCACTATAGGCCACGAGGCTACAGGCACCGTTGTGAAAACTGGCTCGGGGCCTATTGCGAGCAAATTCAAGGAGGGCGACGATGTCGGTTTTCTTTGTGCTGTGGAATGCTGCTTCGATTGCTACAGTTGCAAAAACGTGCACAATGCGTGGTGTGAGACTGGGAAGACGAAGATGCAGGGCTTCACGCTGGATGGGTATTTCCAGGAGTATGTGTGTGTGGATGCGAGGGCGACGATGGTCTTGCCGGAAGGGAGTGAGTGTAGTCATAAGAGAGGATTGATTGCGAAGCTGACTTCAAACAGTCGACGTCAAGACTGCAGCACCACTCTTCTGTGCCGGTGTGACAGCCTACCACGGCGTTGAGGACTGCCAACTGAAGCCCGGGCAGTGGATGGCAATCGTCGGCTGCGGTGGGCTTGGTCATCTCGGAGTCCAATACGCGAAGTGAGTCATCTTCTACACCAGTGTGCAAATTCACTGACGGAATGTAGAGCAATGGGCTTCAAAGTGATCGGTCTAGACATCGCAGACCAAGCTCTTGAGGAGGCCAAGAACTGCGGCGCAGACCACGTCTTCAACTCCATGACTGACAAGGATTGGAAGTCGAAGGTTGTGGAGATCACTGGAGGCGGCGTTGACGCTGCTGTGAACTTCACTGCTTCGAAGAAGTCTTACGATGATTGTCCGGCGATTATCAAGCCTGGTTCTGGTCTCTTGATGGTGGTTGGTATCCCGCGGCAGCCACTCGAGTTGAATGCCCTCGACATTGCTCTTGGTCGCTACAAAGTGAAGGGGTCGAACAATGGCAGTAGGTACTGGGTTTGCGACGGTATTAATGCGCAACTGACGTGTGAATAGCGTGCTATAACATGAGGCCTGCCATTGAATTCTCGGCGAAACACAACATCAAGCCACATTTGACGACGTATGAGCTGGAAGAGCTGCCCAAGATGATCGAAATCATGGTGAGTCATGGCTAGCTTAGAGGTATTGATATCTGTATTCCTGACTTCCAGTAGAACTCGCACAAGGCGCAGGGAAGAATGGGTGTGGTGTTCAATTGATAGTTACCCGAGTATGAGATACGGGTAGTAGGAGACAAGAAAGCAAAGTAGCAGCATTGGAATGGAGTTCATTGATAGCATTAGCGCTGTACCATACTCAAATGAAAGATGCGTGCTCGGGCATCGGATGACGATTCCCGCTTCTACATTCGGCTAGATAACCACGTGCTAGCGCGTTCTGTTCGAAAACACTGGCTCGTTGGCCGCCACCTCAGCTCGCGCAGCCTTCGACACAATACCATTCGCGACCCCAAATGTACGTCAACTCCCCTGCAATTAACTCACAAGTACTAACAGCTATTCAGGTTCCGACCCAAGTCGACAGCGTCCTCCGCGGCATCCACTCCGTCCCAGAAACCGGGCCGCCTGCTCGGCACACCTCAGTCGGACCGCCTACACAAGCCCTTTAAATGTCCCGGATCCGCAACTTCGAGACGACAGTCCGATCAGCCAGCCAGAAAGAGGCGGAAGGTCAACTATGCTGGTGCCGATGGCGACAACGAGGACGGCGATAAAGCATATTCGAACGACGACCGTCTAGCGCTTGCCACCCGGGACGTCAACCGTTTCCCGGTGTTCAAGCCCAAGGACAAGGACAGCATATTCAAACAGCAGTTTGCAATACCGTTAGTGAATAGAGAGAATGGGTCATATAACGCGTTCCGGCCACCTCCGCTCCTTGGCCTGCGACAGGGGCGAGTCTTTGTTGCGCGGCCATTGCATGACCCCAGCGGAGAGTTTGCAATCGTTCTATACGACCCAACCGTGGACGACAAGCCGGTCCCGAAAGAAGCAGCGGTCGAGAAACTGAGTCAGGAGGAAGTCAAGACATTAGACGTGCCCTTGGTGCACAAGAGCTTGGCAGATATTTTAGGATTAAAAAAGAAAGTCGACGACGAACGCCCAAGGGTACCTGTCGTCATCGACCCAAGATTAGCTAAAGTACTTCGACCGCATCAAGTCGAAGGTGTCAAGTTCCTCTATCGCGCATCAACCGGTCTCATTGACTCCAAGGCTCATGGATGCATCATGGCGGACGAGATGGGTTTGGGCAAAACAGTACGCATCTCGTACCACACAGTGGCAATAACGCTAACAACACCAGCTTCAATGCATAACACTTATGTGGACGCTGTTGAAACAGTCACCCGACGCGGGAAAGCCAACTATTTCGAAGTGTGTAATAGCTTGCCCATCAAGTTTAGTAAGGAATTGGGCCAACGAGCTCGTTAAATGGCTCGGTAAAGATGCGGTCAACCCCTTCGCTATTGACGGCAAAGCATCAAAGGAGGAACTCACACAGCAGATTCGACAATGGTGCATTGCAACTGGTCGTGCTGTCGTCAGGCCAGTCTTGATCGTTTCGTACGAAACGCTCCGTATCAACGTTGGCGAACTTGCTAATACACCCATTGGTCTACTACTTTGCGATGAAGGTCATCGATTGAAGAACGGAGAATCTCAGACATTCATGGCGCTCAACAGCCTGAACGTTCAGAGAAGAGTCATTCTATCTGGTACACCCATTCAGAATGATCTTTCGGAGTATTTTACGTTACTCAATTTTGCCAACCCTGGGTATCTCGGTACACGAAATGATTTCCGAAAGCAGTATGAAATTCCTATCCTGCGTGGTCGCGACGCCGACGGTACAGACTCCGACCAACAGAAAGGCAACGAGCGTCTTGCTGAGCTTCTGACGCTTGTAAACAAGTTCATTATACGACGCACAAACGACATTCTCTCCAAGTACCTGCCTGTAAAGTACGAGCATGTCGTCTTCTGCAACTTGTCGCCGTTCCAGAGAGACCTCTACAACCATTTCATCCAATCGCCAGATATCAAGAGCCTGCTTCGGGGCAAGGGCTCTCAACCTCTCAAGGCCATATTGCTACTCAAGAAGCTATGTAATCATCCCGACTTGCTCAATCTCCCAGACGACCTGCCCGGATGTGAGAACATCCTTCCGGAAGACTTCGTTCCAAAAGATGCTCGAGGTCGCGACCGCGATGTTAAGTCCTGGTATTCTGGCAAGATGGCGGTTCTTGATCGAATGTTGGCACGTATACGTGCTGATTCGAACGACAAGATCGTCCTGATATCCAACTACACGTCAACCCTTGAAGTATTCGCCAAGATGTGTCGCGCTCGAGGATATGGTTACTTGACGCTCGATGGCTCAATGCAAGTAGCGAAAAGGCAAAAGCTCGTTGACAAATTCAACGATCCGGAAGGCCAAGAATTTATTTTCTTACTTTCGTCGAAAGCTGGAGGGTGTGGTCTCAACCTGATTGGAGCCAACCGCCTCATCCTGTTCGATCCCGATTGGAATCCTGCGGCTGACCAGCAGGCTCTTGCTCGTGTCTGGCGCGATGGGCAAAAGAAGGACTGCTTCATCTATCGCTTCATCGCCACCGGCTCGATCGAAGAGAAAATCTTCCAGCGTCAGTCGCACAAGCAGTCCCTTTCATCCTGCGTTGTGGACTCTGCGGAGGATGTCGAACGCCACTTCAGTCTTGACTCGCTACGCGAGCTATTCCAATTCAGAGACAAGACAACTAGTGACACCCACGATACATTCAAATGTAAGAGGTGCAGAAAGGAGGACGGGAGACAGGTACTTAGAGCACCAGCTATGTTATATGGAGATACAAGTACTTGGAACCACTTTGTGAACGACGGGGAGAGTGGGCCACTTGGAAAGATCCAGGACCTACTTTTGAGGCAAGAGACAGCCCAGAAAGAGGTCAGTGCCGTGTTCCAGTACATTAGCCATTAGTCTTGGGCGAAGGTCAGCTTTCGACAAGTCACACACGCGCACTTCGTCCAGTACCATAGCAATATTAGGTCCAGAAATATTTCAGAGCTTTGCATTACTTCAACATGTCCTGAATGTTCCAGCTGAAGGTCTTGGCTGAAAACGACATCCCCATGCGGATATTTACCCATTTCAATTTATCAAGACTGGTACTGCTGCCGAGGCATTTCTGAAGGAAGGTGCCGACGGGGGCCAAATCTGATAGGAAGCTAGCCCCACCTGGCCTAGATTCATGAACCGATAGTCAATACGAGTTTACTTCAGCCTGACCTCGCGACCTCCTTTCTCACAAGACATTTCAAAGATGCTCGAAATCGCCTGCTTCAATCCGTCTTCAGCAATTGCAGCTGCAAAAGCTGGAGCCGACCGCATCGAGCTTTGCGCCGACTATGCAGCTGGCGGGGTGACTCCACCACACAGCTGGCTATTGGACGTGAAGAGAGATGTTGACACACCAGTTAATGTCATGATCAGACCAAGAGGCGGAAACTTTGTTTACTCTGGTGGTGAATTTGAGATCATGAAAACTTCAATTCGAACTTTTAAGCCAGGCGCCAGCGGATTTGTTTTCGGCATCCTGAATGAACAGAACGAGGTCGACGTACCCAGGAACAAGAAGCTTATCGAGCTCGCTGCCCCACTCCCTTGCACCTTCCACAGAGCTATCGACCTGGCTCCAACCATACACGCTGCTGGGAGTGCAATCGTTGCTTGTGGGTTCAAGTGGGTTCTCACAAGCGGCGGTGAGGCGGACGCCAACGCTGGTGCAGAAGTCGCCGCCGACCTACAAAACCGATTGTCGAGCAACTTAACAGTCATCCTCGGCGGAGGCGTACGATCAAGGAACATCCAGGACTTAAAGGAACGATCGCACCTTGACTGGTATCACTCTGCAGCCATCACTACGCCTGGTGAGGTAGTAGATGAGGAGGAGGTTGCACGATTACAGAACACTTTGACGACGAATTGAATATATACATTAAGATTCTAGACTTGGCGGCTGTTCTGGGCCGGTGCAGGTAATTCATTACAATCATGTCCCGCGAGAGCTATCCTATGCCGAGGAAAAGAGGCCGTTGGGTATCTCCAAAAAAGAAACAAATCCCGAAGGCAAAATATACGGAGTAATGCAAGAATCTGTACAACAAGATATACAACGAAGAGGATCGAAAGAAGTCCGGGACTCCTGTTACTGGAGCCTCGATGCTGGAGACATAGTGAAGGACATACCAATCCTCGGGCGCTCTCCGAATGTCACCTACAAGACATAGATGAGATACAACAGAGCAGACATAACCGATACTCCTAGTGATTTGGTAGAGTCAAGCGGATTCTGGCCCGCAGCCCCCGACGATTTTGGCGAACTGCTCGCTGCAGTGTTCTGGGACTGGCTTGCGGAACCAGTAGTGGTCGGATTACTTGAAGCGGTACCGGGCAAGGTGCCTGTTGTCGCGACCGGGCCGTAAGATGCGATCTCAGTCGCGGGTATCGGAGTTCCCAAACCTGTTCCGGTCCATTGAGGTGGTATGGACAGCGTTGCAGTATTTGGCTTTGCTGCAGCATCGTCCGAGTATATGTTCCCAGTTTGCCCGTTTGCGCTGGTGTAATCTCCAGTCAACAAATTTGCCGTGGATCCGTCTGTATCATTGTATTCTCCACTCGTCAAGGATCCTGCAGTCCCGTCTGCAAACGCGAAGTTGGTGGTGAACTTGTCGTAACACATGGGAATATTAAAGTTCTCCACGTTGACGCAGTCCAGTGTGTCACGGCAGCAGAGACTGTCCTCGCGCTTCCCGACGATCGGCGACGAACCACTCCACCTCTTCTCAAAATGGATATCCTTGACAGAATCGAGCATATCGACGTATAGCGACTTCAAATCCGATCCAACATCAGGCGGATTGAGCCCGGTTGCCCCCTGAGGATTGCATGGTATGCATGCGGCTGCAGCCCGATTTTCGAGTGGATTTGCGTATGCGGTAGTGGCGATGAGAGCGAATGAAAGCGACTTGGACAGCATGGCGACGGCGTCTGATAAGGAATGTTTCTCGGTCGAGGGCGAGGGTCAACGTTCGGACAACCTTCAACAATCTCCGAGTTTGGCAGAAACGCGTGGGACGGGAAGGTTTGGAGAGAAATAAAGTCAGAGGACTAGGGATTTACGCATAAGATAAACGAGGGACGAGGAAGGAATATCTGGCAATATGCCACGCGATCAACGTGTTCACCAGCTGAAGGATTTGAAGTTTGAAACGAGAGGACGCGTAGCAATTCGCACAAGATATAATGTGTGGGGGAAAAGCAGGAATTATGGAAAGGAAATAGCCGGGGAACGATGGGGAGTACTGTATGCATGTGGCAAGGGAGTAGAATTCTTTTATTCATCCCGGGCGACAGTGGGCACGAAAGGAGGGCACCAGCCCTGCTATCGCCCAAACACCGTCTGTCCTAGCAGCTTTCGCAACCTGGCAAGATAAGTCTAACGGCCTCTACGAGCCAAGCTTCCTCCCGCAGCATGCCGCACACCCACAACTGCTGCAAACGCCTCGTTTCTCCAACCCAGCCTGGCGCATCGATCCCAGTCGTCAATGCAGAAGATAACCTCCTATTGGCTAGAGACGCGGTGATGATTCGCAGGGATACCGGCACTTCGTCAAACCGACCCACCCTTTCGCAATTTCAGCACCTTGGTATCCCTGGTCCTTTGCGCTGCTCATGCGACCAGTCGCGGGCACGAGACGCAAGAAGAAAGACCGTCTTATGATCGCCAGTGTCATTTCGGCAGAGTTTCGCCTGACTTGGTGCCGAGTACCAACCGAGCACAGCACCTGGGCGCAAGCCACAGAGCTCACCACCTCAAACGCTGCGGACACCGGCCTTACGAGAATGCAAGCCAGAAACTGTGCAGTCCAACAATGCACAGCCGGAGCGCGTCCGTTCAGCACCACGTTGTCTACGCTGTCTCAGGCGTTACCTTTACAAGGCTGAGCGCCGGCGACTCCTTCCATCTGTCTAATTTTCGAGATCCACTTAAGGTTTTGACGGCGCGCCTGTACAGACTGGGCTTGGCACCGCGCTTCGATGTCAGTTTTTCTTGGGATTAGAAAGGGTGGATACCGTATCCCGGTCCGATAAGATGCGCAGGTACTCTCGGTTCTCGTCTTGATGCAGCTTCCATGAGCGAAAGCCCTGAGTCGCGAGCCTGCGGTCCAAGAAATCGGTTCTTGGGTGTTGAAGATCCCCAATGACGCGGCTCCTTTCCGAAATCTAGGCTTTTCTTGTACTTTAAGATGCTCAATAGTCGCATTGATCAATCATCAGCAGATACGTTGAAGTGCTCGTATGGTCCCCACTTCGCAAGCAATAAACCTTGAGCAAATCTTGGTCTCCTTTTCGCACATTGTCAGCAGCCGGGTTTTCGCGACCCATTTACACGCATCGATCAACTATTGAAATCTCAACGTGATCGTTGTTCTCGGACTTGGGCGGGGTTATTTTTGGTGCAACCATTGTGACCGTGGAGGACACCTTGAGGTTACACGCTTCGCCCCGCTGGGCAGCAACGTCGCTGATCTGTGTTGTTAAATCCGCCGTTCGACATCTTGAAACGAGTGAGCAGCCATAAGTCTCGACTTGCACTTGCACTTGTCTAATTGGCGACATATATTATTCTACAGGTGTTGTACACGGACTATCGGGACCAAATGCAGAACTTCTATGCCTCTTTATACTAGGGGGCGGTGTCATCGGTAGAGAGGGCACGGTTGGTCGAGGAGGGTAAATGGCAGTTTCTTCGCACTGACGCAAGACGGTGAGGAGTCCTGCAACTGGTCCAATTAGTAGGGTAGGAAGCCCGAGCTTCACCATCAGGAAAGCCGCTTACTCATCCTATCCAACTCCCTCAACTCTATCTCCTCGATCTCCTCGGTCGCAGTCTTCCTTTTCTTCCGTCGCCCGGCTCCTATTTGCTTTTCACTTCCCATGTATTCCTCCACTAGGCTGATTGGCCACAGCGTAGCAGCGCCCAATAAGCAGAAAAACGTCGCCCAGAATTGCCACATCCATACTAATATCTTGCCAAACCCGGGCGCAATGAACCGCACAAATTGGTCGACTTGGTAGAGGTCATTTTGGGAGTCGATGTAGTATAGGTTGTCGCCTTTATTGTGCTTAAGCTCGAGGACGGTGACGAGTTTAACGGGCGCACGGTAGAAAGGTACTATCCAGATGCGGAAGACCTGGGATATAGATACGTAGAGGAGGAGGTTTGGTTTATCGAACGCTAATAACACATCATTAGCAACTTTCTTTCTTCATTCAATATTCAAGCGTGGGTGTGGGGTCGGGAAGCCTACCAACGCTATGCACTGTGATATCGATCCGCGGACTCATGATCTTGTACCATCGATATATAACCTGTATCAGGAAGCGCGAGTTCTCCCATTTCCCCGTCCGACAAAAGGGATGTGTAAATGAGGCGTTGGGTGTGAAGTACGTCTCGATAGTTTCTAGTTGTGTGGTTGGCGGCGATTGTGTGAGCAGGTGGATCACACCTGAGATCTCTTCCTCTGCGACTTGTCAGTTGGATGCCAGTGAGTACTTAATGGAATTGCTTGAATACCTGGGTTCTCCATCTAGTCAATTATTTCGAAAATTGTTTGAAAGCTGTTCAAAGTGCGGCTCTTTCGGAGAGAAAGTAGCCTTTTAACTTCACATGCGAGACGGCCCGGTGACGTCAAGCCTCGTCTCGTAGCTCTTTGCAACACCAAAGAGGTATCACGACTTCTATCGCGCGTGCTTCGCATCCATGCGTTACTTCCTCAGAGATTTGATGCTTTCCCATGCACTTCCCAGCTGTCTTGTATTCTCAAAGATGTGCTGCCCTGTGGTTTCGTAGATCCTCGTACGGAAAGCATCGCATGGTACATGACTCGCGCGTTTCTTGACTGCCAACTTTGTTTGCGTCCGCTTGGGCAGTTGGATGGAAAACTCGGTGCATCGTGATGATGATGATATACTTCAACATCCTGTACACTTTTTCGCCCTTCCCCTGGACGCACGCTCGCTTCGCGACTCGACTGCTTTTCCTTCGCCAGCGTTGCCGGCGATAAGCCCAAACCGGGATTGGCGAGACGCGTGGCCGATAAGGAGTCGCAACAAGCTATCGCAGCTTCAAGAACGCCACGATATTGGCACAAGCAAACGACATGGTGTAGTGTCTAAGGGCTCTCACTCTTCATTTCTTTCTCACTCCAGTATGGTGCTAGAAGTATTAAACTCAGCCGGGTACTGAGGCCAAGATGTTTCATTCAACTCTATTTGCAGCCTTCGCTGCTTTTGGAATCTTCGCGCAAGCTGTGGAGTTCGTGCCATTTCTCAACTTCAGTTCGCCTTCTCCGTATATCTTCCATTCTCTTGCGACATTGTTGCAAACGTACCCGCAAACGTTATTTCCAAATGGTCACACAATTACCTCAGTCACGATCCCGAGAGGTACATTGCTGTACCACGGCAGGCATGACAATAACACAGTACCCAGCCCGGAATGGCTCGCCCTTGATATTGAGATGGCTTACGGAATCATGGGCAATCTACGCGATTCGAGGATGCTGACTTACCGGACCACAAAGGATGTCCAATTAGTGTACTTCGATGGCACGAGCGCAAGCTTGATGGGAGAGGGAACCGTCTCTCAGATGGTGTTGCTATATAACGGCACCGAAAACATACCGCATCGTGGTGGGTGGGGTCCTCCACGGCGAGGTGGTCGCGAAGCCAATATGGACGGAGCAGCGAAAGAGGCAGAAGATGAGCCACGCAGGAGGCCGCCTGGCGGCTGGAATCCACTCGAAGACGAGTATGTTCGGGCGCGGGGACTGTGCAAGTGGTTGAAGAAGTACGGCTTACGCGAGGTCGGAACCGGCGGCTATGAGGGTGTCGTAAGAATGAACGCCGGTTTCGAAGTCATTTGGTGTGACTTCGAGAGCCCATCCCTGAAGCTGGTCTCCAACTTGAATGTGTCTGCGCCTATGCTCGAGCAGGTCACATCGGGCTGGCAGAAGGACTTCAGGCAAGCGCCACTGCAAGTTCAAGCAAGGCTGCGAACCAGTGATGACGAAGGACCTCACGGACCGGGGATGACCGATCCTCGTGAACCCTTTAGAGATACCTCAAATTGGTTCTGGTTTACTGCGGCCGCGAAGCGGTACCATATCGAATCGAGAATAAAGCTCAGAATATGCGGTCTATTCTCTTTCTATGAACACCAACTACGCAACCAAAGCAGTACGAGGGTTGAGGAAGAAGTCGTGCGTCTCAATTTGACCGCCAACGGCCAGTGGCAGAGTCCTAAAGGTGAATTTGCCAGGAATGCAGGTCTTGACCAGCTGATGAAGAGACGGAGACGGCACTATCTGAGTAATGTGTCAAATAAAGACGCCTTCGCTATGTTTACATTCTTGAAGAGGAGGCTATCAAACGCTAGAGATGTTTGCGCAGGAACAGACTGGGCCTATGTCGCTCAAGAAATCGTCGCGCGATACAGCAAGGAGATACAGCAGCTACAGCAGCTTCTCAGCAGGGATATTACAGACTATACCAGTGATTGGGACGCCCTTCGAAGCTGGTTTGCATCGACGAGATCGCTGACACATTGGTACCTTATGCCCTTTATCGAGTATCCTCCAGACCGACCCTATCGCAAAGAAGACTTACATCAAATCTTTGCTCTAGAATCCCCCGTCGCGAAAGATACGCTCGAGCGATGTGCAACGCAGTATGACTCTGATGATTATGTCCCTCAGGAACAACATGCAACATACACGGCCGTCAAGGAGACTCTGACTACTCTGTGCAGCACTATAGTTGCAGTAGGCCTGAATGTCGAATATCGCTGGTTGTTGGACTTCAATGGCAGGTCACTCACGAAGAAGGAGCAGAACAAGGCCACAACAGCGCTGAGCAAAGCTGCTCAATCTTGGAAAGGACAAGTTGAAGAGCTAATGGCGTGGCTGGGCTGGGTTGACAAGTGGATCAGCTGCGAGGCTCGTTGTGGCACCGAGGTATGTTGGCCGCGGGTTTGATCGCAGAGAACTACAATTGACAGATCCCGCAGGAGGTGTGCTACATACCAATGTGGCCGACATCAGGCTTTCCTAGACGGCCTGGAGGCGGCCGAGGTCCACATCGCCCACCTCCGGGAAATGAGCACGCGCTTGCAGCACCACACTTTGACTGGGGAGAATGGAACAAGTTCCTGTGGGAGCCGGTGTGCGTCAATGCGTCATCGTATCCGCCTGAGCAATGGGACTCATGAACATCGCCCGCGGACCTCGCCCTAAGAGTTGCGCGTAGATGAAGTTACTTCCAGTTGCGCATGATACCCGAATTGGCTTATCGTTGTTAAACTTCAGGTGAAGCAAGCGACATCTGTGACCTACGAAGTGAGTAACTCCAAAGGTATGACTCTGATAACACGTACCATGGCACGGTACCCATCACGTGTCAGATTGCTGCCTACCCAACCACTGAATAATAGACAGTAGACAGTTTAACGTTTCCACAAGAACCCACAAATATCATACTTTTATCTCTAAGAACATCCTTTAATGCGTTCCCTCCTCAATCTGACTATCGAAGCTAATACTCCCTATCTTCTCAGCCTAGTGCGCAACAATTGTAAAAAGGACCTTGGTCTTCGAGCATCACCGCCATCATGGGTCGCGATCTTAATTCCACAAAGTCTTGGAACCCTACATCTACCGCCAACATCACTCAAACAGAAAAGGCTCAACGACGAGCTTTTGAAGAGAGGAAGAAGTTCGAACAGCTCACTCGCGAAAGGGAGGAGAAGCAAAGTCTTGAGCAGCTACAAGGTCTTCTAAGAGACTCAAAACAAAACGAGGAGCTCAAAGAAAGAGTTCGAGTGCGAAGCAAAGTGCCGTTCACGAGGCCCCGCTGGATGTACCAGAATCCTGCTGCGATCGAGAAGAGTCAGCCGAACTTCTTCAATGAAAAGTTTCTTCTGGGCAGCATCCGTATAAAGGCAAAAGACGAGGATGAAGATAAGACAACCATAATGAGCGGTATGACCACGCTATCGAGTACTGTTGCATCGGTAGAAGATATCGAGTCAAGACCTACGCAGGATCCGAAAGAGGCCAAGTCGCGTCCTACGAAAAGCCATCGAGTAGACTTAGAAAGACATCGACGACGTAAGCATAGGAGGAACAGAGGCCGAGATTCGAGTTCGAGATCAAGCTCTTCAGATCGTGGACGTGGGCGGCGGAGGAGGCGAGAACGCAAAAGAAGAGACAGCTCAACATACGGCCGACTGTCGCGGTCACGGTCACCACGCAGAACTCATCACGATGACGAGGATTGATGCGCGAGCATCTTGGTCAAGAGGTCAAATTTCAATTATGGAAGAGGTAGTGAAATGTGTCTTGATTGATCTTAAGTCGAAATCGCAGTGGAGGGTCTGCTGAATGAGTTGTAACAGACCTAAATGCAAACAAGCAAGAAGAAATACGTATATGGACTGTAGATGTGTGGTAGATGTCATGGACTAGTGATCAATGTCAGAGCAACTGGTGACTTTGCACTACGAGGACTCTGAGTCAAAGATAAACCAATGATAATCGGCACTGATCACTTCATAGGACACGCTACCTTTGGGAATAAGCATAACACTTTGATTGGAATTGTTGAGTTGAGCCAATTACTCCTTTAGGGAACTGTTTTGCCATATATTTTGCATAAGAAAGAAACAATGTATCAGACTAACTTCCAAAAACAGAAACATAGATAAAATATAGAGATTAATCTAAGCACTAACCTTCTCGATTGGCTCAGGAGGCAATTTGGAGTTCTTGTCAACGTAGTGGAAGCCATGTATACACTCATTTTGACTGGTGGAATCTTTGCACTCCAACCAATGCTGAATATGCTTCTCAACCACTTCAGGCTCTAGATCTTCTCCAGGGGTACAAAAATACTTCTCATGAAGATGCCACGCAAAAGATTCTCCATCCGTGATTTGTTTCCTCTCCAAGGCACTCCTTACGAGTTCCTTGTTGGGGATTTTCCAGTTGGACGCTAGATGATACATCTGTTTCATGACCTTGGAGCCAGTAAGCTGTGGACGTTTAGCTTCAAGATATGCTTTCACTGGCGGTTCCGCTTTTGCATGATCGGTATCGTGTCTAACCGATTCGGCAATTTTTGTTGGTTTGCCCAACCAAAAGTCTTCATCTCCTAATCCTAGAGCGATCTTGTCGAGAAGCCAGGACTCCACACTTTTGTCCTCCACGATATTCTCATTCAGAACCGGTTCAGGCTTACTGAACTTGATAGCTTGGAGACATAAACTTTTGCTCTGCGGCGTAAATCTCTGAAAAGTGTCCTTGATTTCGAGCAAAGGTCTACGATTGACAGCGATGTCGGAGAGGACTTCCTTGGACGTAAATATTTCTAGGGCTCCGCGAATCTGGGGTCGGATGTTGTCCCGACTATCCCAGTTGATCACTAGCCAGGACAGGTGACGCATACCGATTTCCAGTTGTCGTGGTCCGTTATCGGAGAAATAGCTCACGAGTTCAGAGTGCTTCTTGAACAGTGATCTGAGGAAGAGCTTATCTTCCTCAGGCCTTGCAGGGTCATCTGGAGGAAGTTTTCCTACCATCTTTAAAATCCAGTGGATGAACGGCACTTCGTTGTCTGTGCCTGGAAGATCTAAGAAGTTGTAAGGCGCTGTTGTAACCAAGCCGCGTGCCTGATAGGTTTGGAGAGTGGCGAACCATTCCCCGGTGGATGCGTTGTTTTGTCCAAAACAATTCTTTGATGAATCCAAAACCATGACGAAAATGTTTTGTATTCAGCAGTGGACTTCTTGAGAGGATGTAATCTGCTAGGATTGCAATGCTGTGGTTGTTGTTGCTAGGATACGTTGCGAGATCAAGTAGGAAGAAGTGAGTCGACCGGAGGAATGACATATTACGATGACTCGGCTACCAATTTTATGAGCAATCAGTGACTGTCGTCATGGGCCAGAAGATGTCTCGAGCACAGTGTAGGATCTCTGACCTTAAGTTTTCGGACACGCAGCCACTGAAGTAGCCTACAATGAGTTTGGAAGTGAGTACGATGTCGTGGAGGAATATACGGGACTGAGTTGGCGGATCACGAGTGCTGGAGCTGGTCTAGTTGCGATGTTTCGTAGCTAGCTCCTGAGTCATTACTTGTTAGGATCAACGAGAGAATGACTTACCATAGTGACTTGACTTTGAGTCAACAAACTGACAACGCTGTAGAAGTCTGCAAAATAAGACCGAGACTCATGATTTAGCATCGCTACATCGAATTACTTGAATACATCGCATTGCACCGTGACCAGCCGTCAGTTACATCGCTTCCGTTTCACGTCCACTCATTCGTCCATACCTCGAAAATAGCCCTATTGGACAAGTATATCCCCATGCATACACTTATCCGCCATCTCAGCATTTCCGTTAAGCTGCCCGGGCTCACATTCCCTTTTTTTGCCATAACAACCACCGTTATCCTGTACTCTTTCATGCGACACCCAAGCCAAGTGCGCAGTTACTTGCACCTTATCTGTCAAATTTGGACAAGCCTCGTTCCGCTCTTTTTCCCACATTCCATTCCAATTCCTGATCCTATGACATATCTGGTTCGATATGTCTTGCTGGTCTCGGCCTGACAATCTCTCGCTGGATCAATGAGAGAAACGATGACCTCTGCGGTGTTCCCTGTGAGGGCGAGGTAAATGATACCCTGCTCAAGGGCCAAGTGTATTGCATTATCTAAATCAAGTAAAGAGTCTTGCCGAACGATGGTTTCGATGCATCGTTTCTTGTCCTCAAGAGTAACGTCGACGGATCGTAGCTCGCGTTCTGGTTTCTCTGTTGCTTCGTTACTTGTCATCACTAGATGCGATACACCTCGGCTGTTTGATTATCGGGAACGCAGATATGATAAGCGATCTAAGTATCAGCATATGATAGGACCTGGATGTAAAGATTGTGGACTAAAATGGGGTTTGTGTTGGCACTTTGACCCTCTCACTAACATGGGGAGCGATTACGATGAGTCTTCCAACCTATTGTGAAGCATGCTCGCTATACGGTCAATGCATGCCCAAGTCACCATTCTCAGCCATCGTCTTCTGACACGCCGCCAGAATCGCAGCCTGTCTGCCGATATCACCCAACTTCCCGATGACGATTTGGTTTCCCTCCACGAAACCATACAAAGCATAAGGTATATCCACCTCATTGCAAAAGTCCTGAACCAGCTTCTGCGTCCTTCTAAGATTGTGCCTTGGTATGCGCGGAAACAAATGATGGATGGCCTGGAACTGCAACCCTCCATGGAAGAAGTCTAGCCATTGAGGACACTCAACGTCCATGGTCGTGCGGAGCATTTTCTGTGGGAAGGACTCGGTGGTGCCAAGATCAGCTGTGCTCATCGCAAAGTGCGAGAGGGTGATCTGGACATGGAGAGGCATGGTGATGGCGTGGCTAATCAATACAAATGCAAGTTTCGTCCAGAAACCAGGAACCGACCTGTAGACAACGCCGTAGCCATACCATGTCCAGAAGAAAGCCATGCCAGCTAGTTCGTAATAGCGGTGCCACCGAGCAGGACCCTTCCTTGGTCCTTGTCCCAGAAGCAAGTACGCCCAGCTTAGTCTATACAGGTTGAATCGCCCGAAGCACATAATGATGTAGTATAGAGAATCCTGGTATCGTATCATGAGCTTGGCAAATGCGTCATATTCTAGAATGCGCTCGTAATATGTTGAGAAGATGTTGCCGAAGAACTTATGGCTAATAGCGACGAAAGGCAGATGCTGAATATCCGGATCATGCTCGGTAGAGTTCGTAACAAGATGGTGAACATTGTGGTTCGACTTCCACCAACAGGCGCTTAAGCCACCCATGTAGCTGGCAACCGTCATGGCGATTGTGGAGTCTCCGTGGAAATTGTGTGTGATGCCCATATGACTAGCATCGTGAACGGTGAATGCAAGCTGATGCCATAAACATCCCAGAAATATGGCGCTTGATAAATACCACTGGGATTGAAGCAGGTAAGCAAACATGCCGAAGAAGAATGCATAACGAATGCATTCGATGCCATACGAAGAGTAGCGACAAGTGTATAGGTCTTCTTGCTGTATACGCTCTTCTAATCCCCGGTATTTTTGTACTATGTTCGCTTGCGTTCGTGAGTCCAACGACGGGTACTTGGCTTTATCGAGATCAATTTCGCGCTGTGTTCGCGCATCCATGACGGACATCTTAGGCTGCGTTGGCGCTTCATCTATACCCATGGAGGATATCGAGGAGTCGGATGAGACCCTGCGTATTGTGTGGTTTCGCTGTCGTAGGGCAGAGGAGGGCATGTCTGCTGGCTCGAAAATAGGGCTTGGACCGGCGGAGGTCTCAGTGCTGGCCGTGTCCTGCTCTGACGAAAAATCCGCATCCTGCTCGTCAGTGGGTGCAGTTTCTTCCTCCTCTGTCCTAAAGTTCCCGCCCTGTATCGGTGGTAGGAAATTGACCCAGGATCCTTCAACACGGCCGATTCGATAGCGATTTGTGAGCTCGAGGGTCTGTGCGGAGTGAAACCTATGCAGACAGAGTCAGAGACATCGTAGGAGGGGCTCCTATGGTATGGTACTTGCCTGTGAACCTCATCCGTGGCGTCCCTTCCTATCATATGCTGAATAGCTTTGGGTCCTCCAGGGTGGTACGGAAGCCATGCGTCTACCTTCAAGACTTTGTTGTCGACTATCACGATGGAGCGACCATCGGCAATGAGGGCTTCAATCTCACGGCGGGTATACAGCCTGTCCCTGCGTGGGGCCATCCTACCCATGGTTCGTGTGGTGTGATCGAGTGACGACCGCTATGGCAGTGGGTTTATGGAGTAGCAGGCGATGACAAGATTCTCAACAGACACTGGTTCCTTCACACCATCTAACCGGATTTGGTGAGTTGAACGGAAAGCTGTTGGAGCAACAAGGAAAAGCTAAGAGCAAGCAAGCAGTGTAGAGGGAAATGTAAGGGAGGAAGGATTCGAAGGCGGTGTTCGAGATCCCCACCAAGCTCGGACGTCTCGCGAAACTCGAGGACCCACCAAAGTTCCCCGTTCAGGCAACCCCACGTATTAGCTGCCACGTGCTGAACCCTCTCTGACATACAAATCTTGCGTTCCTGTTATATGGCTAGCTTTGACTCTCTTATTGGACTTGAAACGTCTAGATCTCGATTATTCAACGTTGTGGACTGATTACACAACAGCCTCAACGCTGATAAAGGCAGCCCCGAGAGAAAACCGACGGGATCCTTCCTAAAAACTTTCCTCATCCGACAACCCTGGCTTTCGGCCGAAGACAGCCTCAGGCTTCAATATAAGACTCCTTTCACCTTTACTCATTCTTTGGAATTAAATTCACTCAACAGACTTGCTCGTTTTCGATACTCGACCCTAGTTCATTATCACTAGCATTAATTTTGAACATGACCCAGGACATTAAAGAGCTAGCCGAAGAATGGCTAAAGTTGGATGAGGACCCAACTACTACAGACGAGATCTACAAGCTACTGGTTCAAGGCGACAATGATGAGCTGGAGAGACGACTTCGTAACCGCATAGCATTCGGCACCGCTGGTCTACGAGGACCCATGAAAGCTGGCTTTGCTTGCATGAACTCTTTAACAGTCATCCAAGCATCACAAGGCCTCGCAGCATATCTCTTGAAGACCGAAGAGAACGTCAAGCACCGTGGCGTCGTGATCGGCCGGGATGCTCGATACAACTCTGAGAAGTTCGCCAAACTCACAGCAGCAGCATTCGTCGCGAAAGGTATCAAGGTCTGGTGGTATGAGATCCCAACACATACCCCCCTTGTTCCTTTCGGAGTACGAGAGCTGAATGCCGTTGCTGGTATCATGATCACAGCGAGTCACAATCCTGCTCAGGACAATGGGTACAAGGTGTACTGGTCGAACGGCTGTCAAATCATTCCACCGCACGATGCCGGCATTGCGGCGGCAATAACTCAAAACTTGAAGCCAGTGACTTGGGACACCTCCGTTGTAGACAACGATAGCCTGCAGATCGAGGGATCCCTGGGACTGGTTCGAAACGGGTATTTCGAGGCTTTCAAAGCAGCAACACAACCTGAAGGCACACCGGTCCCAGATTACTCCAAACTGAGATTTGTATACACGCCTATGCATGGAGTGGGGTTGAGGCCAATGAAGCTCTGCATGGAGAAATTGGGTCTGGAGTCACGGATGGTCGTTGTGGAAGCCCAGGCAGAACCCGATCCTGACTTCCCAACCGTCAAGTTTCCCAACCCAGAAGAGAAAGGAGCTCTAGATCTGGCGATCGAGACTGCAGAGTCCAATACCATATCACTAATCATCGCCAGCGACCCTGATGCAGATCGATTGGCTGCAGCAGAGAAAGTCGGCGGTAGATGGAACATCTTCACCGGAAACCAACTTGGCATCCTCATAGCATCATACCTCTTCGAGCGATACCCCAATTCGAAACCAAGGAACAAGCTAGCTATGCTGGCCAGCACAGTAAGCTCGCGAATGTTGCATGCCATCGCCGAGAAGGAAGGATTTCACTTCACGGAAACTCTGACAGGGTTCAAATGGCTCGGCAATGTCGCTCTGGATCTCGAGGCGAAAGGCTACGACGTCGTCTACGCGTTTGAAGAAGCATTAGGATACATGATACCCACAGTTGTGCACGACAAAGACTCTGTAGCCGCAGCAGGTGTGTTTCTCACAGCTGTAGCGCACTGGGAATCGCAGGGCCTGACGCCCTTCAGCAAACTGCAGAAACTCTACGAGCACTACGGATACTTTGAGGACGCAAACACGTACCTCACCTCGCCCTCTCCGTCAACGACTACCGCCGTGTTTGAAAGTATTCGCGCTTTAGGCAAGCCATATCCACATAAGGTCGGAAGTCGCAAGATTCATAGATGGAGAGATCTTACTGTGGGCTATGACTCGAAGAGTCACGATCATGTGCCTGATCTGCCGGTCGATAACAGCGCGCAGATGATCACCTGCGAGCTTGATGGAGGGGCAAGATTTACTGTGCGAGGGTCAGGGACCGAACCAAAAATCAAGTTGTACATCGAGTGTGTTGGGAAGAGCATTGAAAATGCTAAGAACGGGGCTAAGGAGATCCTGGTAGACTTGTTGAGGGAATGGTTTAAGCCTGAGGAGAACGGGTTGAAGCTGGCATGAGAAAGCACGACCTGATCCCCAGGTGCTTTCATTCAGCACAGAAAAAAAAACTGCTTCGTCAGTGCGACGGCTAACGGCTGACGTTGTTACACAGCTGAAATGTGCTGTTCCACCGGCGGCTCAGGCTGGTCACCCAGCCCAGGCCCAGGGTAGTACGCAACCTCGATAGGGAAGCCTGCATATCACCAACATATGGGAAGGGCGTGGAGGACTCGGAACCGGCTCGTTGACCAGTTTATCTCGCGCACGACATGCACAGCCTTCTTGGCATGCATGAAAGGCGGCAGACCGGCAAATAGATGAGTCTTTGGAGACATCGTGGAGAAGGACAATAGAAAGTTACCATCACAAAGCAACTTAATACGTAGGAAGCACACCGTGAAGTCTTGAAACAACACAACGTTGAAACAATTCAGCAATCACAGCTTAGCAATACCTCAGGGGCTCCGTGCAGAATCTTTCCATATGCAATATTGGGTGAAGCTATACAGAAACAAAAGATAAACTATCACTTTTTTCGTCCCCAGATGCCACACCACCCATGCAGCTTTCCACCCGCAACTGCGCGATTAATCAACACGATAGCACGCCATGCAGACGAGGAGCTGACGCAACGCTCACAACAAGAGTGCAACGCAGCCTTTCTGCCTTGTAGTCGCCCATATCTGGGCCAGTATTTGGGTCCTTCGGGCTCTAGAGGAGGCCTCCCATGGGTTGAAGCTGCAGGCTGCGGGATGGTGCAGCCCTCGATCGACTAATCGGCCAATCGACACTCGTATTAGAGGGCCAGAGCTCGATAGGGCGAGTAAGGATACACGTGATGCAATCAGAGTCGCAGATGGGTTGCTGCCTGGCCGACCGAAGCGGCCACGGACCGGCCAGAACGGAGTGTGCTGCACTTCGAAGCCTCAGACAATATCGATTTGTTTCAGCTAGGCCGTGACAATTGATTGTTCTTACTTCTGTGACAGCCCCGTCGACCACGGTCGTTCCCACGTTGCCAGGCTAGCGTGCCGTTTCGGGAGGATAAACGCCCATCTCGCACCGCTAGGCTCGTCTCCGCGTTTTATTAGCCAATTGCTGTGGATACCTCTCGGTCGGGTCTGTGACTGTTCACTGAGCATCCGCTGCTCTATCGTCGGCCTCCCCTCCCTTTCGCTCTCGTCTCCACCCAACACGTCTCACGCCCGCTTCCTGCGCCCCTTCGCTATATAGTCGTCGCGTCCCCAAGCTCCCTCGCTTTTCCTTTTGCCATACCAATCGCTAGAATCGTAAGCGCTCTCCCTCGAAAAAAGTTGGGTTCTAATACTAACATGATGAAAGCTTCTGTAGACTTTCAACATGGCCCAGCTCTAGATGTTTCCAGCTCCTCCAGGGGATGCCCAACTAGGCTCCCATGGCGGGCCTCGGACAGAGCCCTTCCCCCAATACTCACCTCAGTGCGACATCGAGACGAGTGCCGTCGCCGACCCGATCGCGAGCTCTTCCCAACGGCGCCTGCACGTACCGCGATCTCTCCCATGGCGGTACGTGTGGGTGCAACCAATTCTGGGATAAAGACAGTGCAGAGCTTCATGCCGGTAGCAATGAGAAGCGAGCGAGCAGTGAGCGCTCAACGTGGTGTGTCTGTTCGCATCATGCGTGCTTCCACAAGCTGCAAACCTCTGCAGCAGTCGTGGAGAATCATATCAGTGCCCATAAGGGTATTCAGCTTGTGCCGGAGGAGCCAGCGTCGCTAGGAGGAAGTCCAGCCTTCCGCAATGGGCGACTGAAGGCATCAACAGCCCCGCACTCCCTGCCCAGCCAGGGACTTCCGCGACAAAGTCTTCGCGGCAACAGTTCAAGTCAGCACAGAGCTGCTCGGGAAGGCTCGTCGCTACCGAGTACCTCTGGCTTGCCCAGTGTTCCATCTGTATGCTTTCTATCGCACGACAAGCACCCAGCAACAGACGTGAGGAATGATGCAAGTGAAGGTTGCCATGGAGTCTCAGGACTGGGTCTTTCGCTGATTAACTTGGAAAGTGTAGGGACCCCCGCTGAACGACCGCCGTCCATCTCGTCCACCGTTCCAGATGAAGTCGTACTACCCCACGGTTCCTACAGCGAGTCCGAGTTGCCCTCGACGAGAGCGAACTCTATTCCCGGTGATACTGCCACAATAGGTGTCTCTGCCGCAGAGGCGCTGGACCAGGTTCTCGTGTTCAACCGCAATCTGCAGCTCGACATCAGCGGCGACACAATACCAAACACGTGTAATCCAGAGGACTTCATACAGAGTGCTACGGAGGCCGCCACGCCTAGCAACGCGAACACGCCCAACTTGGCAGGCGCTGATCACGCTGTTCAGGAGACAAGGAAGCTCGTGGAGACGCTCACGCGAGCCACTGCCAATCTTGAGCGGCTGAATGGATCGGACACAAGGCCAAACAGCGCAGCCTCGGTTCGTGTGCCGCAGCTGCTGCTCACGAATTCGCCTGCGACACGTCAAGAACAGATTCAACAAGCTATTCGGTCTGCGTCCCCTCAAGGTACGTTTACCCTCCATACGGAGTATTGGCACCCTGCTTTGGTTTACGGGGCGCTTCAACGTCCAATACGCACTTGGGTGGAGCTTTCTGTCACGCAGAAGCGTTACCATCCGTCAAGCCATCCGAACTCTGCTAATTGTACCCTTCTTATGCAGCTCTCAAGAACCTTGTGTCTTACCTCGGACCGCTTCACAGCCTCCTGAACTCGTTCCCGAACGTTGCGACTACCATCAGAGAGATCAACAGTCGGCTCGATCTGCTGGAGAATCAGTCCTTCAATTACGTCCATCCCGAAGAGCTTCAGAATCATTTCGACGCATACGATGGCAGGCTGCTCGATATTGAGCACCGTATGGACGACCACGACAGGCTCCATCAAGCGATTGATGCCGATCAAAGTAGCAACTCTCTTGGGCGTCGGCGGGTTGCAACAGTCACCGAGTCGTACAACTCCAACCACTCTGTTCAGTCTACGACGTCTTCTGCTTTGATTGTCGCCGCGATGGATCGGAAAGATATCGACAATCAGTTTGAAAGCCTCAAGGACAGGCTTGATGTGCTGGAGGCTGCTGCCTTACCTACTGCTGTCAATCCTTGGGAAGTGGAGATGGTACTTTTGCCTTGGGGACGAGATCTTCGCGGTATCTGGTTCTCACCCGATGCTCCGATGCACGATACCGCAAATCCGACCACACAAGACTCAG
Organism: Lophiotrema nucula; assembly: GCA_010015825.1. Taxonomy (NCBI): domain Eukaryota; kingdom Fungi; phylum Ascomycota; class Dothideomycetes; order Pleosporales; family Lophiotremataceae; genus Lophiotrema; species Lophiotrema nucula. The sequence continues at coordinate 187,597 of ML977323.1, read as the reverse complement.
AGGAGTGGACCCAAGCACGCAGCTTGAAGCCTACAAACAGCGTCCACGCCTCTTCTCTAGCAGGACCTGCTTCAGATTCTCGCATATTAGCTCGACCCTTGTCCAAGGACTCAGAACAGCATAGTGAAGCTGGAAGTGGTTGGAGCAGTCAAGCAATAAGTGACTGGGTCACTGGTGCTGAAGATCCATTACTCTCTCCAAAGGCATGCGGCAGCAACAACCTGGTCTACAGGCGCTTGCAGAGTCGAGGGTTTGTCAAGGACCTGACCTTGAAGAGCGCCAATTCTCGCGATATACAGGCCACGCTTTCGAAAGCCTTCAGCGATATCCTTGAGCACTTGGAGTATGCAGACACAGATGGACATCACTTGACTGCGACGTATCCTGGGCTTAAAGCTTCATTCATCCCGCTACGAAAGGCGTACAAAGAATCTCGACTTCGTTTCCTAAGTCCCGCCGAGATGGCTGCAGGCTCTGCAATCTGGTCTGCTCAGTTCCTAGCGCATGGGGTCATGATGAGAGTTTCGGGAGGCAAGAGGAGGCTGTATGTGACTCAACCAGAAGCCTACCTACAACTGAGCGAAGAGAATGAGAGCTACTTGACTTGGCAGAAGCTTCGCGAGCTTCCTCGCTTCCAGCCTGATCAAGACTCGCAAATGGAAGGCAATGACGAGCACTGCCAATTACGGGTGGGTGAGGCCGACGCTCGAGAGGCATGTTGGGCCTTTGTCGAAGCCTACGACCACCCTCCTGTCAGTGTCAATTCTTCGTTCAATAGCAACCAGTCGGCGGAGCTGTCAATGCGACCTGCAGACCGACAATGGCGAAGGTCGATAACACCGTCTTCCATACTCAAGAACAAGATACCGCAACCAATCTCGCCCCTCAGCGAGAACCATCCGCGACGGCCAAGCCATAATCGCTATCGCACTGTGTCCGCCTCAATCATCGAGCCACTGCAGCAACAGTCTTCGAAGCGCCGATTGCAATCCTCGCCGGTCAAGTCTTCTTCTTTACCTCAAAGCGTTTCGCGTGCCCCTAGTGTTGCTCTGCCCCGACTCAAACGTCGTCGAACCGCCAACTCACCCTCACTCCAAGCTAGAGAGCAAGAACCAGCCGCACTTATCTGGAACCACACGCCTCGTATGTCAAGAGAACCACCGTCGCCGTTTCCGTCATCGCATCCTCCGCTGCCCAGGTCGAACTCTGACGTTGCGAGTCGCCCCAGCCAGAGATCTATAGCTATCGTGGGCAAAGCAACGCCTTTTGCGTATGCGACGCCTCATTCTGGACCATATCTTGGAGGCGGTGGCTTTGGTGATGAAGCTGGTGATACGGAGCCTGGCGAGTACCTTGGAGACGACCATGAAGACGAACAGAGCTGGCGCGGGGTGGACGAAGAGGGCAATGAAAGTGGAAGCTCCACCTCGGAATCGGATGTTGAGGCTGGCGCCGAAGACCCTGGGAGTTTTTCGGGAGACGAAAGCGGGTTTGAGAGCGAAGACGCGGATGACGACGATGGTGACGACGACGCATTTGATGGCGTTGGCGATCACGGTTTTGGAGCGCAACAACGCACTGACGACGAGGATGAGGAGGGAGAAGACGTTTTCGATACCCTGTTAGGGGTTCTACAGCATTAGCGAGCGATCACGATTCACGATTTCGGTTCGCATAACGGTTCAGCGTTCGTACATCGCTTCGGCTGGATGTCTTCGTAGGGTTTCGGTTAAGGTCGCGATTATCACTATGGGTTTGGTTTAGGATGTCCACATTGAGGACAGGGTATGGCCAAGGTACATATGGAAGAGCGGGTTTTGCATCGGTCTTCGTGTTTTCTGTATCTGTACGATTTACTGTCTCGTACATGAGCACCAGCGGTTTGGCATTTGTTTGTATCAAAATGGCATAGCAAATCTCCCTTCTAGGCGGCGTCTGTCTGTCGACTGCTTCTGGAGATGTAGAATATGATACGAATGCAATAGGATATTTGCAAATATTGAAGAGATCTTACTTCTGGGTTGTAGTGTGGAGAGTGGATGATGTGGTCTCTCGTCGGGCACAGCAGCCACATTGCCACATCGCAGTCTCAACAAAACACCATGTATCGTGCTCTTCTCCGGCATTGCGATATTTTCTCACCCAGCCGAAAACTGTCACCTCGCCTGTTATGTCTTTACTTCAAACTCGCGACCAACTCGCATCCATTACTCCACATTTTCCCTTCATCTATCATTCACCATTTTAGACACCGAAGCGCCACCCACTGTGCCGTACGAGACCACGATCCCCCTCAAAACGGGCGACCGGGCGGAGCAAGGCTCAACGCTACGCCTGCGATGCAACGATGGGATTAAGCATGCACGTTGTACTCCGTGTCTTGACCTGAGGTTATTGATGCCTGTTGGGGATGGCTGAATACAAGTTTGAGGAAGTGGTTAAGCACGGGCGGATCGCCCGGGATGGCATATTGATGTGCTTAAATCAGGTAGCCTGGCTGAATGGCAGTAGATGTGAGCGGTTTCGCCGTAGGCAAGGTCTTGTTTGACTGGGATCACGTTCAATGCTGTGAAGGGGGCTCAGGAGGTGGTTGAAGGCGGGGTGATCGTGGTTAAGGCATACTCGGTGCCAGCAGATGCAAGTCTTGAATTGCCCGATTGCGTCTTGTAGTTTCGAAGTGACTTAGATGTTCATGCCAAATATGCTTCCTGCTGAGACTCGCGCGGAAGGGCAGTAGGCGTTTTCAGACGACACCGATGTAAGGAGGCGGAGAGAAAGTATGTTAAAGGTAATTTTTGATTACTCTTTGACATGGCTCAGAAGCTCGTGCGATGTGGTGTCGGTTTACCAGTGCTTTGAGCTCAATTTGGGTCTTGCAGAGGCATTCTAGCCATTAGAATGCGAGACCGTTTGCAGATATCTGAGGTCATCCAAACTAGGCGATGATGACGAGAGGCATCGCGTATGCTGTAAGTCCAAACGGCACGAGAAGGAGTCAACGAGGCGTGGAAAGCGTCAAGTATGCGCTGGCAGACGTTGACTCATTGTTTCAAGACGCCGTAGCAAGGCTGGAGAAACGGATCAACATGCTTGTGCCAGATATGCTTCTTTTGACATTTTCTGGGGGAGGCAAAGTCTCGCACGAAAGTTGGGACAGGAACTAGGCGAGGGGAAGGTCAACTGTCATTCCAACAAGGCTGGAATACACTCCTTGGGGCACATCTTGTCGCCCGTTAAGAAATGTACCTTCTTCCTCTATGTCCGCAAAGGGAGAACGTTTGTTACGCCGTCTTACAACGTCCGGGACAGTGGCCAAATGTTGTTGTCGACTGGGCCGGTTAGCTTCACCACGCGGGCGAGGCTTGCGGTTGATGCAGGTAGACGCCCATACGCCGCATTGGCACGTTCGGCGAGTGTTAATGACACCCATTTTAGTCGTTAGACAACGTCTACGTCCGGACACCGAGGGTAAATTAATTTGTTTCAAATCTTTTGTACAGCAACAACCTTATTTAGAGGTTTGCGGTTACCCAGGTTAATGAATGCTATTTTTCGCTTTCGTAGAGTACTATGCGAAGACGAGGCTACAATGCATCAAGTTCGAAGGTCCCCGCTCGTATAATTTGATCATCGATCGTTCCGCGTCGCTTGTTGTCGTACATATACCTAGTTCGAATTCTCCTAGCGAATGATGCGCTTTTGCGAAGCGAAGGAAGGTTTGAGGGAGGATTCGGGGCCGAGACGCCACATCACTTCCTCCTAGGGGGCAATGGGCGCGAACGGTGATCTGGCAGCATCGCCATTTCCTCAAAGAACCCAGCGGAGAGTTGGATTTGGGCGTAGACTGTTGGTTGCCTTGTTAGCTTGTTTCATTCAAGCGCTGGATGGTGCTTGTATGCTTGTTCCAATTCGGGAAACATGCACGCAATAGCCCTGTTTGACTGCTTCGGTGCCGCGAGTCCCGGGTTTGGAGTGTGCTAAAGTCGGTGATGTTGGCTTCGAAGCCAAACGTCCTAGTACTGTTAGCAAGAACTGTGTAAGCTTTTCTGGGAACAATATGGCGTTTGGCATATGGAATATAATCGCGCAGACGACCTAATGTGGCACATGTGACGAGAAGGAGTCGCAAAGGATGAACGACCCAATCCAGGACCCAAGCCGTTGGTGAAGCCAGATGTTGTGGCAGTGTTGCGTGCCTCATGTGGGCGGATTTAGACCGGAGCATTCTGAGCGAAGGTAAAGGTAAGGTTAAAGTGGTTAAGGTTCATGATGATCAGTGCTTAGCCCGGCTTGCCGTGTTGGTGTTTACCTAGTACAGAAATAGTCTGCGAGTTGGTGGTGTAGAGTCCACAAGGCCAAGCAAGGATGGAGCGATAAGAATGTGGAGATTAGGATACCTTCTACAACAAGGCATCTGAGCTTGTCTTCGCCTGGTTCAGCCTCGTTGTGAAATTAGACAAGCAGGACAAGCCTTTCGTGCGAAAGACCGGGCTGCAGGCGCCTACTTTGCTTTCCCTTGATTGACCGTGCCGCAACAGTCGCAGAATAGAACTTGGCAGTGGCGACATTCAACGGTCACGGAAGGTGACATATGCAAATATCCAGTCTTATGCATTGCGTGTGCGATTATGTTCCAGTCCAGTAAGGTGTCCGAAGAGGTGTTCTGGGCGTACCAATACACCGGTGTAACCACGATTGATGGGCTTCCTTCTACTCCTTTCTTCATCGATAGACTGCTCTTTATGCCGCAATATATTTAGTGATACCTACTGCTTTGGGGTCCGGTTGAGTGCTTCCCGGCCGACGAGCCTTGCCGAAACCATTAAGCAATTTAGGTAAGGCCGTCTAGACGAAGGATTAACGTTAAAGATCCTTCGCGGCGTAGTAACCAACATGGGTCTTGGAAATGGAGCGTCTCCTCGTTCTTCGCCCCCAATTACTCTTCCAGGTACAGCCACCTTCATATGCCCTAGGATTAACCCAATGCAGCAGTCAATGCGGAGGGATGGCATCGGTTGCCAAAAGACCTCACGAAACCGTTGAGGTCATGAACGGCCTCGGATTCTGGAAGTTGCTCAGCGGGGAGAGGAGAAATCCATCTCTTGCCAAACACGCTCACATCAGCTGCGCCTTGCAAAGGCCCTTCGCACAAGCGGTGCCGGGCGCCGTCAGTGTATGCCTAACAACGGATGTAAATTCTATGAATTGGCCTTCTCACTATCTTTCGACAAAAGAGGAACCGCCCTCGAAATCTCCGAAGTCGATGGATGAGACGGCTGATCCGCAGCGTGTGCATCTTCGTCTTATTATCCGAATCGAGCAAGGTTTTGGCCCCTTCGTCGATGACTAACATGGAAGTCTTCAAAGGCAAGCAGCTTACCTCAGAATCTTAGACTCCCATGATCGCCCGGCTCGCAGTAGTCTTGTACTGCCCGCAGTCAGCCTGATCATCAGATGAGCCTTAGTAGAGGGAATGCGTCAAGGGGCGCGCCATCTAATCATCGTTTCCTGGGGCGTCGTACAATGACTTGATTCGGAAACATGCCGCGCAATACGATCTTGAACAAGAATGCTTATGGTGTGCTCTTAATCATCGTACATATGCATACCTTGTTTCAAAGTAGTCTTTTCATAGCCATACCGAGACATTGGTCTCGTCATCTTGGGTAGTCCAAGTATCGGTTTCGGGACTGCTAAATCGAGCGCGTTGGTTGGTGAACTTGTGTGCGGTTCTGACGGCAGACACACCTTAGTGTTATCTCTTCGAACAAGGCGAAACCAAGTCCTGGCGGTCCACTAATGATTATCTGCGACTACCCGATATTAAAAAGCTTCGTGTGCAGCTGTTAGGTGGTACCGACAGTGTACTTAATTTACACCCTGGTATGTTGACGTTGCGAACCCGGTTTTCGCATCATCGGATTGAGCATTCAAGTATGATCCCGCGACGATCACGGCACTCGATTTGCAGAGCTCAAATCAAAAAAGTCATCTTGTGCATCCAGTCTGCGTAATCACGAGGCGGGCATCAACTTGTGAGGTGACGACGTTAAACCTTTTCCGCATGTATGATACAATCAGGTTGCGCCAGCAATTGAGATGACTCTCTAGGAGACTGAAGTGTGCTCGGACAGATGGCGGACTTGGTGCCAGAGCGGAGACGTTCTGCGAAGGTTGGGCGAGATCGGACGCTATCGACAACCCCATTTGCTTGGCCTACCTTAATCTTTTTCTCGGGGCGGCCGCTATCATGGGATAAATCTGCGAGGCGCAACCACAGGACCAGATGAAGCGAATGGCGTTGTTCTAGAGCCCACACCATATCAAGCGTCCATCCCTCGCAGCCTAGCCATCTAGACTTTGGGGCGTCTGATCGTATCATTCGTATCATTGACCAAGAGCGCTTCAACGCCAATTACAGTGCTCGGCGTAAGGCCATTTTCTCAGTGACCTACTCCTATGGTTTTATGCGATGCTGGTGCGCATGCGCAACAAGCCTCCCTGATGGCGAAATAGAGTGTGGACGGTCGTATTCGGCATCCGCCGCGGAGCTCAGCTGCAGTCCCTTTTCCTTTGCCTCCCCGTTATTGAACACAAAGAGATTGAGACACGAACGTATGCAGCTCATTCAGGAAGGCGTCTTGTCTTCGCCATCACAAGGGCAGACTGGAATTGTGTTCACATGGCAGCACGAGAAATTTCCTCTCTTTGATCACGCTTGGCACACAACCAATTTGGCCGGGACAGCGGGTCGGATTATGCTTAACTTACCTCCAACCTTATCTGAAGCCCCTGTCTCGCTTATACTTGACTGGGCTGATCGTTCGTATCGTATGACTTAGCCGGACACCAGATGTTCCATTGCATCCACACTTCCTGGCGCAGCTGCATCTAGTCTTGGTCATATTGGCACGCCTTCGACGATCTTTGTCGTTCTACTCCTTATGCCGAGTGCCGGTAAGGGAGGGATTGGTCTTGAACCTTCGCACATGTTTCCCTGTTGTGATTGCCGAGGTGGAGACGGCCATGGATCCTCCATCAACGCTGACGCGGCCTCTCTCCGAGCAATCCGATCCACGACAACGCCATGACAAGACTAGGACAAGACCAGGACAAGGCGCTGCCGTTGCTGGGCTTAACCACGTGAGTCTTGGCCAAGCGTTGAAACAAACCCGTGTTTGCCGCTTGGCAGGCTTGTAACTTATCGTCCTTGAGCCAGTAAAGTCTAATTCGGTCCAATGTCTTGCTGTAGAAGCCAGTCAACGACCTCTTTGTACTACCTGCGGGGACGCCCAAGCACATGAAGTAAAGTCAAGAGAATCGGCGACAGGCAACGGGAATTCGCCGTCTTGATATGGATTCCCAACTTTCACCAAGAACCTCAGCCGCCGAGGTGGACCAGTCGTCGTGTCTTGGTTGCGAGGCCTTGTTACAAGATGCCCTACGTATCTTGAGACTTTCAGCAATGGTCACTGGCACGGGCGTACCTAGCATGTTTCGAACGAGTAGCATAGACGAGCTGAGCGAGTAACGTCTATTTTCTTCAAATGGAAACTCATCAATGGCCCTGGCTGATTGCCCGTCAGCGGTGGAAGCTAAATCTTACCCTGTTTTGCGGGAGCAGAGTAAGCTTAAAAGGCAAACCCTAGCGATTGGTAGGACGAGGATTACGTGGTTTGTGGAGCCGAGCGGAAAGGTTTCTAAGAACTGTTGCTGTGCAGCTGCTTGGTTGGAGGGAATGCCCAGATCCATCTGCGTATACGTATCTCGTACAATGTGCCTTTCGTACGAGGCCAATTGAATGTTGCGTAACTTACAGGCGATAGACTGACGCCGTCTCCTGAAGCAATTACCGTGTTCGATCGTCTTATCCGGGCATTGTTTCGTAGCGCTTCAGTAAGTCAAGACAAACAGGACCAAGTCTTGCGAGCGACCGAAAACGTAGCGCAACTCTGTCCTTCTAAGCCTGCCCAGCAGGCAATACGGAGGGCTGTGGAGCGGCGCCGTCATTGTGTTTTAGGCGTCGCCTTGGGGCCAAGCAACGCCATGAAATGCCATAATACTGATCAAGCAACGACAGCTTTAGGTGGTCTGCACCGTGCTTGGCCCCGCTACTGCTCGCCCGAGAATGCGTGCTCCAGTGCTGTGATGAATTGTTGAGGTGCTTCACTCGGCTTCGCGAAATCGCTCTGACGCTTTCAGGGCCGTGGGTGGTCACCAGAAATCAACTCTCACAAGATCATCGCCCGGAGACGATTCCATAACCATCGCTAGGGATGACCAGCGCAAGAAGGGTCAGGCCCAGGATGGCAATTGGGCCAGCCAAGGGATTAAAGGCTTGTCGCCGATAGAGATTAGGTTAAACGACAACCCTGGTCATCGTACGAAAGGCTTGGAAGATCGAGGCTGGGGCTGCTGAGTCTGGCGGCGGACTGGGCATTCGGTCGGGACAAGTGTCTGGTCTCTTGTCTGTAGAGAGGGCCCATCCGTGATGCTGCCGGAGTCGCCCTCTCCTGCTCTCGCGCTTGCACTCTGCTGTTGCCGCCCCGCGCACTCTGACGGCGTAGCAAGGCCGTATTTGTAGACACTGTGTAGCTTGTCGTGCCCCAGGGGCCATGCTCCGCTGCGGACTGTGCCTGGGGTCCACTTGGCTAGGGACAAAGTTAGCAACGCGTTAAATAAAGCTTAACCTTTCGCTATCAAACGCCACACAAGGGCTCGGCGGCGATCAAGGAAGCCCAGGACGCGGCGAGGACGGGCCAGCAGCATTCCACTTCCGAAGCAGCTCACCAAAGAATACATGAGGAGCGCGAGGCACGGCGCCCTCCAGTTTCCGACCTTTTTGCTCCTTCCTCGTCGCTGCTGCGGATCGCTCCTGCCTCCATCCATCTCGTTTCACTCGCCGCGTGTTTCAAGCAGCGTACATCTCCACCACGCCGTCGCTGTCTCTGCCTGAGCACATCTGTCCTCGGCTCGCTGGCATACGGTATACAAAGCGCGAGGCTGCCATCGTTACCGAACATACTTTCGGAACTCCCGTCACACCCGCCAGCAACTACCTTCTTTGCTACCTTCTCCTTCGGTAAGTTGCCTCTGATTCCCTTCAACAGCGGTTCCCATTGCCCATTCCTCGCACGCACGCATATTGGCTCACCGGGTGCGCCGCTTGCGCATGCCACACCCAATTTCTCTTTGTGCTCACAGAGCCGCAACGGTGCGCCAAATTCCCTGATGGGTTGCGTTGCATTGACCGCGAGACTACCCCAAAGACCACATTGGCGCCAGCACCCTGTCAGATCCTTTTCCTCCGGATTTTGCACAGCCAGCTTAGTATTATTGTCGCACGAAACGCTCTTTTCGCGTTTGGGCAACCTTCACGTTGGGGGCCTTTCAACCTTGGAGGATCCATGGTCGAGCCCTCAACCAATGATTCATTGCTAACCTGTCATTACAGCTAGAACTAGTTTGTATTTCAACAGCGGTGCTCATGGAACTCTAAAATAAAGTCGGCCCCACAGCCTCGCAGCATTTCGACATTCCACTCGGGTCCCATTGTGCCTGTGCCCAATCTCAACCACGCCGAAGCACATCTGCACCTTCTTACGGACTACGATCTCTCGTTTTCCGTAAGACCTGCTATCAGCTGCCGACCGTTCACTCCGACCCACTTCCAAGATGGAAACATACCACGGCCACGTCCGCACCCCCAGCGATGCCATCATTCTCTTTGAGGCCTGCAGATTGGGCCTCCTCCCAAGAGTGCAGAGACGCCTGTCCGAGAAAGAACGCCAACAGATCAAGTCAGGCTCTATATTCGTGTGGGATGAAAGGGAGGCTGGCATGCGCCGGTGGACGGATGGCAAATCCTGGAGTGCCAGCCGTGTCTCAGGCAGCTTTCTCACCTACCGAGAAATGGAGGGCAAGCGAGGAGGCAGCTCTTTTCCATCGGCACCACCAGTCAAGAAGCCCAGTGGCAAATCTCCAGACGGTTCCGCGACTGGCGATTCGGGCGACGAGGGCCCTGATGGGTACCGCTACAAGCCAGATGGTCTGATGAAGCAGTCTTTCAGTATCACGACCTCGGCCGGCCAGCATCTTCATCTGATCTCCTACTTCACGCGCCCAGATCCCACACAAAGCGGTCTCCAGACACCCGCTCAAGATCCCTCGCTGCGACATATCCGCCCTCAGAAGAACATGTACCCAGATACGACGGTCAACGAGACGAACCCAATGCCTGCTGTCACCCGGAGTCCCATGTCCGGCTCCCCGTACAACCCTGCTGCGAACCAAATGGGACCCTCATCACCATACTCACGCCCAGGAACTCAACCCCAGATGTTCCTCCCCCCTAACTACCCGCATACTCCAATGGGCACTCCCCCAATACAATATGCGTACTATCCCACGGGCGCGTATCCGGTAGTCTATGCCCCCCAGGGTTTCGTTGCACACCCCAGCCAATTCGACAGGGCTCCACCAGCACTTCAGCATCCCCATCAGATCCCTGGCCACCCAATGCTTGCCGCGGCCCATCCAGCGCACTATGCCCAGCAATTCATTGCTCATCCACACCAGGCTCGTATGCAGCCGACAGAGATTGCGCACCAGCCTCAGCACCATCTTCCAGCCGCCAGCCAAAGCCTTCCAGAGCAAGGACCGAGACTGCCAGCTCTCAACGGAATTCCTCCTTTGAGGAACGACAACAAGCCACCATCTCCGCAGCCCACCGTACCAAAGTCGCAAGACTCCCTAAATGTTGCCACTGCCAGTAATGCGGCCGTCAATGAACCTTCGCCTGCGCGCACCGTCCCAACCTTGGGTGCTCTGCTCAACGGCCACCCGACGGAGGCGGCGGACAGCAGGAGTAATAGCCGCTCAGGCAGCCGTAGCCCGAACGCGGGCGCTCAACGGCCTCTCGTGGAGATTCCCGGGGATCGAATCGCCAGCAACAGCAGGTTGACGGATGCAAACGCGCTCCAGAAGTTGAATACGGCAATGTTCACGGCCCGCTCGTAAGCAGGCCATAATGGTCGACTAGAGACGTGGCACATGAAGTGTCTCAGCAATTCTTTTATGACATCGTTCTGTGGGCAGTGCGCGACTGGCACGATGCCACCTTCATTGTTCTATTTCTCATAACATTTTGATACCCCAGCTTTTGGAAGCATACGAGGCGTTCAAGCATGGAATCTGCGGGCATATCCAAGGCGTACATGTCTGGAAGCTTTTTTCACACAAGGGCAAAGGCAAATCGCCCATGTTTACAACAGCGTATTGGGACGGGTGTCTGTCTTTAGCAAGCATCATGTAGTATCCTACTTTCACAATTGTGTGCATCATTTTCCACAGGAGCTCCAACAACATATATTACGAAGCTTCATCTCGCTTTCTTAACAGGCCAATTTACTTGCAACCATGCGATACTCCAATAGCTCTTAAACTTATCACGAACTATATGCCAACGGCTGTTTCATCGTCCGCTGTCTAATTACGATCTGAGGACTGACGATGCCGGAGAGTTTCGAATCGCGGAAGCGAGGGCGGGGTGGCCAAAGTTTGAATTTAAGGTTATTTCGGCTGCCACCAACGTCACCCGGTCTGCTCATAATCGGATTCAGCGCTGACAAGTCGTGTTCCAAAGTCGAATAGTGTTGCGAACACCAACGGTTCAATGGCGCCGCGGAGCAACTGTTTTTCGCTGCGACCCGTCTCCACAGACGTTACCTTACAGCGCCGATCTGCACGATGCTGTCGCTATCAACAAATGATATGCGTGCCTCCTTCCGCATTTGGCAGCTGTGTACGGTGCTGCCAGTGCCGTCACTGAAGCCGCTGATGGTCGATGCAAGGGTGTCTTATCTTGGGTGTCGTCGTCACTACTCGCTGCCATAATTCCCAGGTCGCCTAGGAGAACGCGGGTGTTTATCGGTCGGGCGGTTTCGTTCCGTCGTGTGTGATGTAGGTGCTTCGCGCTCTGTATATGGTCTCGCTTTCGTCGTCCCGTGTTTCTCGAGTGCTGTGCCATCTTTAGTCGAAGGGTTCGGACGATTCAAGGTTTTCGTTCTCATCGTCAACCACGGCAATTGGGAAAGCGCGACAGCGAGTCTCTCAACAGCAATGGCGTCCGGCACGGAGCAGCCCGTACCGCCACCCTACGAGACAGAGAAGGAGCCAGTGACTGAGATGTCCGCCGAAGGTCACAAAATTCTGCAAGAGAAGATCTTGAAGCACAGCCATGATGCCGATGCGGCAATGAAGGCTTTTGAAAATATGGACGGTCAGGTCATTGAGATCAGTGAGGAGACGAACAAAAGGTTGTTGAGGAAGATTGATTTGCACTTGATGCCCGTAAGTACTCCAGGCTCGGATTTCAAATCACGTAGGATTAAGCGTAGGATCGAGCGCTGATTGGCGAATTAGATCATGTGCGTCGTCTATGGGCTAAACTACCTCGACAAAACAACACTGTCCTATGCCTCGATCATGGGTCTGAAGCTTCCGCATTCAGATGACAAGAACAAGAGCGGGATCGGTATCACAGGGAATCAGTACTCCTGGCTAAGCTCAATGTTTTACTTCGGCTATCTTGCGTGGGAGTACCCGACAAACCGTCTCCTCCAGCGCCTCCCGTTAGGCAAATACTCAGCTTTCAACATCATTATGTGGGGCACCGTTCTCGCATGTTTCGCCGCTGTTGAAAACTACGCTGGAGCGATTGCGGTCAGATTTTTCCTAGGTGTCTTCGAAGCGGCAGTTACGCCAGGCTTCGCGTTGTTCACAAGCCAATGGTATACAAAGAAGGAACAGGGCACGAGGATCGGTATCTGGTTCTCTTTCAACGGGTTTGCGCAGATATTCGGGGGCCTAGTGGCGTATGGTGTTGCGGTGGGGTGTAGGAAGTCAGGGACGACGTTGGAGCCCTGGAAGATTGTTTTCCTCGCCACGGGCATCCTAACTGCCTGTGTAGGTGTCATCTTCCTGTGGGCGATGCCGGATAACCAGATGAATTGTCGATGGTTGAGCAAAGAAGATCGTGTGCTAGCTATTGAGAGGATCAGGGTGAATCAGCAAGGGGTTGGAAACAAGCACTTCAAGTGGTATCAGTTGAAGGAGGCACTGCTGGATCCGTTGAGCTGGGCATTCTTCTTCTATGCACTTGTTGCGGATATCCCAAACGGTGAGCTCCTCCCTTTTGATACTAGACAGGGCAAATGTAGCCATGCGTTGATAGAGGCCTTAGACTAACGATGAGAACAGGCGGCATTTCCAATTTTTTCTCACAGCTAATCGTCGGCTTCGGCTACACACCCGAGCAATCACTCCTCTACGGCACCCCCGGCGGCGCCGTCGAGGTCGTCTTCCTGATCGCAGCAGGTTGGGCAGGAGACCGCTTTGGTCATCGAATCCTAATATCTTTTACCGGTCTCTTGACCTCCATCTTGGGCATGCTCCTGATCGTATGTCTACCGCTGTCGAACAACTCTGGACGTCTGGCTGGATATTACTTGACGCAGTCTTCTCCGACACCGTTCGTAGCTCTGCTGAGTTTAATATCGAGTAATGTGGCTGGGTATACGAAGAAGACTACAGTTGCTGCCATGTATCTTATCGGGTACTGCGCTGGCAACATTATCGGTCAGTAGTTTTTGACACTCGCTCCGGACCTGCACTAACACTATGCCAGGCCCACAAACCTTCCGAGCCCAAGACGCACCCCGCTACGTACCAGGTGAGATTACAATCATCGTATGCTGGTGCGTATGCCTGGTCGACCTGGCCTTCATCCACTGGTACTGCCGGCACCAAAACAAGAAGAAGGAGCGTGTGAGGAGTGAGCCTGGATACGTCAAGCTGAACAATCAGGAGTGGTTGGATTTGACGGATAAGGAGAATCCTGAGTTTGTATATACTCTATAAAGTGTGCTGGAGACGCTCGAGGGGGCGAACGGAAAGAGGTCCGATAGACAAAGAACTTGGAAATACTTAGGGATGTGGATGCGTAGTCCGAAGAGCAGAGAGATTGCTATATACCCGATGAAATAAATATTCTTTTCTTTCTTCTGTGCCTCGATCCTTGATCTTTCGATCTCGCTTTCGAAGCGCTTCGCTGTCAGGCAATTTAGTCACACAGTCAGTGGCTTACTCTAGCACAGACAGATCCCTATCGTAGTTGACGGGAAACTTTGGCTCGACTGGGTGGTGGTGTAGCGCAGTCAAACCGTCAGGCACAACCTGCCCAACTTCCCCTGAGATACACACTAGTACTGTTCGCTTTATGATTGAGAATCCGACTAGATTGCTCAAGGTAGTTTTAGCACCTGACGGTCTAACTTCCCTCATTGTTGTGGATGGGTAAATTTTGTTGACCTATCCATGTTTTTACGTAATGAACAGCAAGGAACTAGAGGTAGCTTTATATGAAATATATAATACTATTTACTAAAAGTAATTGTCATTGATTACCGTTGCGCATTGTCTTTAGATATGACTACTGTTGTCGGAAATGTTCTCAAGCATTTTGACTCGCGAGCTAAAAGGTGAAGAGTAAGGCCACGTACACCGATGCCTGCAGATTGCAATACAAACATCAAATCGACTTCTAGAACGCCTGTATGCCGCTAACACGATCCGAACCCAACGCCACATCATGCCAATACCTCTTCATCTACGCCCTGCGACCAGAACCGCATGAGCTCATGGCGATACGTTGAACTTCAGCCTCACGCCCATACTCGCAAGCTCGACATCAAGGTACTTGAGTACACCGGGCACAGCGACGACTGCTACATCGTCGCCTCCAGTATAGCGCACGCCCTGGCCATCCATCCAAATCTCGCTAGTACTTTCGCTCCCTTCGGCGAGCTTGGCACACCGACGGCACCTCACCATAGTGTTCCCTTTCTTCTTACGATCAAATTCTGACACTGTAGGCTGCGTAGATAAGAACGAGCCACAGGCGCGACATATGGGGGCTTTCATGTAATCCGAGCAGTTCATGAGCCTGTCCTGCAAAAGGAACGCCGTGCCGTGCGCGAGTAAAGCATCACGCTCCATTTCTCCAACGCGAATACCGCCACCCTTCTTTCTTCCCTTGATAGGCTGGCCAGTGAGCTGGTTGACAGGGCCGGTAGTTCTGACCTGGTATTTGTCGTTCACCATGTGCCTCAACCGCTGATAATACACGACGCCCAAGTAGATATCAGCGGCGAACTCCTGGCCTGTAATTCCAGAGTACATTGGTTCGTTACCGTAGTAATTATACCCAGCCTTCATCAACTGGTGACCGAAGAAGTCGGTAGCAGTATTCTGTTCGTCAAATCTGAACGGTGTAGAATCCTGTGGGATACCGTGAAGCGCTCCAGCCTTACCAGCGAGAGATTCGACGAACATGCCGATAGTCATACGCGAAGGGAAAGCGTGAGGGTTGATGATGACATCGGGCTGGATCCCTGACTCAGAAAACGGCATATCGATCGCAGGCCATTTTTGGGAGCAGACACCCTTCTGACCATGCCTCGAAGAGAACTTGTCGCCAATAACTGGGGAGCGAGGGACGCGCAGCTTGATAGATATCTTTTGGCAGGGCGATGTGCCGTCTTCTGAGCCGATGATGCGGACTTCTTCTACGAAAGCGAGCTCGTCTTCCTTGTACTTGAAGAACTGGGTCTGCAAATCGCGGTTGACATATTCGTTAGACGCCGGATCATATGACACTGTGTGCCACGCGGCGATGATATCCCCGGCCTGCAGTGCAGTACCAATCCTCGGCAATCCGTCGTCATCGAGTTTTTCCCTCCATGCGGCTCTGACTAGACCGCCAGGTGGGAAGCCGAAGAGCTTACTGACCAGCCTCGCACTCCTACTCTTTCTAGTGCCTTCTTCGAGATCACAAATCTTGGTCTTGTAAATGGTGCCGTGACCAAACCCGCGCTCATGTGAAGACTTGTTCAAGATCATAGCGTCGTCCATGTCGTACCCCGTGTACGAGATGACAGCCACAACAGCATTGGTTCCATTAGGAAAGTTGTCCAACCCATACTCATTGTGGAGGGGAGGTCGCACGACCGGGGTCTGACCGGTCTGCAATCGGTAGGTTTTGTTATCCGTTCGGTAGCGCAAGGCGGTTCCAGGAGTGCCCATGGATTGCTTACCCATCTGACACTGATACATATTTCTTGGGGATTGGTTGTGGTCAGAGAAAGGCGTCATGTTGGCGAGAATGGAGAGCAGGTTGGTCGGGTCATATTCGACGTGCGTTGAGTCGCCTGACACGATCTCGGGATTTGTACATGCTATCGACATGAAGGGTTGCTCGAATGGTCCTACGTAGTCCAGCCTATCGAGCGGTAGATATTTGACTGGTCTGTACATTCTGGCCGATTGCGAGAACATGTAGAGGCCAGGATATTGACCACCATTTGAGTTAGGAATATATCCCACTTCGAGTTCAAGCGGAACACCGTGCGTGCCTTCAACTTTCCAGTATCGAAGGGTGTCCCCAACGATCTTCGCTTGCTTTGGTGAACAGAAGCCCAAGACCCGGCCATCGAGCTGTACGACCACACTTGCATCAAGCGATGCGGAAGATCTGCTTTGCACGCCTAATTGGGCAACTAGCCCTGGGATAGCTGAGACATCAACACTTTCTGTGGCTATCTTACACTTGTGCGCGAAATGGTTGAGTAACCCACATGGACTTCCATCCGGCGTGTGTACTGGACACAAGAAGCCCCAACTCTCTGGTAGCAGTTTTCGTACCGTGGTCGTCTTCAACTGAGCAAAGAAAGCGCCTCTGTGAACCATCCGGAAGTGACTGATGAACCGGTAGAAGTTAATTTTCTCTGCGACGACGCAGAATCCGGCCGTCTGTTGAAGATCCAGACCTGTTGGGCTAACGAGGTTTCCAGTAGAGAGGAAGTACTCCATTGCTTGGCCTATGTTTTCGTTCGTTCGCTTCATAATCTTTGGCAAGAAATCGCGCTGGAATTGCGGAGAGGTGAAAGCTGGCCAATCATTCTTACGACCCCACTCCATGAGTGGTAATCGCAGCGAGTTCAACCACTCGTCCAGCCTTTCTTTAAGGATCATGCCGTATAGATGCCCACCAAGCAAGACTTCTTGGTGCTGTACAGCGTCAGGGTTGTCGACCGCGCACTCTCCCTCGACTAGGGCGTAAAGTTTCCTGACCATGAAGAGCAGCATTCTGAACTTGTCGTTGTTTTGAGATTCTGTGACGTCGTAGGATCCAAGATGCGGTAGCACGATCCTGCGCAGAAACTCTGTACCGGCGTCTTCATCGGTCATGTCTTCTGGGACCTGTAAGATGACCTTGAACTTTTCTCCGAGATATGCCCTCGTCTTTGCTTTCGAGTGTATTCCGTAAACCCTGTATGTGCGGAGAAGCAGTTCCACACGATCGGTCACGAACTGCTTCTCCCCAAGGCCTGGCGAGCCAGCTGCGCCAACGACACCCTCAAAGATCTCCCGGTCATTCGTCTCGACTAGCGCCTTGAGAACCATCATGGCGGGCACCAAGTATTCTGCCTTCCTCCAAGAGAACCTGAGGTTGACGTTACCGTCGCTCAGATAATGCAATGCATTGGTTTGTGACGTCTGGTCACGGCGCACGCATCGGATTACGATACCATAAGGCGTGTAGCCCGGACCACGATTTGTGAAAGCACCACGCTTGATCGCCATGGGGTAGTTTCGCCGGTTCACGAGCAGCATCCGGATCAGCTTCTCGATGCCATTGACGATGAAGTATCCTCCGAGTTCCTCCGTCTCTTCCTTGGCCTTGACGAGCTGGTCCGGGGTCAGATTCTCGAGGTGGCACCGGTTCGACTGTCACGCGAGCAATTAGCTTGAGAGCCAGCCTGCAACGCCTGGACATGAGCTTACCTTCAGCATGATGGGCACGTAGCCGAGGTCGCGCACCTCCTCCTGCCAGTCTCCATTGTTCACTCTCCAATCTATCCTCGCGCGGTATTTTCCTTTGTAGGTGGCATGTCGCTCGCGGCACTCTGCGGGGAAGACGTTGCGGTTCTGGAGCGCGAACTTGTTCGTCGCGGGCAGCACAGCCTTGTCGAAGAAGACTTCCCGTATGCGCACATGCAGCCTGTTCCTCGGGCCGGTCTCCTCGGGCTGCGCGTATGGGTCGCCGTCCAGGAAGACCTTGGTCCCGATGTCCTTGATGCCCTCGTCCAGCAGTCCCTTGCGTGCAAAGATGGAGTTGAACGATTCAATGTGCGGGTCCACAGCTGCAGCGAGCATAGGGTAGGCTGTCGTGTCTTTGGGCGGGCTCTGGAAGAGCCGTTGTCGCCGCGCCGTGTCAAAATCGGTGGACCACTCTGTGCTGGTTGCAGCGGGCGCCATTGCGGGAGGGGGTGCGCAGGTCGCCGGGCGCTGGGATGCGGAGCTCGATCTAGTTGAGGGAAGACGGCGTCGGCAGCGCAGGCAGTGTCATGTCAAGCCTCGTGGGCGGGCGCGCGAGGACTGCACTTCTCCAAGCTGTGCCCTCGATGCACAGAAAAAGTTGACCCTTATCGATAGCGCTAGCCGGAGCTTAGCGGCGCACGGGCCCGCATGCCCATGGATGGAAGTCACAAGTCGCGCATTGCGCCTTGGCGAAGGCGGCTCACACATGCGGGTGCACAGAGGAACTGCAACCATTTCTTAGGGCGGCACGGTTTCTCACGTCCTGCTCTCTGCTCAAGCGACTCCTGCGACGCTGCTGCTGGGTGCCATCTTTGCATTGTCGTTCTCTACCTGCTCAGCTATCGAGATATCACGCCGTGATCGCCAAACACTGCCCGCGAAACCAGACCCCGCAGCAAGGATTCCCAGACTTCCCGCCTGCCCTACCTCGTCCAGCACCAATTCCCCAGGCAGAACAGTGCACCCTCGCGCAGCCAACACACCCGGGACTCTGCGACCATGGCGAGCATATTTCGACGCATCTACGACTGGCTCCTGCGCCTATTCTGGTACTGTCTCCATGTCTCCATGTCTCCATGTCCCTCTGTCTCCGTTCTGCTCCAGCTGTGGCCGCTGCGCCAGTTGATACCTATCTCCCCGTCAAATTTGTACCAAAAGCAAATGCACATTCGGATCCGATGACCGATGGCTTCGAAATGCTGACTGCCGTCGCTCTAGGGCCACCGAGATGGACATCACTATGATCGGACTGCAAAACGCAGGCAAGACGTCGTTGCTCCGAGTTCTGGCGGTGAGTGTCTTCCATTTCGGGAAATTGGCGTGCAACGTCGCCGATATTCCTTCGACGCAATAGTCATGCTGACTTCCTCCAGGGTGGAGAGTTCACTGTTGAGTACGTCAAATGTTCGCTTTCGTGTAGCGCAACCGGCGGCGAGCTGTTTCGTCGACGTTCCCATCGACTGCTTCGCGCAACCGTACTATCCATCTTGGTTGGCTCTTGCGCTAACACTTGGCCATAGCTCCATCCCCACTGTGGGCTTCAATATGAAGCGCGTCCAGAAGGGTCATGTCACCCTGAAGTGGTGAGTGCTTTTGATAGCAGTCCTGGTCACGCACATCCAGCTCTTGCAGCGCCAAGGCATCCCGAACCGTAGTTGCGCGTACCTGGATAAATTATCCCGTCCGAAGGTTGCGTCTGCTGACCACGATTGGATACAGTTGGGACCTCGGGGGTCAACCCCGATTTCGGTCGATGTGGGAGAGGTATTGTCGAGGAGTGAACGCGATGGTGTACGTCTCGTATCCACGGTAGTTGGTGTCGCTCATGTCTCTAGGTTCATCGTCGATTCTGCCGACAGAGAGGCGCTTCCTGTTGCCCGTGAGGAGCTCAAGCTCTTGCTTGAGAAGCCGGCATTGGAGGGCATCCCTCTCCTCGTGCTAGGAAACAAGTCTGACCTACCGAACAAGCTCTCGGTAGACGAACTGATCGAAGCCTTGAACCTCAAAGCAGTGTCGCACCGTGAGGTGAGCTGCTACGGCATCAGCGCCAAAGAGGAGACCAATCTCGATGCCGTCCTGCAGTGGTTGATCGCTCGAGCGAGCAAATAGGTGCAGCAGGCGCTGCATTCCCCTGTTCGCCAGCGTTGACAGTTGAATCTCCGGTCTGCACGACCTACCGAAAGTGCTTCAGCATCTCATACGACTCTACTTCACGACTCTGATGAGCCTACGTTCATGACCACGGCCGTCAGCTTTATACGATATACTTAATGATTCTTACGACGTGACGGAAAGAAAGACGGGCAGTTTCGATCTGCAGGCTAGCGATGGCCGACTCAATTCCCCAGCTCATAGCACGTTCCATTTTCCATCTCGATTTCTGGTTCTATTCTTGTAGCGGTCATTGACAGCAGCTCCATGACTTCGGAAGTTCTTTCGTGTGTTGAACGATCTTGGCGGGCAATGCGACATGATTATGCTGTATTTGTTATATTTCTGGTCTCTTATTGTGTAGTGTGGTATGGCCCGTGGCTGGTGGTAGTGTGAAAAATCAAGAAGGCGTCGTGTTTGGGAGCGGTGATGTTGTTGGTGTTGAGACGGTCTCGGTGTTCAACCATGGAGCGCAAGCTGCAAGGTGACGCACCAGCTCTTCACACTAATGTCCGTACCATAATGATAACTTCTTGTTCTTGTTGGAGTCGCATGAAAGCATGAAATCAAGCACGTGGACGCTGTGCTCGTGATATGCTGACGGACGCTCATCAGGTGCCGCAATCGTTGTCGTGAACACGTTGGCGAGAGCGATTATGATGCTCGCAAGGTTGGAGCTGCGTCTTGACGTGAACGGGGATTTTCGATCACTGTGGTGGCTTTCGTGAGGCTGGAATGCGAGGCGCTGTGTGTGATGTCGCAGATCGTTATGCTGTCGCAATTGCTCTCGGGCTCATTCGCGCCTTCCACCGGGCGCATCGTCCAGCAACAGGTCGAGAACCCGCTCGTTCAGCGTCGAGAACGGATCGCAGCACTCAAGAAGCAGCAAGAAAACAAAAAATTTGGAAATAGAGCGCGAACGGCCACGCTCAAGCTATTATTCCCTCCCCAGAGCTTGCCCTTTCAACATTTGACAACTCATCCCGCATTAGCGCGGAACCAGGGCAATCCAGCGTCTACAGGCTGTGATTGGTCAAGTGCGATCTCGCGAGAATGAAGCAGACGCGGATCCCTGCTGCCATGAGCGAACCCCGAGCATGGAATCTGGGAGTTCGCAGCTCCTCGGGCCGTCCTGTCGATATGTGCTGAAGGATTTGGAAGGATTTGGAAGGACGTAGAGTGGATGGCCGTGGCGCCGAGGGTGAGGCTGGGTGAACGATGAGGCTGGTGATGTGGAATCAGCTGTACGAGCACCGGACAGAATCACGTCGCTGCTGCGCTATGCTGTATAGCAGTTTTGGCATGATGTGCAGAGCTTGGCTAGCCTCTGCTTCGCTGATAGACAGACTTGCAGCTGTTCATCTATCGCAGCTTGGGCGTGCATGCCGTATCTAGGGAGGAAAGGAAGAGCAAGGCTTCCAAAACCTTCCAAGCTAACTCGTCCGAGAGAAGTTACGAAAGCAAAGCCTATGGATCCAACTTAAGGCGAACCATACGCAGGTACAGACGTCTCGCTCCTCCATTCGAGTATCCTAAAGCAGTCTGGCTTGCTCGCCTGGCTTCAGGCAGTGCAAGACATAACGAAGTGCCTTCGGTATTCGGGAACATATACGACGATGAAACTCAAATCTCCTATGCTTGCTAAGGACGATATCCGTAGTCCAGCATAGCCTTCGCAGAGGCTCATTGATGTAAGCATCAACCTAGGGCCTCCTCGTCTGAGAGACGTTTCGACACAAGCCGCACTCCGGTGCCAGCATTAGCCTTTTACCTCATTTGGTCGAACTAGCGAGCGATGAGCGAACGTGTCCTGCGAGAACTGGTGGATTGTGTTAGTCTCATCTACGCCTGCAACCCCGCCGTTAGCAGACCCTCACTCCACATCAGGGGAGTGGTAGCTCGCGAGATTGCACCGCGGATGGAAGTGCGTCGTAATGGTCGAACCGCAGCACATCACGTTCGCTGACGACAGTTTCCTTTAGCTATCACAATCTAGAGCATCAGGTGCCGGATCAAGTCGTGCGCGAAAGTCGTGGCGACAAAGTCTCCAGGCAAGAAATCACAATTTTGGCAATTGTACGAAAGGCGCTTCAGCTTCAGCACTAAATTGAAGCCTTAACCGCACAGCCTTCACAAATCACCCTAAATCACCAGCTTGTTGAGAGCGTCTGGTGAGATAATTCCATGGATCACGTAAATGGTCAGCGGTCCTGATCCGTCACTACCGGTGGCCAAGGCTTGGGCTGTGGCTGAGTAGGCCGCCCATCCCTGCCTAAAGCTGTCTCACTTCGTCATTAAAGCCAGTCGGAATCTTGGTAAACCTCCATTCCTGGACTTCTTCTTCCTCCTCCTCCACTTTTCCACACAACGTCAGTATCACATAGCGCTGCACCAGGCACTCGTCTTGTCAACTCGCACAGCCTCTCTCAACGGAAGCCAAGATGCCGGCTCTTGTCCAAGCAAGAGCCGTATATGGAGAGTACGTGCTTTTGCCTCCCCAAGCCTGTTTCATCTGCCCTTTGTTCGACTACCATACATAGTCCTCTCTTGTCCTTCTGCGACCATCATCACGACTATCTTCAATTGTCGATATTCGAGACATAGCACATACTAAAACATGGCTAGTTGTTACTACGAGAATGGCATTCGCTACTGCCGACGAAGCGCATGGAATGACTGGGTTCGATGGTTGGTTCTGGTCCTCGTTGTCCTAGGATTCTTCCTCCTCTTCGTTGTCTGCTCGTAAGTTTATACTCCCAACACCTCTCACTATCACTACGTCCGCTAAATATCGTCACAGCTGCATCACCGCGAGGAGGCGGCGCAAAGCCGGCTCAGCACCCTACTACGGCACGGGGTGGATGGCCCGACCAGGACAGCACAATCAGAGCGCGCAACCCTACTACAACAACAATCAATACAACCAGCCTGCTCCTCCCTACTCTCCTCAGCCAAACCAGCCCTACGGCGCGAATCAAGGCTACTATGGTCAGCAACAGGGTGTTGAGCTTCAGCAACCACAACCTGCCTACAACCGCGGCGATGCCGATAATGTCTACGCACCTCCAGCTGGACCGCCACCAGGAAAGCACTGAGCCGCGCGGCGTTCCCTAGGGGTGGCAGGAGGGTGATGATTGGGTGATTTGTAGCGGATTGGTTATACCTGGCGTTCAGATTGGTTTTCATACCTGGCAACAGTTCGACATGGGTTTATCGGGATTGAAGGGTTATTTAAGTAAATACTCTCAAAGAGGTCATCAGTCATCATTGTAATGACAATCGAGAAGCATGCCGCACCACACCTTGCGCTTCCATTGTAATGAAAATATCTCAATGTCAGTTTTCAGATCTTGTACATGACACATACTTTTTGCAATATCTCGAATCTGATAATATCTGCTAAACACAACATTCGAATACTGTTTCAATATTGTAGCGCTCCCAGGTCTATTTCCTCAATGATGCAGTGCTCAACAATCCTGAACCAGATTGACTTGTGCGAAGTGTACCAATGCTGGTGCGCGATACGCTCTCGACCCTGATATCTTGGTTCCACTGAGCCGTGTTGGGGCAGGATTATCTTGGGTCCATTCCTTTGTTGTGGTGAAGGAGCCTATCATCAGTAAGTCTTCATATATCAGAGTCCAATACGTAGCTCGAGCTGACTTGTTTCAGACCGCGCCCTCGCGTGGATGCCAGGTCGCGACTATGGCACACCGAACATCGCCCAAGCCGTGGGGAATACTCAGAATCTGTAGGAGCTTTCCATCTTATGCGCTCTAATGAACTCGCATACGACATTCATCACCACCCATCCTCATACTATAGCAGCTCTTTAATTACGACATTTCTAGTTAGGCGATATAGACATATCCGGGGCGTACCTAGCCGAGTTCTTAAAATATACACTAAAGGTTCGGGATAGTTGGTTATACAGTATTTAATTCTTAAGCGTTGTCGGCTTCTAGATAAAGTTGAAGGTCCTAGCTAGTACCCTTAAGCTACGCGACGTTACTATCAAGTCCGTATCTATCCACGCAGGACGCATTACCTTTCGCCGCGAGGTATAAGTCTACTAGCCGTCGAGCCGCCCAAGGCATTTCAGCTTAATAATATCGGCGTCTTTGCCGTGGACTATGCCGTCGCCCATAGCATTGTCCAAGTGCTCCACGATTCTGCTGTGTTCACGCTCGACACGCACACCCGTACTTGAGGATTCTTTTCTGTGGCAGTTGGGTTCGGGATCTTTCATATCTATCTTTTTGGGTGCTCTCTTTCTACAGTTTGACCTTCTAATATAAGATTGGTAGGTGGCTTACGTGGAGTAGGAGGACGAGTTTGGTTTGGGATCTTTCATTAGAATCGGCACGTCGAGGCTGGGCGGGGGTTAGTACCCAGCAGAAATGAATACCACGATCCGAGAACGCAGGGAAGTAATATTCCGCACTCGATCATTCCATTGATGCATTACTAGAACTACAAGTAATGAAGTTAAGCCCATCCCTTTACACCAAGAATGCTAGTGTCCATTCATATACCTCATTGAAGTCAGTCTACCAGCTTACTGGCTCTTGTACTGCTGGATCTCCTCTTCACTGATGTGCCTCAGCTTGTTCACCTGCGCAGCATCACCAGACACGATGCCCTTCGCCAACTGGACAGCATCGCCGATGAGGGTCCGCCTGCTGGCGGCGTATTGTGCCGTGCTAGCCTTCACGCGGATGACGCCAATCCTGGGGTCCTGTGGTCCCCCGTCATGCTTGCCGTCGCCCAGGTCTCCGAGCCAGGCCTTGAGAGTGGGCGTGTAGAACTTCTCGACCACGGCGCGATCGGTCTCAATGGAGGCATGACCGCTGATGGAGGCCCACTCGCCGGAGGGGGTGAGGAAGCCGAGGTTCACACTGTTGTGTGTGGCGAGGTCGTCGGTCTTTCCAGACTCAGTGTTCGTGTGGAAGATGAGCTCAAGGCCGTTACCCTCCTACAAATGCCTCTGGTTAGCTTCATTCCCAATTGATGAAGTGAACTTGAGAAAGTTTACCTTTCCGGCAAGCGCCATGCATCTTGAGGCAAGGAGGTCGGAGTTTGCGGTCTGGGTCGTCAACAGGCAGAACTTGGTCTTCTCGATGAAGGTAAGCAGGTCCTCGACCTTCTCTTTAAGTGAAGGCTCCTCCTTGTTCTTCGCGGTGTATGGGTCGGCTGTCTTGTTGCCCGTGTCTGCGTTGCTGAAGGAAGACATCTTGCAGGAGTGTCTTCTGATGTATGAGTTGATTGGTTGTTGGACGGAGATTCTGGGAAGGCGAGTGTTAGTATGAGCTCGTGCTTGTACGGAGTTGATGCTGAACGCTCGAATTGAGCAACGAAGGTTGTTCTTGAGCTTGATGCGAAGAGCAAGTCGGACACACTCCATGATTGATGTATTTCGTGATTAATATAGGAACGTACCTTTTGGGGTGCTTCGAAGTTTAGTTTTGGTTAGTGTTTTGTTGTTGCGCGCCCGGTGTTTTATGACATGTCCGCACTCAATGACGTCAAACGAAAAGGACCCCACATCTGGGGAAAATCGCGATCTGGGTGAATGCCATGGGCGGGCCATGTACCTGCGAATCGGATTCTACTTCCGCACGTGAAGTGAGCATGTTGTGGCTGTTATGGGTCAATTATCCACAATATCGCGTGATGCAAGCTTTGTCAACAAGAAGATAGTGAAATTTGTTTGGATGTGACGTAGTACACGTGAGGTTATCCTGCGTTTTACATCAATTGTGAAATAAAATGGCTTGATGGTGTGCTAATTCCGGCTGCACCATGGCAAGGGTAACAAATGTGACAGCCCACCATATCATACTTGAGATAGGAATGCTCAGGTTCAAATGTTGGCATATCCTGGACAAATTGTGAAACGCTTTTGAATACCGTTACCCATGCACAAATTGTGTAGATCGTGCTCATGCAGTGGCCTCGGTAGTCTTGTCCTCAATGGAGGCATTTTTGAGCTCCTCAGCGACATCGGCCTCAGCGTCCTCCTCCTGCTGAAGCTCTGCCTCTGCGTCGGCGCTACCGTTGACAGCTTGGTTCTTCTCAGAGGGTTTGCGGGCAGTGTCTTTGGCTCCGTGATCGGCTTCCGTATCTTCGGCTTCAAGGCGGTCGATTTCCTTCTGTGCTTTGGCGATGTTCTGGTTTGAGATCAGCTGTGCTCTAGGAATGAAATACAGCATGAACTTACCTCCTTGGTCGCGCGATCCTGATCTTCTTTCCAGTGTGCAAGTTTAGCCTTCAACTTCTCGACAGTAGCAGGCACATCAGCTTGACTTGAGGGAGCATCCACTCCAAGTTTCGACAGCTCTTCGATGATGCCAATATTCAGTTGAAACTTGGATTCGGCGGGTTTAGCTGCCGCACCACCCTTCTTGCCTTTCTTGCCCTTCTTGCCACCGGTCCCCATGAAGTAATTCTCCTCGGCTTCATCCTTCTTCACAATACGTGTGCCCTTGAAACCCGAGTCGTCGACATTTCGCCCTGCGGAGGCAGCATATTTGCTGGCAGATGCGGTCTCCTTAGCTGGAAGAGCGGACGGATCGAAGTGACGGATCAGGCCTTCGGCAGTAAGAATCTCGTCCTGGTAGGCGGGTGCGCTAGCTTCCTCCAATCGCTTGGACGCAGCCTCCTTCTTCTTCGAGTTCTGCCATGCGATCTGTTCCTGTCGTCTTCGCTCTTGCTTCGCCTTGCGTGCTTGATAGTCATAGTCGGCATATGCGCGCTTCGACTGGTAGTAGGTGTCTTTGATCTGCTTCATGGCCTGGTACTTCTCCTGCTGTACGGCACGTGCCTTGTCAGTCTGCTCCCTGAGATCCTTCATGTTCTTGAATGCCTCATCCTGCTCTGCCTTCAGCTCGTCCAGCTCCTTTTGCAACACAGTGTACTTCTCGCTGAGCGCCTTCTGCTCGGGATCGTCCAATAGCTTCTTCTGTTCGGCGATCTGAGACTTGACATCATCGATGCCCTTCTGCTGTGCGTCGAATCCGCTGAAGTTCTTGCGCGCCTTGTTGAGGTTGGTAATCTCAGTCAGAGCCTTCTTCTCGTCAACGAGCTTCATAGTACCGGTATCAACCTGTTTCTGCAAGCGGGCGACGGCCTCGTCGACTTCTTCCACACTCCTGTATTGGATTCGTCCCTTGGCCGTCTTGAGTTCGCTCAATCGGGACTTGAGCTGCTCATCGAGCTTTTTCAGCTTCTCGTGCACAGCATTCCGCGATGATTTGTTGCCTTGCTGAGTTTGTCGGATGGCGTTCAGTTCGGTCTTGAGCTCCTGTTGTCGCTTCGCGTTCGGCGAGTCCTTGTTATTCGGTCGCGCGAGATCGAATTTGGCCTTGACTTGATTCTGTGGTGTGGGTCAGCGTGTTGCATCTTCACTCGGTATCATATGCAGCCTCCCGAATGCACTGGCGCAGGTCCCCGCCCTTTGGAAATTCATTACTGGGATGCTCGCTGGTGCATCATGATTATGGTAATGGGGGTTGCTACTCACAAACTTCTCTTGTGCCGCTGCATGCGCCTTCTCTGCCTTGGACAGTTCCTCTTTGTAGATATCCTCGTCTGGCTTCTCTGGACGCACAAACTGCTGCTTCGATTCCGGGGTAGCGTCAGCGGTAGCAATGTTCGCTGCGGAGGGGGTCGCAACGTCTGCCAT
The DNA here is from genome assembly GCA_010015825.1 of Lophiotrema nucula. Classification (NCBI taxonomy): domain Eukaryota; kingdom Fungi; phylum Ascomycota; class Dothideomycetes; order Pleosporales; family Lophiotremataceae; genus Lophiotrema; species Lophiotrema nucula. The sequence continues at coordinate 159,819 of ML977323.1, read as the reverse complement.
TTTGGCGCGTATGATGGAGTCGTCAATCGAGTCTGACAGGCGATGACAATTCGAGAGCACCCTTGGCTACAAATTTGTGCAGTGGGGTGGAGGGGTGGACGAAGGCAAAGGAGCGGGAATTGAGGTCCTCCGCTCGTGCAACGTCTTCGAAATTCACTTGCACGAAAAGTAACTTTTCCCGAGCACTTTATGTCTTGGCAACCGTGGACCGTGCGACCATCGACCTGGGGACTACGATCTTGATCTTCGATCCCTCGTTAAGCATGGCCCAGAACTCATCGACCACGGGGAAGATTCCTGTACTACTGTTGAAGACGAAGTCGGCGCCGGCTGATGGGTACGAGGAGCTATTTTCAACTCTCGACGGCAACCGGTACCGACCTATCTTTGTACCTGTCTTAGAACATCGGTTCAAGCAAGACGCACTAGATCAAGTCCGCGAATCTATCACCAGCAAAGGCTTTATAGGGGTTGCTGGTTCAGGGCTGACGAAGTACGGCGCTCTGATTTTCACGTCTCAAAGAGCCGTAGAGGCTTTCAGCAACGTTGTCGAGGACACCAGAAGAGAAGGGAAACACTCGCTAGAAGATTTACTGCCTCCTAACGTTCCACTTTATGTCGTTGGGCCCGCCACAGCGAGAGGACTAAGAGCACTAAATCTTCCATGTCCTATCGTTGGCGAACACACCGGCAATGGAGATGCTCTTGCTGGTTTCATCCTTGAACATTACCACGGCCTGTACCATGACTCCGACAAACCTCCAATTCTGTTCCTTGTGGGCGAGAAGAGGCGAGACATCATTCCGACCACACTGCAATCCGAAAATCTGCCCCAAGAAAGAAGATCGAGGGTAGATGAGTTGGTGGTCTATGAAACCGGAGAGATGCTGTCTTTTAAGTCGGAATTCTCTTCGATTTGGCAAACTTACCAGAAAGATCAAGTGCAGCATCAATGGGTCGTCGTGTTCTCCCCTACCGGTTGCAAAGCCATGCTCGAGAGCTTGGGGCTGTTGGATGCAACGACAGGTAAAGCGAAGTCTACTCCAGCTGCTAGGAACATTCTCGTCGCGACGATTGGTCCAACAACTCGTGATTATTTGATCAATGAGTTCGGCTTCTCACCAGATGTGTCCGCCGAATGTCCTAGCCCAGACGGAATTGCAAAAGCTATCAGGTCGTACCACGCTCCTTGAACATTACATAGGAAGATCTTGACTTATACAAATGTAGTCCATAGCATATATGATCCTTTTAGAGGTATTGCCTGTGTATGACGAGAACTGCTTCGTCGGTGAGAAGCTCTGCTCTTGCAACGTGGGTGCATGGTGCACCATGCTCCGCGCAACTGGAGCAGCCTTTCTGCCGAGTCCTGTTGCAAGACTCCAGAATCCCTCTGAGAAAGCATAGAAAGCAAATGCTTCTCATCAGAACTTGAGGTGGTATTGGAGGGAGCGCGGGGGGTGGTACAGGCGGCGCGGTAGAAATGGACGATGCTTGCTGATGTATCTGCTGGAATTGCTCGATATAGTGTTGCTGCTGCTGCGTCTGGCCCAGAGGCTGTAGCGAAGCTAGACGGGAATCAGTTCTGTGAAGAGCATCCTGCGTTTTACAATTACAGACTACCTCGTTTAGCCGTACAACGGATTTATTCACAAGTAGGTTGTAGCTACATATCAGGCTATGGTCACGGGCAATCCTAGAACCGCCAGTTTCTTAGCCACACACACTAATCTTGTATTCGCGACCACGGTTTTTCGATATGGGCAATGAAGCTTTGGATGTCGACGACGAAGAAGAAGCCTTGGTCGGTTCCGATAACAAGATATCCGTCAAATTCGATATGAGGGCATTAGACTCAAGTAGCGTCCTACGCCAGTAAAGAATACTCGCCGTTCTCTAATCAGTGCGACGATGCATAATACTAAGCAGGACGTGGAGCCCAGTCGATTGGGGATTTGGAGAACCACCTCCTTTCCTCGCAGACAGTTGCCTGCGTGACTTCAACTGTAAGATCATCTGAAAAACACAATTAGGCGACTGAGTAGACTTGAGCACATCCAATTCGATTGCGGCTGTCAAGAACGGCGCTTGCCCACCTGTATCGATGCACAGAGGTGTCTGGGAACAAGTGTCGAAAAAGAGTCCTTATCAAAACCTATATGTAAGATTGATAGTAGTAATCAAGTAACATGTGGTGATTGAAAAAGACCTTCTGGATCTGCATCATATATACCCTTCAGGAGCAGAATTGGGCCTGAAGTAGGTTCACGTGATCTCCCAGTATATATCTATGCCGATATTGGGTGTGGTGTGCTATTGTTCATCGCCTAGGGGTCAATTGAATGTTGAATTATGACAAATTCATCAAGTCTAAAAGTTCCAAAGTACTGGTATTTTACTTGCAGATATTTAGCGTGGTTATTGATTGCTGTCTGAACTACAGCAGACTGTACATGCTAGGAGAGGTCGAGAAGTTGTTTACAAGAAAAATGTAGCGGGAGGAAGGTTACAAAGTACTCCAGCGTGCCGCGCACATACTCGTAATTTTATTGGTGACGTCACGGGCGCGCACGAAACGCGCTAAAAGACTGCTAAAGAGCAGACTGTGAGCGCCCAAACAATCAATTGCTCACCATTCTGCGTCAATCGCTACCCTTGAAGACACTCACAACACAAAATGGCCGGTACACGCTCATCAACACGTAAATCGGACGCGACCAGCTCCAGCCCTCACAAAGAGGAGGACGCCACGGCTGGTACGAAGCGAAAGGCGGACGCGTCTTTGCCACAAACAAAACCCAAGGCGAAGGCTGCGAGGAAGCAGACGACTCTCGAGGAGACTCTTGGTAAGGAGCATGAAACTCCGGAGGTGCCTCGGGTGGACCAAGACATGAAAGATGCTTCGGAGGACGAACAGCAAAAGGAGGAGATAAAAGAGGAAGGAGCGAAGCAGTCAGATGAAGATCAGCACCACAGAAAGCCAGACGTTGCGCAGACGCCGGCGGAGCACGAGGAGTCTAGCAAAGCCAAGACGAATGACAATGGTGCCATCGAAGAGTCATCTCAACGCGAGAAGAAGCTCCCATCCAATATCCTCGAGAAGGGTATCATCTATTTCTTCACTCGTAACCGTGTCGGCATTGAAGACTCAGACAGCGTTGGCGACCTCCAGCGCACATTTTTCGTTCTTCGACCTTTACCTCCGGGAGCCAAGATTGTCGACGGAGCCCTCCCAGATCTTAAGAACAACCGGTTGCTTGCCCTTCCAAAGAAAGCATTCCCTAAAAGCAAAAAGGACAAGTTCATGGCTTTCGTTGAGAAGGCTCCGGTCACGATCCAAGATCTGAAAGATGACTTCTTTAGAGGTAGCGAGTATGAGACACGAACTCAAGGCACACGACAACAGCAACCTGTAGCCACAGTTGGTGAAGGCGTCTATGCCATCACACGCACCGAGGATCGGACTACCCATCTGGCGTACGCCCTCACTATTCCAACCGAACTTGGTGAAGTCCAAGAGGATCTGGGTCTGCGTTCGCAAGGCAGCTTCATCATAAGCGTGAAGAACCCAAAGAGGTCAGGGCCCGCAAGCGCTCAACTCCCACAGGGTCCTGAATTTCCGGAAGAGTGTGTTGCCCTAGACTTAACGAGAAGTTCAAAGCTGACAACGGCAGGATCATCGAAGAGTTCCGAGGCCTCGCTTGGTCGGAGGTCAAGCCGAAGTATCTAGACTACGAGAATTGTCAGATCCTCCTGATTGGCGAGAGTACTGAGAGTGCCATGGAACCACTGAAGAAAGATCAGAAGCATGGCAAAGAGGAGCCTAAGGAGGAATTAGAGGCGCTTGAGCATGAGGACGAGCTCCGTGTCAAGCATCTACATGGTATGTTGCCGTCTGCGAAGGCTCAAGCTTCACTTAACGTTGCCCTAGGCGATGATACTATCTTTGACGACCTCAACATCAGCAAGAAAGACTACTCGCAGGTGCCCACCACCTGGTAGATCAGTCTCTGGCTGAGTTTCTGAACTGTACTACCTCTCTGCCATATTACGGGCTGCATCGCAGGTTCTGAGGAAATGCATAATGGGGTCAATGGCTGGTGTTCTCGGACTCGTTCAAAAGGCAGCTGCTATGTACGATACATCTAGGTTCGACTTCCGATCGATGGCAATCAGGTCGGCCATACATATGATGGTTCTATCTATGGGCAGGCGTCTTCTCGATTTGTCAAGATCTTTGTAATGTAGTAACCACATAAAATTCTACATTTAGGAGAAAATTTAATTTTCTGTTTTACGTCAGCTTAGTGGTCAACTTATGCTGAATATGGTGTATCAAGCTGTGAAGTCGTGTGGAAGGAGTAGCACACCTTGGTTCGGAAAGTTAGCGGGTTTCAGTCCAGCAATCAACGTAACGAAGAATGGTATATTGTCATAGGCCGTGAAGCCGTCCAGGAACAGTCGTGCACAACGAGACGTTTAGACAGCTTGGAATGCTTTAGTGAGCACGATGTGGTTGAACTGAGTCTTGCATCAATTGTTGGAGAGATCCGAGAACATGAATGGAAACGGAGCAGAAGAGAAGCTAGAAGCACCACATTGCCCAAGACAATGAGAATTGCAGTCATGCATCTAGCCTTGAAGTTCTCCAGGAAGACCCATCCAGCAGCACGTGCCCTCGCGTCCCGCACTAATGCACGTCCATCCAAGCTCCCCACCTCGCACCTCCATCACCCTCTCCACGTTCATACTAAACCCTCAATGGCACCCGCACCGCTCCTCCACAACGGCACCGACCCCCTCTCTACACCCAGTCAATCGTCCTCCACGCCCAAGGGTCCCAAATCCCAAAACAAGCCATCTATCGACCCAAACGTTCACGAAGTTGTCTTTGGCTCCCTGCTTATCAAGCCATGGTACCCGTCCTTCTACTCCGAAGAGCTCGTCGGCCGCACAGTACCGAAACTATACGTGTGTCATTGGTGCTTCAATTACGGGAAAGAGCTGCTGGAGTTTATTGCGCACTTGGCGGCTTGCCCGTTGAGGTGTGCGGGGCCGCCGGGAGAGGTGATATATAGTAAGGATGGGTGGGAGTTGAGGGAGATTGATGGGGAGGAGAACAAGGTATGGGATCACTCATCCGAAGTAATCGATATGACTAGTAGACGGAATGCTGACTAGACGATAGCTGTACGCGCAGAACTTGAGTCTGTTCGCGAAGCTGTTCCTCGATACAAAGAGCGTGTTCTACGATGTCACGACCTTTCTATACTACATTCTCGTCACAAGAACACCATCGCCATCCATTACGCCTTCAATATCTGCGTCTGTGTCTGCGTCGAATGCGGAAGCATTGGAGGGTGAGGAACAACAAGTGGTCGGGTTCTTTAGTAAAGAGAAGATGAGCTGGGACAATAACAACTTGGCTTGCATTCTAGTCTTTCCACCGTGGCAGAAGCAGGGACTTGGGCAGATATTGATGGGTGCGAGTTATGAGATTAGTAGGAGAGAGGGAAGGTTAGGCGGGCCGGAGAAACGTATGTTTCGCACAATCCCTATTACATTGCTTTATATCTTTTGAATCACTAATCTCGAATAGCATTGTCTGACCTTGGCCGGAAAGCCTACATACACTACTGGTCTACTACCCTTGCGCGCACTCTCCTCAGTGTACCGTCTAGGAAGGCCCTCACGGTCCACGATCTTCGAGACGATACATACATAGTTCCCGAAGACATCATATCGACTCTCCAGACTATGGGTGTCATAGAGCAGAAGAAAAGAGGCGGCGCTAATGTGGTGATCAATAAGGCGAAAGTCAGGGAATGGGTCGAGCGGAATCAGGTCGATCTCCGCCCAGTCGTGGATCCGGAAGGCTTTGTGGAGATAGAAGAGGAAGGAGAAGACGAAGAGGTGGAGGACGAGTAATAATTACGGTGGAATGAGAGTTTGGTCTTCGTGAAGAGAAGGCAGGATACGGTATAGGGCGTTTGATTCTGGTGCTAGATACCCCTGGGCTTGTTTTAGTTGTTTGTGTAGTATTCCAAAAGCATTTGGTCCGTTACATGAGATATCAACGCTGCCGAGCTGTGAAAAGAACTTGACGCGATAATCGAATGATAAGGTGGAGTGAGAGCAACATAACTATAAGGTGCAGTACCAATGTTTACGACCTTTGGATCGTGGTCCGACGCAGCATAACCGCCTGTGGGTATCAAACATTTTACTTTCCCGAAGGCCTCGAAAAGCATTCCCCATCTGTTCCTGGCCAAGCGCTCGAGTTCCCAACGCCAAAACGCCAAAGCAAAACACACGCTACAGTAGACTTCCACATGTTCAAGAAGCCATAGACGTCTCCTTCCCCTCCAAATACGCAACCACGCCACCCGCCCTCTCCAACCTGGCCCTCGTCTCCGGCAGTCCCCCCTTCAAAACACCCAACCCTTCAACAGCCCTCTCCCAATTCCTGACAACCTCCTCCTGCCTCTTCAACGCCTCCACAGCTACAACATCGTCCCCCCCAATCTTCCCCGCAACGCGTTCCTGCTCTTCAGCCGCTCGCATAAGGGTCTCTGTCTCCTTCTCCCAGCTCTGCTTGAAGCGTTCCGCAGCAGCCGCCGGCGTCGTCCGTCGATGTTTGGATATTTGAGAAATGAGTTGATCTCGCCGTCGACTCATGTCAGCGAGCTTCGCCCTCAGCGCCTCATCATAAGCCTCAAACTCCTCTTTCTCTACCTCCGCGCCCACCCCCACCTGCTCGCTCCCTTCTTCGGCAACGACATCCATCCCGTTGATACTGATGTTATGCCTCATACCTCCGACGACCTGCGCGACGAAGGTGTCGACCAGTTCTGAGACTTTTTGCCGTAGTTCATCGGGTTCTGAAGAGTTGGTGACGGGTGGGAGATGAAGGTCCAGTTTCTGCGCGGCGGCGCTGCGGATCTGTGTTGTGAGGAAAGCGAGGTCAGCGGGGGACTGGAGTTCGACTTTTCGGTGGTCAGAATTCATGGCGGTGGGTTGCTGGCGTGTGAGTTTGAGGGCGGGTGGTATGGGTCGCGCGTTGTTGTTCTTTCGAAACGGCCAATGGCGAGGCAACAGATTTTGTGATAGCCTTCTTGTAATGCTCCAGGGTTGGCTCGGCGGCGACAAGGTGATTTGGCGGCGCGATGGCTGGTTGTACTGCTTTCGACCGCGACGACCTCGGTTTGTTTTGGTGTTGATGATCGCTGCGCGCCCACGCGAGAAAGCGAGCTAAGGTCCGGCGAGGCAGGTGGGGCGCGCCATGCCCCTCGCATCCGCAGAGGTGCTTGAGCCGCGGATGCCGACAGTTGCCGGGCTTTCATGTCTTCCAAGATAAGGCGATAAGAGCAGGTATTGTTGGATGTTGGATGTTGGATATTTTGATATGTTTGTATAGAGAGGAGATATACAGCGTGATCGTGATGTTTGGAGGCACGTCACTTGCATGAAGATAGCCACCCAATCCATGAAGCAATGAATGACATGCAAGACTAACACCTCAAATGCCACCCGTTCCAAATCGTGTATTATCCCAAGCCAATCGAGAATAAGGCCAAAGCCAATGGCATGAGCGCCAGACCACCCATAAACACCAAAATATCAAGTTCCATAGAGCATCCTAGAGGGGATCGAAGACGAAGCAACCTGAGATAGCCACTCCTCATCTAGTGCAGTCAATCCAAGACGCCACCCGATATGCGAAGTACATTTGTTGCATGATTACGAGGGAAACATGTTCTTGACCTCCTCGTCGCTAACAAAAATATCCTGGACCGGGTCTTGCTTGCGTTCAAGCTCGTCGAAGTGGTAATCGGCATAAGAAGGCAGGAAGATCTCTATATACGACCACGTTAGCCAGCGCTCACACAATTTAACTTCTCGAATCCACTCTTCATTCATGCTGAACAAAACGAAACCGATCATGGATTGCGACATGTCGCAGTCCAGGTCGATGCGAGGACAGGCGGGTAGCTTGACACGTCTCTACCCTCCTGCTCCACAACGCCTGAAACGCAACCCCTCGCCCGCCATCTCGCATCCTCAAAGCGAAGGGAAAGAACAGTGAAACATACCCTGATTCCAGTCAAACCCCTGGCTAGCCTTGACACAGGTAATAAGTCGCGGAACCTCGGAGTTCCCCACATTGATCACTGTATGCTCTGCCTTTGTGAACGCAGCAGACATGAGCGACGGCCGCCGATCATGAGCGGATCTCGATGGCGTGGAGCTCGATGATGCAGGCGTGCCGACTGAGCTGGCGAAGCTGTTGCCGTACGGGAACGACGAGGAGGACGTCGAGCTCGGCGTATCGGAGCTCTGAAGCTGGTGGACGGGCTGCTTCTGCTTGCGCTTTGGGATCGCAATGGCAGTGGACGAAGACATTGTCACATCGATATCCAACGATAAACTCCTTGCGAGCCTGAAAAGCAGAGCAACAATGAGTGGACTAGAGTGGAAGAATGTTGGGAGAGTTGAGGTTAAAGAAGGGCTGTGACCATTGAACCGATGACTGGAAGCTTGGGCGCGCAGCCAGTGATGTCAAAGCACGCCGCTTCCGCCTGATCAGCCTGCCTGACGCATGCACGAACGCATGGCGCGATATCACGATTGCTTCATGATTAAGCCCTATTCCCGGGACATACGATACGACTGAGCAGTATCCTGAGCACAAAGGTGTCGTGCCTCGACAGGAGACTGAGGCAATGGGATATTCTCTTCATGGTTCGAGGCGCTTCAGCATGGATTTAGCACCGCCACACTTGTCAACTATGGAACAAAGGAGCTCCTTATCAGCTCACTTGATCAATTATGCCTCCTATCAGACCACTTTTACTCATACATTTGGGATATCGTTCAGACCACAACAAAGGAGATCAACTTCGGTCCAGCCGCGCAAAAACCATAAACAGTAACCGACAGCCATTCGAGGTACCCAAGCACGCCTGTCCGCGCTATGCCATCCCTCGAATGCGTATAACATGAGTATTAGAGCGAGGGTAGAGAAGTCCACAAAGGAAATTACTGCTCCCAAAATGAAGACCAAAAAAAACGTAACTGCCAATATCCTCCTCTTTCCAGGATGTTGCCTAGTTCCCATAGTGTCGTCCTGTCTCGTACAACTTTCCGAGTCCTCCGGCCCTGGGTATCCCGATAACGATGAATTGAACTTGGCCCCAAGACTCCTGACTCCTCGGCTCCCAGATGTGCGCATGGTGAAATGATAGATAGGAAGTATACGCCGAATATGATGTGAAATGTCGAGATGGTAACGAATGGAGTATCATAAATCTCGTGATGATTTGCATCCCAGGACTGGTAGAGCTTGGAAAGCCTACCATCCCTTCTTACGTGCGAATCGCTTGTTGAGCAGAACTAGAACCTTCGAGACGTTGAACTGGACGTATTCCAAGTCAAGGTCTTCCTGGTTGTCCTTCTGCATCTCCAGAAGATCATCAAGCTTGAGGTCGAGCTCAAGTAGGCCTCGATTACGTCCCTTGTAATGGAGTGAGATGACGAATGTGCCCGGTAGAGGACTGGTGAAGTTGAAGTAGATGTTCGCCCTCCTGTTCTCGGGAACATTGCTCTTCTGGATGACACCCTCCTTCTCGAGCTGTTGATGGGTGAACTTATACGGTCCGAGAACCTGATGCTTTTGCTGCTTTCTCGTCTTGCCTTCAGACTGACTTCGCACGTTATGGAGGTATGATTTATACGTCTCGAGCTGTCCTACTAAGTAGGAATTGTGGTCGCGGATCGTTCGGAACACTTCCTCGAGCTTACGCGTTTCATCGATGACCTTGTCTTTCAAGGACCCAAGATGTGCCAGCTCTTGCTCAACCTCATCCCGCAGGAGCGAAAAGCCATCTTCCTTATCAATGACACCTAGCTCTTGCAGTTGGCTAAGCAACTCCATGCTTCGAATGCCCTTCTTTACCATGACGGAATCGTTCTTCGTCGTGGCAGCTGCTTCGGCGATTCTATCGAGCCTCAGCGGCCTCCTCGTGACGGATGTAGTAGGTGGTAGTGATCGAAGGATCATGACGAAAGTCGATTTGGCCTCCATAAAGAAGATCTCTTCTTGCGTGATATCCAGGGCTGCAGTCATATCGTCGAGAGGCGTCTCCCACTTGCTGAATAGTGGCAAGTTGATCGCACGATTCTCCTTCCGCGGAAGCTGGGCTGGAGCCTGGCCAAGCTCTGCCAGGAGAACGCCCAAGTGCGAGCTCTCCTCTTTGGCTAGCTCTTTTCCATGTCGCTCTAAGAGCGAATGCGTGGCATACACTTCATTCAAAGTGATAGAAAGCTCAAGATCTCTCTTTGATAGGGCAACGTAATTGTCCAATTCCAAGCTCTCGTAGAAGTCTTGGACTTCACAGAGGTCGAGGAGGAATTTGTTGATTCGTTCCTTGTTCTGTTGAATGAACGGCTGCAACTTGGCCATGTATGGCTCTTTCGCATACGATGGCTTGTTAGCCAAATTCTGCAGCATTTTTGCAATGTATGTGAGTGTACGCTTCGGATTTTCCGCCGGCGTAGCGTCGATCAGCATGTATGATCTGGGTGTGACGATCGCGGGATTGATGAACCGAAGGAAGAAGAAACCACCGATGAGAGTGCAGATCGTCTGATCTTGCGCGTCGGGGTACTTTCGTCGCGTGAGACTCCGAATCTGCTTGCAGATCCATCTGATACCGTACGGGGTCTCTTCCAAGCCATCAATAATCGTACTCAGGAAGGAGTTGGCGATCTCCATGAGCATTGTGACTCGAGGAGCGATGACTTGTTGCACCTTCTCATTCTCGGCGGCCTGTTCTGCAGTAACTCCCTTCGGCATATGGGGTGGTAGGCTTCCGTGCTCCAGCTCGTACTCGGACACCATCTTCTCATACACCTTCAAAGGATTGATCTCCAGATCTAAGTCTTTCAATTCGATCAACGAGTTAATACGATCGGCTAAGACGACCTTGAGGTAACTTTGACCCGGTCCTCGTCTGGTGTACGTCGTCATCATGCGAGAAACCGGGGTATTGGCGCGCAGTAGGGAACTATAGTCAGGGGTGTTGTCGAATTGATACGTGAGGACAGACTATTTCGAAGATTAGTGCAATCTTCCAGATCCATGGAAACAACTCATACCTGAAACATAGTCAGTAGCAGATGTTCCTCGCGGCTCTCATATTGGTTTCCGTAAATTGTGAACATAACGGTCTGCAGTAGAGCGTCGATCTCGGCCATGGAAACAAGGCGACACAGGTGCGCGATGTGTTTCGGTTCCGACTGGAGTAGGAAGAACAGGTTGCCGTACTTCTGCGTCTTCTCATCATTGGGGAAGAAGCCCTCTTGCAGTTCGGTGGTATCGTCCAGGTGGCTCGCCACTTCGTTTTGCTGCATAGACGGTCAATCATAGCTCGCGGTGCAAGAACATGTTTGCACGTACTTCTTCGAGTGCCATGCGATTCTGAATCAACAAGGCTATTCGCGAGTCGAGATACCTCACGTCTTTCTCGAGGACGAAGTTCTTCTTCGACTGCGATGAGATCTTTGCTTTCAGTTCTCGTAGTATCTTCTGCGCTGTACAATGGTCAGCACATCCCATAATTGCACTCGACAGCTACAGGTCTGCCTACCTCTTGCCAAGTCGTCTTCGATCTCCAGTTCCTTATCCTTCGCGGACATGGACAGGTACAGCGCTGTGACCGAGTACCGCTTAGACTGGCGCACCGAGCGCGAGCCATCGTGTGAAGACATGGTGTTCTGCCTCGAGACAGGAATGAACGACGAGGACGACGAGGTGGACGCTCGCGACGGAGCGTGCAGCATGGAGACGGCCATGGCTGATGAGAACCCGGGGGAGTCGCGGGCTTCGAAGATTACGGTGAAGAGGGCCTGTTGTAGAGGAGTGCTGTTCCACGAGGTGGCGTGGAGCGATTGGAGCGGCCGACAAAGAAAAATTAGGCCTCAGGTACGTGTGGAACGGCGCCAATGGCACTCCCGCAGCCCGTTGGCTGTGCGCTTTGTCCTCGAGAGCGGCTTCGGGGCCTGGGATGTATTTCTTTGTGCGCGTGAGAGCCGTGCCTGGAGCGCGCCGAGTGTGCACCAGGGTGCCCCGTCCAGCGAGAAAGGCGGAAGTTGGGCAGTCCGTCTGCACCGGCAGTGGCTGCCTCGATATCGAGACGCTCGGGAGCAGGTGCTGGAAGATCTGGCAGGAACGGTTTGCGCGGTGGAAAGAGCGAGCGATGCGGCTCTTGCAGCTGAATGGCGGGCGCAACGGGTGCGGGCAGAGCTCAGGTGCTGGATGGCTGCCGCATTCCAGAGGGCCGGTCGAGGGAGATTGCAGTGTGTCGACGAGCGTCTGTCGGGCGAATTGGGCGAAGCAAGGACGAAGGCGTCGAGCGGGCAGCGGGCAGCGGCGTGGTGGGTATGGCAACTCAGATGTGGCCGCCGGTAGTGGTGGGATATGTGCCTCCTATGCGTTTCAAAGCTCGAGGGGTGTGGTCCCCAGGCGCACGTCGCTTCGGGTTAGAGCAGCTAGCCAGGCGCAAAGGCAGGGAACCGTAGGATACCCAGGCAGTTTCTCCCGCGCAGTATCAGGGGAAACGCAGTTGCGAGGCAGCGACACGAACAGCCAGCATGGAAGTGCGGAGAGTTGCGCAAGCGGGCGTCAAACGTGTGAAATGTCCAAAACACGCCCCGGCAGCCCCAGTGGGAGCGCTGTAGCCATCTGAAACCAGCTCCCGGATAGGAGCCCTGCAATCAAATGGCGTGCACCTGATCAGAAAACACCCCGGCCAAAAGCACTGGCCCAGGGACGCTATGGGCCTCCCGCCGCTGTGCCTGGCTCTGCAGACGTCAAAAAGGCGGGCAGCAGTTCGTCGACTGTGGCGATGATGGTGCCCTTGGACATGGCTGTTTACGGCGTCGTCGAAGCTCAGCACGGCGACGACGAGATAGCGATCGCCCCTGAGCTCGTCCGCCAGCGCCATTAACGAGACAGCCCAGCTACATGTCTTTCGAGCGCCGCGGAAGATAGATGTCATGTGCTCGCTGTTACACGACTACTGTACGAAGCACAAGCTGCACCACAGTAAGCGTACCAACGTCCTCCAATTCTGGGGCCTCTCCCCCAGACTGGACACCAACCGCGCCCTATCCGTACTCGGTCGTCCCTAGGCCCAAAGCCACTTTACCTATCCAGAAGTCCCAATACTTACGCGTCCACGGTGAAGTCTGCGAAGGCATTGATTTCGTCATCACCTCGTAAATATCTATGAGCATCAGGCCATCTATTACCGATACAGTGCCAGATGCCGGCTGCCGAGCTGCTGCGCCTGCATCGAATTGGGGGTTGCGCACTGGCTCCACTGTCTATCACCCTTGGGAAGCCAGCCCGTTCCTGCCAAGGCTAGTTCCCGAAAGGCTATCATGGTTGACTCAAACGCCAGCCCATGTCAGTCCAGAGCACCACACCCTCTTTAGACGAACCCCTCCTCGACTCCACGAGATATGCAACTTGTGCAACCGTAAACGACCATAAACGTACAAATCGCCCGCCCAGAGAGATAACATCTTCTCAATCTATAGCCAACGGTAGAGCAACGATAAACGTTCGCATGTCCATCAAACACCAAATCGGTCGGACTTCATGAATAATCCTGAAGCGTGATGACGAGGAACAGCCCGAGCCAGGTACCTGTCGGTCGATCTTCCATAGCGTGCGCCTATCGCGTCCCCGTGCCATCCAGGAACTCCGCAGCCTCCGGCCGCGAGTCAGTGCACAACACTCGCGAGAACCGCCATCAACCCGAAATAGCTGCCCCTCGCATTAGCTTGTGAACGTCAGGAACAGATATCGGTGAGCGACGAGAAAAGACCAAGACGACATAGCAGGGCCTGAAGAAGCTCCAGAGCCGATCGGATAAAGACGAGTCGTTGCCCGTTCGTCTCAGGTTCGATCTTGGTCCGGCACAGGGTCCTGAGATCGTGTCCCGAAGGCATTGCACTGCTTGTTCGCCCCGACAGCAAAACGTCTCGTGGCTTTGTTTAGACTCCTGCTGCAGATGCAGGAGAAGCCGAACCTGCGTGATGCCCCGTCGTATGCGCAAGCAAGCAGCGCAGCTGACCACGGCATAAGGAAACACAACCACCCCGCAAACGCCAGCTCAGCTATCGTCGAGTCTCGACGCTCGCTTGGCCATCGGCGAATATTCCATACGAGGAAACCAATGCACTTACATTGACGCGCATATAACCCATTCCTGAACCGTCATGAAATCTATCAGCTCGGTCGATACCACGACAGCCACCTCCGCCGTTCCGATAAGGACGATAATAAAAAGTCGCCCAAGCAATCCAGGAACCACCGCTAACGCGATGAGAGGGAGCACGGCTATGAGCGGTAGACCGATGGCCATAGATTGGTGCAATCCAACGCCACCAACGCTGCTTGCTGACCGCCGTGTTGTATTGCGTGAGACTGTAAGAAGATCATTCTTACGCTCCAGAAATCGTGTCTCGGCTTTGTCAATTGGTGCATGCCTCTCCATCCACGTATGATATACTTGGATATCATCAGTGTTGGCAGGATCCAAGTTTTTTAGCATGCTGCTAAATGAGGACAAGGCTTGATCTGGAATTTGTCATGTCAGTCGCACGAATCATACTCATATCCTCTTTCACATGTCTCCAGCAGACGTTGTCCCTATCATCTCACGACTGAGATGAGATAGAGACGCCTGTATAGTACTGCAGTGTCACAACGTAGCTTGCAACCGCTGCAAGCATTGCCGGAAGGCAGTACGAAGGCATAAGCGGTTTGAAAAGAACGGGGATAGAAGCTTACTATATTGCCCCAGCTTAATGTAGATCCTGCCGAGTAAATCAGTACGTCTGTAATGCCATTCTCCACCATATCGCGCATCGCCGCGTCGCGACGAGGGTTGGCTAGGACCTGATTGAGCAATTGTCTCGTCAAGATATCGGAGTTCCTCTTCCAGTTCTGATATTTCGTCCTGCAGATGGAGTAACACCCGGTGGTTCAACTTTTCGAACTTTCGGTACATTGGCAATACCTCCTCACCTCCTGTCTCACCAACACCGGTTTTGGCGGCTTCAGTCAGCTTGTCAGCTAACAGTTCGTATCCCACGACTGTGGTTTTCGAAAGATCGGGCCCAATCGGATTCAGTTGGTAGTGTGGTGGTTGCGCATGAGTTGGGTGGAATGGCTGGGTAGGAACCGGTGCCATGGAATAGTTGTGAGCTTGCATCGCGAAGGCATTTTCAGCTCCCGTAAAATATGGTGCATGTGGCATCTGTGAGGGCGAATAGAATCCAATTGACGGCGGAGGCGGCGCTGATGGAGGCGGCCATCCAGGAGCATGACTGGCGTGAAGGTTGGTTGGTGAAGCACCAGATTGCGAGGGTGCCTCGTAGAGAGGCATTGCGTGATGTGGATGAGGAGATGGGCCACCTTGAAAGTGGAAGTCTCTATGAGGCTGAGGACTCTGTAAGACATGATCCCTTAGCTCCTGTTCCTGATGTCTGAGACGGCGGGTATGAGGGTCACTGTGCCGTGAAGATGTTGCTGAGGGTAGTCTTGGAGGCGCAGTTCGTTCCAAGGCAAGGTTGTCCGCGTGACCCAACCTTTCGTTGTGATCATCAGCACCATCAGCTACCTCAACATCGTCATCTTCACTGTCGTCACTCTCGCCTTCGTCCTCATCGTCGTCGTATTCTTCTGTTTCAGGATGCATTGGAAAGGGGATATACTGTGGGCTACTACCACCAATCGATATACTGATGCCGTTGTTGGGCCCTCGCTCACGATATCGTGACGATGCATGATCCAATGTAACAGAAGCTGGCGAGGTCATTGGTGACTCTACCTCGGGCTCTTCGTTATCGGTCAAGAGTCCCTCTCCATGTGATGAAGCAGAACTAGAGTAGGAGGCTGATGAACCAGGACGGGCATGTTCATCGATGGTCTTATTAGATGACTTTGATGACGAAGATTCTGGTCTTATATGCGGTCCATCGTTCTGTTCTGAGTCCATGCTTTCATTCATGAATCGAAATACGTCTGAATGTTGTTGGGGCGACTCCATGGCCTTGCGCTGCCTATGCGTTGCCCGACCGGAGACTCGTTTGGTCTCTTTCATTGGCCTCTGGTTCGCAGGGTGATTGCCTTCGAATGACTTCTGCGTGACTGTAGAATTGCTCCCACTCGATGTGCTAGGATGCTGGGTCACGCCTGATAAGACTGATATGACCGAATGGTTTGGAAGGTTACCGAGCTGAAGGGCTTCTGCTCGACGCTGCAGAGACCCGTGTTTCTGTCTCACGGGCCGACGAACAGTCGCATTCTGAGGCTGCCGGAAGCGGCGGCGGGCGGTCGTATAGCCCTCTGATGAGCTAGTTGTAGAGCTACGCCGGCGTCCCGGAGCCTTGCTCTCCTTTCCTTCGAGTATCCGACCAAGCTTTGGCAAGAAGCCAACAGTGTCTCTCTCCTTCTGTGCTGTCTCTGGGTCTGCTTTAGCCTTACGTGGCTCTTCTCTACCCGCGCCTACCCATGTTGGCGACGAAGACTTGGAACGGTCGTCGGCAACTGGATTGGCACGCAATTGGCGTCGTCGTGGAACGGAAGCACTAGGCTGGTCGCCTTCGATAGCCTCCGGGTGGTCCTCCGAAGCTGGGCTACGATATCGCGAACGTCCGGGGACGCCTTCAATGGAACCTCTGCGGTCTGTCTGTAGCTCGAAACTCAACGATCAGTATTCAGAGATCTTCCAGAGTTTTCCACGCTCACGAGAGCATGTTTGCTTTTCTACCCACCATGCTACGTGTTCCTTCCCCGTGGGCTGACGCAAAGCGCGGCTCAATGAGTCTGGTACTGGAGTCGTGGACCGGGGTGGCAGACGATTCTAGCCGTTAACGAGTGTGGGATTTTGACAGTAACGCAAAGTGCGATTGCGTGCATGCTGGACGCGAGGACTGAACGATCAAGAGCATACGTTGTGCGACGAGAGTGGCTTAAGGAGCCAAGCTAAGACATTGACATGGTTTCGGCCTGTAAATATGGTCCTAAATGACGCCCTCGCGCCTCGCGGAGCAGGGCCGCATGCTGATACGATCGGCAGGTGGACATGGCAGCCTCAGATTCGAGGAGCACAAAGATTAGACATCCGGATGCAGCAGGATGCGAGCGAGATATGGCCAGAGGTGCAGAAGCTCGAGCGAATAATTCACCGCCCTTGTGCATGTATGCAGGAAGGTTGTCGTCAACGCTGGCCGGTGGCCGGTGGCTGAATGGAGGGGCAGCAGCGCGAAGTGGGTCAACCCAGACCTCGCAGCGATCAACGCGTTCAGTTGTCCATAGATTCATCTTCCACTCAACCTTCCAGAAGACTTCCGCAATATCGAGATATATGAACCATATCCGGAAGGGCGACGTCTCCAATGAAAAGTGAGTTTAGTCGACCAGTGCAATCTGTCCTCGAGTCATGAACTGTACTGTACTGCGTGCATCAACACTTCTCGATGAACGCAACCACTTCTCGATGAACGCAACTACTTCTCGATGAACGCAACTACGGTCCGCCAATGTTCACTTCGACTTAGCTGCAGCACATAGCTCCTCGGAGTCTCGGTTACGATGCATGTTGAAGTGGAAAGCGTTCGCGCACTAGATCTTGAGAGCCGGCTCGCTGCTCACCGCCTTCTTGTTCAGGATCCCCTGAGGACCTCAGGCTTCAGATTCGGGCACCATGTCTCGGCTAGTCAAGCTCAGGTATCAGGCTTTGGGCGAGCACTCTGAGATCGTCATGCGGCCCTTCCTGCGACACATCTTTCGAGAACCTGGGGTACCACGTCACGCACGTGCGCTTTTGGGTTCTAGTCGACCATGGGTGTTTGTCACGTCTCTCCACAGTTCGAAGTTTCGTCTCACTACACTCCTCAGTGGAGCTAGGATATACCGGACTAGGCCGCGGATCAACTTGTCAATTATGACGCTGAAAAGAATTATCACAGTTGGACGAAAAGTTCGTAACAGCCACGGCATTGCTGCAATCCATATATACAAGACGCCGGATCAGACGCCAGACAGTTTTCCTCCACCCAGAACGAACGCTGAGCGTTTACAAAACAAAAAGACCGAGAATTTATACTGTGATGTCAGACAAATCTATGCGTAAGAGCATCTAGATCTCCGATAAATTAAAACCGATTAATATCGCGACCAAAGAGCCAGTTGATGAACCTGCGACAAGTTAGCCGTAGTAATCGTAAGCAACAACCAACAAGCCTTACCAGTAAGTTGGAATCAATATCTTATTTCTCCAGCTCACGCTCTTGGTTAGATAAGCTCCACGCCAGACGATCCAGGCAGCTCTTCCAGAGATATTGCTCCAGTTTCCCCCACTCCCCTGCAGCAGAGCATTCCAGTTGCCAATGTAGGCCATGACGCCAAGATTCTTCCATGAGAATGGAGCGCGATCGAAATCACCCTTATTTAGTCGTTTGGCCAGCCAGTCTGCCTTTTGTGACGCCACTTGTGCAGTTGCTGGGTAAGCCGTCCCCTCGAGGATTGCACAGTCGCCGAGCGCGAAGACATCGTTGAGGACAGCTTCTGGCTTGTTCTCGCCTTCACCTTTAGCTACGACCTTGACGCGCAGTCGGTCATCCGTCAAGACGGAGCCGGATTTATCAGCCTTCTTGACGACCCAATCGACTTGGTCTATCTCTTGCTGTGCTGGGTTGACAACTTTTATACTGCCTTCAGGAAGATGAGGGACTCCACGTAACGCTTTCTCGACAAAAGGGTTCATCATCAACCCAGTACTCCATACAACCATACCAACGACAACATCACCCTCCTCTTTGACTTTGAGCGTAAAGCTATCGTGCTGCTGGGTCACGTTCATGCTCTCGGGAAGTCCTTTCCTCAACTCTTCGACATGGTGGCTAGTCTTGATGCTGATACCCTCGCGCTTGAAAGTATCCATGGCATACTTGGCGAGTTGCTCATCAAACATAGGTAGAACCTTCTCCGCCACATCGTATACGGTAATCTTATGATACGGTATCAATTCCGGATAGATCTTGGCAAGATCTTCAGTGATAATGTCGTGTAGTTCGGCCGAGAATTCAATGCCAGTAGGACCACCTCCTACCACAGCAAAGTTGAGTAGAGTTCTTCGCATCTCCTCGGTGGTCGTGGGAAGAGCAGCAGCCTCGAAGCAGGCCAGTATTCGGTTCCTGATCTTCCTTGCGTCGCCGACGTCCTTCAAGAAAAGCCTACACATAATTAGATCAATTACTTACTTATGAGATTTGCAACTTACGCATTGTCCTTGACACCAGGTGTGCCGAATGTCTGACTATAGCAACCGACCGTGACTATGAGCTTGTCATATGTCAACTCGAACAACCGCCCCTTCTTAGCCTCCTCCTTGAGCTCTTCCACTCTCGCCTCTTTCGTTTCATGCGCATGCCTTTCGCCCGTCGGCGCTAAACTCTGCCTTGGATCATCAACCGCCTCTTCTACCGTCACCGCCTTCTTCTCGAAGTCGACGCCATCCGCCCAACCTTGGAAGTAATTGACCTTATTTCTCCTACTTCTAATCGGTTCAAGAGCGGTTCTGAACTCGAGCGTACCGACGGATGTTGATGCTAACAGAGGCGTGAACGCAAAATAACTCCTAGGCGAGACGACAACAGCCTGATACTTCCTCGGATCCAAACCCCTCGCAACCGTATATCCAGCCCACCCAGAACCAAGAATAACAACTCTTTCTCGCTCTGCATTGTAGCCAATTAGCCTCAGGAACCCTTTGATAACACTCATACTACCATGTAACAACAAGGGAATGTGATGCTACTTACGATCTCTCCCAGAATCTAATTGATTTATAGTCAAGTCTCTCGACGCTGAAGGTAAGCGTCCTGCATGTGAATATCCCGTGCCTATTGCTGCTGTTGAGCTTGCTAGGCTCGGCCGCGTGTGGGCGCTCCGAATGGCGTTCCGAGAGAGTGCCAGCTCGCGGAGACCCGAGGGTAATTGGTACAGATGCGGTGTGCGTATGGCTTGCATAATCAACTAGATATCACAAGGTGATGCAAGTCTCATTCAAAATCCGATATTTGGTGAGCACATGAAGATATGTTCGACATTCGAAGATAAGGCGGTTTTTGTCTTGTTTTTTTCGCGGGACGGAGCGGAAATACTCGTGTGACGTAGGGGCTACAGCGATTTCGAGGCTACTAAGAACGCCGGTCTATGGATTAATCGGCCTGAAGAGCGCCGATGCTATGACTCTTCGCAGTGTCCAAATTCACATTGGGGGCACAGAATCCCGTTGCTGCGTGCCTCGTGTCCGAGTCGCGACTTTCTTTCGGAATGACGGAGGATTACTTGATGGATGGTGATTGGCTGAGCATCAAGGCACATGTGGAACTCCACAACTCCACGAGCCGCTTCAGCGGTTGACATACCGACAGGTTGAAAGACGGTTCGCAGCTGACTGTTGATGGCACATACATTACTCAAAACAGCTGAAAGGGACGGCGTCCATGTGCAAGGTAAGCCTGTGCTTCCGGTTCATTTTCGTCTGCAGGACTCGTGATCCGCCGTTCACTCATCAAATACAGTCCATCGAAATCTATGTATCCCAAAAATTACCAATCCACGGCTGTGTTGCATCTCCCAATCACTTTTCCTTCTGAGTGAACGCCGAGCATGTGAAATCATAGAAGTGTGTCGCCGAGCGCACAGCGTACGATGGAGCAACCTGCTCGTACAGTATCGCTCGCACCCAATTCATCCAAGCTTGGGTTGACTTCAACAAGATCCAGTGCAATCAGCGAGCCCGTCTCGGCCACACATTCGGCGATAAAGTCGCCCTCACGTAGAGTCAAGCCACCTCGCACTGGCGTACCTGTGCTGGGAGCCCACATAGGATCCAATGCATCGACATCGAACGAGAGATGGATGGGAGTGTCGCGCCCAATCCAGCCCAGTGCCATGTCCATGACCTTACCGATCCCGTGACTAGAGGCTCATCATTAGTGTTCGTCATCTTCCTGGCGTTGAGCCGATGGGGTCCCGTGCTTACCGGTCGATATCATGCATAGAGAACGCTTTGATACCGTGCTCTTTGAGGATTTTCTTTTCGCCCTTATCAATGTCTCTGAGGCCGATGTAGACGAGTTTTGTTGTGCTGAGTCGGTGGTGTGGCTCTAACCACCCAAAAACTTCTGGCCTGTCTTCCGTTGCGAGACCTGTCAGGAATGCTACAGGCATGCCGTGGATATTGCCGCTTTCAGACGTCTCTGGAGTGTTGATGTCTGCGTGAGCATCGACCCAGATGACTGCCAGCTCTCTGCTGAACCTCTCCCGGATTGCCCGCGCTGTGCCGGAAATTGTACCGATTGCGATTGAGTGGTCTCCTCCGAGCGTCAAGACCAGCTTCCCGTCCTTCGCATACTTATAGACCTGTTCGCTGACTTCCTTTGTCACTGCGCTGCAGAACTTCGGCTGCTTCATGTTGCGATATGGCGGGTCTTCTGCTGGCAAGATCTCGGAAAAGTTGTGTACTTGGCCATCGTACGTGACCTTGTATTCGAGATCCTCCTCAAGCTGCTGAATGATTCCGGCTTCAATCAGGGCCATTGGTGCGGCATCGACGCCTGCTTTGGTCTGTTTCAACGATTAGCCTGTGGACGCGACTTCCGCGGATAAACCAACCTGTCCGCCACTAAATCCGACAGCTACGACGCCCAAGTCGTCCCTCCTGGGAAGAAACCTGGGCTGTATCGATGGTGCAGACGTCATCCTGTCGAAAGGTACCTGAAGTCGTGTTCGCTGGAGAAAGCTGGCAACGCGGTTGTAGCGAAGCCTCTGAGTGCAGAGCTGACTGCTCGCTCGCTGCCAAATGTTAAGACTCGCACTCGCGCACAAAGAATGCGGCGACACGCGGCACACTTACTGTTATACCCGTCTGCAGTGTAACTCTCACAATCCTGATCTACGTGCACTTTCGTTGTCGCGGCAAAATACAGACTCAACACGAGGAAAGCTGTCGGTCGACGTCAACGTCAGTCACAAGGCAGGAATGTGGAACTTGGGAATTAGCGGCCCAGAAAACGACAGGTGGCAGCTGTCGGCTTTTTGTACGTGCGAGGCAGTACATGGTGTTAGGTAATTGTAAGCAGAGTTTTATCTTCTTCACGCGTCGTCCTGTACTTAGGGGAAACGTTAGAGTTGAGTTTCCCCTAAGTACAGGTAGAGGCGAGACTTTATCTAGGACCCCCACTAGCGACGGGATAGCTGATGGCGATGTCGGAGCGCCTGAAACTTGATTTCATTGCCTGAAGGAGCAAGTCTGCGCCCTATATTTGACATAGAGCATTTACACGATGCAGTTGAAGCTTGAGCAGCCACAGGAAGCGTACGAGCGTACTATTATAAGAAAAGCATCGAGTACGATCGCCAAGGTAGTGGTTGCTGATTGGCTGAAATTCACGAATGGTCAGTGCACACAGCGGCGCTTACCTTCGGGTCACGAATCCACGGCACCTGCCACCCTTCCGGTGCGTATCAAAACATTTCGGGCCAGCTGACCTTCCTCATTCATCCCGAGGTCTAATCGACGAAAAGTACGTCGCCCGTAATTGTTCATTGGCTATCCAGCAGTCGAAGTTGATGGCTACAGCTGTTCGGTTCGTCAAAGGAAAGGGAACCAAAGGCGGGTTAATTCAACTCCTCTGTCACGTCAAGCCCGGCGTCAGTGCGGATCGCGAAGGGATATCTGCCGTGACCGACCATCAAATCGATGTCTGCGTTGCTGCTCCAGCAAGAGATGGAGAAGCGAATATGGCTGTTCGGGTAGTCATAGCTAAGGTACCCCAAGAGAATGGGCTTGCGGCTCCTTCGAACAAGTTAGCTTTGCTGACATCTCCATGCAGGCACTCAAGGTACCCAAAACAAACATTGAGATTGCAAAGGGCACGAAAGGCCGTGAGAAGACCGTCAACTTGTATGAGATCTGTCCGAAAGACAGCACGCCCGACGAGGAAGTAGAACGGATTAAGATTATATTATCAGAGAGCGTAACAAGTTAGCAATGTCATGATGAGCATGTATGTTTCCTAACTCTTTTCCTCTCAATCTCCCACCCTTCGACGTCCAACAACTCATTACATATTCATTGCGTTGTCTTCAAATTTTTCATACGCCGATCAATGCTTAAGAAACTTCTAATACTCCCAAGCGCCAGGTCCGGTAGCGTTGACTGATCATTGTTAGCCGCAGTTTGATTACACGAGATTCACACAATTTACCAGTCAAGGCATCAAAACCTAAGCAGTCAGAAGAAAGGGTCACGTTGGGAATCTGGCCATAGACCTGGTAACCATCGTTGGTTCCAGTAGGGCAAGCAACGAGACCACCCTCGAAGACAAGGTTGCCGAAGTTCTCGCCCTCGGTCTTAGTCCAGCCATCACGAACAGAGCCCTCGGGGATATATGCAGAGTGAGGGATGGTGTAGCTCAGGGTGCCATCGGCAGCGACATAGACTGTTACAGTGTTAGATAACCCATTCACTGGAATTAGGAATTCAATACATACTCTGCTGGCCTCCTGGAACGATAACGCCCAAAGAGAGAGTAACATCTCCTCCAGCCAGAACCGTATCGTTGCCAGTTGGGCAAGCATCAGCAACCTCTGGCGGGCAGTAGGAGCTGGAGCTTCCACCGAGATAAAACTTAGTGCCCCGAGCTTGCAGAGTCTGCAAATGGACAGGCGAAGCGCTGCGAGCAGAGATGACACCGAAGTATCCAGGTGTTTGGGCAAGAGCGCCAGCGAAAAGGGCGGAGAAAGCAACGAAGTTCTTCATTTTGAAAGCTGGAGTCTGAATTTTGGAGCGAGTGTCGTAAGGAGACGTTGATTAGAGTAGAATAGTGAGAAGCGACTGTTTGAAGTACTGGATGAGCTGTCGGATGATGAGATAACTGCTGCCGAGGGCATCTCTCTCCTTTTATACACCTTCTTGGCTTGAGGGGTTCGCGAGTGAGGCAATATCGACACTCGGATGCTGTAGCTGCTAGCCACCGAGAAAACGGCCGGGATGCGCAGACATCATGCCTGAACCGTTACCTGCCAGCGGCTGGGGTCGCCGAGATGGGCTTGGCGCCCGTGTTGTAGTACCGGGAGAATCGGCTTCAATGGCAAAGGGTTGCATCGCGACAGTCCAAAGAGCGTGTGCTGTGCCAGACCTGCGTGGGGATCAGCAAGGATTGCCGTTGCACGGTCACAGGACACTTTCTATCAAACCATGGCGTCGGAGCAATACGATTAAGCGAGTCGGATCATCCAGCACTTATGCTTGTTTATAGAAATGCGATAGCGTACTTTTCTTAGGACCTGTCAAATGCAGGTTTTGATAGCTTCGAACCTCTTCAAGCCTGTAGTATACCAGCTGCAGCCGAGGTCCTGAAACATGACAGCGAGATGAGGAATTGGGACTGACGTCAAAGAAAGGGTCGCGACGGGCTGGGCTGGTGGCACTTTGGTAGCCACAACCGTCCAAGCCGTCGCACCTTAACCTTAATTCCCTCCTTCGTCTTATTAATAGCATCAACTATGACGATGTGCCCTAGAAACATTTCGACACCATGCAGCTCAAGACTCTTCTCGGCAAAATCCCAACACTCGGAGATGTTCTAACCAATGCAACATTCCATAGATCAGCGACGAACACAAGTTGGCACTTCCACTTCAGTGTGTTTGCGGTAAAGGAATACCGAGGGTGTCACCTACGTATTGACTGACGAAAAAATGTCGGTGTAGTATCAGAACGGCAGGGCCGGCGTGTGGCTGTGTACGATCGTGACTGTGGAACAATATCTAATCTCTTGTGTGACAGTGACACATTCATCAATGAACCATTGGGAGAACGACGGAGAAAGCGATGTCAGCAATTGTGATCATAGAAAGCTGTTGCTGGAGGCGCTCGCCACGATATGGCAGCAGGGTCTGTATGGATGCAAGCGATGCATGACCTGCGCAGGAAGGATTGCAGGGGCATCGGCAGCGGTTTTCCCCAGCGGCCCTAATATGGAGAAATTTCCGTGTTCGTCCATCGAACTCTATTGCTTCACCGTAACTCAGCAAATATAGCTTCCACAAAGGCGATACACAGCCGCATGCGCATAAAATCAATAGCTTCTTTCGTGGATTTAATACTTTTCCAATGATCTAGACCCCAGTTGAATCTATCTGCCATATTCATCAGTTTTATTTTATTTAAGACATAGAGGGGGTATAATGCTAGATCCGCGCTGAGAGATAACACAAAAGTGGGTCGAAGCCTGACACCCGATCAACAGGGGGTTGCTTTGACACAAAGGTGGTGGAATATAAAGTTGCTACCATATGTTTAGAAGACTTATTGTTATTTTGAGTCTACTTTTGTAGACATTCGATTTTGTTACAGCCATTGAGACTCTGGGACTGGGATCGGAACCGGTATCACCGTAACCGATGTCAGGTTAGCATGAATGACTCCGTATCTGGAGGGCGTGGATAATCTTGGATTTCGAGTCCTTCAACATTGCCCAAAAAGCTCACGCGGCGCTCGTCTCGCGTTTGGCAAGTAACCAGCCAAGCAATGTAATAAGATCTACGACGCAGACGAGGGGACGAGGAGGCTTGGGAGGACGAGACTACGGCTCAAGAAATCGACGAGAAAGAGGATGACCCTGATTCATCTTTATGGGCAGATGAACTCAGGGCACCTACCACAGTATACAAACATTTTCAAAGTCTATTAAGAGCGAGGTGATCGGACCGATCGCTACAGCACAAAAGGGAATATCAACGTTCTGCCTCATGCTCCAGACACTGACTGAGACTATTTTTATCGCGTACCCTACTCTATAACCTATAAGAGCTTAGCTCTTTTACCCTAATGATCGCGCCAGAAAATATTGACTATGACGTCACTCGCGAAATCAGTTCCTCTCCTATGGAATATCGAAGATGCCTGTTTCTGCCACTACGGCTAAAATGTTGAGTCAGCCGAACTACCAAGATTTGAGCCCCCATTACAAACTTTGCTCAACTATATTATTTTCAAAAAAGGAAAATTTCCACAAATCAACTTTGGCCCGCTGGCGCAAGTACGTTATCCAGCCCTCTTGAACAGAGAATCAGCCAAAGCTAACAGTTGTAGTGGTAGCGCGTCAGATTCCAGTGCCTATTGGCTGGAGCATCCTGAAGGCTACCTGTTCGAATCAGGTGCGGGTCACGACGATTTTACACTTTTTTGCACTTTCGGGGCCCATCGTACGCATTGGAGTCCAGCGTGGGTAGGTGATATCAAATTGCTCCACCTTACAAGGAATCTTCTAAAGGTTTCATGTTCGAATTAAGATACGATTAACACGGGGGGTTTTTTTAAGAGATATATACGAGACAATTCTTTCTCGGGTGTACATCCATATCCAGCTGCACTAAACGAGAGCGCATCGCTTGCGCCTCTACTGTATCTATCGCAAATACGCGCGCAGTCTACACACATCTTTCAGGTCCAGTCCACCAAGTCGCGAAGTGTTAGCTATACTATCAAAATGTGTAATTGCTGCACTCCGAAGAGCTTTTATATTGCCAAGCGCGACCCTGCGTCGAAGTGATATATGGCTTTCAATCACTGTTCCAGGAGGTGAGAGGTAGGTCTCGACATAGACTGGGTGTCTCTTAGAGCCGAGCAGCCAAAAACCCTGACTGCCTGAGTCCACGTTCGGCCGCCAAGTCGAAATGGTTCGCAGTTCGTGCTTTGTTTCTGCGCAATTAGTTCTCGGGAAACTCCTCGCGAGCGATCAGGGAAATGGCACTGAGTTGGTACTTCAAAACAAACAATGTTTTTGACATCTCCAGAAGGAGGCGCGATCACATCCAAAGACAAAGCTTTCCGCTAGCTGTGCCTGCTGCCACCCAGTCCTGTGTAGGGTGAAACTTAGCTACCGCGGGCACGGCCGTGATACCCTCTCCTCCGAGTTGCGCGAGTTGCTGACCTTTCGCTGTGTAAATGTCGACAAAGCGATTCATGTTGCCTATGCAAAATCGTTGGACGCCGTCCTGAGGGTTTTCCTGCCACTGCGCACGCAATCTATTTTCATCCTTGTCAGCTTGACCAAACACTTATAATACCGGAAAGCTCCGAGGAGCGATCTCTTCGTATCATGAGACAAGGAGAGACTTACATTGTGACCCATCGTCCCGTCTGGTTGTTGTGCGGTATCACGACACTCGGCTTCATCTCGGCATCCGACAAAGAAGTGCCCGCCTTCCAGTCCGAGCAGTTACTGAGATCGTGGATCTTGACTGTGTCGTCATATGATGCGGTGGCTACCTGGCCAGCAGAGTTCCAAGCGGCATGCGAGACCGATAGTCTGCTCTCGTGTTCACCGACCAGAGCTGGTAGCCGCCACTCTCCCTTACCATTGATCTTCCGCAAGTCCCAGATTTTCAGTGTGCGGTCAAGCGAAGCGGTGGCTAAGAGATGAGGGTATTCGGGATGGAGGCTGAAGCCCCCTATTTTCTTCTCAGAGAGGTGGAATATATCTAGGCCTGCTGCTTTCTCCGAAGGAGTGCGCATATCATAGATTCCAAATCGGCCGTCTAGCGTGGAGAAGTAAAGGAGGTTCGCGTTGTCCTTGGAGATTTCTACGCCTGACAGGGGTGCATCCTCGCTCTTGTCCGAAGGTCCGTAGACCTCTACTGCCACCCCTTTCGCGAGATCTAGCTTGCGCACGGAGGAGTCGTATGATGCTGAATATAGGGCGTTCTGATCGTGTGGGCTGAACTGAAATGTGTGTATCGTCCGAGTATGGGGCTTCAACGTTGTGATATTGGGGCCCTCGTTCTCTGCATCCTCATCGTCATCTTCCACCTTAACCTCAGAAGCTTTCTGCGATGCATCGCATATACCCAGGTTCCCAAGCTTATCACCCGCGAACACTAGCGGCTTCTCGGCTGTGGGATGAAATCCCATTGCATACTATCCAGACATCAGTAAATTTGGCCCGATGTTGATGTCTTCTGCTTACTATTCGCTCAGGTGTGATTTTGATCTCGTTGGGTTCAAAGTCTTCCCACAATTGGAGTCCGGTCATTCTTTCTCTCAACACCCTCAATTCCTTATCCGTCGTCTCTTTGACATGATCTGCAGTGAAAGTTCGCTCATGGGGTTTCGCCGGTCCCACCAGAGACAACCAGTTGCCGCTCGCATCCCAACCCTTGCCGTTGACAACAATGTCCCCAAAGTTGAACGCATCGCTTACGCGCTGTCTCTTTGCCCTATCAGCCTCCTTCTGGAGCTCGTATTCCTCTTCTGCTTTTCGCTTCGCCTTGTCGCTGTCCGCCTCAATTCCTTTCAGGCGCGACGATGTTCTCCGAGGACCAATATCTTCCTCCTTTATCTTCTTTGGCGCGGGCTTCTTCGACTTTGACTTCGGCTTCGAGGATGCGGCGGATCTCCCGGTAGGTGCGAGTCCGGCTTGAGCAGCCTCCATCTCCAGGTTGCGCAGCAGAGCCTGTGTCTTCGCAATGTTCTCCTGTCGCTGGCGCTCATATTCGCTGAGCTCGGCCTTCGGTCGTGCCATGTTGATGTACTGTTTTGATTGCAGCAGAGTGCCTTCGCGCAAGATCGCGGTCTTGAAGACGACGCGGTCGGTACTTTGGAGAATACGTGACAGCGAGTTCTGGTTAAGAAGAATCAGTGTCTGCGTTGCTTTGGAACTCCTGGGTATACAACAATAGTACCTACGGAATGCAGCGCTGTCTCTGCAGGAAGTCAATGGTTGTAAATGTTTAAAGCGATATGGTGGAAAGAAAGGCCCCTGTCAGACGCGTCAGACGCGTCGGACACATCTATCATATGCAAAACGTCTGCGAATTCCTTAGCGGTCCTCGCTAAAAAATCGCGCGCGCTTTTTAGTCTAATTTTTAAAAGTTTTAAATAACTTTTTAATTAATAAAGCTTAAATATAAAATAATATTTATATTTTATATATTAATAAGCTAGTTATAGCTATTTTTAGTAAATGTTAAAATACAGCTATAACTTTATTAAAACTTAATATTTTTTAAAGTTTATTTAAAACTATAAAAATTAAATACTAAAATTATATTATTTAACATATAAAGTGAGGTGCGAAGGTGGGTAGTGTATCTGGCTCCAAATCCAGCATTTCAATAAGGTTCAAAGGCGGTACACCTCATAGCTTTAGTGGATCTCCATATACTATGGAAAGGCTTGTGCAGGCGCAAGGACTTGACGTTCATACTGGCAGAGCAGGCCTTAGGAAACGGAAGGATGGCAAACTCTGGACCTGTAAAAAGCGCCTATTCTCTGTCAGCCTCACTCTACAGGCATGATAGAACTATTCACCATGGAAAGCGATGGCCCTGCACAACATGCTACTCGTTCACTTGTGGTCCAAAAACGTCCTCCTAGAAGCTTTCGGACCAAATCGGGCCTTTTCAGCAGGCATTCCGTATGTAAGGCCCGTTTTCGGCCTATTCGGAATGCGCCTTCATTGAGGTGCCCGAATTGGCACCCCTCTATATGTAACCTATATCATATGGCCTGTCTGCATTTACATACACCAAGCCAGCAGCATTTAACTGATTGATTGACTATATCTGACTTGTAGCCATACGTTTCATTAGGGTTCTCCTTATCACCACTTCTCGCTCTGTCTTTGCACTTTCTGTCCCCTTAATCCAGCGGCAAGACGTCGTAGAAGCAAATCTCCAATTAGGGCCAGGGGGCGTTTGCTTTGACTTTCACTTCAGCAAAAGTTTGTTTACTGCTACCTGTGTGTCAGTTGATGGAATTCCTGTAACTTCAACTGTCAATCTTGACCCATGTATTCAAAATAACTACGGTAGTATGGAGTACTTAGCTAAGTATGGAGCGCTCTAAGAAATAAAATAACCTTTAAACTAACGATCTGTGGTGGCAACGCGTTCGAGAGCTGCTCAGACTGTGAATTGGATAGTAATACTTTAGAACTAACCTGCAAGTGTGCGGTACCCGCTTCTGTAGAACGTCAGGTTTCTACTATTGGGCTAGGTCAGATTATATTGAACCCTGATAACTAAATAATAGCTAATATAATAGTAGATGGCACGTTAGGATTTAGTCAAGACGGTGTATTCGTGCGAGACAACGGAAAAATTGGCTGCCGTGCAAGAATTGCACCAGCAAGGGACTAATTGAGTTCTTTTGGATGGCGACCCACCCTCCGTAACGAGCGCAATAGTAGGTAATCACTCAAGTTCGTCTTTAGAACAATCTCCACTTCGCGCACTCACATATGAATTTGCGCGATGCAGCCTTCTATAGATTGGCCACGTGAAATACTTGTGATATCTTACAACTGGCGCTACAGCGGTGGACCCTTCGTTTTACGCTATTCAAGCTATAAATACCAGCCACTAAGTTAATTAGACCTTTCACAATAGAAGAAAGAGGCACGCAGGAAGCGCGAAAGCTGCATTCATCATAAACATTGTTACAAACTAATCACAGTCGTTTGCGATTTCAGTGTCGGTTGTTTTCTGCACACGCGCTTTCTGTACACAGCCACTGCAGGGTTCCGATTATAAGCTCGATATAGGGCATTATCAGGAAGTACTTCATGGCGACATATGGCAACCCTACCGCGGGAAGTGCAATCTGTGGCTGTAGCAGTCCAACTTCTCTGGTCAATACACGTGTTCTGCGTGGAGAAATGTTGCAGATGTCCATTCTATCCCCATCAGGTAATCACTATTTCTTGGGCGTCAATCTAGTGCTGGCCCTTCTCAATCGCGCCAAAACAGAAATTCTACACATGACAATTAAGTAACTAAACGCCTATTATATAGTTTCTGAAAGGGTTCCAGTCCACAAAGACCATCTCCTCCCTGTTACAACGTGTGCTCCAAGTAGGATTCTGTCCAACAAGCTCTAACTCCAAGTTCTCCAGGTCACCACGTAGAATTGAGGTAGGAATCGTTGTAGATGCTATCTTAAGACCACATTTCAGTCTTCATGCTTGATAGCCAAAGGGACTGGTTAGGGTATTCGTCCAAGGCTATTCGTACGTATTCGTGCCAATCATCGTTCCAACCACCGTTGCAAAACGTAGCGGTGGAATATTCCCAGTATGTAGGATACCACGATGCAAACTCCCAGTCAATAATAACTGGCGTCCCATTAGGTTGGATTATAATATTCTTCCTTTGGAAATCATTGTGAGTGAAGACGGGGAACTTATTGCTGCGAAGGACAGTCGGCAGGACATGTCGATAATACCGAGTCTTGTTGGCCATCCGCTCGCCGGTTTCGAGGAAGTAGATTCGAATAATGCAATCAATCAGCCCGTCCTCAGTTGCAAAAGATGTC
Organism: Lophiotrema nucula; assembly: GCA_010015825.1. Taxonomy (NCBI): domain Eukaryota; kingdom Fungi; phylum Ascomycota; class Dothideomycetes; order Pleosporales; family Lophiotremataceae; genus Lophiotrema; species Lophiotrema nucula. Next base: position 128,350 of record ML977323.1, on the reverse strand, counting down.
TTGACCTCGTGGGCGCCCTGCGTTGCGGAGAACATGTCGTCGAGTGGCGGCCCGCCATCAATATTGCCGAAGTAACCTTGGTGCTGTAGTTGCCGGAGCTGATTGAAGTAGGTCCGAAGGGTTCGGGCGATAGCAGTCTTTTGAGCCTGGTCTAGGCTGCCCCACAAGTTCAGAAGCGTCGTACCCGGCACATATTGCATCACGATGTATGTGAAATTGCTTTGCTCCTCTTGACGTTGATAGATAGCGTAGACCTTTGGGACTGCCACCGTCGTGGTCTTTGCCACGTACAGCATATTATAAGCCTCGATAGGATGGACATGAATGCCAAACTTGATCACGAAGCTCTGCTGCACTCTTACAAGACGAGACCCGGTAGACTGGTGCAGTAAGGCTTCGGAGCCGTCGATATCCTCCGGGGTCGGCAAAGGATTGGGATAGTCTTGAGACTGGTCCACGAACAGTACATCGTATGACGCTGACTGTGTCATAATGAATATCTAAAGGGGAAACAATATTGTTATTGAGAGCTAGAAAGGCTTGTCGCTGCCGAGCTACTATGAAAGGCAGTATGTTAGTCTTGATCAGACGTAGAAACTTTACTAGCAAGGTCTGTGGCAGTGTTTGTTCGAGACGTTAGCGTAACAGTGCCACATTTAGCGCGCGGTCTAGCGGCGCCAAAGGTGGGGTGCCGCCGTTTTAAAGCAAATGCACAGAAGCCCAATCAACAGCTTTCACTCAAGAAGCTAACACCTTCGCCGCACCCTCTGTATAGAAAACGATGTATTTATCTGCCCTGAAACAGAGTACTTACTAGTAGCGCTTGCAAGATAAATAATTCAAGATCGTTTGAGATCCAACACAACCGCCAGGATTTGTGGTATCCAAGTTCCAGTGAGCTGATACTAGGAGGAATTTCTTGAAACAGATCCAGGCGAAGACAATTCTCGCCTTACGATTGAGAATATAGCAGCATCGAAAATGTAGTATATATATGGTAAAGTTCCTCACTGTTCTATCTAAATTAGAAACCATCGTTCTCTATCCTCCATTATAGACGCGCTCCAGTTTCCGCAGCCATCACGAAACGTTAGAAGAATCTGTTTACCTCTTTACTGCCCTTTTCAGAACACAAAACGAAGACTCGCCTTTTCAGATATCCTTGCTTTTCGGAATGTCGTCCTATTCCGTCTTCCTCATCGAGTATTTAGGAGCCCCGCGGAATCACCATGCAATCTTCGTGGCAACGCACGAAAATGGATCTGGCACTCTCTTCCATGTCCGGAGGCGATATCCAGAATGGCATGGAATACGAGAGCAGACAAATACCACAGAAGCCTGACTTGTCTAACACTTTTGTGTCAAAATCGCACTTAGGATGGGTTAAGGTGGAGGACTTATCTCGCATTGATTCTATCTGCCGCGCGAATCCTGCTCCTGCAAAGCAATTCAACGGGCCTAGACGGATTAATCCAAACAAACCTCTCCAACGTTGCCAGGAGTGGACAAGCGAGACCATTGGGATTCTCCGGGTCGAAGGCATTCTCCGAAACAGTAGTAGCTCTACAGCGGGCGGCTCCGGCTTATCAAACGATAGTGTGAGTTCCAGCGTGGGCTATTCTACGGCAGCACCGAGTCATGGGACTGAGCCCAGGGACGGAGAAACCAAAGATGGTTATTGGTACTGGAGTTCGCAACACCGGAAATGGTACCATCGTAATGACAACGGAACGTATATATATTCCTAGAAGGATATCGCGGCTACATATCATCAACGCGGTGCGTGTTTCACTCTTGGTCCAGTCAATTTGTCTATGTTATCCCTCTCTTATTGCTTGTTTTGCTCTGTTCTTCGCGCGTTGTCCCATTGGATCGAGAGGTAGTACAATACCTAGATGCGTATCTGTTCCATTTAAGTTCTATTGAATCTGGTAACTAAGGTCGTTTTCCAATTATTTTCCCCTCATCTCCTCCAAATTCATGTTGATGAATTCATTTTAAGGCCTTTAGTAACACCTCAGCAAATGGTGAAGAGATAGCGTCTCTTGCACCAGTCATCGCTTCAGAGACTATGGAGTTGGTGTGAAAGCTAAAACGCCCTGTCATCCTGAATGCGAGCTAATTGTGTTTTTGCAGCTTGGGTTTCTGGGTTCTTGCAAACTAAAGTCCCATGCACTCTCGGGGCTTGAATAAGGCTTAGGACACTTCTCAGTAGAACGGTAATGGCGATTGCTACGCTGACAACCAGATCTTTAGAGGGCCATGTTCCATCATTGCTGGTGTTATATCAGTACCGTCGTTGTTTTCTAGACAGTCTAAGTCGTCTCTATTAAATATCTGGAGGTATGGTTGCTCTTTACCTCGAAGCTATCTACTTGTAAGGTCTTAATTAAAAAACCCTCTCACTTTTATGGGTTTTGCTTTAAGATGTTCCACTTCTTAATATTCTACCTTGAGACTCTATAACCTTCTCGGCACTGACAGGTAGCTCTTACATTTGGCACCGTCGTTGTGTTCTATACACTATGAACGAGCCAGACGGAGGCAACGAACCATCAACGCAACCACGAAGAGAACTTTATCACACCGTAATCCAAAGCTTAATGTACCGAAGAATAGTTCTGGTTCCCAGAGTCTATCGGCGCGATTGTGTTTGGGGTTGTTATAGTCCTCTTGGACGGCATCGGGGTATGACAGGCACACCGAAGTCAACGCTAAGTCCAATAGAAGATTAGAACCTCTCTGTGTGATGTCAGATACTTTGGCCGACCAACTTACTAGACATACTGAACACACAAGACCTGGAGATGCGTGATGAGCAGGCTGGGAATGTAAAACTTTAGAATTCGCAAGATCCCGCCAATATTCGAATCAGAAATTGACATTGTGTGAGGTCACTTTGTCCCTGAATATCTTCGGCTATCGCAAGCTAAGAGGGCCGCAGCATGAACACCTTTGTCGCAACAAATTCGGGACACTTATCTGTTACCCCTCCCCCTCTACCTACCGCAGCATCCCTGGCAGGTATCCGGCTTTGACTTGTCGAGGCACAAATTGTTGATAAAGTCGTGGTTGAGGACGTGCAAGAGTGGGGGCTGCCAAGGAGCGGACATCCGTGGACCTGCAACTGCTGGAAGGGTTTTCCATTCCGGACTGGGACGTTTTTCTTATGACCGCAGGAGGACTGGGACAACAGCAATAGGACGGAAGTAGTCCTAGGAGGAAGGGCTTGGAATAGTATAGTTCCTAGAAAATAGGATTGTCCTAGACCTTGGTTACTAGTCCAGCCGTCCTGGGAGTTGTTGAGTCTCAGAACTGGAACTGTTCCAGGACGAGCTACCTAGGACCATGTTCGACCCAGGACTGGCTGTCTAGGACTATGTTCGTACTAGGACTGCATCAGCCTCCCAGGATGTTGTCCAATCATCACTGCTTTGGAGTACTTGAGGAGAAACGTATCAGATATTCCTCTCTAATTCAAGAACCGAAAGTGGAGTTGCACGCCCATCAACCACCCGACGTCGATATCGACTTCTAAGTATAACGTTGTAATCATCTTTCCGTTTACGGAACAGCCTCATGGAAAGATCACAGACGATGATCGGATTGACTACGTGATTGTTAGACTAATAGGAATCTCTGACAAGGGTTGATACGTACACAAGAGTACCACGCACTGCATCTACATCAATTGGGCAGTCTACAAGTAGAGGTCAGTTTAGATGCTTCAGAGGGGAAACAAGTGCTTACCCTTGGTATCACCCACCTTCATAACAACCTTAGCCCGAGCAGAAGTAGGTATGACTGATGCCATGGCCTCATCAACAGCCACGTGAGCGGCAGCTATGTCTCCGTCCTTCGTAGCAGCAGCAGCAGCATGGTTCTCGTTATTCGCGACAGAAGTCACGCGAGCAGCAGCGTCTTCCTCGTTGTTGGGCGTAGCAACGGCAGCGACCAATGCGCGATTCCAGTTGTTGAGCAGATTGGTAGAACGCTCCTTGAAATGGAACTTATCGTCCTTTGGAATAAACTTAAGCTTGATAATGGCCTTAAGAACGTTGTGCACCTTCGTACTCTTGATGACCTCCTCTTTAAGGACCTTAAAGGCCTCAACCTGCTCTAAGTACCTAGACATGTTCGCTATATTCTCCTCCTTGAGAGCCTGGTTGTCGGATAGGAGGCCTTTCTGAAGACGATGACGGTAGTACAGAACGCACTTCTTGCGCTCCTCAAGTTGCTGCTCTTTGGTGAACGCGAAGTTCACAGATTTGCGCAGTTTGCTGTGGCTCCTGCCCTTCGATATCTCAGGCTTTGGCTCGTTGTCCACGATAGCAGGTACGTGAGTAGCAGCCTCGTTCTCGCCAGTGCTTGTAGTAGTGGCCTTAGGAATCGTATTCTTGTCCTCGTTTAGGTTATTAGGATTATAAGCTTTAAGTTTACTTTTATTCTTCCTTTCATATAGAACTACTTTATTCTATAGTATAGTCTAAGCTATTTAATTAATAACTTTTATTTTAGCTATTTTAAAATTCTTTAACTAAAAGTTATAAAAGAGAAAGGTAGTATAATAAGTAATAACTATAGCTAAAATAAAGTTACTATATAATAATAAAAGATTATTTAATTAAAAAAAAAGTATACACTTATAAATTTACTATAAAGTAAGTAAGATTTTATAGTAAGCTTCTGGTATGTTCAATATCCTCTCCCCGAGATCCAGCGGCAGGACAGTCATGGCCTGATTTACGATCACAAAACTGACGTGCTGCATGATCTGATCGGAGCTGTATTTAGATTGAAGAAGGCACTTAGTAATTCAAGTACGGATATACAAAAGTAAAGACGATAGTCAATAGTGCTATGTTAATAGATATGTACTTAAGGGAGAGGGCGAGAGACCTTTCTCTATATAGATCACTCAGCCAAAGCACGATGATATAAGATTATGAAACTACAAGGTACTGTATCATGAATGCAGAACTTTTGCGGGTCCTGTTCCATTTTTAGTCTGCTCAAACGACGACATCGGAATTTGATGTACACTTTCTCCGCGATGTGAGACGCACCCACAAGTAAAGACCGAACCAAATGATCAAGGAAAGCGGAATGGCAACCACAAAGAAGACCCAGAACTTGCTCTTGCCTGGCAAGAACTCGTCACCCATACTCAGAATGCCATATGCGAAAGACGCAGGTGTATAAACGAAAACCAAGAATTGACCCAACTTCGTAATTCCAGCAGAGTCGGCAGCAATTCTAGCCGCCCGTTTTGAGTCGTCACGAGAACGTTTGCTGTCGAGAATAGAGAGATTCGCGAGGCGCATGTCCAACAGCCGATCAGTCTCGTTGATCCAATGACGTAATTCTCGCCAGATGAATATCCAGTCTTCGAGCAGATGATTTGGTAGCTTAGCATCCGTAGACATAGGGCTGACAGATCCGTCATCGCTTGGTGTGAGACCTAGCTGGCGAATGTTTTTCCACATTTGATGGTTGCACCGATCTAAAAGACTGCGGCAATCTTGCAGATCGTTCAATGCCGCCTTGACTTCCTCTGTTGTTGCGTGGTCGCTTGTTAAATCCCGCGTGTTCAATGAATAAAAGTCACGGCGAAGAAACGCTAGGGTGAGCGTCCAATTTGAGAGCGCTACGAGTTGTGGAATCACATATACGGGTGGCGCGCCATCTACCACGAAAGAAGCAGCATTTTGCAGGCGCCATATGAGGTCTTCCTTGAGCGAAGACTTTCCGAGTCCGATGTCCGGTGGGCACCGTTCAACCAGTGACTCTCTGCCGCCGAGTGCTGCAAAATCAATGAAACGCCCGCCATATGGACTCCATGATGTAGATACTGTCTCGAAGGGCTTTACTGTGTCGTACTCAAACTCCACTTGTGGCTTTAAGGGCAGATCGAGCAGCAGGACAGCTGACGACATTAGTTTCGTTGTAAGCGCACGTGTGTCTGAGCTCACCATCGAAATTTCCATTCTCTGCATCCTTCACCCACAACGACATTAACCGCGTGAGAAGCCCAACACTGTACCTTTCCTTCTGGTCTTTGTATGGGTTCCGGATATGCAATCTTCGAATCGCTGGACTCCACGGCAATAACCGCGTTCGACCCAACGGGTATCTTCCATTCAATCTGATACACTCCAGGTACTCCAAGGTCCAGAATCGAGCTTGCTTGCGAACATAAGGTAGATGCATTGCATCCGATCTGTCGTCATGATGCTCCCACTTCGTTGCACGAAGTTGCGATGCAAAGAATTCGGGTTCGATGTCTAGGGCTGTGCCTAGGTTTTCGACGGAATCCTGAGAGAAGCCTTCGACTAGAAAAAGCCTGCGCGATTGCCCAACTTCGGCGTCTTGAAAGTCATCCGCCGTGGCGATTGTCGATGATGCCACAGAACCGGTTGTTGTAAATTTGAGTATTGTGCATGTCGCTGGATTGTCATTGTAGTCCCGCATCGCCTTCTCTTCCAAATACTTCAAATTCGCGTTTCCAGCTTTGATGAGTGATTGTATCCATTTGTGATACGGCGCGATACCAGACATAGTAGTTGAAGAGCATGAGCCCAAGATTATGAGGTGATTGCATGAGGAAAAGTGCTGGAATCATCGCTGTGTATAAAATCTTTGCCGTGCGGCTGAGATGCCTAATGTGGCTGCCTATTCCGACAACATCAACTGTAACAATGTGAGAAGCCATGGCGGATAGTCTAAGGAGCACATATATGAGGAAGAAATCGGATGTACGTACACGGGATACAGATAGCAAACCTCTTTCCTTTCTAGGTACCGTGAGACGCCATGACGGTGGTGATAGCGACTTTGCCCCAAGTCTTATACGCCAAGGATCCAAATCTTTGTCCCGAGGTCGCAGCATGGCTGAAAGATCAACCGCTTGGAGAACCCTACTGCGCAAAAGATTCTTCCACATGCCTACTTTCGAATTCAAAAAAGTTCAGGTTTGCGAGTGGACTGGGAGAGATTAGCATGGAACTTGCATGAGTCATATATGGATCCTGAAGAAGACTTGCTGAGAGGGCCGGCACCTCCCCCAAAGCAACAATATCCCATTTATAAAGCTGCTGAATATTGCATTCATGGATACCCTTGCGCCCCCATCTAGGTCCTTTGACACTTGTGTCTGCGTTTTCCTGGCTCCTAAAGTTTTGTTACATTGCTTTAATCGTTGCTGACGAGACACGAGACATTTTCTTTTCATTCCATTGCAACCAAGGGTGTGGTTATGCTAAGCTCCAGATGCTCAAAGAGTCAAACTGTCTTGCAGCGGCTGAAAAGCTTCATTGGTGTTTCTCAACCCAGCGTCTTAGCTTTGTCTTGCCTCTCCATAGCCTGCAGAATATCAGTAGCACTATTCTTATCTCCCTTCTTCTTCTTCGGCCCGCGTTTTCTCTTCCCAACTCCCTTCCCATGCTTGCCATCCTCATCCTCTCCATCATCCTCAGCACCCAAGCCTTTCCACTCGCTGAACTTCACTTTCTCACCTTCCCTCTCCATATCCTCAGCGTCATCGAAGCGTGAGCCCCCGAAGCCCATGTCGATATCCTCCATGTCGCGATCTCGGGCTGCGAGCTCAGCGGCACGTTTTGCGAGGCGGGCCTCTTCTGTATCGGCTAGAAGAGAGGAGGTAGCGTCCATATCGCGCACTTTCCGTAAGGCAGCAAGGACGGTAGCGTCGGCGGATGATTTAGTATCTACAGCGGCTGCAGTGGTAGGCTCGTCTTGGAACCACTTTCGGCGGGGCTGTGACGTCTTTTCTGAAGGTTCTGTGGGTGCTTGTGAGATTGTTGCTGGCCTTTCTGACTCCGAGTCTGACGCCAGCTCGCCATCTTCTGATCCCGACACCGCCTCTGCTTTAGCCGCTCCCGATAGCTCTGGCTGAGCTCCCTCTTCGTCTGAAGAAGAATCATCTGAGCCGTCTAGATCTGCAAGTGGGTTGAAGTTCGAGCCAACGCCCTCGAATATATCTCCGTCATCGTCTTCCTCTTCTTGCTCTGGTTTTGGAGCGGGGATCACCATGTGATCGGTATGAGTATTTACATCATCCAGGACCTTCGGGACCAGGACTTCCTCGACCTTCTGTTTCCTCACTTTGCGCTTTTCCTTCCCTTTCGCATCCGTGATGACCAAGACCTCGCGACCCTTATCATCCCTCTCGATCCTCGTCGATTCGACACCGACTTTCCGGAAGCCAGCGCCTAAACTTGGGAAAAGTTTCTGGCGCTCAGCTTCCGCTGCCTCAGCTGCTGCCTTCCTCTGCGCTTTCAGCTCTGCTAGAATGTCGGCGCGAGTTCGCTTTACTCCTGCAACTGGAGCTGCCTTGACCGGTGGCGCCATCTCTCCCCTTTTCTCTGCCTTTTCTCTCTTGATCGTCTCCACGTCCTTCTTCTCGAGCTCCTCGAACTCTGCGTCGGAGTCTATATCCTCCCCTGCAGCTTCATCATCTTTTGGCGGGCTCTCCTTCTTTGTGAAGACGTCCTCTCCCTTCCTCACGCGATCCAGCAAGCGCCTATCCAAGCCCTTCACCAGATATGTCGACTCCAGCTCACCGCCGGTAATCTCCTCCACGAGCTTCTCGAAATCTTCTCTCTCAATCTGACCCAGCTTCATGGCCTCCTCGAGCGCCTTTATCCTTTCTGCGCGCTCATCTTCTTCTTCCTGTTCCGCCTTCGCCTTTCGTTCCTGCGCTCGATCGATAAATCCAGCTGCGAGCTTGACACCTTTCGGCGCAGACGATTTGAACCGTTTTGCAGGGTTTGCTTTCGCATTTCTCTCGGCGAGCTGGCGTGCAAATTCGGCGTTGACGTTGTTCTTGCCGCCGACGTTGCGCGGTGTCATCGGTATGCTCGAGTGTTTGCGTGCGCCCAGGACCGTTGGCGTTGCCGAGGGACGATTGGTAGGAGGACTCCGGCCATCTGGTTGCTTCGGCGCACTCCCTAGCAGCCGCCGGAACTGCTCGTTGTCCATCGTAGGGGTGTGTTGTGTGGGGGGTTAGGGAAGGTGGTAGTTGCTCGCGATCCGGAAAGTTGCTGCCAAGAAATTTAAGGTGTGGTCTGAGCACTCCCTGTGAAGTGACTGCGGGGGAGTTGCGGAGGTGGTCGGACGTCACCCACGAGGATCCAACCTCCTCGCCGGCTTCAAAGGCTCGCACAATTCCAATTGTCAATTTCTAGAACCAATATATGAATCGTATTGGTAAGATGGCTTCAGGTTGCTGAGGAAGACGTACGGCAATGCAAACTCAAGATGCGCAGGCCAACCTGTTCCCGGTTCTGTACCTGGATCGTCAGGGCTAACTAAACAGCGCTCACTCTCTTTCGCATTGACCTTACCCCGAGGTGTCCACAAGACCTGCTGCTACCGTGGGATCGGGCAGACGCTAGGTACCGCAATGTACATGTATAAGTAGACTTGATGTATCCTCTTTCCAACCTCACCTTATCCCTACCCCTCTTTGATTATCTTCCTTCCTCTTTTTCCTCTGCCATCTGCGCCTCAGTGACGCTCCAAGAGATGCGAGTACTTCCGTGGTTAGGGCTCGCTTGCACGGCCTTGGGCCAGTACGCAAACAACAGTGCTACCTTTACAAATCCCATTTTGGACAACGTGGGAGCAGATCCATGGGTATTCCAGCACGGTAACATGCCTCCCTACCGGAAGCAATTGATCGACACTGACAATATACAGATGGATGGTGTACGTTTGGTCGGGTAATACCTCTGAGACATCTCGCTAACTATGTGCGCCCCCACCATCAGACTACATGACCTATACCACAAACATCGACATCACCCTCCTCCGCTCCAAAACCCTCACAAACTGGAACAACGTCGAAAACAAAACCATCTTCGCTCCAGCCCCCGGCTTCCCCTACTCCACGGACCTCTGGGCCCCGGAACTCCACTCCATCAACGGTAACTGGTACGTGATCTTCACCGCGGACCCAATGAACGACTCGCCACCTCCAGAAGTAGACATGTACTGCGACTTCAACTGCCCAGCAGTACACCACCGCATGTTCGTCCTCGAAGGCATTGGCGCGGACCCCTGGAGCGCAACGTATTCCTACAAATCCGAGCTGAATACGTATGACCAATTCGCCATCGACGGGACCTATTTCCAACACAACAACGACCTATACCACATCTATTCGTGCTGGTACCGCGCCTACGACGCCTGGCCCGCAAACCTCTGCATCACCAAATTCAGCGATCCCTCTACGATAAGTAGCAATTTCTCCGAACGCCAAATCATAAGTCGTCCCACCAACCCGTGGGAGAAAACGCCCTACGGACGCCCCTTCAACGACCGCCTCTCCTCAAACGAAGGGCCCCAACAACTCACCAACCCCACCACCGGCCAAAACTTCCTCATCTACTCCGCCGCGAGATCAGACAACAGAAACTACTGCTTAGGCTTACTAGAGCTGGTCGGCGACGACCCGATGAATCCGTCAGACTGGAAGAAGAACAACGACGGGTGCGTGTTTTACCAGAATCCGGGGGCGGGGGCGTATGGAGTGGGTCATGCGAGTTTTACCAAGAGCCCGGACGGGAAGGAGGATTGGATTGTGTATCATGGGATGCGGGATCCGAGGTACGTGATTTGTTACTTGTTAGTGGATTCTTGGGGTGTCGTTTGCTGACCTGGGGGTGTGTAGTAACGGCTGGGCAGCAAGGACGATACGGACACAGAAGTTTACGTGGAATGAGGATGGCACGCCGAAGTTTCCGAGGCCGGGGTATGGACCGTATGAGGTACCGAGTGGGCAGACCTAGGTTCCAGAACGGGGGTATTTCGGACTGAAGTATATAGGGTTGATTGACCATCTCCTGCACAAAAGCTTGGATATTTGGAATAAATTCAGATGATCATTCTATTTGTCACACTCATCTACAAGCTCAGCACGTGCTGCCCGGTCCATATAGCAGCTCATGCTCTTTTGTCCTATGGATCACAGATCTGAAGTCAGCTCGTAATATCTCACTGAAGTAGTCCCCGGTCTTCAACCCACAATGAAGCTATTCAACCGCGGCCAAACCCAAACCTTCGTCTCCTCGTAGCCTTCGCCTCGAAAGCACTGGGAATCACAACCGGCCCGGTATAACTTCCAGAGAGCGTACCCGTCTCCAAGGTACCCGTTCTCGTAATATCAGCCTGGAAGAGATCGCCCTCAAAAGGGATGCCCGTCTCGACCGCTCTCTTGCCGTTTGACAGTGCACTAGTTGTTTTGGGCCAGGTAAAGGGGGACAGCCCGCCTGCTAGAGGTCTAGCTGGGCCAGAAAGGGCAGAAAACGTCTCGCTTGATGCCGGTAGAGGTTGAGCTGGCTGCGATGAAGGCAAGGGTGCAGACACCGAGGGCGGATTTAGTAGCACGGAGGAAACAAGACCAAGCGAAGGGACTGAAGCGTGGGACCGCTCTGTAAAGCCCGGAAGCGGGAAGACTGTGTTGCTCGGTGGATGGCCTGCTGTACCACTAGGAACAGTGGAACCCGTGCTCAGGAGCTGGGGCTGTGATGAAGAGGGTGCCGTCGGACGTCCTGACAGCTGAGGTATTTCGATCCCAGTTGATGTACTCAGGATGCTCGAGTGTGATGGAATAACCCCGGTCACGGTGACTCCTGCTGACGTGCTCAGCAAGGATGACGCATTCCATCCCCCAGATGGAACCGAATAAGGGACTGTTACTACTGGCGGACCTGTCGGCGGAGGCAGCGGTGTCGAGCTAGACGGAGGTATGCGAGAAAAGGGGACAGATAGAACAGGCGAGCCTGAAATGGACGTGACTGAGATTTCAGATGTTGTTGAACTGGGAATTGGCGCTGTTGGACCTGAAGTGGCTCCAGCTGTACACTTCCGATCTGATGGCCAGCCAGTCCACGTAGCTGGACAGGCACAGCTTGAGGCTGTGTTGAACAAGCGTGAAGAATCGCCATATGTACAGTATGTGTAACCGCTTGGCAACGTATAATATGAAACGTCGCTCGAAGGGCCCGGGATCGCCGGCGGAGTGATGACTGCAGGAGGTGTTATCACCGGCTGGGACGTGGGGTTTGGCTTCGAAATGGATTCAGAAGGTAATACCACAGTGTCCGGTGTTGACGTGAGCTTCGAAGTAAAATCAGGATATCCAGGCTGAGACGTCGTTGGCTGGGCTGTCGTGCTCAGCGGAGGAGAGACTATTACTGACGTACCATCACTGCTGCTTGGGTTTGCCGGAGGCGCAGTGACCGAAGTAGTTACAGAAACTGTTGGACTTGGCAGATTGCCACTGCTCGATAGAGACCCTGGGGGCTTGGAGAGCGTTACCGGAATTCCACTAGAGACTGCTGTCGGATTCGTTGGAGGGATCACTCCCGAGTTGCCGCTGGAGCTGGAAGGAGGAACGAGCGTGAACTGAAGACTACTGAGTGATGTGGCGTGGGGTTCCGCTGTTGAAGAAGCTTGCTCTGGAAAGCTTGAATAAGTTTTGTATGCAGGCCAAGTAGATGCTGGATTGGAAAGAGCCTGGCCCGGGAAGCTCAATGAGCTCGATGTTTCGATGGTAGGCCAAGCAGGGAGGCCGGAGGCGATCGAGGAGATATCGGCAGAGGCTGGGGCGGAGGGAGCAACTACCGTGGTAAGGTCGATCGCGGTGATGGTGACAATTGTCTTGACAGCACGGTCTTCGACGACTTGCTTATTTTCGGCATAGGACGCAGCGACAGGCGCTCTTCCGAGCAGAAGAAGCGCCAAGATTTTGAACATTGCTAGCGATCGTAATTGTTCGTATTGGAGTTTGTACCAGGAAGTGGGGAAGGAGTTATGTAGTGCTCAGAGTCAAGTGTTTGCGGAAAGTGCGACCCAGGTTCAAGGTCACCAACCATTCACCCTTGTAACAACGTGAACTGCAGCCGGCGTTAGCCAAATAGATGATGTTGATCGCTGATCGTGAAATGAGCACGCCTTCACCTGGAGTTCTCCAGGCGTGTTACGAAGTTCGCTGAAAGGAGGTGAATCACTCGCAGAGCTCGTGTGACTCCTTCACCCGCACGGTCTTCAGCCCTTCTCTTGCTTGCGAATATGGCTCCAAGCGTTCGTGAACACGTTATCTTCAGGCCCATCTCGCCATCCCCAAGCGATACAGTAGTGCTTGAGCAACAGATCTAGCTCTTCGTGCTCGTCCAGCATCTCTAACCCCGCCACCCTCGCCTTCTCCTCATCGCCTACCCACTCTCGCCAGATAAAATGAGTATCCGCTGCGCAGAAGCCTGTTTCGAAGCCATACTTCTTCAGCCGCTGTCGCTGGTCTGCAAGCTCGGGGTACGCAGTGAGCGTAGGGAGATGGATGTTGCGGGTGGAAAGATTGGAGATCATGGTCCGCCCGAACGCATCTTCTGGCAGGATCGGTTCATAAAGGACTAGGGAGACTGGAGTGGGTGCAGGGATGTGTTTGTTAAGCAAGGCATCTAAAATATCAGACACAGCTTTTGGCTGCAAGTATATGAGGCACATTTCGGAGAGTATGAGGGTCGGCGCGGAGGGGTCAAGGTTGGGTAGTGTCGTCGAGGGGCCATCTTCAGTGCTGGCCAGCGACCGCAGATCGAGCGCATGAAGATTGTATATCGGGGAGTCATAGGACTTTGCAGCTGGCGGCAGATTTGGGGTCTGCTGAGCTGAGCTTGATGAGAGTTTCGTGAGTAGTTGTGGATGTCTTCGGATGGAGCTCAACTTCGCTGCCGTGTTTGACGGGAAGTCGATCTCGTGGTATACAATCTTCGTGCTCGGATATGCATCGCGCAGTCGAAAGTAGCGCGTGTCAGTGCCGGCTCCGAGAGACACAATCTGCTTCGGCGACTCTGGGTCTGTCGTGAGGAACTTGTCCACGAGGAGATCGATTGCAGAGGTGCGAACATAGGTGCCTTCACATGTCAGGTTCAGGCGAGATATTCCTCAACTTGTGTTGCTTACCGCGATTCAGCAGTGGCAAGCGCCGCGTCGACGGCTGCGTTGCGAACAGCTTCGCATATGGATCGTGAAGATAGCCAAGCTCCACGCAGCTCACCCTGGAGCCCGCGGCGTCTTGGTCAGTCCCCCGCACTGCACTGTCGCGCACCGCTGCCTGGTCTTCGTGTGAAGCTCCCGGCCCTCCTCTGCCGCGGCCACGTCCGCGTGAAGGTCCTCCGCGCCGACTGCCGAGCAGCGTGCGCAGATCGGGGATTTGGGTCGAGGACATGTTTGGCGTCGCTTGAGGCTCTGCCATAGATGCAGATTTGGCGGGGCGGGAGCTGGCTCGAGCGCCTTCCGCCTTCCGCCTTGTTGCTGGCTTGGCCTGCCTGCAGCTCTTTGGAACTTTTCTTTGACTTGCACGACTTGCAGGTGATCCTCGCTGCCGCACCACCACGTCGCGCCCGCCCGCTCTTCCCCCTCCCCTCCCCCCAACGCACCCTGCAGTCGTCGCCATGGCGGACAGCGACAAGCCGAGATACAGCCCGTCCTTGATGCGCATGTGGCGCGTGTACCGGACCGCGAAGGAGATGTGCATGGACAGGGTACTGCGAGCGCCCGGCGCATTCATTAAGCAAGACTGACAGGAAGGCACAGGGCTACAACATCCTCGAAGAAGACACGACCATCACGCTCGAAGAGTTCGCTGGGAAGTTTGCGCGCGAAGACGGAGAGCCAGAGTCAGTCCCCGCGTCTGCATGTTGCCAGGCGCAAGACTAACAGGATACAGCCGACAGCGCATGCCCTTTTCCTGCGAACCCTCCGACGAGATGCTCCGCAAGTACTCAGCCCCGCCGACCGCCAAAGACCCGAACCCGCAGCCGCAGATTGGCCAGCTCTGGGTCGAGTTCAACGCCGACGAGAACGTGGGCCTCAAGCAGCTGCGCGACTACATGCAGCATCTCTCGAACCACAACTTCTACTCCGGCATCATGGTCTGCATAAAGCCCATGACCGGCATGGCTCTTCGGCTGTTGCGCGGCGCGTCAGGCCTGGATGAAGGGCCGAAGGGCGGTGTCGAGGTCTTTGTCGAACAGGATCTGCTGGTCAACATCACAAAGCACGAGCTGGTACCGAAGCACGTCCTCCTTAGTCGGGAGGAGAAGGCGCAGCTGCTAGAGCGTTATCGCTTGAAGGAGACGCAGTTACCTCGAATTCAGGTCACCGATCCCGTCGCGAAGTATCTGGGTCTGAGGAGAGGGCAGGTGGTCAAGATCATCCGAAAGTCGGAGACAGCGGGACGATACGCGAGTTATCGGTGGGCTATATGAGGCCTCCTTCATTTGCGAGGCGTTTGGCGATCGGCATGGCAACGGAGTTCAAGAAAATGTGACTGGAGGACTCCCGTGAGATTTACAAAACCGGGCGGGTGCTCGGTCTGATATACGGGTGTCTCCTGACTCCAAAAGGCTCTCTAGCTCTCGGATGCCCCCGGTAGATTGATTTGATTAGCGCGTGTATACCATTTCTGCCGAATGTTCGGAATCAAGATGGACCTTTTGAAAAATACATTACGCGAATTAACATACCGTCTCGATACTCTACAATCTATAGCTTCGCCCTCGCCTCTTCCCTAACAACAACGCCCCTCTCCCCACTCCTCTCCCTATCCCTCAACACCCTCCTCAAGATCTTCCCACTCCCACTCTTTGGAATCTCCCCAATGAACTCAATCTCCTTAACCCACTTATGCCTCACCTTCTTCTCCTTCACATACGCAATCAACTCCTTGCCCACCGCAGTATTCTCTGCATGTCCCTCCTTCAGCTTGATATACGCTTTCGGCAACTCGCCAGAATAATCGTCCTTGATACCCAGCACAGCAACATCTTCCACTTTCGGGTGTCCGAGAAAAAGGTCTTCCAGCTCCGCAGGCGCGACACCGATCCCTTTGACCTTAATAAGCTCCTTAATCCTATCCGTGATATAGATCATATTCTCCTCATCGATCTTGCCCCTATCACCTGTATGCAGCCAGCCGTCCTCATCAAATGTCTCTCGAGTCGCTTTCTCGTTATTCAAATACCCCATGACAATTTGCGGGCCGCGAGCCAGGACTTCCCCGTCTTCGTTAAGCTCAGCCTCCGTGCCGTCGTCTTTGATGATTTTGACTTCGGTGGACGCGACGATAGCGCCCCCGGAATGGGCGTACTTGTAGGCGAATTTCTCAGGCGGGTGCGCGGTTATGCAGGAGCAGGATTCTGTCATGCCGTAGCCCTGTTTGAAGCCTGTGCCGGGGAACTTCTTCTCTAGGGAATGGATGATTTCTTCGGAAAGCGGTGCGGCGCCCGAGGAGAACCGGGTGACATGCGAAAGGTCGTAGTTATCTACTATCTTATCGCGGACGAGCCTGATGAGGATGGGCGGCACCATGAGTAGTTCGCCTAGCTTGTACTCGACGATCACGTCGAGCATTTTCTCTATTGTGAATTGTGGGAGCATGATGACTTCGGCGTTGAGGAGGACGGGGAGGTGCATTTGATGGACTAGGCCTGTAATGTGGAAGAGCGGGAGGACGGCCATGATTTTCTTCTGCGTTTCCGGCGTTATCTGCTGGATCTGGAGACACTGGGCGATGACGTTTTGGTGCGAGATCATGACTGCTTTGGGGAGACCGGTGGTGCCTGAGGAGAAGGATAGGAAGCCGCAGATGTCTTTATTCTTTTTTCCTGGGGGGATTTTGAAGGCGGGTGCTTGGCCTGAGGATCCGAAGCTCTTGCCGATGCGTATTAGTTCCTGGACAGTCGTGTAGCCCTCAAGCTCTCCCTCTAGAAGGAAGACGTTCTGCTGTGGTAGCCCTGCAGCTTTCGCTGAAGCGGCGGCCACCTCCATGCTCCCTGGGGTTGTCATCAAGAACTTGGCATCAGCCGTCGTCAAGGCAAATGTCATCTCTTCAACATTGTATGCCGGACTTGCTCCTGAGATCTTCGCGCCAACTCTTAGACCTGCGAACATAGCGACCGGATACCATACTGTATTCTGGCTGAAAAGTGATACTGTCTGTCCTTCTTTGAGACCATACTTCTTGACAAGAGCGGTCGCTATGTGTGTTGATGCCTCTTTGACCTGGCGCCAATTGACGCGCTCCTTCGTTATCGCATTCTGGAAGCCGGCGAGTTGGTCTTCCGGGTACTGGTTTATCGGCGAGTATTTGGAGTCGAAGAGCCAGTCCCAATCAGTGAGCTCGGTTGGTACTGATTTTGTTAGTCTTAGGTCATTGAGTGTGCAAAATTCGAAGTCTTACGGTCAATTGGCGGCTGTTTTGACTTGAAAATGACCATCTTGAATGATCGAGTCAATGAGCCTAGCTATGACTTCACGCAGATTTATCTTCCGCTAGATGTCAAGACCTCAATCCGCCCTATGAATACCTAGGGCTGGCAATTTTCGGGGAAATGCGCCCTTTTAAAGGTCTGGAGACGCGCCCCTGCCGACCGACCGGCGGAAATAGCATCATCATCCTCGGGGCGCTGAGCTCCATGGGAATCGCGTTGTTCGAGTCGATTGAAGCGGGGATCGAGCTGCAAGTGGGGTTGAGAGCTACTGGTGTCAGTCCCAATGCGGAAGCGATCGTCGATAGCTTCAACCTCCGAGACTACTGCAACCAGGTTACCAAACCACGTTATGGTGAAGAGCCTCATCATCTGACTTCTGTCTGAACCAATGATATCAGGCGTCTTGCCAATGCACAATTCATCTTTTGTTGGCCTAACTAATGAGCTTCAGTCAAGTCGACTTCACATCATCCAATTCTGACCCTAAGACCAACCTACGAACCCCAAATTTCTATCCACTACATCTGTGGACACAGACCAAAAGGGCAACATGGAACCCAACCCAGACCTAAAAATCACACTAATAGGCGCCGGCACCATCGGCCTCTCCTTCGCAGCCTTCCACCTCAACCACCTCCCCTCCCCCTCGCATCTCACAATCTTCGACACGCGCCCGGACGCCGCCAGACACGTCTTCGAAAACTTACCGAAGTTCTATAGCTCCAGTGATACGCTTCCGAACTTGTTCGAAATCAAAGTCGTAGATTCATTGGAGGATGCGGTGAAAGATGCAGACATCATCCAAGAGTCTGGACCCGAAAACTTGCCCTTCAAGCAGGAGCTGTGGAGGGAGGTAGAGAAGTATGCGAAAAAAGACGGTCTGCTATGGAGTAGCACTTCGGGAATCCCAGCATCACAGCAATGTCAAGATATGGTCGATAGATCTCGTCTTCTTGTTGTGCATCCCTATAATCCACCACATATAATGCCGTTGCTTGAGCTGGTCCCATCGCCATCCACATCAGCAACCGTCATCGAAAGGACACGAGATTTCTGGGCGAAACGTGGAAGAGTACCGATCCATATCAAGAAAGAGGTTACGGGATTCGTAGCAAATAGACTCGCTTTTGCCCTATTACGCGAGTCTATCCACCTAGTCAACGAAGGCGTAGTGACAGTAAAAGAGCTAGATGAGATCGTGCAGAGCTCGATGGGACCACGGTGGGCCGTTGCTGGCCCGTTCAAGGTAGGTGCCTCTCCTTTAAAAATTAGTTGTATGAGATTTTGCAGCTGTTTAATTTGGGAAACACTAATATCCTTATTAGAGTTACCACGCCGGAGGTGGTCCAGGAGGGCTAGAAGGCTTCTTCGCCAACATCGGCGGCACAGTGCAAGACTGCTGGACGGACTCAGGCCAAGTTAACGTTGGAGATGGCTGGGAAGGGAAGGTATTTAGCGAGGCGAAGGAGGCATATGGTGTTGTTGATACAGCGGAGAGAGATACGATAACGAGACGGGTGCTTGAGGTTATTGATGAAGAGAAAGCGAACAAGAAAGTGTGACGGGAGACAACATTCTTACCAACAGCTATAAATAGTGTGAGCTGGCATGAGTGTCCAAAATTGTACATATTATGTGAATTCAGAAAGCCAACCTTCCTTATCAGCGCCGCGCTGGAAATGTTTGGGAACCCCATGGTGACCAAACCCAAATGCGCCGTCCAAGATCGCTCGAGACCCTCTTCAAGTTACCACATATGATACACCCAATCCATACTGATCAAACACCAGACCACCTATCGTGCGGCTCGCGTAGTCCTATCGTAAAACTCTAGAGTCATAGCCGCCAAAAAGCAAGGAATATCCTTCCTCTCCTCGACCCAGAACGCCACCTGTGGTTGTATCTCTTTCGCAAACGCACTCTGCTCACCACCACTGATCTTCATAGTCCCATTCTCACCATCGAAAATGATGCTGTTCTCACCAGACTCTTCGTCCCCTGGATAAAACATGGATGTGACGCGCACACGGCCGTTGGGCATGAAGTCGAGCTTCCAGCCTAGAATACTGGCAACGGCTTCTCTGAACTCGAGTGACTTGGCTGACCAGATCTGTTTGAGGCGCTTGATCTTCTTCTCGTGGGTTGCAACGGTTGTCGTCAGCTCAGCAAGCTCGTCCTGTGTTGCTTTCAACGTCGCGAGCGGCACAGACGAAGGCGAGGGATTGGTGCCCTCTAATCTGGCGAGCAATTCAGTATTGGCTTCGCGTAATGTCCTGACAGTGCTCAATTTGAGTGCTTCAGCATCAGCTGTAGGGTTCGACTTGAGCTCAAGAACGCGAGTTCTCGAAGAAGCCTTTAGTTGCTTCAGCTGCTTCTCTTGCGCCTTGTACTCTGATTCAAGAACCTTGACACGCTTATGCAACTCTCCACTCTCGTCCTGCAGTTGTCGGTTCTTGCGACGCAACTCGCCGACACGCTCATCGGCAGCTTCATCATCTAGGGGGCGCTTTTGACCAGCCGCCATTCCTAGAGGCTTGTCGACTGCTAGTGCTTCCTTCTGCAAGGTGTCCATCTCTTTGCGGTATGAGTCGACCAGGTCTTCGAGCTCCTTGATACGTGCGGTTTTTGCAGCGTCAAAGCTCTCGGGCTGCATCTCGCGCTCTTCGTCATCGAAGGCTTTGACTTGCGCGCGGAGGAACTCAACTTCCTTTGTTGCGAGCACTTTCTGTCTCTCTAGTCTTGCGCGGACCTTGGCTTCATTGGCGTTTGGTGCGGTACTGGTGGACGTCTTGAGGTTCTGTACCTCGCTTTGGAGCTTGGCTTTCTCATCTTCGAGTGTCTGGATATTGGCCTCCTTCACTGATAGTTCAGGTTTAATCTCTCCCAGCTTATTGAGAAGCTCTGTCCTTTCAAGTCGCTCACGAATATACGCACGCGCAAGGTCCTCGGGAGTCTCGAATTGAGAGTCTCCATCTGGATCAGCTTCGTTCTCGATATACGATGTCCATGAACTCCTCTCGTCCTCCAAGACTTGCTTCCGTAGCTGCGCCTCGCTCAGCTCTCGTCGCAGATCCTCCATTAATCGCACTTTCGACTGCAAGTCTCTCTTCTCCTCTTCCACAACCTCGATAGCCTTGTGTTGTTTTCGATACTGCTTGAGCTCGGCATTCTGCTCCCTGGTCAAAGTCTCCAGCTTCTTGATATGCGCGACCTGTTCGCTCAATTCACGCTTGATGACGGCCAACGTCTCCGCGTCACCTGTAATAGCCTTCAGCTTCAGCACCTCAGCTTCCAGCTCGCCAACCTCCGTCTCTTTCTGTGACAGTTTCCTCTGCGCCGTCTGCAGCGCATTCACCTTGCCATCGAGATCTGTCCTTGTCTCCTCCACTGTATCCTGTAGGATCTTCATCTCTGCCTGGATCGCCTTGTCTTTCCGATCTTTCTCCCTCTGCAGTCCCGACAGCGCTTCATTGGCCTCGTCGAGCTCTGACTGAAAGTTTGTAGCCTGTTCCTGCGACTGCCGCAGCCGCTTCTCTAGATCCTGCCTTTCGTTCGCCGCTCTCGTAGATACCTCGGACAGTTCCCTCTGCAAACTCTCATACTTCTTCCCAACCAGATTGTTGCTGCTTTCCGCTTGTTGCGCTTTCTTGAAATCCGCTTCTGCTTTACTTTCCAAGTCTCTTATTTCTTGCTGATGCTGCAACTTCATCATCTCCTTGTCCTGTTTCGCCGTCTCCAACTCATAGCGCAGCGTGTTGACTTGCGCTCGCAAGTCTTCATTGACGGGGTCGGAAGGCACGACGGTGTGCGGTGCGGCTTGGGAGACGCGGAGGGTGCTGCGGAAGGTTTCGCGCAATGGCTCTTTAGCTGGCGGCGGAGGTGATTCTGATGCGCCGGTGAAGATGTTGTAACTCGGCTGGTTCTGGTGTCGCGACGCTGCCATTGTGAAGAGGGTGTCACAACCGCGACCAGCGGATCTTCCTCGTCGCGCTATTTGAGGAGCGCTAGGAGTGCGCTGTGGTCGACAATGTAATTATTGGTAAGTTCGGTTCATCTCCCCATAATCCAGATAGTATGTCAGTGAAGCACGCTGTGTAGTTGTAGAATTCGCACCTCCAAGGTTGTTGATTGTTTGAAGCTTGGACGTGAGCTTGGCCGTTTGCGGCTTCCTAGCGCGGAACGAGAGCCGCGATCTCACGTGGTCAACCTGACACCCCGGTCTATGTTTCGTCGAACTATATAGGTACTTCAAAGCATCATTTACATTGGTTTATGTTAAACATGGCTCTTGATTCTATACGTTAATCTGGGTTTCTCAGCTCGTCTTAGCGTTTCCATCACATATTCGCCTCTAGATAACGTCGATAACAACTACAACCCTGAGCACCTCCAGCTAAAGGCTGAAAAGTTCTATGACTTCACGGAGCATCTTTCGCTTCCCTCACTCTGTGTAGTACTCTCGATCCATCCAGTTTACGATGTATTGGACGTCGTCGTCCGGAAACGGCCCGGAGGCGCTCTCAACGTCGGCGAGTGCTGTCTCGTAGTCTTTGGGCTATGCTACAGTAAGCAAAGTATTGAGAGCAGACCCAGGTTTCTCACCATGTCTTTATCGAATGGAGCGTACTTGTTGAAAGCGTCGACCTTGGCCTTGAAGTCCTGACTAGTGCCATTCAACGTAGGTCCGAGCCTGCGCACTAAGGCTGCCGCGTAGCTACTCGATGTAAGCAATCGTGGATATGCGTTCAGAGGATGCCCACCTGAGGACTTTGCCTTCGATCTCATCCTGCGCAATCACGTCTGATACGATACGGGCAGAAGTGGAGTGGTCGGCGTGCTCACATTCCTTCTGGTTATCTTTCGCGATGGCAGCCGTTTTGTCCATGATACGAATATCGACCGCTTTTCGCTGCTTGAGAATGCCGGAAATTACCGCCCGAAGCTGTTCAAGCGTATACGTTGTCGCCTCGTCAGTGGTGGTGACTGTCATGAAAGACCCTTGGTACAGCTTTTTGAGTGTCTCACCATGGTTGGAATCGAAGCCCTGGCCGTCAGGCTTCCCACCTGGCAGCCGGAGGTAGATGACTTGGACATTAGGAGCCTTATTGAGTGAGCGGAGCAGGACCTTCTTGTCACCGACTTCCACCTTGTCTTCATCCCAAGTCGCCTCTTTCTCCTCAACACCAGCCATGAACGCGTATGCCGCCTGAAGACCGCGCTCGAGCGAATTCGTGAAGTTGCCATCTAGGCCGCGATCACCGGTAGTGAAGACAACAGTGGTGACGCATTTATAAACGTAGAAATCATGATAGATGTCTGGACTCTGGTAAAGGAGTGTATCGACCGGATGAGCCACGAAGTAGATTGAGCCGCTATTCCCTACATCAGTATGGCAGAAGGAATTTGCGGCATCGACTTACCCTGCACAATTGAAAGGTTTGTCGGCTTTGCAATACTTGACGAGTTGACTGAAGAGAAGGATCGCAAAAAGAACGTCGGTGACATGGTCCAACCAGCGCGAGACTGGACGCAGGGCGAACATCATGCTGGCTGAGCTTCAGGGATATTCGGGAAACGAAAGCACAGCGTTCGAAAGGGCACGAAGGACGTGAAGTTTGGATGAGATCTGAAGTGGTTGATTCAAGTAGAAAGAGATATGTGGGCAAACCGGCGAGCTGGCAGTCGCGACCCGCCAACGACAAGGAAGGCGCGATGCATCCTGCAGATGTACACTATCAGCTATTCTTGGGAAGACGTATGTCGAGGGTGTAGCCAAGTAAAGAAGGAGAAAACAAATTCTATTGCAGGGGGTATACTTCCAGAAAGTCTCGCTGCCTACAGGACTTGAAGCGCCAGGCGAGTCCCCAGACCGAAGCCAAAGCAAAAGCCGGATGCTCTCAGTCCCATACTCCTACGGATGCCCATTATATGATGCCGGTAATCCTCCCGAGGACCTAAGGATAGTCTACATAAGAATAATATCAAAGAAGCCGTGACGCCAGAATATGTGCGCATTCAATCCCTTACTGTGGAGCTCCTTCGTGCTTCTGCTCACCACCGCCAAAGAAGCCGCCAAACCACGACGCGCGGTTTGCAGCCTTACGGGCCCGCTCATTCTCGACCTCGTTCTGCACTAAGCGCAGCGGACGCGGTGCGCGGCCCTGCATCACACCAGCGCCCGGCGCTTCGGCCTCCCTCCTTCGTGGTGGAGAAGGGGTATCGATGGAGTCGCTGGTCTTGCCTTCTTTCTCCCTTTCTTCTACACTCTGCATCGAAGCAGAAGGCACGCGTGATACGGGGTTAGAGTTTGGATTGGAGCCGACAGGCAGACCGAAGAAGGAGTTGCGCGGCGACGTGAGACCGGGCGACGTCGGACCAGCAGGTGTAGGTGCTTGCCGGACCATGTTCGAGACTACGTTCGCAGCCTGTGGCATTTCAGAGGTCGAGCGGCGGTGCGAGTAGCTTCCACTCGGCATCCTAGATGAGTTACTCCTCGTGAGTGGAATGCTGGGTGCCGTAGACGGGTCTTCGTTCACACTCGCTGACGGTGCAAAGCTCATGGGTCGCGGCTTGTTTCGTCCTCCAACAACAGATTTCGCACGTTGAAGGAAGGATGGTGCTTCATTCTCTTTTGGTGGCGGCGGCGGAGGGAGCTCTTTATCGGTATTCAGCTTGTTGCCTGGCTCCTGGTCTTCATCACCACCGAGCACAGACTCGAAGCCCTGGTGCGTTAAGAGACGGCCAATGATCTTGTTGATGTAGAGCGTCAAAGCCTTGTTCTCATTCTTGAGGTTGTTAACCTCCGATTCGAGCCTGTGAACAGTGTCCGGGTCATCCTCTACAACAGTCACGGATCCGACAGATTCGAGTTCGTCCGCGAGGCTGGTTGACGGGCCGTTGCGCGACGGAGCGCGCTCTTCGGGGTGCGCACTGGCGTGGAGGAAATTGCCGCGACTGAGATCGCCGTTAAGGGTCTTTTCGCTAAGAAGGAGCTGAAAGCTCTCGTTGTCTTCCATGAGCCTTGCGTTGGTCATCCGCGTCTCTAGGAGCTGCTTCTCTAGCTCCTGAACCCTACCTCCTCCGGCATTCTCAAGCTCCATAACCTTGATCTGCATCTCCGCAAGCTCGAGCCGCAGACCTTCGATGACCTTGTCCTTCTGATGTATAAGCTTCGAATTATTTCGCGAGTTGCTTCGTTGAATGGAGGATGGCGGCGCAAACTGTTGAGAGCCATCGAGGTTCAGTTGAGAGCTATTGCGGGAAGGATTGTTGCGGAAGCTCGCTATAGCCGTGTAAGTGTGTTATTCAACAAGTCTGCAGCCCTGTGATGGAGGCGTTGGGCTGACTTACATGTCCGCGACAGATGACCCTCCTCTCCATCGCTGCTCTGGACGTTCTTCATAGCCATCGTCTCCTTCAGCCGTTGGATAGTCTCCTGTAGTTCCTCTTCCTTCGTCTGGAACTCTTCTTTCTCCTTCATGGTTTGCGCTCTCTCTGCCTCGTATATGCCTTCCAGCTCGCGATGCTGTCGTGTAAGCTCCCTCTTTTCGTTCTCAAGCCCCTCGACCCTCTCCTCCTCTTCATGCGCTCGCTCTTCGAGTTTGGCTTGCTCCGAGAGCGCATCGTCTAATCTCGAATTGAGAACATCGATCTGCTTTTGGCGCTCATCGGCGTCGATTTCCACCTTCTGTAGCCGGTCTTTGAGATCTTGTACGTATGCTGCTGCCTCCTCACGCGCATCGTCGTCAGCGCCGTCGACCTGCGATGAGCTGGTGCTGAGTCCCGAGGGAGCGCCAGGCTTCCGCACAGCTGCTCGCGCCGATACTGGTGCGCCGTTAACCCCTGACCTCACGCTCCTTGTCCTCTGTACTCCGTTTGTGGTATTCGTGGGCGTCGACGCTCGTGCGGGGGTTCGACTCGGAGTGCCGGGTGAAGCCGTTTTTGAAGCTGAGTCGCGCGCAGGCGTGCCTGACGACGCAGGTGGTTTCCGTGCCGCCGTCGTAGACGACATGTTGTACGTAGTTTGTAGGTATGCGGGTGTTGTTGAAACGGTTGCCTGTGTCTTGGGAATATGCACCGTACCGTAAAGCTCGATGTTTTGTCTTGGTATCGGCTCCAAGAATAGATTGCTCAAACGGCCTCCCTCGACCTGTTTCTCGGCAGCTGGGCACTGTGATCGGCGCGCGCCGTGGCTGTGTTGTTCGAAGCTCAGCGAGAGTTGTTTGTGACGTTGCTTTTCGCAAACGATGACAGCCTTTGGATGCGATGCTCGAGGTGATTCTTAGAGTAGAAAAGAGCAGGTCGCACAAGCCGTGGCGTTTCACACAGGACAGTGTTTACGGGGGTGCATGAATCGCCCTACCCTGCATAATAAGTGGCCGCATAATCCCCGGCTAGCCTCTTACCGCTACGAACGACCATGACTTGCAGCAGCGATTCTGGCGTTCGACTCAACAGCCGTAGTCAAGCTACCAGCCGACTCAAAGCCTCATACTGGCGTCTCCGCGAGCCAGAATCTGACTCCTACACTTGACAATGAGGAGATAGCATAATTAAGCTTCATCAACATCAACCGTGTCCTTCTAGGGGTCCGTTCAACCTGACGCCGCTAGGAGGAACGCAATCTGCGGTCAACGGTCACTCCGGATGACGGCGAGGTCTTGGCTTGCCATGAGCAATGTAAACGTGTTGTGAGCATGTTGTGCACTTTGACACGTTGGCACGTTGACATTTCAGGGTTGACGTACTAAACTCACGTGCACCATGTGTCGCATCGAATCAAGTGGGCAGATCATTGACGATGCGTCCCAGTGACCCCACAAGCACAGTTCCAAGCGACGCAGTCTGAAAACACTTCAAGGAATGAGTGATGCTGGAGTCTTCCAGGGATATAGGGTACGTATAACATAACTCCTGTTTTCTCCTCTTTCATCGGAATCTCCACTTTTCCAAAGATCAGTGTCCCTCATTCATTGCCCCGGCATGGTCTTTGCGTTGTATGCTCCTACATGTCTGACCCCGGATACTGTCCAACTCTCTCTATCCACCTTCTCTCGTCGTCGCGTTACCCCTTGCCTCCGATCAACCAGCCCTTTTATCCACTCGCCCCCTTACGCACCATGTTTTGATCCCTCATCCTCAGAGCCCCCGACCATCTCATTAACGCTGCTGCACACACTGCCCTCCTCTTCACTGTCCAGACTATCCAGGCCAAGCCTCCCATCCCGACACCACTCACACACCTCTTTCCTCTCATGCTTCCTAATCATTCTCCACGGACACGTTGGCGGACTGATGTCGTGCGTTTGCGCATGGCTGCAGCGTGGGTATGTGATGCGAAGAGTCCAGGAACAGATCTTGCAGTGGTGGATAAAAGCGTAGCACATTCAGTCCTATTAATTTGGCAGCCGGAAGCAGTTTGCGATCACGATTGATCTGATTATGATAGCGCGAGCTCGGTGCTGGGATAGTCTTATGGATGATCGTTGCTCCTGGAGAGAGACAGAAGACACGATAGATTTTGTGAAAGAGGGAACAGGCTACCAGGGATATAGAAGGATATCATGGTGGGTGCTGCTGTTATATTATGATGTTATTTGCGGACGTGATTGTGTCTCAGAAGTTTGCGATCTGGATGTCCTGTTGTCCTGTCTCAAGAGCGTCTTTGTGCCATTGTAGCTCGACGCCTCGCCTGCTTGACAGGAACAAAATAGGAACCCAACTTCAAGCCATGACAGAATTAATACTGATGACAATTTAATACGGATACAAGCTATTTACTATCGAACGTCTAAAATGGGCCAGCCCGCAGGGTACCATCTTAGCTGTAATAAGCAGCGCTTGACTTGGCCGTCCGTTGTTCGATGGGAATGCAAGGATGAAGAACTGAACTGCTAAACTGCTTGAGGTAGTGTTGGACAGTAGTCCGTAGCGTACAAATCGCATGACCTGATCGATCAGTTTACGAAGATGTTCCTTCTCAATCGCCGAGTCTGTCCCTCATTTATTTTAAATCCTGTATGAACAGCTCGGAGGCTTCGATGTCGGCTCGTGTTCTTTCCGTTGAAGGAGAGGAAAAATCTGTCTCCGCAGCAACATCGGGTCGAGCTGTTAGACCAGCTATGAGGTTCGGAAGCGCTAGGATCCAACCATCTAGCTCGCTCCCCAGCTCGCACCTATCCTGAATAAGAAAAACCTCGGCTGACGACAGCTCGATTGAATCGACCAGCTCAGCTCCGCTTGCAAGCCACAAAGAGGAGAAGGGAAGATCGCCGCTCGCACGTAAACCCTCCCCCAAATTTTTACCATCTCACCCTCCTGATTCTCAACAGTATCATTAAAGAGGCGAAAAAACCCGAAAGTAACAATGTCAGGATACGCGCAGCACCCACTTCTCCTAGCTACGGCTATAGCACATGGTGTGCTTAGCCTGGGGCATACGGTACGCTAGTTTTCCGGCGGATTCGACTACCAATCCAAGAGTCAAAGGAATCATGTAGAGCTGTATGTTGACTTTCGAGCCAGGCAAAAGGTCTCGACCAGTTCAAGCATCCCTCTCTCAACACTCTGCCCACTGCTCTCCGCGGTGCTATCAAGGCTGGATGGTATGAGGGCTCTGTCTTCTTCGCTATCGTCGGTACGCTTTGGGTTTCATGATCACTCCATACATACCTAACATCGAAAGGCATCTTGAACTACAAGTGGTCTCAGACTGGTGTAGTGGGACTTGCTGACAAAGCCATCGCCTCGCTCCTCACCACCTTACTAGTGGGAGCTGGCTCGTACTACTACAAGACTGGTGATAAAGGGACCGCTTCTACTCTCGCGATAGTGGCAATCCTGCAGGGACTTGGTGCCAGGAATGCTTCGATCTGAATCAGATATTGTAGAAGGGACTGCAAAATTCATTCATTATCCATGAAGCCACACATTTCATGACCGTTCCGAGGTGACCCTAGTTCCCGTATCCAGCTCGCATCATTGGCGCATTTTGCGCTCGATGAGCTCCCTATTCGCTATATTTGTACATTCATTTCGTTGTTATCACCTCAGTGAAGGCTCTCAAGAAACCTTGTCCTCATACCGCATTTCTGAAGCTCTTCAGCAGCTCACTTTTCCTCGTGGATAGCTTCAAGAGTGACGGGCACCATCCGGTCTCGTGAAGTCAGGAACCTCCTCAATCGACGCATGTAGTATTCCTCCCGCGTCATGCTCTGACCAAGCTCTGCTTCATCCTGAGCGAGCTGCTCCAAGCGCTTTAGAACATTGTCGAAGTCTTGCTCGATATCATCGGCCCAATTGCTGTTCTCCGTAACACCAGCGATGCTCTGCTTGTTCTTCGCATGACCTCGAGCTTCTTCCATCGAACCGTTGATCATGCGGGGAGATGGTGGATCCCCCAAGTCGTGGCCAGCGGAGCGATCGAGGTACTCGTGGTGAGGCGGGTTGGTGGTAGGAGCACCTAGAACAATGGGGACGTCCATTGAGGCTGGGCTTGGAAGAGGCGGGGAGAAGAGCTTCTTACCTGCAGAATCCAGGTGAGAGTCCTCCTCCGCAATCGACGAATCGCACTCCGTGTCAGTGATGCCATAGCGGCGACGCTCATTGTGCTTGAGTTGGAGGCGGTCGCCGAGGACGCTAAAGCCACGGCCGCGACCCTGTTTGACGCTTGGGGCAGGCGATAATAGAGCTTCCGGGGTATTGACAGGAGGGGAAGGCAGAGCAGCTTCGTTGACGTCCTCAGCGATCGTCTCGAGCGTATTGCTAACACGACTCATATCCATCGCCGGGATAGAATCGACCTCGTCGCGTGCTTCTGCAACTGGAGTTGGGTGAGGCGGAGAAGGAACATCGTCACCTGAGCCAATCGAAGTCATCTTCTCCAGATTTGGAGTGGTCGTGCCTTCCGTTTGTGGCATGCTTGGAGCGTGTGAGTAGCGTCGCCAAGCGAAAGCAAGTTGCGGTGATCTGAAGCAATCTACAGCAAACTGCAGTAAATCGCCGTAAATCGTAGTAAATTGCAGTGGGGTGCAAGAAGGCCAGAAGAAAAGGCTTACGTACCTCTCGGAGTGAATGTGATCGTGTTTGTGCTGAGGTCCTGCGAGCAGCCAGGAGAAGTGTGCTGGCGGAGGGAGAGCCATGATATATGCGGATTTGGACGGCTCGACGCGCTTTCTGTTTGTGACGTGGAGCTGGCGCGCGCTGGCGACGGTGAAGAGCGAAGAGTGAAGAATGTAGAGAAGATGTTTCGTGTTGTGTCGACGAAGCAGTGACGTTCGTTAGTTTACCGTAACGCGAGGCCGCAATTGTTTGTTACACGCACGTGGCCAGAGAGGGCTTGCTGGAGCTTAGCTGTCGAATATTGAGGGTGGCGGTTGTCACCGTGTTTAGGCGTGGGTGGGATGCTTTAGAAGCGAGTCTAGCAATTCTGTCATTCACCTTTACCAACCAACTACAGGTGCTTCTGAAATCACATCCCGCGGCGAGGTACTAACAGTAACTTGTACTCCTTTTTTGAAAGCGCGCCATATCATCGAGCGAGTTCCCACTTACGTGATGTTTGGGCACAGATGCGGTTTTACTGGACGGTCCCAAAGCCGGTATCTGTACACTTACTCCGTGCTATTACCCTCATCATGACTGCTCCTTGCGCCGGCCGTCCTGGCTCTTGCAAAATCCAGCTCTCCCGACGGGGTTCTGAACACTGAAGTACTGGAGGGAACCGAAGAACCTGAGTATACTGGAGTACTTCTGGATAGATCATGCAAGGCGATCGGATCATTTGTTGAAATACCAGGATTGACTTCTTCACCACCACTCCCTGACCCTTGACAAGGCACCATACTTCGGGAGCTACTTGATTTCCTCTTCTCTAGTCTCTTCCTGATCCACGGCGCGAGATTATAGTATCCGCCACAGGCAAAAACGCCAATCCATAGTATAAGCTCGGTTCCGTAGATGACGAGCCCCAGAACGTCAGGCGTGGGTTGGAAGAGAACTGACACCAGAGAGAAGACATCCCCCGCAGCGTCGATGCCAATAAATAGGAATGAGATGCCGCGAACTGTGCGGTGAACGTAGATATCCCAGTAATGTCGAAGCACGCCAGCAGCTAGTAACGCAGCTGACAGAACAGCCATGAGGGTCATCGGCCACTGTAGTCCTCTATCCTTCGCGATGCGAAGAGCAATGATTAGGGCAGCTTGAATGCCTCCCATTATACAGGCGATCGGCGTGACTACCACGAGAGCTCGAGGAACGCTCCAATTCTGCAACAGCAGTTAGCTCCAATACTTCTACTAATGCTCAACTGAACACAGTGCTCCCAAGTAATGATTCCGAACACGATCGCTATACTTCCTTAAGGCTATCAATAATCTGGGATACCTACTCTTTCATAGTAGAAACACTGGATCCAGGTAATTAGACTCAAGAAAGTCAACAGCTGAGGTTGTATCTGGAGCGCGACGTTGAAATTCTCAACGATGTTATAGACACCGAGGGGCACGCCTGCCGATGCCCATAACATCATCATAGTAGGCTGAAGGCCGATGGTATTGTGTCGCCTATAGTTAATAACAATCTGAGGTATCAACTACTCATCGTTAACCATGGACATCTTCAGGTAATCGAGAAGTGAAGAGGTACCTGAACAGACCAACAAACAGCACCCATCGTCCCCAGCACATTTGCTGCAACAGGAACATCCATCTTGAGGTCCGCGTGTTGATGATAGGAAGTACTTCAGGCGCAATGGTGCGATTTGTATGCGTCCGAAGTGCTATCACACTGCTCTTGGCGATCGCCAAAACAAGGGTTTCCCGGCCTGCGTCGCTAGCCCTAGCTCTGCACGGACGAACTTCGAGCTCACATTCGCCAATTTCAAAGCAGCATTTTCTTTCTACCACCACACTCTTTTATATTTGGAAGGATGCCGGGACCCGTGGAGCAGCAGGAAGACAAGCAGACGGAGGCCGTGCCGAAGAAGCTACCGAAAGGCGTGGTTTTAGGCCCAGATGGCAAACCGTGAGTAGCTACCTCGAAGCAATGCGCCTCAAGCTCCAGAGGCCGCAGCGCTTGCTCTACGCAGGAATCTGTACTTGGATTGGATACTGACATCTCTCTGCTATTGCAGATGCCGCTCCTGCACCAGCGTGTCCTCCTGGTTCGCCATGGCCAAACAAGAAACTTCCAAAAAACCCGCCAGCTCCACGACTCAGCCCGCATTCCCCGCCTCCCTACCGTCCGACTGCCCACCAGACGTCGAAGCCCTCGGCCGCTCATCCTGGACACTCCTTCACTCCATAACGGCCACGTACCCCGAAAAGCCACCACCCTCACTTCAGTCCGAGACCAAGACCTTCATGCACACTTTCTCGAAGCTGTACCCGTGCTGGCACTGCGCAAGCGACTTCCAGCAATGGATGAAAGAAGACGGGAACGCGCCGAGAGTGAGCAGTAGGGAGGAGTTTGGGCGTTGGATGTGCGAGGCGCATAATGCTGTGAACGTCAAGCTGGGAAAGAGCGTGTTCGATTGCAACAAATGGGAAGAGAGGTGGCGGACAGGGTGGAAGGATGGACGATGTGGATGAAAGCTTGATCATGGGTTCAAGATCTGTACAACATGTGTATACGGCTGATATCTAGAGGACACCGACGCGATACAGCGTCATGTGCTTGCATAGCGAGGTTTCCACTCCGGCATACAACGAGCATGTGGGCGGCGTTCGCGGGATATACCACTCAATCAATTGGATTAGCAATGGAACGTGTACAACATCACGGAACTGTCTTCCAGAGTCCGTTTGCAATCAGCCCCGTTCCATGGACCCTTAATCTCGAAGCCCGGGGTAACTCCACATTTGCTACCGCTGTTGACACGAAGAGCTCACTTAGGTAGTGCTTCACATGTACGTTCTCCACATTTTGCACCGGAAAGGCTCCTGTCTAGAACGGGACGCGTTGATATGACGGGACAAACCCCTCCCTTCAGCTTCTCCTCCACGCTCCCTCCCTTCTCCCTCCCCTCTCCCTCCCCTCTCCCTACTCTCAATATGGACGACCACGCAACAACCTCGAACGAAGTCCCTGCTCCTCCTCCTCTCTCCCCTTCTGTCAAAGGCAAAGACACATCCCTTTCGACCCCAGACAGAAACTCCGCCATAGCACTAGGAATCATCCTCGTACACCTCCCCATCCCCAATACTCTCCCCATCACCACATTAACAAGATATACAGTGTGTAGTCATAGCTACCATCCTCTACTCCTCATACCACTGCCTCCAGCGCCGCCGTCTGGAAGCCCAGCTCGACGCCGACCTCCCCTCCACCCTCCCTACAAGTTCCCTCACAGATCAAACTCGAGACTCGTATCACCATCTCCGGGGCAGCAGACTCATGTCCGAAGGCATCTTCAGCAACACTAGACGCCTTTCCTCCTGGGGCGGAAGCACATTTCACAGTCCCTCCTTCTCTGAGTGTGGAGGCGAAAGAAAACTGTCAGAGGCAGCGTTGGATAATATGCGGGACAGGCGCTGGTGGGGCTCCGTAGCTCGATATGGGTGCACGAGTGTTGCGGATAAGAAGATCTCGGTACCGCTACCGATGTGTAGTCCGCCTCCTCCTCCTCCTCCTCCTCCTCCTCCCGCTCCGCCATCGACGCCATATGCCATGTCCCCATCTTCTTCGGGGAGCAGACGAGGAAGCTCGTCGTGTCCTAAGTGTGGACATGCGCTGGATTTGAAGCAGGTTAATGAGGGGTTGGAGACTATCCATGAAAAGGAGAAAGCGGATGTGAGGTTTGGTAGTGTGCGGTGGGGAGGGGAGGTGAGGCCTGTTTGGTGCAGTGGTGTGAGGAGGAAGACTAGTTTGACGGTGGAGGATGAGGAGAGGAGGAATGAAGAGGAGGGTGGGTTGAAGTGGATGGAGCCTGTTGTCACTGCTGGGCCACGGAAGGATAGTGCGGTGAAGAGGATTGGGGGTGTGGAAAGGATGGATTGGTATGGTGGGTGGATTTGAAGTTGAAGCAGATGTCCCGTTTCTGGGAGCGGCTAGACGGAGCCATGGAAGCCGATACCGGCGATTTTAAGTGCGAAGTTTGAACGTGATTGGAGTATGAGCGAAGACAAAACAGAAAGAACTAAATTCTATGCATCCTGCCCACCCAGCGAGTTGTTCCAGCGATGAACTCTCCCGTTCCCTCTTCTTTCCAAGGACATATTCCAACCATGTGAGGCTTCCTACTGTTCACAATCACTTCACCTCAAATCAGACAGTGCCTGGCCAAGATGTGATAATAAGAAACAGAGGTGCCATTCAATGATGGGTGATATTCATGTCGTACTGCCGCTACTCCAGACGCTCGCCAATGCAATGTTATACCACAAATTTCGCGGAACAGACTACCATTTGTGCCCCCCTTCTTCGATTGTGATGGCGACTGTACATCAAGCTTAGTCCAGCTACAGAAATGGTGCAAATATGGCTGGACCTGTGCCTGAATTGCGCTCGGTCACGATAGTAGGCACTTATCGCATGATCTCCTGGTAGATGAGAACTGGACCGTGTTAACAAATGTTTAGTGATAGCTGAGTATGGTACGTACGCTTCAGCTGCTCTTTGGTGAGGTTGTCCTTGTTCTTGTCAAAGTCGAAGAACTCTTCTGGAATCGGGTCTGCTGTCGGCTCGTCGTCTGGGTCATGGTATGGCTCCAAATACGGGTGCTTCAGCGCATCCTCGACCGTGATGCGCTTCACCGGGTTAAAAGCCAGTAACCGCTCGAGGAGGTCCAATGCAAGGTCTGAAGTCTTGGGAAACATGGCTTTCCACGGGATCTTCTTCTTGAATGGTAGCGATCGAATGTATTCTCGCGCACGACGGGACTTGATGCCGTAGTAGTCCTCCATAGTAGGTGTACCGAGAACGTCGAGGATCAAGGTAAGTTGATGATGGTCTAGTCGCGAAGTCAGAAATGGCACTCAAGGTGCATTTTCCTGCCACACTTACAATCCTTTCCTGGGAACAAAGGCTTGCCGCTCAGCATCTCGGCCAAGATGCAGCCTACACTCCACACATCGATGGCCTTGGTATATTCCTTGAACGTAAGCATGATCTCCGGCGCTCGATACCAACGCGTGGCAACGTATTCGGTCATGAAACCCGAATTGTCCTCCGTCGAGGCTGCAGAACGGGCGAGGCCGAAGTCGCAGACCTTGAGGTCGCAGTTGGCGTTCAAAAGGAGATTGGAAGGCTTGAGGTCACGATGGAGGACGTTCGCAGAATGCATCGCCTTCAATGCGCGCAGTGTCTGGTAGATGAAGTACTGGCAATGGTCGTCCGAAAGTTCTTGGGTTCGAATGACGCGGTGCATGTCTGTCTCCATGAGCTCCTTCAGCTCTGTTAGTCGATTCCCAGGCCTGCCAGTTCACGTATACGGACCTGGATGAGGTAGACCTCAGTAAACGTCTCATAGTTGCGTGGCTTCTGGATGTCGAGAATAGAGATGATGTTCTCGTGGTTGAAGTACCTCAAGAGCTTCATCTCTCGGAGTGTCCGCAGACAGAACATGGAGTGGTCGAACGGCGTGATCTTCTTAATCGCAACCTTCTGGCCCGATGGCTTGTGTAGCGCAGAGCTGTCATGCAATGTAAGCTGTCGGTTCTGACACTTGACCAGTTGGCATTTGAGCTTACCAGACAACGCCATATGCACCCTCACCGACTACATCCTGAATGTCGTACTGTTCTGAGACGTTGAAGGAGATCTTCCTGGAGCTTCCGCTCCCGGCAGGCGCGCGAGACATGCTGGCGACTGTGTTGCAGCGATGCGCTGATGCGCGTTGGGTGCGGTCGAGTTGAGCTGTAGCTCAGTCTTTGTTCGCGTCGGTCGGCTGTGTGGATTGCAGATGTGGGGATTCGAGGCCAGGTATTGTTTGTAAATCTGACTGTTGGTTAGTGGGACAATGAACGCTGAAAGGGCTCAGAAACCCCTGAAACTTCCAGGTACGCCGTGAGAAAGAAGCCCGGGGAAGTGAAAGTCTCCACTCACCGATCTGCGCAGGTAGACGTCTCTTTATGGTGCCAACCCTCTCGACTCGACAATTGCAGCTGTACAGGCTCCTGGGCGTCGAATGCTTCGGTACCACAGCCTTGTACCTGCACACAGCGATCGGCTCGTCGTTGCGAGAGTGTCTGTCGTTGCTGTGTCTCGGGCGTAGCGACCAATGGTTCTTCCAGAGCGCGGAGGGTGCGGTCGTTCCGTGCCGAGGAGCTGGTCGGGGCACAGATGGGAGGGGAGGACTCGGGGCGGTGACGAGAAATGGGGCTGCGGAGGGAGACGATTCTGGACGTGGAGGGGCAGGCTCAGGGTCGGCGGCGTGCTGGATTCGCTCCCGGTCAGTCTCGCGCGCTGGTTGGAGAGGACAATAGCTGGCGCGCCGGGTATATCAGAAACGTGGCGACTCACTGCGCTTCTCTGCGCTTCTCTGCGTGGTGACAGCGCACGCGGTGTGCCTTCTGTGTGTCGCGGAGAGCTATCGCGTGGAGCGGTTGGCAGACAGCGATGGCGGGGTAGGGGAGTGCTGCGAGGTCAGCCAGAAGCGGACCGCAGGACAGGACCAGAAACACAAACCTTCCTTGCGTCGAGAACACCAGCTTCCCAGGCAACAGACGGCGCGGTGTCAATGGAGAGCCAGAAGCAGCGAGATCAGGGCGCGCACATATATCGCAGCCAGTGCCTGGACGGTGCAGAGGTGCGGGCGCGGACCTTGAGCCTTGGGCCTGCAGCACGCCCGCGCGAGCTCGAGTTAGCCGCTGGGGATCGGTGCACCAGGATCAGGAGGCATTGAGACACCATGATTCGACCGACCTTCCGAGCCAGCACTGTCCATTGGTGTAACAGACCAGCCTGTCTCACGCCTCAAGAGACTCTGGCCCCGGAGTCACATCGAAGCAGCCCTTTGATTTCTGCTATATGCACTCTCGTCAACAGCGTGCTCACCCAAAAGCCCTCCGGCAGGCTCGTTCCAGCCTAGCATCGACGGTTGTCGAATCAGGAGACCACTCCATCTGGCAGCTCCATCACCACCACCGCCGCCGCCATCCTGGGCCATCACGGAGCCCTCGACTTGCCTTTCGCCCACACCGTCTGCCTCACCACTCTCTCCATCACACATCTGTCACCTTGCCGGATGGGCCGGCCGCCGCTGCCGTACATGCATCTTTGCGCCTACTGCCTGTTGACTGGTGCGGATGGCAGGTTGACGTCCAGCTTCGCTAAGCCAAGCATTGTAGGGCAGCATCTGAAACCAAAGGCGAGGAACCGCTGAACCAGCCACTACTCGGCTGCAGGGGCACGCAGTGTCCCTGTTTGAAGTTTGCACCGTCTATACTTAGTGGGGCCCTGTATGAGGCCTACGTACAATGCGGCTATCTACCCTCCCGAGATCATTGGGTACCCGTCCTGCATGCGGCACAGCTCCTTCCAACACTCACTTCACTGACGCCAACCAGCAGCACCGAAGCACCGGACATACCGATCTCGTGTCTTCTCAGCTCGCCCGGCGCCAGGGACTGCACGCCATCCCTCGTCCTTCCATCTCGACTCGGTTGTTGGTGTTTGACATGGAAGAAGATGAGACCTTCTGGAAGCCGTTTCACTTTCTAGCCGAGTATCACAACCACGACTTCTGGACTACCAACATTAATAACGATGCACTCTACAGCTCCCCTCGAGTCGTATGAGGCAACTGTTGTAGCCTTAATGCTGATCTTAAGGCTGTAACCGGCTGTCATCCTTCCTGATACTGCATTTCGCCGAAGCTTCGCCTCTCAAACAAAGTCGTCAACAAAGTTCATGTCCAAGTCGGTCGAAGAAGCCGATTGTGTTGTCTGAGCATTCGCGCTCTCGCAGATTATAATCTCGATGAAGATGACGAAAATCAGGGTGAGCAACCCAGAGGAACAGTCAGAAATGTTCTAGTACGCAACGCACGTTGAAAGCGCTCCAGTATAGCAGAGTGGATTGTAACAAGGCCAAAGGCTAGAAACTCTCTTCGCGCCAGTCGTGGACGGTCGTTACATTCTCAAAACATGATTTGGTCCGAGATACGCACCTTATGAGAGAACCAGCAAGCCTCGCCTGCAACTGGGATTGTTGAAGATGCCCACAGTATGCACGTTCTGCCGACCCAGCCTTGTCAGGCAGGTCGTACATTGTGGCGACCGTTGCAAAGGTCTCCTCTGAAGGAGTCACAAAAAGAGTTGAGGATAGCACAACCCCGGAATTTCTGACAAGCCTCATGTCGTGGATCTGGAGTCCGAACAGGCGGGGAATACTATCCCACCAGGTCTGCAAGGTCCCGGTACTAAACTCAAGGCCGCTTGCTCATGGGTTGCTACACGCCCAGTCTCACAGTGTGTGGGTAGCACGTCGCACACTATCGCCGACTATATTTGTTCCGCCCCCAGGATACTACCTCTCACAAATGTCTTCCGATCTTCACATGATAATATCGGGTCTCGATGTCCAGCTCACAATAATAAAGAAGTTCCACACACGGCAACCTCAACAACAAATACAGTGCGACTCAGTTCGGTAACACGGCACCGGCAGTTGAGTCATGCTCCGAGTAAAACAGGCATAACAACCCAGATGTCTATATGCTACAATCGGACCGAGTACATCTTCCTCCACTTAGGTCATTGAAGCAATTCGTCTCCGAACTCTGGTATGACGGAGTGGGACTCTGGGCCAGATGACCCCCTTCAAGGTCATACATCAGGTCACGTCACGTCGTTGAGGTCGTGTTCGGAAGAGAAAGAAGAACTTGAATGGACGCTGACCATCAAGGTCATCGAGAATACGCCTTCCAATACCGAGATGCTTGTGACCCTATTTGCCTTCCATGCCACGCAAACGCCCGAAAACCATAACCTAGAGTCGTATGTGTACGCCGAGGACTCGCTGAAATGCTGAAATAGCCTTGGCCTTGATCCTTTCCAATGCTTCGCTGTTCATCTCCTATTTTCCGTGACCCATGAGGGGAGCTTGAGTAGCATGTTGTTGAAGACGACTACCGGAACCAGCCGGTTAGTCACCTCCCTAAAGACCCCTTGGGTGGGTATTGCGTTCCTTCTCGTTCGACTTTAGGCTCGCAGACGCACCACTGCTCGGCGGGGACGTTCGACATGACGCCTGGAATGTGGTTGCCGCATCCCCACCAGGTGACTTTGTCTGTTTCAAACGTCAGTGACATTTCATCGAAGTTTAATAATAGTGGCATGGGTATTGTCGTAGAGAAGAGTGATCTTGAGACGAGAGACTCGACTAGGAGGCGTGACTTACTGCAAGTACCGCACTTGGCCTGATGACACATGCTGAGAAACTGTCTCCTCTGCTCTGCTTCCCTTAGGAGTTCGGCCTTCTGTCCCGTTGAATGTGATTGCGTGTAATAGTATGCCTGTTGCCTATATCCCGTGCTCTGTTGTTGTGCGTAATTGTAGTTCGACATGAAATGCAACTTCGTAACCGTTCGTTCGTTCGTTTCAAAATAGCTTCTGCAAACGCTTGCTTCAAACGACTAAGATGAGCAAGTGAAGTCAAGTCAGATCGGCATCAAATCGGCTCGGCAACCCAAGGAAGTAATGGTGAACGATGAAGACGACGAGTATTCAAAATAGCATGACCAATCTCTCCACACACCGGCACCGCCTACAGTATATATACCAGCGTCCTATATTTACACCCATATACCCTCCCGGCCTAATGTCAAGTGTCTCTCAATCCTTCCCGCTGATGTTTCGTCAGGTCGGCGAAGCTGAGGTCGGCGAATTCGGTTCCGGCCAACAACGTGACTTGGCAGAAAACACTCCTAGCACTTACTACCTACACCTCTCCTCTTAGACTCCACCGCCGCGACTCCTCAATTTTCCAAACCTGTCAAGACGTGGATTTTGACACCGCCATGCTGCAAGTGGGCTGCATGGCTTTCGAGAAGCGCATCCACATCCTGCGCCGGCCTACGGCGGCCTCGCCATCTATGAGCAAAAAGTCCATCTAGTCGGCGACCCTAATATACCATAGTGTGCAATTAGACTACGCGTAAGGGCCACAGGTGGGGGGAACATTCGATTTTCTGGATAGCCGTCGTACCCTGTGTGGGGTACGTCGCAAGGGCATTCCAAATCGTCGGCGACCTCGCGACTTAGTGTTGGTGTTGGGTTGGTCGAGCTGCGGCATGGATTCAGGCCGCCGTGGGAAAAGTGCCGCGGCGAGGGCGTGGGAAGTTTTGCGGCGGCCGCATGGCAAGGCGCATGGTGCTAGGCGGA
Organism: Lophiotrema nucula; assembly: GCA_010015825.1. Classification (NCBI taxonomy): domain Eukaryota; kingdom Fungi; phylum Ascomycota; class Dothideomycetes; order Pleosporales; family Lophiotremataceae; genus Lophiotrema; species Lophiotrema nucula. Next base: position 88,734 of record ML977323.1, on the reverse strand, counting down.
TGGCTTGTTAAGCTTATCCTGCTAATCGGGATCCCGCTGTCTAGAAGGGCTATTGCGCATCTTTTGGCGAGGTGATCACGTCTGGATTTTTAGTATTCGATGACTTGTTGGCCTCCTGATGCAGGAAATTCGAGATCATAACTTTTGGGTATATCAACACGAGCTCCGCGCCGCGGCCACAATGTCTACGTCTATCGCTACTACGTCTATCGCTGAAGTGTAGAGTACGACATCGCATAGTAGTCCCATGTAGTCCTCCAGAACATTTCGGCGAACATTGCTGCAATGCACCGAAAAGGCCCCAGAGCTATAGCCCTGCATCCCTCCCGCCCTGCATATCCAGTTCGCCGACCACCAAAACGCACAGTGCTAGAATGCCCTCGGTGCCGACGGAACACTGCCTAACTTCTAATCAAAACTGATCTTCGTCGCCTTCTTGGTCATATCTACGTCCTTTACAAATGCGCCATATGCGTCATGGGACTTCTTCTTCACGGTGGTGCCAAACTTGAAAAGCTCCTCTGGAACGTCTTGATTTGCTGCCTTTAGTACGTTGATCAATCTTCGAATGATGTTAGCATATCTGAAACATACGAACACGTGGACATGGTGAGACATACGCGCCACTGTGAGCTTTATCGTGCTCGGTGAAGAATGTGATTGCGAGACCATCCTGTCCAGCTCGGCCGGTTCGCCCAATGCGATGCACGTAGTCCTCCGAAGTAAGCGGAAAGGTAACGTTGATGACCACTTTCACGTTCGGAATGTCGAGGCCTCTTGCAGCTACGTCAGTAGCCACAAGGATGGGCGTGGTGCCGCGTTTGAAGGCCTCCAATGATGCAGTCCGCTTCTCCTGGGAAAGATCGCCATGGATGCCGGCGACTCTGAATTGTTTCTGCCTGATGAAGTCTTCAATTCGTGTGGCTTCCTTCTTGTATAGGCAAAAGACCAATATCCTGTCATCTCTATTCTTGCCAGATTGATACTGTCGCAGAAGTTGATTGAGCCTGTACTGTTTGTCGTGCCCATCCATCACTTCCACAATCTGCTTGATACGGTTGTTGGCTCGCAGTTCCCCTGTCGGATTATCGCCGACTATGATTCTGACCGGCGACTGCATGAATGTGGAGGCTAATTCGCGCACTGACTGCGGCCAAGTGGCCGTGAACATGACCGTCTGCCGCTTCCTCGGCGTACACTCGATGATCTGCCGGATGGCTTCTTCAAACCCCTTATCCAGCATCCGGTCAGCCTCGTCCAGAACCACATACGCAGCTTTACTGAGATCTGCGTAACCATCACCGATTAGGTCGTTCAGTCGTCCCGGGGTAGCAACAACTATATGTGCTTTTCGTAGGGCGTTCGCTTGTGGCTCTTTTGGTACGCCGCCATAGACACACACCGTCTCGAGATTGGCTGGAGTGGCGAGCTTAACTAGTTGCTCGTGGATCTGCGACGCGAGCTCTCTGGTTGGAGACACGATGACAGCTTTGACACCTTTTTGCTGCTTCTTCGGCAAAGATTTGATATAGCGGATGCACGGCACGCCAAAAGCAAGCGTCTTTCCTGAGCCGGTCTCGGCCACTCCGACCATGTCTCTGCCAGAGAACAGCGCTGGCCATGTTGCGGCTTGTATAGGCGTGGGAGAAGAGAAGGATGCGAATGGTGCTCGTTGCGCCTCGTCGGCGACCGGGAGGTAGGAGAACTTCATGATCGGTCGTAGCGGTCTGGACGAGGGCCGGGGATCATCCACAGTGATGAGTTTCTCGCGAAGAAAAGAGTCGATTTCCACCTGGGGTAATTCTCTGAGCTCGGGATGCTCCGAATATGGTGGTAGCCCGTCCGTGGTTGGCTCTGGAGTTGTTGCTAGAGACTCGGCCTGCGAAGGAATCGCAGATGTTGCGACAGACGTGATCTTAGACGAAGCGGCTGTAGTATCGTTGCCGGTGCCCCCAGATTTGGCTAACTCTCTCAGTCGCTTCTTTTCGGCCCTTCTCGCTGCCTTTCTTGCAGTCTTCTGTGCCTGCTCATCCTGCTGCACGTCGTTTGTGACCGCACTTGTGCCCTCCGAGCCATTGACACGCGAATTCTGCGCCCTTTTTGCTTCCTTTGCCTCTTTCCTCGCCTTCTTAGCCGCTCTACGTTCTTCCTTTGTAAGTTTGTCGTCCGAGTTGTCGTCCGCGACGAGCTCGGAGATCCGTCGCTTCCCCATTTTGTCTGGTGGACAGCGGGCTCGCAGTGCGGCGGATCGAATGAAATGCGGGTCGTGAGTTCCTCCGCGGGTGTCCTAAACAATCTATAGATAGCAAAGAAAACGAATGGGCTCCAATCCGTCTCTAACAGCGGCTTGTAGGACCGTCAGATGCGGAGGCCGAAAAATAACTTTTTCCACGGCATCGGCAGAACAAAATCCCGCGAAATCTTGGCAGTGAAAAGTCTAGTCGCTAACAGACTATACCGACTCCAACATCTTCGCAGCCCCGAAACCTGGCAGATGCAGAATTCGTCGAAAACATGGCAGTCGATAACTCTCTTTCATCCCTTCTCACTACATTGGCCGATTCGGTGCAGTCTGCCACCGAGGTCCTCCCAGACAATGACAACATCGTTCCACCGAAAGAAGGCATCTCGCTCTTGGACCTGAAAAATGACCTATTCCTGTCCTACCTGCAGAACCTGGTTTTTCTCATCCTCTTGAAATTAAGGTCACGGAACGAATCGGATCGAGTCAAAGAAGAAGATGCACTAAAGGAAGAAGATCGGAAAAACGAGGTAGTCCAAACGCTTGTGGAACTTCGAGTCTACTTGGACAAAGGTGTAAGGCCTCTCGAGAATCGCCTGAAGTACCAGATCGACAATATTGTCCGCGCTGCAGATGACGCCACGAGGAAGTCAATCCAAGCATCCGAAGCTAAGCGAACAAGAAGCGCTAAAGCTCAAGCAAAGAGGGGTGCTGGCAGCGATGAGAGCGATGCAGAGTCTGTTGGCTCTGCTCAAACCGAGGAGGATATGGAGGACGTCACATACGGACCCAATGCTAGGCAATTCGCTCGGTCCCAGGATGCCAACTACAAGCGCGGCAAAGAGTCCTCCAAGGATGGGATATATCGGCCTCCTAAGATCACGCCCATGGCTATGCCAACCACTCAGGGTCGAGAAGAGAAGGAAACACGAAGAGCTGGGAGATCCACAACCTTGGACGAGTTCGTTGCCACGGAATTATCTACAGCACCACTTGCCGAACCCAGCATTGGATCTACCATTGTTTCTGGTGGACGTCGTGTGAAGTCTGATCGGGAACGGAGGGAGGAGGCCGAGAGACGGGAATATGAAGAATCGAACTTTACCCGTCTGCCTGCGACGAGCAAGAAGGAGAAGGCGAAGCTGGGTCGGAATCGCCAAGGAGGCTTTGGAGGTGAGGAATGGAGAGGGCTGGGGGCTGGATTAGATCGTATCGAAAGACTCACGCAGAAGAAGGGTGGTTCTTTGGGATCTCTTGAGAAGAGTCGGAAGCGACCAATCTCGGACGGTCCTCGAGGAAGCGGCATGGATGCTGGAGATGCCTTTGAAAAGAGAAGGAAGGTTGTCTCACGGTATAGGAAGTGAATGAAGCTTGAGTTACCGAGCCCATAGCATTTTCTCCCGCCTACAAGCTCACCCTAACAACCCGACCAGAGCCAATCTGCTTCCTGTTTCCCAATAATCCCACGCCAGAGGTCTTCTGCAACAAGAGTTGGCTGGATCTAGTGACAATTGCACTATTGAATGGCCTGACGTTTGCCTTTGAGCAGGACTGTTGCTGAGCTGTGGTATTAGTGAGGGCTTTGCGGATGGAATTGCGGCAATCACCAGTCACTGCGCCTGCAGCGTCCTTTCGGTCGCCTCCGCAAAGTCAGAGTTTTCATTTGTCTTTTCCAGCAACCCTGTGTCCTCACACTAGCCATCCCCAAACAGTTTCAAGTCATTGACGTCATTCCTAGATACTTGATTAACTTGGGCATATGTGTATCTCGTGCGTGCAATATCGTATCACGACAACTATTCACCCTCCAATTTTACGCATCCTGGTTTTCATCAGGCTCCTTCTGCACGTCGGTTTCCGACATAAAGTATTGAAGGCCCATGATCACTATTATTCAAGCGAGAACAAGATGCAGGAACAGATCGATATCGCCTATCAAGTCTACCTGGCGCAGGAGACTTGGGTAGCTGGTCTATCGATGGGTTTCGGGGTCGCTCTCTAGCGTAACGGCTCGGCGCCTCCATTGCCCTGGTCGTCAAGAACCCAAGCATTTGACGCGCTTGTCGATTTAAACACCACTCCTCCGACTAATCCTAGTGCTTCTCCTCTTGAAGTAACCGTGCTTATATCAAAACCTCCAAGTGCTGGCGTCCAGCGAAGCCTCAATCCTTAGCAAGAGGACAGGTGTCTGATGCCTCTCTTGCAAGATCCCGGTCTAGCTCACAAAGTGTGGTTGACTATTTGAATGGATGTAGTGTACCTCCTGAAGGTATTCGACTCAATTTTGAGGTCGCTTTGAGGTCACCTTCTGCTTCGCAGATAGACTGCAGGCAGATGTCTGGTGACTAGACCAGTATAGTCAAGGTCTCCGAGAAGTACCAATCAATGGTTACACAATATGTAGACCTATGAGAATCACGTCACGTAGGACCTATAGCATATATGGCCGGGTAATAGCAATGCCTCGGATGACTCCTTTGGGTCAAGCGACCTGCACCTTCAATTTTCGAGAACATTTCCTTATCCAAAATGCTGCGACCGATGTGCGAGTCAAGGCATGCATTTCTTTTGATTGCTCTCGTGTCAGCCTTTGATATCATTATGATTTCACCGCAGTCTCGGGTTCGTCAGTCACCAATCCTGGGAACTATTCTTCGACGTTGCTTCATCAATGCAGGGGATCTCTGTACCGGGCTTTTCAGAATCGCAGCCCTCGCCAAGAGGACCGCCTGTAAACTTTTGACTTCGCCGAGTATCCTTGCAAGCATCCTCATCCACAACACACATCTTGCAATACTCTCAAGACACAAGCCGTTCTACACCGCCTACCAAAACTTATTAACCACACAGGGCAAGTCCAATATTAGTGTTTAGCTGACGCATGAAGAACGTGGACGCAGTGGCTTAAGTGGCGTCCGTTATCGATAGATCCACACGTGGTAAGATGATCAGTCAAAGCGGGAAGAATCCCACAAATCAAAGTCGCGAGTCAAGATCTCGCAGCTCTCCAACTTCACCGTCTTTCCGCATGCACGGAACCTTCCAAGGACGTGTATTACACTGTTCAAGCCCCTCTGACATACATGATTCGAAAGCTTCGAGAAGGCAGCGAAACGCGATGTGATGTTAACGCGGCTCGCACTCGCTACAGCTGGTCTCACAATCGGGCGATTCAGCCACATTTGATGCAGGTGATCGTTGAAGAGAACGACTGGAGCCGGCCACAGTGCTAATACTCATGCTAGTGGAGCTTCCCGTAAAGGCGGGAACGAAGAGTATTTGTGTCAAGTTGGCACCTGATGCTGTTCGGCCCGTCAATGAAGATGGCTGTCATGCTCAGAGACGGAGGAGCAGATACCGTACGCCAACATGCGCTGTATCCAATCGAATAGGTTTCTACCCAACCAGTGTTTGACCGTGAAGCGCTCCATCAAGACGATCCACACTACGATATCTGCAACCTACTGCTATTGGGTGAACAGAGTTTGATTATAACTCAAGCACAGGTATCAGGTTGGTCGATGCGAATGTTGCAGACCTGGTTTGAATGGGGGGTCTGAGTAAGTGCGATGTTTCATCGCATGTACAATGAAAGAAAGCCACAACACGTTGCACGGCTGCCTCGTCATCTCTCTCTCCTCCTTCAAGATCCAGGCTGCACATCTTCTCCTATGTCCTGCAGAAGGGCAACGCACAGTTACGGCACAGTGCGCCTCATCCACCACCAACAACGGACGGAAGAAATTCTCACGATCCTTCGCCATGTGGCATGACAGCGCGATCCAGACCGGGAGGAACAACCTCGAATGGCCCTCGCTGAAGGTCCGCTGACGATGCGTCGTCACACGAACGCGTTGTGCATCTTCGCTTGTTAACCCTGCCGTCTCAACCTCACTTCAGGCCAGCATGCAGGCCAGGCTGCACCCACCCCTACGAACAGATCCTACATTCATCGCGCTACATACATCGGTGAACGCCTCCATTCGGGCCAGCGGAAGGCAATCCTCCGCACAGGGCGTGTGAAACCTTCTTTCAATTTTCCAGAAGCTGTTGACCCTGGTCGGTGGATAAATGTACATGCACCATGTCCGCGGGGTGCAGGCGCCCAATCATGGGTCTCCCTGGCTTGAGAGGTCCCCACTCGCGAGCTCCGACGATGAAGCTTCGTTAATATATGCTAGATTGAGGGGATCCGACTATGAGTGTAATGGGAAAAATATGCTGGACATGTTCGTACGAGGCTAGGGAGCGGAGGCTTTGAGCATGATGATGTAGTCTATCTCAAGAAGACAAAGTGGCGATGGCTAGATGCTCGTAAGAGTAGTCAAGTGCAACTCGAACCAAAGTTGAAGCGCAGAGGTGCATTTTCCTCGCCCCGCTATACGTGAGTACTATACATGTCGCTACCAATGTTCACCTCCCAATATCCCTCTATACCGCTCGGTGCCGATCCCAGCCAGCCAGAAGCGTAGGTATCCCCGGCACCCAAGCCACATGATTCAACTTAATATACAGTCCTCCGACCGGCACCCTATACATATGATTTGAACGTCGCCAATCGCGATACCCACACTATCGTAGTGGAGCCCCGCTATTGGTTCGACCTGAATTCTGGGGTCTCTTGATGCAGTGTGCCTGCAGACTCCAGGATCCTGGATATGCACCTGGCTTCTTCGAGTCTTCTTCAATCTTTCCATGCTAATGTCTGCTTCCGAGGATAGCGCTGGCGCTAGAAATGGAAAGGGAGGTTTAGAGGTCTTCGAGAAGGTTGTCAGTGATGCAGGTTAATACCTATGTTGGATTAGCCGGTGGGTTGTTGAAAGCTGCTGTACGTCGAACATCGTCGAACGATCAACAGTCGAACGATGCGAACAGGTCGCGACCCCACTGAACGCTTTGTGTCCATTGGTTCTGACGAGCGGGAGATAGGGGATGTGAGATGACCCCACAACGTATTATGTCTGACCGGGATTGAATGTGGGTCTTGCTGTCGGGAGTTGAGGCGATATTGGCCGGGTGCATGTAATCGACGCACTGTGACAGAGTATTGTACGTGCTCGACGTCTCAGAGCTTGAGGCTCAATTCTGTCAACGTGAGAACGGATTCCGGTCTGGCAGCATGTGTGCTGCACTTTGTGTCTTTCGGTACGGCTCGTTCAGACTTTGAGTCCCGCGGTTCGAAGCCACATCTGACGTTTGCTTTCAGCTTCTCGTATAATCTCTGCCGATAGTCGGAGACTCGGAGCTAGGTGTGCATAGCGTTCCATCTCGCGAACAACATTGTTGATGATGTCGTCCATGGTAGTAGGTGGAGGGAGTAAGGCGGACAGGGAGCCGGTCATAGTTGCACCCATGACGAGCAGTGTTTGCGAGATTATGCTGCGCAGCGTGAGTAGAAGTTACACTCTATCAGTCAAGCCAACTTACGAAAGTGCTCCCTGGAACAGGTAAGGGAGATGGCCAGCATGATGGGCTGTGATATATTCCAATTGGCGAACACACGCCTCCAAGCATTTGTGACAATTTTCCTGAACACTCGAGTCCAAAGCAAGGCTTTCGTCCTGCAGCACTAGCAGAGTATAGGGTCGGAAAATGATCGTCCGGCAAGCGAAGTATCGTAGCCTCAATACCGTCTGGACTGGGTTTTGTAGCGGGACTCTATCCAGTGGAAACTGCATCGGGAAAGGCAAATTCTGGTACCATTGGTTCAACTGGAAGTCCAGTTCGGCAACCAAAGGGTCTAATTGTGCAATCGAGGCGGCTGCTGGAGATTTGTAGTGTGGAGAGGTGTTGCTGTAGAGCGTAGAGCTGACCTTGTTGAGGAGTCTCCTCAGGGCAATTTCGCTGAGAAAGTACCACAGCTCATCTCTGCCAAGAGCCTCTCCCCCCATGTCCTCAAAGCCGGTCGGAAGGCTAACTGTCTCCTCGAACTGCCCGATTCCAGAGTGGGGAAGATCTAGCTCAGCTAAAAGATCGCTCTCGATCATGATTGTGTTCCAGAAAACTCTCTTGAGAAGCTCCTCTTCAGCAGGAGGCACTCTGCCTGGTGAGTTCAGCAGCAATTGCAGCTTCATGCTGGCGCTGGACAAGATGTTCCATGCCTCGACTGGCCGTACAAGGTATACTAGATATGCCGTGGTCAATATCTGGCATTGTACAGCAAGCAAGTTGTTTCTTGTCATCAGGTTCGGCAGAAGCGACCAGGCTGCCGCGAAGTATGGCAAGCCCGGAGCATCCTTGTCTGGCGACTGCTGAGAAACGCTACCTGCGCTCGCAGCATGGCCTAACGCAAGTACTAGGAGAACGATGCAGCTTTCGGGGCCTTCTCGAAACCCTCGCGAGAGTGCCGTCTGGTAGTAGTTCGTCCAAGTATACGGGTTGACACAAGCGTAAAAGACGTTGACGCGATCGAAGAACGCTTGCACGTAGGCGCTCGTATTCGACAAATCAAGACCGAGAGTTGTGCCGAGGAAGACTTGCTCTCTATTCATCTCCAGCTGTAGAAGGACTTTGGGGTCATAGGGACGAGAAACAAGCTCGCGAATCATTGGCGACTGCAGCAAATGCAGGGCAGCTGTCGTGTGCGTCTTCGGCATGGTCGAAATGTTCGATGCGGTGGTGCTCCAAGTGCCAATGCCGTTCATTGGTGGAACTATGCCCAATGCAGCCAGGTTGCCGTTGCTGCGAGCCAGAAAATCCTCACTCGTGGAGTTACTTGCTGCCGGCGAATGCGTGGCCAGTCCAAGCCCGTGGCCGTTTGCTAGACTGTTCTGCAGGAGCCCTTCGATTCGGTTCAGATGTTCGAGAATGAGTTTATCGCCAGCGTCGAGCTTGATTCCGGGTTCTCGGTAGATGCATTCCGCGTTGAGTTCTGTGCATAGCCTGCACTTGGGCCGAGAGCCATCGCATCGAGACTTTCTGGATCGGCAGATTTCGCACTTGTTGGAAGTCAGTATAAAATGAGGCGTTTTGCCCGGGAGACGTGAGCACAGTACCGCAATTGTTGCGCGCCTGCGCGGATAGTCTATGGTATCGGTACTGGGCCGCTTCTTCGTGGTCGGACGCGGCTCACCGTTGCTCGTAGGCGCAGTCCCATTGGGCGTAGTCTGAGAGAGATCATTGGACATCTCACGGTCGGTTCCAGATGATTGAGACATGTTTCGAGGCCGTTTCTTGAAGAAACCATTTAATATGTTCGGACCCGGAGAGAGGCCAGTCGGTGAGTCCAGGAGATGGGGAGACTTGAGCGTCGTCTTTAGTACAAAATTGCTGGCGTCCGGTAGAGTGGAAAGATTAAGGCAGAATGAGTCTCGCGGGAAGTGTCCATTGGTCGTCGCTGCTGACACGGGACTAACATCTGGAGACGGCGTGACGCCTGCCATGATTGGTGGACGGAGTTGCGGCAGCCAGGGAGGCTGCACGTTGAAGGCGCTGCAGCGTGTGCGTCCACAACGTCGAGTGTCGATGCTGGAGACGCCTCAATGCAATGGCGGGTCGAGGAGTGAGACAGACGGTATGCATAGAAGGCAGAAGCTGGGGGCGCGAGACGTGTGGAGCGGCGAGCAACGTATATATCGATTTCAGACCCAAGATGATCCCCTAGCCTTGCCCCAAATTCAGAGCGAGTGCGGGTGCGGGGGACAGGGCTTGGGACGCTCCACATTACGCTCAGACAGACATCACGTCGTCTGGACAGGCTGCAGGGGGGCAGGGGAGCGGCCGCTGTCGATACCAGGTTGGTGAGTTCACTGCGAGCCCTGACTGACACTCAACTGTTAGATTGCTGCTAATCCTGTACAGGACCGTCCGCTCGACCTCCTGGTGGCGGTGGCAGCCACGCGCTTTGTGGGCCAGGTGAGCTCTTGCCCGCTTACAACGCAGGTTGCAGAAGCACGAGCAGGACTGACCAAATCATGGTCGGCCATATTCGCCATGCCGTGCGGCTGGAGAGGTGGTGGAAGCGAGGTCGTCTGCCTCTACGACGCTGGACGGGTAGCCCGCCATGTACAGGCTAATAAAGTGAAAACGCCCACCGAGACCTTATAACAGCGCATTATTTGCTGGGCTTTCAGGGTATTCTCGACTACTGCGATCAGCAGCAAGCCAGCAGTGGACCTGCAGCGAACTTGTCCACTGAATGTGTACCAGGCTGTCAGATTGGAGCACTATCCGCGTACGAGTATTGCGCCAAGTCATCCCTAATATCAATCGACGCCAGCTGTGACTGATTACAGGCTACTTGTGGCTTCTATGCGTCAAGGTGATATAGTCTTTGCTGCCCAAACGCCGGTTTGAAGGCCCTGTCCCAGTCATGGAAGCAATGGAAGCTTTGAAGAATGTGGAGTGCAGGAACCAGGGTCGGTGGCCAGTAACTCTCGCTGTTAGGTTTCCAACATTCGAAAAGCCACTGAATTACTGCATCATCGACCGTGCGTACCACACGCCATGCCAGCGTTGTCTTCAGGTCATTCACCGCTAGAATTTTGCCCAGGTCGACATCAGAGTCCCGTGCAGAGTCTCCCGTGTCGCACGGTCGAACAGGTAGATCTGACTACAGCGAGAATATGTAGTAGCGCACAGCTCGTAAGTCGGTCTTGTTAAAGCACTGCTCGAGCACACCAAGTTCCCGTGTTTACTCGGCGACCATTGCCAACAGCCCAGGAGTTGTACGACCCTGCGGTTTTTCGCGCCTGGAGTGCTTCACGGGGCTGCCGTGTCGAAGCTCTGAACGCTTCTAGAAAGCTTGGAAGCCCATGAATCGAGATACGGCTGACCAAGCCTGCACGTCACGGCGGTTATCTCGCATCCGCCTCATCGCACGCCACACCGACCAGGATAAGCCAGTTAATTGCTCGTATCTCTCACCTGCGCACGTCCGGACATTGCTACCAGGTATACCGAGCGTATTATAGCAGATTGCTCGACCAGACACCACGAAGCGTTGAAAGATCTCACACTGCAGGCGATGTTCAGTTCCGCTTTGACCCAGCAAATCAGATGCATCTTGAAACGCATGCATATGCGTTGAGGACGACTCGGCCTGGATTTCTGCTGCCTCCCCTACGAGTCATCCTTTGTTGAATTCGAGTCGAGATAGAGATGTATGTTCTCGACTTGAACTTCCAAGCAGGCAGACGTGACTGCTGCGCCCACCATCATCGAGTATTGAAGCGAAAGTAACCGAGAAGCCCTTCGAGGTGCCCAGTTCCATATCTGACAGCTTGCTGCAGATTGCAGGGCGATGCAGCGTTGATCGTTCGATTATCCAAAGTTTAGATAGCCCTGGTAGATCACACTAGAAGCATTGCTCCATACTCTTTATGGCATATTTCCGCGGTAAGGCATCCGGGGATTGCGAATCCATTCATTATCGATCCTCGTTCGGTTTCGAGTCTCGTGAGCTTCTTCACACTATAGCCCGGATTACCTTGTAGGAGCCCTACGTCGGTCAAACAACACCCAGGTAGGATGATGCTGAATAGATTACAACGAAGGTTCCAGATAGTGATTCACGGTATCTGCACCTCCGTTCCATATTCAAACCAGGTGCTCGGGTAGTTGTCAAGGCAAGTGGTGAGCACAGTAGCTAGACTGTGTGGGCTATTCTGAATATTCTCAATGTGTTGACAGACTCCAAAGTGAAAGATCTACAGCTCAGTTGCCGTAAACGGAGGATATTCAGAAGCCGATGAAGATAGAAGATGCGTCGGATGCAGGTCGACTGTGAGGGCGGTGCTTCGCCATGTGCATCGCTTCCTCGCACGTCGCTAACATTTTGGCAGACGACAAGGTCTTGGTGATGGTGATTGTGAGAAAAGTGCCACTTCTTTCCCTGCGATGTGGCAAGAACGACCCTTGGTAGTCGTACTTTCCTTTAGTGGCGCGTAGTAACCTCCAGCTACGGGGACGTAGCAAACATCGACAAACAAAACCAATTCAAACACCGTCACCAGTCAAAATCTTGCTTATCTATAAAGGAGCCGAATTGGAGCCAGCAGCGGTCATACCCGGCTACCCTTTCTTGATCAAGCATTGCCATGGCTGAGGACAACCCGAAAGCCTCCAACGAGGCAGAGAAGCCGCATGGCCCGACATCGGTCTCATCCAAGGTATTAAACCCCAGTGTCCTGAGCTTGCGAAGTACATATATTGACCAGACGCTAGCAAACGCCTCTAAAAGACGGTTCGAACGTCACGAAGCCTACCGAGCCCATCGCCCCGGAAACGAAAGCTGATCAAGGCCTCATCCCTCACACTACGACCAGTTCCGGAACCAAGATCGTCGAAGTAATCGTTGAAACGGGCAAGACTGTCGTTGAGAAGGCTGAGAATGCTGTGAACGACGGAGTCGCCTGGATTGAGAAGAAGGCCCGCGAGATAAACGTCGACGGCGGCGTTGGTCCGTATGCGTCTCCTGGCACCTGCCTCAACAGCGACCTTGACGTTATCGGTGCTGGTATTTTGCCAGCCATGACGAAGGCTGAGGAGGAAGCAAGAAGAGGAGGAGAAGGCCAAGGAGGCAGCTGAGAAGGCTGAGGGGACCAAAGAAGAGAACATTAGTCCTAAAGGAAAAGGCAATAGCGGCCGAGATGAGGAGAGCATCAGTAAAACTGATCTAAGTGTCAAGATCGGCTGATAGCAGATACCGTGATCAGTGTTGAATTGGACGGGTACAGGGAAATGGAAGCGTTTCGACTTCACTCATAAAGATGGACTATCATACCAGTAACCATTCATCTGCCTCCTCCCCTTTCCAATCCACCATCTCACCATATATACAATTCTCGTAATAACATTGCCCAACCACCTGGAACTGACCCCTGGTCCAAGATCTCAGGACAATGGGTACCCTCGATCCATGTAATATGGCAATGTGATCACCTACGACCGTATCCATTAGAGCTAGTCCTAATAGACCCTTGAACTATCCAACAAACAGTCGCTTCTTAGCGGCAGTACGACCAGCCTTGGAGAGCCTTCGAAGGGTAGACTCAAGATACTTGGCGTTTTCCAGGTATTCAGGTGTTTGACTGAGTGAGTCGTGGTGGTTGCAGACTAACAAGGCGTTGTTAAGTTCCAGATCTTTGTCTTCACTGGAGGCGTGAGGACCAAAATCCCAAGTAGCCAAGATGGCAAAAACACGTTTGATGACCTCGTTCTTCGCACCGCCTTCAAGCAATTCTGCGGTGGGCAACAGCAGCTCGATATTCTCTAGCTCTTCTTGGAGTCAAACATTCTGGGTAAGGTCTGGGCTCGTCGTTATGCGAGTGACACCAGAAATTTGCTCAATAGTGTCAATGATCTTGCCTCCGACAGTCAGCCTCATATCATGAGAATAGTTTGGCTGATGCACTCTGCATCTTCGGCCACACGATGCATCAAAAGAGCAACTCGATTCGGCGTCCATACGACTACTTTGCGTTGTTTGAGATTTGCGCCAGTCCAGAGCCCACGAGGGCATCGCACCAGGATGCAGTTTGCCTCTCACGATGCCTAACAACTCCAATGAGGCTGTTGTCCTCATGACTGATCCTGCGACATATGCATACGCTGCGCTAGTATGAAGGGAATAGTCTGCTTTGATTTGCATAACTCAAGGATCTTGGAAGATCAAGAAGGCATACACCTGATCCTGTGCATCCGTAGCATCAACAGCGAAAGCCGTTATCTGGAGATAGCCTAGGAAGCTCAATCGACCCCGGGAGTCCGTAGAGCTCAGAATACGCTGACGACAGCTCTGAATATGGCGCAGTGTGTGTACTCCTCGAGCTTTCAAGACAGTAGACCTCTGCATGGTACTGGTCTCTTACTTTTCTAGACATGCTATGGCAATAATCAAGTGGTGGAGAAGCCGTAGATCAAAGGTGTCGTCTCCATGAACGATGATATGACTGGCTGATAGAGCGGCTTCCTGATTATCTTCAACGTAATAGAATTTTTTATTTCTTCATTACCTTCTAAGAGAGTATAAGATCACCTACAGGAGCTTCTCCTAATCTTCAGGCTTGTCAATATGCTAATCCTAATAAGTCGGTTGCTGTATTGCTTCAGCTGAAGAAGGCTCCAACATTAATTGGAAACCGTTGCGAAGACACCAAGGAGGTACGCAGGCTATCATAACTATTATTACTTCATAATAACTATCCCGACAGCTCTTCTATACTGATAGCCTAGTCAGGGGTTCCGAAACCTCGGAGACGACCCAGTAGACTAGATACAATTCCCACATTCTTTCGCCACGAGTATCACCGGTCTAGAGTATAAGACGAATATCACCGTAACCGAACCTAACCTACTGATAGGGTGCAGCTCGCTGACAGGGAAGGCTGACGAAGCGATACAGTAACCGACTTATTAGGATTGACATCTTCCCCTTAGACAAGCCTAAAGATCAGGAGAAGCTCCCGTAGCAAAGAAACACTAGCGTTTTCTCAAGCGGTCCAGCGTTACTAGTGTGATTCGGTCGTATCAAGCTCGCCTCGCTTCCAGTTTCGAGTTACCCAGCAACTCCCATACGATGCATCACAAATCTCGCGGCAGTGGTTGGGATGCCCCAAAAATCCAGAGTTGGGTTTTAGATAACATGAATAGCTAGTAGTATAAGTTTCGTGCATATCTACGGCATTGTTGTGTTTTGTTGGAATATATGCCTGAGTAGATGTAAAGTTTAATGCATGAAAAACACGGTGTACCGTATCAAAGGATGCAACACAATAAGTAAACGACTTCAAGTCCACAAGACTCCCCTATGCTAGTTTAAGGACAGAAAAGCTCTAGTATTGACCAAAGGGAAGATGCGAATTGAACTCCAGCGAGCCGTAGGCATACATAGACTAGAGGGGTCGCCTCTTCACGCAAGAGCAACGAAACGACTACGACATACTCTCGTTAAGTGCCATCAAAGCTACTGGGGAGATTCTAAGTGGTAATACGGACAAGAAAGTACGGTCTAATTTACATGAATAATTAGTTTCTAAACTCTGATGTATGGCAGCCACGCTCGATGTCATGATGAAGCGGTGCAATGGGGAGCAACGTGGCTAGACTTGTAGATCGAGGGATGCAGAGGGAGGATGGTGGAAAGGTACAGGCTCAAAGCACTTGGGACGACTTCGCAGCGCACATGGCAGCTCACGATGATCGACCAATCGCGGGGTTAAGCTTGAACGTGAAATGTCTTGGCACTAACCTCGCTCAAAACACGCAAGACAACAGCGACGCATGTCGCGGTGGACAGTGCAGGCGACGCGCTAGGAAGGAGATGAGACGATCACAACAAGGCAGACGCGTCACGAAGCAGAAGACACAGTGTGAAGAATTATTGGTATCATTCCAAGTGACCTTGACCGTAAACTCCATAGCCTATGATACAGCAGGCCAGACCCCATAACCCCATCCGACACCGTATGCAGCACGCTGAAGGCCGCCGGCACGTCGAAAGTCGTAACATGAAAAGATGCAAAGTGAGAACCGCCTAACCACCGAAACCGTAGAGAGTGCCTATGAGTCATCGTAAGCGGATGTGTCAGAGAGAGGATGTGGCAAAGCAACTTACGTCCTTGTCGCTTCAGGGCGTAGACAACGTCGAGAGAGGTGACAGTCTTGCGCTTGGCGTGCTCAGTGTATGTGACGGCATCGCGGATGACACCCTCGAGGAAGGTCTTGAGGACACCGCGGGTCTCCTCGTAGATCATGGCGGAGATACGCTTGACACCACCACGACGAGCGAGACGGCGGATGGCGGGCTTGGTGATACCCTGGATGTTGTCGCGTAAGATCTTTCGGTGACGCTTGGCTCCGCCCTTGCCGAGGCCCTTGCCACCTTTGCCGCCTGATGAAGAAGTCAATGGGCTGTTCAAAGCAATGAGGATCGAAGACAGGACAAGTGATTGTCGATGTCTTGACGGAGTGAGGGTGGGGGAGACTTACGTCCAGTCATGTTGATAGAGGTAGTTGGGGGGTTGGAAGTGGGATGGGTTGTGTGGTAGTTGGTTGTGAGAGTGAGATTTGGTGAGCTGATGGAGATTGAAGGTAGCGGGCGCTGGCCGCTATTTATTTGGTGAGGCGACGCGCCGGATCACGCAGAGGTTGTTGATCTGAGGCGCGCTTGGACCAGCGCGACACGCTAACGTTACTTCGATGTTTTGCTGCGCACAGACCGGCCTTCCCTCCAGCAGTTTTGATGTTCGTTCGTTCCAAATCGCTTGCTTTCCAGCGTCGCGCTCTTGCCTGCCTTTCAAACCGCGCTAAAAGCCTCTGTGATCTGAAGGCTCCCCAAGCCCCCGCCCACGCCCATATAAGCTCGCCGCCCGCCCGCCCTCCGACTTTCTCTCCTCACACTCACACCAACTCCCACCACCACAACCATCTCCACACAACACATCTCTACAATCTCCATCTCAGCAACCGTCCGCAATGGCTCGTACCAAGCAGACAGCTCGTAAGTAATTCCCACAACTACCCTGCAGCCTTCGCATCGCCTTGCGCATCGTCTTTGGTGTTGCTGTCGCCACCTCTGTGGTGTCGCATCTCACCTTGGCACTGCCGCACCTCAACACCACCCGCACTCCCTTCATCACGATGCATCATCGCTAACACACTGCAACAGGCAAGTCGACTGGTGGCAAGGCCCCGCGTAAGCAGCTCGCATCCAAGGCTGCCCGCAAGTCCGCCCCATCCACCGGTGGTGTCAAGAAGCCTCACCGCTACAAGCCTGGTACTGTCGCTCTTCGTGAGATCCGTCGTTACCAGAAGTCCACCGAGCTCCTCATCCGCAAGCTGCCCTTCCAGCGTCTTGTTCGTGAGATTGCTCAGGACTTCAAGTCGGATCTCCGCTTCCAGTCCTCCGCCATCGGTGCTCTCCAGGAGTCCGTCGAGGCCTACCTCGTCTCCCTCTTTGAGGACACCAACCTCTGCGCCATCCACGCCAAGCGTGTCACCATCCGTATGTCTTCACCATCATATCTTGTTGCCTTTGAGCCTTCACTAACAGCCTCGCAGAGTCCAAGGACATCCAGCTTGCTCGCCGCCTCCGTGGTGAGCGTGGTTAAATGCCTCGCTCGACTGGCTTCATCTTCGCCATTGCCTGATCATCGACAACTCTTGACGACATGGTGAACGCGATGGACACATGATGGATTGGTTCTTTCTACAGGCGTTATGGCATTACTTCACGGTCAACGGTTTCAATCAAGGTCATGGGTGCACTGGAGTGGTGCGAATGTGTAGTATATCCCGATAATCAGTGAGGGTCACTGACCACGAATTGACGAGAGTCGATACTTCAAACATCTTGCCTTTGCTTCTTGCCTGTGATGCCTTGCTTCGCTGTCTCGCTGCCTTCTTGTTTTGCTTGTCGCGTCGCCTCCCGCCACGCTTGACGCGGTGGTCATTGCTCATCCATCACGTCAACAAAGCCAGTCCCACTCCCTGCCGTCTTGCCGGTCTTCCCTTCCCTCTGTCGCGTCCTCTGGGTAACTGATCACAATTCCTTGCACAAACATTCACGCAATCCTTGAACTCATCTTCCATTACTTCACTGTCTCATACACCTTCGCCCTACTGATGCTTCCACTGCGTACGACTGCTGCAGTCATACCTCAATTCACTAACACCAGTCTTCAACTTAAAGCCTTCAACGCTTCCTCAAAGTTGGGCACATCGTCTGCGCTTGCATTCGGCTTGCTCCATTTCACAATTCCTTCCTTATCAGCCGCAAAACTTCCTGCCGTTTGCCACCTGCTTCCGCTTTCCGTGGGGCGGTTCCAGATGTTTTCCTTCTTGCCGAGCGTGTAGACTGAGTAGAGAGAGAAGGGGTTGAGTACGTGCCTGCAACGATCACTTCAGTCGCTGTCTTGGTTTGTGAATGGCTTCCATCCACAGCTTGAGATTAGGAAATAGAAGAAGATGTTGCGCACCAGAATGAACTGACGCCTAAGCCCCAATCTGCATGCGTCTGCCTGCTCTCATCTATAACGATTTCGACTTTGTCTGCGCCGCCGAGTTCTTCAAGCCACTTGTCTGTTGAGGGTTTATCGGAGTGCGAAACAGCGATGCAGCGTATGTTCGAGTGCTTGCTAGCAAGATCGCGTAGGTTCAAGAAAGCCTTTTCTGCGACTGCGGCGGTCAGCCTATGCCTTTCATCTGGAGAGCTGTTTGTTGGAGGGCGCTCCCGCTGCGTTTCTCATCCGATAGCAAAGATGAACTTCACGTACAGGGACACCCGCAGTGCCTCAAGAATGTCACAATTGTCGGTTCGCCATCATTTCCAATATGTAACTTCTGCGTCTCAGGCGCTTTGTGGCCTACTTCAGGTGGACCGCTCGTTGCGAGATTGGTCGGAAACATCCATGACTGAAGCTCGCCCATGGTCACCGGCGTTCAGAACGTGAATGAGACAATGTGTGAGTAGGGCAGATTGATTGCGAAACGTAATTTGCGTCCATTTCACGCATCTTCGCTGTTGTTATAGCGCACATGTGAAGCGCGTCATAGCGGATCTGAATGCGGGGGAACGTGAAGCTTGCGGTCACATCGGATCGTGACATCTGTGGCATGATGCACTGCGAGCAAACCAAAGTGCATCACTCCAGAAGTACAATTTACACTCACGAGATGGTCGTACTCATGATGCTCGCGATATTGGAGTCACTCGTTGAATGGACCAGCCGTGATTGGCCATCGTGACCTCATGATTTCGCGTTAAATATCGCGAGCCGTTGCCACACTGCGCGACCCGCTACTATAACGAAGAGAATGGCATGGCGCCCGTAATCGAAGAACACGACGAGCACGCGAGTGACTACGGCTCCGACGCCGAAACTTTCAACGCCGCTGGCAGCGATTATGGTTCGACATTTGGCGACGAAGAAGAGACGTTGATCGAAGAGATTCTTTCCCAGGTATCCGCCACCGCGCCGAGCAAGACGACAAGCCTATACCGGAGCGTGGAGGGCGAAGAAGATGGCGTTGGCATGGTTGTCATACACAGCTCCCCTCGCTCTGGGAAGAGGAGTGGAGCGGCCCAGGACGTGCTACGCGTCGAGAAAGGCGTTGCCGCTGTTGAGACAGAGGAAGGGGCCAGCTTGGCCGCTGAGAGGAGCAGGAGGAGCGCAAGGAGCCCATCAGTGGAGGTCGAGTACGACACGGTCTCGAGGGAAGCCTGGAACAGTAAGAGCCGCACACACCCACTATCAACTCTTCGACTGACGCGCTGACAGCGGTATACAGTTCCTCGCGATGGACCCGCTGAGCCCGTATTCCCTCCATCCCAAGACGATACGCGTTCGCCCCTCGAAAGATTCAGAACCAAGCCCAAGAAGCCGTTGAGCGTCACAGATCTGGTCTCTCCAGCATGGTGCGAGCTACAATACTACTACAACCTCTCCCACTTCGGTCGCGTACCGCGGACGCGGCAGATGAAGCAAGGCTCGAAGATACACAAGACGCTGGAAGACGAGGTGCACGAGATTGTGCCTGTGCAGGTCAAGTCAAAGGAGGACCGCTTTGGCCTCAACCTTTGGAACACGATACAAGGCCTCCGAACATTGAAAGCCACGGGCATGACGCGTGAACTCAAAATTTGGGGCGTCATACAAGGCCAGGTGGTGAATGCTGTCGTCGATGAGTTGAGCTATACGTGTCCAGACCCCGCATACGAAGAGGCAATGGAAAAGGCGAAGATCAAGAAGGCAGGCGGGACGCTCCCACTCGAGTCTGGGCAGCTGACTCTTGCGCAAACACTCGCACTCGGAGAACAGGATCGCGACAACTGGAGCAGTCAGAAGTCGGAAAGAACAGTTTATGTTTCTGATGTGAAGACGCGAGGCTCGAAGACCGTTCCTATAGGCGCGTCCTTGAGATCGACCTGGATGCAGCTCATGCTCTATCGTCGCCTTCTCGAGTCACTCGCTCTCAACACAGTAGACGCTCAGATCATCTTCGATCGCTACGACCTCAGGCCTCTGGAGCTTTTCACGGAAGTCTTCATGCAAGACGTCGACGACATGAACAAAGAAACAAAATCACAAGCAGATGACGAGAATCCTTTCAGCGTCCTCCAGACTTCGGAAGTCAACGAGTACAACAACTTGACCCTTCTCTGGTCGCTGATGATCACTGAGTTCCAGTCTACCTTCGTCCATGTATCCGAAGTCCTGCGCGCAGAGTTCCGATATGCTGCTACCGGCGAGATTATCGGCAGCGACGTATTCGCTTACGCTTCCTCTACTATTGAATCGTACATCGAGGACGAAATGACGTTCTGGAAAGGCGAGAGGGAAGTCAAGGGTGTAGAGATTGAGGAGGCGTTCAAGTGCAGGAGCTGCGATTTTGGGGACACTTGTGAGTGGAGGAGGAAGAAGATCGACGAAGCGACTGAGAAGCATCGTTTGAGGGTCAAAGGACCGGCTAAGAGCGCGGTATGAGAGGAGGACGCTTTCCGACCATCTCGCCACGATCCGATCGATATCAAAGAATGAATTCTTTCAGGCATAACCAACGTATCGCATGGAACATCGAGCTCTTTCTGTAAAACCACCGATTATTCCGGTTCGACGTGCACAGCCATCGTTTGTTTAAGCGCCACCTCCTGCGGCACTGTGTTGTGGTGGTGCATCAGGGTCATGTGCTACGGTGGTCATCCAAGACATCGGGCCAACCACGCGCACGTATCCCACGACCTGTACATTAGTCCCAAGATGGGAACACCTGTTCAGTTATTTTGGTACATCGCGTTCCTGCAGGCGAGCTTGTCTCAAAGTTCAAGGACAATATGAGAGAAGTTTGGGTGCGCGTGGAGGCTGAGGCCAGCAATGTGACAAGCAGCTTGTGATGAGTGCTTGTGGATGAGAAGGGTGTATATAGCTGATGACTATGTCGCGTCGCGCGATGGAAATATACTGTTGAATGGTCTGAGTGCTGCTTGTTCGAATCGTGAACGGTGTCTCTGTCCTGCTCAAAACGCCTAGTTCGCCCATCTCTATACATCCTCCGTCGCTGTATTTTGAACCCAAGAGCACTACAAAGCACTCCAGCCCATCTGTTCAAGATGTGCTGGATATCCCTAACCCCCTTCAAGAAGCAAAAACACCACCACCATCACCATCCTCATCTCCCACACCCGCACTTACCACATCCACATCTTCACCACCACCATCACCACCACGGCCGCCATCATGAAGACGTCGAAGAGCTCGTCCGCATCCGCCGCCCCTCAGCGACGACCATCACTATCCTCGAGCCCTACCCAGAGCACCATCACCACCACAACCACAGCCGCCACCCCCTCTTCCTAAACCCAATCAAACTCCACGGTCCAGGGAAGAAACGAGCTCCACTACCACCACGCGCTCCTCCACCCTCCCGCGAGCCCTCACGCCATCGCGAACCGATATACCACATCCAGCCCATCGACGCCAACACCAGCCGGAGAAGAGATAGGAGCCCTCCTACATATCACACGCAGATCGTATCTCCGCTAGCGATCGAGGTCAGAGAGACGACGAGGGTCGCGCTGAGAGATGTGTATCCGAGACGGGAGAGGGAGAGGAGGAGACTGAGGAGGGTGGCTGGGTATGAGGTGTTGAGTAGTAGGGTGCCGTGGGGGTGGGATTGTGTTAGTAGTGTGGGGAGTTCGGGGGGGAGCAGGGGGGAGAGGGGGGGTTATGGGGGGATTGATGGGTGGTTGTAGGGACATTTGGGGTGTATGGTCTCCTGGAAGGGTGCTGGTATGAAGATGGGACGGGAGGAGCCCGATCGTTATAAATTCAAACGTTATGAAAGAGGATGAAATCATCGGGGTTAAAAGGGCGAGCGAAGTACGATATAGGTGGTGAAGATAATGTGAGGACGGATATGGAAAGAAAGCAGAACACCCATCTGTCGTCGAAGCAGAGACGAAGCTCTCGTCGTCTTAATCAACTCTTACTTCAACGTTGGCGCTTGCTTGTTGGTAGAAGATTAACCAAAGTTATCGAGTTGTGCCGTGAGTGAGGATTGTATCGGCTTTCTAGTAGCTTCTCACTAGGTGCGAACCTTGTGGTGTGAAAGTTACCCAGCAGTTCCGGAGCTTGACGCGCATCGACCGTGCCTAGCGCCAAGACTTCCAGCTCCGCCGGGGGAGCTCATCATCACTGCAACCTCACGCCTGCAGACACACACCACATCCACCCCGAAACACACCATCTTCACCGCTTGGCCTCTTCCCTCTCTTCCTCGCACGCACAAGAGCCAAGATGGACTCGTTAGTAGCCCAGTACACGCGCCCGGCGTACGCAGAAGAAGGCCAGACATGCGAGGACCAGCAGGAGCTCCATCAGCTCTCGCGAGGCGCAGGCCCAGAGCTCTCGCTGAAGTTTGCATTGCCGCCTGTTGCTCAGGTATGCATCTCCCTATCTTCCTCGCCCCCGACAATCTCGCATACTGACGTTGCCGTGCTCAGTCCTCCTCATGGCTCCGCGCAATGACCGACGACTACTCCAACCCCAACTGCCCGATCAAGATCGCCCACGGAACCACCACCCTCGCCTTCCGCTTCAAAGGTGGCATCATAGTCGCCACCGACTCCCGTGCCACGGCCGGCAACTGGATAGCGTCGCAGACGGTCAAGAAGGTCATCGAGATTAACAACAGCCTGCTAGGAACCATGGCGGGAGGCGCTGCAGACTGCCAGTACTGGCTCGCCTTCTTGGGCATGCAGTGCCGTCTACACGAGCTGAGACACAAGCGCCGCATCTCTGTTGCGGCGGCGAGCAAAATCTTGGCGAATCTGGTGTATAGCTACAAGGGCATGGGGTTGTCTATGGTGGGTCACGACCACTGCAGTCCTTTGCACTGTCTTTCTGATTGCAACTGGAATGCTAATGGAATTTATTAGGGAACCATGTGCGCAGGCGTAACTCCCTCCGAAGGCCCCGCCCTCTACTACATTGACAGCGACGGCACGCGTCTCTCCGGCAACCTCTTCTGCGTCGGCTCCGGTCAGACCTTCGCCTACGGTGTCCTCGACGCAAGCTACTCGTACGACCTCTCTGACGAGGACGCGCTCGAGCTCGGCCGACGCTCTATCCTCGCCGCCACGCACAGGGACGCTTACTCTGGTGGTTTCATCAACTTGTATCATGTGAAGGAGGATGGGTGGGTGAAGCACGGCTTCAGCGACACCAACCCGATATTCTGGGAGACGAAGCTGAAGAAGGGCGAGTTCTCGAACGTTACGTCGGAGTTGGTGTAGACGGCGAGCAGAGCGTAATCAACGTGATCGAAGGCTTCGGGCCGTTTGAGGATGGATGAAGGTTCATCCAAGAGAAGTGGATTTCGACGACACCGAGAGGAGAGCATGAATGCTATGCATGATGTGCGGAGTCAAACAAGGCAAGGCAAGGATAGACAGATTTTGGTGCAGCGAGAGCTGCCCGTGTAGTTTCTACCCATGTATCAGATAGATTCTCCTTCGTGGAAGGCACGAATTTAGGTTCTGGCGCAAAACTGTGCACGTGTTGATTGGTACTCGATGTGCTACTTTACAACTGAAATGTGCGAACGTGGTCGAGATTGCCGATGTAGCTGGTGTTGTGCTTGCAGCCGTCACTTGCACTGCTTGCAAGGTCCAAGTGCTATGCGTGGTGTGGCTGGCTCTAGGTGGTTAGATGTGTGTTGCTAACGGATTTGTTCAAGTTTCATGCGAGTTGGATGAGACGACGCGAAAGGGTTGCGGGAAGAGACGAAGACCCCCGTGCTGTCCACGCAACCTTACTTAGAGGCCTTTACACGAAAAAGACTTGCTATATCTCAAGTCTGATAGGACGTGAGGGTTATCAAGCAATCATTGAAAGGGCGAACCATGCAATAAGAGATCACGCAATTCGGGATATGCTTCTCAGAAGAGAAATCAGGGTTGATCATTGGGACCGGGTATCGGCTTATAGTAGCATCCCCAGAGAATAGTAGTTGAAGCCATAAGTGTCCCCGTAGTTGGAAGGAGTCAGTGGCACACGGATTCCCATCCATGATGTGCACTCGTAAAACATTCATAAGCTCATGACCTTTTCAACGCCAATCCGTGAAATCGACTCCACAACCCCTTCAAACCATGCCAATCGCAGTCCCGACAATTCTTCGCTCTCGCGTTCGTCGTCAGTGGTGGTCTGCGCTTTTCGTTGATCATTGAACTCGCTGGGGTACGTGCGCCGCTGCCGCTGTCGACGACAGTGGACGCGGTTGATGGTACAGTACTGAGGCCCACAGGACGCTGGAAGCTGCTCTTCTTTTCGCTTCTGTCCCGCACCTTCTGCTCTTCCTGGGGCCCTAACCGCTAATCGATACCGTGCTGTCGTTTGAGATTTTCTAAATTCTGTTGCCGCTCGGCGAGGTCGTTCTGTGCTTTTATCATCTTCTCGGGCTGGTGGTATAGCACTGTCGCTAGTTAGCAGAGACGTTGAGAGGACGGCGGAGTGGGAGCAGACGCACCGACAAGATAACGGTTCTGGAAGTTGAAGCCGTTGAGGCTGTCGCAAGCCTGCTTTGCGTCCATCACGTCCTCATAGACAACGAAGGCGGTGCCCTTGGTGTTATTCGCGATGCCCTGGCGGATTTGGCTATACGTCTATTAGTACACTGCGGTGCAGGATTCGAGCGCGAGAGAGCGCATAATGGGAGGGTCGGACATACCGCACAGGGCCGAACTTGCCGAAGAGATCAAAGAGCTCTTCTGCGGTTACGTTGTAGCTGCACGGCTGTTAGCGGCAGTCGCGCAAGACGGCAATCATTCCACTAACCTCAAGTTCTTTACGAATAGAGCTCTGCAGGAGAAAGAAGTGTTAGCACAGGTCGTGTGAGGGGTCCGCAGCGATAGCAGATGCATCGCGCACGAGCTCATGGCTGGGGTGCCTTACCGATTCACTTCCGGGGCAAGCTTTCCGCCGCGACTCATACTTTGGTGTCTGGGGGAGGTCCGAAAAGACTGGCTTCTGACGGCTACACAGAAGAGCTGCAGGTTGCGGGTTGCGGGTTGCGGTGGGCGGTGGCAGATGGTGGGCGGATGGTGGTCGAGGCCGAGCAGCGGAGATGGATGATCAAAGCGAACGGGTGGCGGTTTCCTGATTGCCAAGAATCACGTGACATGGCACTCTGGCCGGCAGCAGCGACAGATTGCAGCCGCAATGGAGCGCGGGAACAAGTGAGAGAATAGCTGCGATATGGTGATGCTTTGCTCGTCTTAACAAGTAAGCGTATATTCACGAGCTGTGCATCTGGTCCATGCTGGCATCGATTGCGGCTCAAGGGCGTCAAGTAGCCAGTAGCTAGCAACTCGGACCTCTGGTTCGCGACTCGCTGTGCGCTTCACCAGCCGTCCATTCCTCCTCTGCATCCCCCATACGCTCGTCCTGGGCCGCGTCCTCTCGCCGAGCCATCTCTGCGCGCTGCAGCCGTGTCCGTGGTGTCTCGCTGGCGGTGGTGACTGGCGCGCACCTTGACGTCTCCAAGTGCCGCCAGCTGCTGCTTCAACCTCATATTTCCCCGCGACTCACTCTCCGCGTATCCATCCCACGTCGCCCACCTCCCCCAACACCACGCTCGTTAGCCGCCCTCTCCGCGCCCGTCGGCCCTGTCGCGAGGACATGCTGTCTCCCATGCCTGCCTGCATTGCCGTCTCTCATAGCACCGCCGGCCCGTAGCACGCTGAGACGCCAGCCACGACGACCGCACCTCCGAGCGACGACGACCCCCCTTCAGTCCCCGCCGCGCTCGCGCAACTATCGCCATGAGGCTCACAAGGTTCAAGACACCCGCAGGCCAAGCTCCGCCGCGCTCTGGCACCCCTCCGCCGCCCACCTACGAGCCGCTCTCCCCCGTCCTCCCTGCCGCAGACCTGTCTCTCGCAGACCCCGCGGGTGGAGGCAGTATAAGTCCCAGACAGCCCAGCCATGCCGCCGTGGGCGCGTCACAGCGTCCGTCGATGGGCATAGACGTCAGGCGCGCCCGTCCGCACCATGCCCCAGCTTCTGCAAACTACGAGCCGCCGCTGCGGTCTGCTCCGCTGCCGCGATCGAGACACCACGCGCCCTACTCGCCAGCTCTGGGGTCCCCAATCGACGCCCTCGCAGATGCTGCCGTCTCCTTGCACGCCGGCGCCCCGAACACCAGCCGTCGAGCACCGAGCCATGCCTACCCAGACGCCCACTACGCGCAGTCGGAGCGCCCGTCCAAGCGCGCACGCTCCGAGCTCTTCCAGTCCCCGCAATACAGCGCATACCATTCGAGACCGGCGACGAGCCATACCTCGGGCTACAACGTGGAGCAGATGGTCGACAATGGCGTACGCATGTACCAGGACAACGGCTTCCCACCGCAGTATCCAGACGAGAAGCGGCTCTCAGATGCGCAGTTGCTGCTTGATTTCTCCTTCGCAGCACTGAGCTCTACGCCATCGCACGCCCCGAGCTTGAAGCAGCCTACACTCTCCCAATCCGAGCCTCCACAGCCCGTAGCTGTTCGGAACATGGAGATCGCCCATCCGCCCCCCGAGCCGCCGTACCCGGACATCCAGCAACCCTTCCAAGGTTCGCATTACAAGTACACGCCTGTAGCAGATCAACCACATGGACATGTACCGGAAGCAGGTGCGACTGCGCCTGCAGTTCAGATACACACGCCCCCCGAAGACACCGCCCATCTCCCTCCCTCCATAATTCACCCCACCGAAAACAGGGACGCGAAGAAGTCGAAGAGGCATCAGGGCTGGCCCAAGGGAAAGCCTCGAGGGCCTCGCGCAAGCCTCTCCGGTAGCAAGAAGCGAAAGTCTACCCCGAGATCGAAGGCCGGGGCATCTGGCGTAACTACAGGTGCACCTGAGCAGCTACAGTCGCCGCAAAGTCTTCCTGCAGACGGCCCGGAGGCTGCGCAACCAGAGATCGCACTGCCAACTCCAAGATTTGACTTCACCGCGACAGGGTTCGCTTCGAAGCAACGTCGTCATTCTCTGTCGAATACTTTACGACCTGAAGCCCTTACCATTGACTTCGAACTAGGTCATGCCCGAGCTCGCTCCGTCCCTCCTGCGACAGCCATGACGAGAACGCCGCCCCGCGACACAATCATACCGCAAGCTGCAAAAGAACCCGAGGAAGAGCCCCAGACAATATGCGCTGGCTGCAATTCGTCCGACTCTGAAGTTATAATAGGAGAGGGCGAGCAGTGGATAAACTGTGATGGGTGCAAGGGCTGGTATCACTTCGTCTGCGCAGGATTCAAGAGCGAGCGAGAGGTCCGCGATGTGGACAAGTTTTACTGTGGCAGATGCAGCCCGAAGTTTGGCAAGACTACAAAGGTACGCAAGTCTGCCCGGACACACACTGCTGTCGACTATGCTGGCCTGAATGAGGGCATCATGAAATCCTCAGACGACAATCCGGAGCACCACTACATCAAGGGCTTCAAGAATGGCGACATCGTACTCGCCAAGGAGACCTTTGCCCGCTTCCCACCGGAACTGGTCTCCGCCGATTATCTGGAGAAGACAAACGGTTTCAAGGAGCCCATCGTGATCCCAGCCGCCTCGAATCCTCGACACTCATCTACGGGCGCACCCGTCACTCCCTCGCCGCTCGAGAACGAAGGACAACCCGGCGATCTGGGCGAAGCACAATATGTGTACGAAATGGTACTTGATGATGGGCAGGACAAGATCGACATGGTCATACCAGCAGGCCTTACTGTACGCCGAGTAGCAGAGCTCTACGGACCCTTGGAAAGGGTGGACGTCATCGATGTGAAGCTACAGGAGGGTGAATCCGGCAAATGGACTATGTCCAAGTGGGCAGACTACTACGAGCAACCAGGAGAGAAGCCTGTTCGAAATGTCATTAGCCTGGAAGTGTCGCAGAGTAAGCTGGGCAGACTCATACGTCGCCCAAAAGCTGTGCGCGATCTGGATCTCCAAGATTCAGTATGGCCAGAAGGAGACAAAGCAAACGCGCCCAAAGTTCAATTTTATTGTCTCATGTCGGTCGCCGATGCGTACACGGACTTTCACATCGATTTTGGCGGGTCCTCGGTCTACTACCACATTCTTAAGGGCAGGAAGACGTTCTTCTTCATTCAGCCAACGAAGCAAAACCTGAAGAAGTACGAAGAGTGGTGCCTGTCTCCAAGGCAAAGTCATGAGTTCCTTGGCGATCAGGTAAAGGAATGCTACCGGGTGGACTTGTATCCGGGAGACACCATGTTGATACCCTCCGGCTGGATACATGCTGTCTGGACACCAGAGGATAGTCTTGTCATCGGCGGCAACTTTCTCACTCGCATTCATTACGCCATGCAGATCAAGGTCGCAGATGTCGAAAAGAACACCAAAGTCGCGAAGAAATTTCGATATCCGTTCTTCCAAAAGCTGATGTGGTTGTCTCTCATCAAGTACATCGAAGAAGACCCTCTCCCACCTTCTATTGCGCAGCTTCTCCAGTCTGGTGGCCAATTCAAGCGGGAGGTTCCGATCTACTGCGAGCCCAACAAATTCGGCCACAACTCGAGTCTTGGACCTGAATACTACAACGCGCGGTATTATCCCAAGGCAGAGCTCGATGGGCTTCCTGACCTGGCGAACTACATCTGGAGGACCGTGATGATATCCCTTGGCAAAATTGAGGGCATTCCGCAGACCACCAAGAACGCCGTCACAAAATCTATTCCCAAAGGACACGGCGAGCCTCTGAAGCTAGCTCGCAAATTCGCGATGTGGCTCGCTTGGAAGAGAGGGGACGAAAAGATCCCTCAGTGGGCTATACCTGAGCCTGGGTCAGCTGAGGCACTAGAAGTAGCTGCAGAGAAGAAGTTCAGTGCCGCCGACATCAAGAGGTTGGAGCGTGAGACCTTGAGCGAGGCACCGACTGTGCCCAAAGACAAACAACAGGCACGGCGGAAGAGTGTTGGACCGACCCCGCCTATCAATGCAGAAGCGCTTTCACAAAGCAACACGGCCATGCCTTTGACTGGTTTCCTGCGTCCGACTGTGGAGAATTCCAGGTTCCTCACATCACCCAAGACCTCACAGCTCGGTCCTAAGCGCATCGCCTGTGATGCGTGCAGGAAGCGAAGGATACGTTGCAAGCACAAGGACGAGCTTGTTGAACTGCCAAAGTGGGAAGCTCCCCCACCCGGACCGATCACTGGCTCAGCTGGCAACGGGCCAATGACTACAAGCTGGTCACTGGGTACATTCATTCCTCGCCAGTCGAGCGATGAGAGTCCTCCAGCAACTTCCGCTTCCGATACTGCTCAGATGTCCGGCTCCCAAGGTACAGGTCCTCTGACTGGTGGTCCTATTTCGCCTGATGTCAACTACGATGGGCTCGCAAACAGGTCAGGCCGTGTCAAGGCCTGCCCTGATTGCCGCAAGAGCAAGGTAAGCTCAGTTCGAACGAGTTGTTTCTCTTATCTAATAATCATACAGCGCCGATGCATTCACGATGAGAACGGCAACGTTGACCCTGTGAAAGCTTCCGAAGCGCCTGTCCCAAGAGGCTCTGCGTCCAAGAAAGGCCGTATCAGCGAGGAAGATGGCTCTTCGACCAACAAGCATCTGAAAGAAGCTGCTGGCGCTGCGCTAGACGGTATGGGTATAGATGGCGAAGGTTATGGCGAGACTCTGCGAACCCCTTCACGAGATGGACTAAACGAGCATTATGATGGATTCGATCATTACACGCCTGGGGAGCTTTACCGACGCCCCTCTTCTTCCGATATGATGCAGGTCGACAGTCATGCACCACTGCACAACGGCTTCCACGATCCCAACTCGATACCTATCGATCCAAATCTCTTCGCTCCTGAAGGCGGGGTCATGTTTTCCATCGAAGATCAAAATCACCCCCCAGAAGAAGATACTCGTCCGGTAGAAGACAGACTCATGGACGCCATGGAAGGCGTAGTGGAAACACAACATATCATACAAGATAATTTCGACACCGGACCGAGTCAACCGCAAGCTCCGGTTATGGAACCACTTACGCCGCCTCCTGTTTTAGTGCCTGTGCCTCTCACGAACGGCATCAGCGGACCCGTGCATACAAACCCCGTCGAAGAGGAGCAAGTACCAACACCCTTGCCTCCTGCAGTTGGGGTCGATGGCCCCTCGCAGTCCAGTTTTCTTGAGGAGCAAATTTTTACACCTGAAAAGACGCGCACCATGACTCTGGCAATGCCGACCGTCCCTCGCCCATCGACCAAGCCCTCTTCCAGGGGCCGCAAGATGAGTCAAACACCCGGACGGCAATCCTCGTTACAACGCAAAAGCGCTACACCGAAAACACCCTCAGGCAGGGCGAGAAGGGAGAGCACCGTCAAACTTGAGACAAGAGAAGTCAACGGCGCGGGACCTGCAGAAAATGGTGGCGAGGAGATGAAAGAAGAGGACAGGGGGAATGATGTGGAGAAGGCGAGTCTGGCGCTCGCCTTGCAGTTGCAGATGGAGGAGCATGGGTTGAGGAGACGGAGTAAATGATTGTATGCATTCCATTGCGTTTCTTTCCTTTATACTGTTTGGATCTGGGCTCTAGCCGGTTCCCTGAGCATTTGTTTTAGCTTATGATTTCCTCGGGCATGTTAGGCGTTTGGAGGAGGGCTGCCTTCGTAGTGCACCGTCCTCCGTCATTTGGCGTTGGGAAAGGCGGAGTTGGCCCGGAGGTTCATGGATGTATACCCGCATAATACGCAACGCTGGGAATTTCTGTCGTTTTCATGTCTTTCTTTTTGCATGGGAAGGGGTATTTTCTTCAAGGCGAGTCATGGAGGTGGGTAGCGTGAGCGCGGCTGCGCCTGCGACTAAGGGCTTTGTTAGAGTAGTGTCATGAGTGAGAAATGAAGATATGGTATGCATTTATGGTGCTTCGACGGAGCATACAGTGTGACGAGGATTCTTAGTTATGGGAACCCAGTGAGCTGTAACGTCCTGTGTGTGCTTGATAGAAGTTGAGTTTGGAAAGAAGAGCTCATAGAAATTGGAAGATAGTCTTGCCGGAGCTCCAGTTGCGTGCGAGTATGGCACTGGGTCATAGGAGAGAACATTACGCCGTTTCTTTATTGAAATGGTTGTTCAAGGAACAGGAGATAACGTACAAGAAGTATTATATGATTCCTCGCCCTCTGTGGCGTCATGACGTTGAGACCGTTTACTTTGCGCTCAAGCAGTTCGTGTCTTACACATGGCCACGTATGAAGAATTGCTGAATGGTTTATGATTGTTCCTCTAGCATCTCTAGTCCTCACACATTACTCAAATCTAGTTACTCCAAATCACCAAAGTGTAGAACTGAATGTATTTGAAATGCTGAACTGTCGTATACTACGTTTCGATTTTAACACCCATTTCCTATAACTAGCGTCTTCGCCTTTCCACTGCTTCCTTTCGGTCGTGGTAGTAGCACCAACAGTCATACAACGGAGGATGATGCTTAGGGTTGAGCTCGGGACGATGGATCTCGTACGCACATCAAAGGCCCGATACTTGGCGATATCAAACGTTCTGGTTTAGCTAGAATAGCCCAATGCTCATTCGATAGATGAATTCTATAAGGCTAGTATTTTCTTTCGGTAGGGGCCAAGAACTCTAGTCAAATGATTTTTAGGAACGGAGAATAAAGGAAACTTGCCCAGAACTGTAGAGGTTGATTAGAAATAGCTTACATTCTATTAAAGTAATCCATGTCTCGTCTTCTGCGGTTCTTTAGTAGGCTTTTTGTATATAGGCCATCCGTGCACACAGAATTGCCACGGATCGCGACCGCAGTCGTACGTAAAGAAATCTATTCCTTCAAGGGTCTACCTGCTCTTCTTATGCAACGACCACGCGATGGTGTGTCTCATGTTAGGATCAAGCTCTTCCCCATTCCTTTTCAGCCGTGCAAGGACCTTCCCATTCCAGTTCCTGATTCGCCAGTAGATAATCGCGGCAATTGTCTTTTCATCCATTGAAGTTCTTGGATTGCTTGCCATTTGACGAGTTCGGGTTTCTTTGCCCATGCGCCACCTGGCTGCAAGGCGCTGGCGATTCCTTCAATTACGTCCGAGTCTTTGAGATGGGGATAGAGCTCCTCAAATATGAGGGCTTCTATGGCCATCTCATTGGCTTT
Organism: Lophiotrema nucula; assembly: GCA_010015825.1. Lineage (NCBI taxonomy): Eukaryota > Fungi > Ascomycota > Dothideomycetes > Pleosporales > Lophiotremataceae > Lophiotrema > Lophiotrema nucula. Next base: position 56,367 of record ML977323.1, on the reverse strand, counting down.
ATTAACGTAAAGGGTTGAGGGGAGACCAATATTATTTGCTGCAAGCGAGATGGCTAGAGAGCATCTCTCGAAGGGGTCTGGCCCTCATGCTGGCGCTGGAGCAGCTTCTGGCTCCGGCGCGAGAACACTATTGGCACTCATTGTAGAGAACACAGGTGGGTCTTGTATAGATAGTTTTATGGTGGCTTTTGAGCCATATGTTGCTGTCGCGAAAAGCTGTTACGGTAATTGTATGTAGTAGCAAAAAGGGAAACTATGGTAGTATTGGCTTGGTCAACTTTCTGGGAAGGGCATTATGGTCGCTCGATGGTTCGGCCCCTGGGGTGTCGAGTCATGCATGACCGTAACTAGCCGTCAGTCATCTCGGAGTAATGACTTATCACGTTACTCAGAACGCGTCTTATGGGACAAGTTGACACTAAAAAATATAGGTCACGAACATCTGAGCCACATCCAAGCTCATAATCAGGTGTTCCGGGGTACTCAATAATTGCATTTATGATGATCCGAACTACCATTGAAGTTGGGAAAGTCAAGCCACGCCCTCACTCACTCGAAGCGAATCCGATGTGGGCAGTGCTTTTTGCCACCCGTCTCTTTGAATGTCTGGCCATACATGGGATGACTCTCGACACACTCAACGTACTCATACGCCGCATTCTCCCTATGCAGTGCCTCAGCTAACCGCTCCCTAGTGCTGATCTTCTCCAGTCGCTCCCGATACTCAGGAGGTGTACCGTCCCAATTTATGACCCGCCAGTAGAGCTGTTGTTCCAGAAAGTTCCAATCGTTCAAGTAGGTTTTGCCTTCAAGAGTGCACATGTAGTCTCGCAGCCTCTGTGGCGGATTATCGCGACGGAGTATCTCGCTGTAGAGTTCACCGGGCGTGTGGTAGGGTTTAATTTCTGTGGCGAGCTTCCAGATGCATAATGCTTCCAAATCTTCATGAGCCTTGTTGTCCCGCTCGAACACTGGATGTATAGTCAATCGTCCCCACGCCCTCATGAGGGCCTTCAGGCATGGTGTTGGTTTCTTTGCCGGGAAGTCCTTCTCATCCCTCAAGTAAACCAGTACCAGCGCGAGGCTATATCGAGTGATGTGCTCTTCGAACCTTTGACGCAGCTCCAGAGGTGTAGCGTAATTGTTGTTCCAGTATAAGACGCGCCATTGAAAGTGAGAAAGCGCTTGCTGCCTTGTCGGCCGATCCCTGCCTTCCAACAACTCCAAATGCTGCTTGAAACCTCCTTTGAATCCGTTCTCGAAGCCTATGTAGTACCGAAGTGCGTCAAACTCGAGCTTGGCAAGCTCAATGTTGCTAGCATTGTGATAGTATCCTTTCTTGAAATTGAATGACCCGTATTGAAGTGTGCCATCATTGGTTGGATCGGTAATACTCTTTAAGGCGAGCTCCTCTGATGGAAATGTTGGGGAGAGTTTCGTGAGCTTCTCGGCCGTACGTAGCGATTGCCGTAGTTTGTCAACGCGTATGTGCACCGGGCAAGTGTCGCCATCACGAAGTGCACATTTCCCGGAGCGGCAAAGCTCTGCGTAGTGTCGCAGCTCGGGAGAGTCTGGGACTGTGGTATAATTGCCTATAGCCTTGGTGACTCCCATGTTGTGACTCGGTGTCGAGGTAAGAGTGCGTGAAGACAGATGATCTTGAGGAGGAAGCAAGATCTATTCGAAAAGTGAAGGTAACAGGACGCAGAAGTAAAACACAGCCGTAGAAACTGAGATGAGTCGCTGTCCCTCCACTCGACACGTCAGAAGCTTATGACGATACTGTCAGAGTAGTGTTGGCGTAGTCATTAAAACCGAGGAGACCAGGAGGTGATCCGTGTACAGTGTGCTGGCGCTCGTGGAATTCGCGCGGCCTATATCGGGACAAATAGATCAGTAACGTGAGTGACTATAGGTACTGCAGCGTACATCACTCAAGACTCACGCCCTTTGTTGTCTCGAGGTCTGGTCACCGCATCGCTCTCGTGGGATGGCCCCTTTTCCTTCTGCAACGATGGCAAAGACACGCTGAGTGCGCTCGCAATAGTACAAAATTTAGCGGCAGGCGACCAATGAACTGATCAAGTTGCCTGGAAAGCAGCTTGAGTTTGTCCAACACGTCAAGTTGTGGTGCTGACTTCGGTAATCCTCCAGATTGCAAACGCTTTGACCTTGAAGTTCTAGGTACAGTCAATGTGTCGCCACTCGATGCCGGACTGTGACTCGTGCTTGGAGTGAAAACTGCTGTACTCGTATTCTGGTAAGCTTCCTGGAACTAGGCGAGCCTTTCTTAAGACAACGCACTCGGCAAACGTCGGTCTTCTTTTTCTTTCCAAACATTTCCCACTCGCTATCGGCCTCCTGAGCGAAGAGCTCCTACGAAATGGTGGAAATTATTTCACTCACAGTATCGATAGTCGCCGTAACAATAGCCGCATACTCAACCGCCGATGCTTATCGCTCTCGACGCCAGTTCAAGAACCTCAACAAGACCGTGTCCAGTCAAGAGTTCGCGCAGAAAGTCAAGGACGGCGTAGCAGCTAAGCGAAAGCAAGAGATCGCCTTGCTCGACATCGTCGAACAATACGAGACGAATGAGCTCCTGTTTCCTAAAATTGACATCGCAAAGTATGCTCCGGGAGAAACAGCAGAACTCTATATCGGCATGGAGATACGCCTCCTGAAGTGGCTCCTAGGTTCCACGGACGCATTATACCCGTGGTCCTCCAAGAATTTGCGACGCGCACATCGAGAAATTAGTGCTATTAAGGCACTGTTGAAAGACTTGGGGGGTAGAGAGAAATCAGGCGCTCATTACGTTATAGGCTACTTTCTCTGGCGGGTGGTACACTGGGAGGAGAGCCAGAACGTGGAGACACCAGGTACAGACCCCGCTCTACGCACGGAACTCGAGAAGATCAAGCCGAGAGGAGAGCTCGCACAATGGCTCTGTATGCTGGGCGACCTTGTGGAGTATAAGCGTACTGGAATTGTCTCATCATCAGCGAAGAACGCAACTCCAAGCGCTACTTCGTGAGCGAACGCGTTCCAGAATAGGAACACAGATATCACAGTGTGGTAGCCCCGGCAGAAGTCCTAGAAGCAGTCAATCTATATGCTTCTTATATAGTAATCAAAGCCTGAAGTGCTCTAGAAGAGGTATCCACTTGAGTATCAGTGCGCTCACCCCGCATGTATCAGCGCAGCTACCGTCTAGATACGTTCTGTAACTTGGCACAGGGAGTTGGTCGTATGTCCGCTCAGTCTACTCATTAATGAGCTTTCTGTTATATAACATCGTATTGAAAACCAGTGAGCTCAGAATAGACAGCGGCATCTAGAGGTTGGTTTTATGTATTCGTGCTGCACTGATTGCACCCCGCACTACCAACAGTCAGCGCTCTAACCACAGCGTTCGCTTTCAAGTGTGCCGCGCGTTGACTGTAAGAATTATGACTTCACCTACAGTCAGTCATGAGCATAGTAAAAAAGGAACAGAGAGCTGCTTCGGCGAACTTCTAACAAGAGCATACCAACATGAAACTTTCAGCGACCTACATAGGACCAATTTACCGAGGTTCTCAGAGCTTCTTTGAAAGCGCAAAGGCAGCAACGCTATGTCAAGGTCCCCGGAATCTGAATACCTCGACTTGACTGGAACACCACAAAGTTCCCCAATTTCTCCCACGTACTCACAGGAAAATTGGGACCTACTAAGTCCAGATAGTCACTCAAGCTCGGCCCCTTCAAATAAAGGGACGGACTCTTCGGATTCGGAAGAGACAACTTTTGACACCAGGATGACGGAAAAAGAAGTCCTCAAGCATATTGTCCACGAAGTTACAGTACGCCGCAAGATGCCGTCCAGAATCCTCAGTTTCGCAGGATTCTTCAAGCATCGAGATGATGAGAAACCGGTCGATGACATCCGTTTACAGATACTGGCCTTCAAGAACATGTGTTCTGGTGACAAAGAAAATGATGACAACAATTATGAAGACTGGGAGATGTTTCGGAGGTGCCGAGATATTGATGACCCGCACATTGCGTGCCACTTCGCCTGCTGCCTGGCCACTTGGGACAAGCTTCCTGAGGCATGGACGGCGCCAATGGTGAAAGAGTTTAGAAGCCGAGACAACATGGCTCGAATGCTGTGGGCAGGAAGGTCATTTGGGAGGTTCAAAAGGGATATAAGGATGCTTGATGCTGAGGGCCACCGTCGAAGGTGCATATGCTGGGATTGCGGTGTGCTGAAGATTGTTCAGAAGCAACTTAAAGATCTCGATAAGATGAAAATAACAGGGACGGTACTCATCGTGAACCCATTTGTAGACCGAGATAAGGATGAACTCCCAGTAAGGCGATGGCATGTGGAGGAGTTGCACAAAGCCCAAGGGGTATACCGACCACCTCCAATCGGACCATTTGACGGCTACGGTTGGAGCGCCGCAGCGAACGATATAGCCTGGTAGTTGTAGGCTTTGAACTCAGGTTGCTATTGCTGAGCCGCATCTGAGCACGGGAGAATGTTATGGGGTTGGTCGGCTGGTAAACTTTAGGGCTCCCTGTTCGTACACTGGCAGCTCGAGGTGGGTAATTGATAATTATCATAATTCTGAGTGAGTACATAGAACGTTTAATACTGTTAGTGAAAGATCGCAGCGTGCCTTGAAACGAGCCATGTTGCTCGGCTGGCACCCCTCCTCCAGAAGCCAATCAAATCCCCCGAGAAAGCCGCTGACAGCACCGAAAAACAACCTCGGCATTTACATGGATCACCAAGCACCGCAACACTCGCGACCGAGTCAAACACCACATAACTCCTCCTCGGAGCCTGTCAAGCAAAGCTCACTTCTCCTACCTGTCCACCCTCCTCTCCTCCCTCCCCACACTCTTCCAAAGCACTATCCGCCCACCGAAATCCGCTACCCGACCCCTCGACTCAGTATCCGCGAATACCCTTCCACGTCGTCACAATGTCCGACTCCTTCACCGCCAAGCAGGTCGCCGAGCACAACACGGTAGACAACGGCTTGTACATAATAATCGACAGCAATGTGTATAAGATGGATAATTTTGTCGATGAGCACCCCGGTGGAGCGAAGATCTTGAAGAGGGTGGGTGGGAAGGATGCTAGTAAGCAATTTTGGAAGGTAGGATAGCTGCATTCCTAGGCTCGAGGAAGGGAAAGAGGACCTTTGGCTGGAGACGGAAGAGAGACTAGCATGTTGTGATACTCGAAGGGATGTACTGACATGGTTTGCAGTACCACAACGAGAGCGTCCTGAAGAAATACGCACCGAAGCTAAAGGTCGGCACATTGAAGGAGGAGGCCAAGCTATAGTCACGACTGCAGTCTGATAATACGAATTATACATTTAGAAGTTGGTGGTTAGGGTTGGCGTGTGAGCGAGCGGCTTCGGATCGAGCATAGTATCCTTGGAACGCCTTCGTGCGACACACGAGGAGCGAAGGAACAAGTGGTGGCGCAGTGGCTACAATTTTCTCGTATATATATTCAAGATCTATAAATCTCAATCGCATGACTGTATTAAGGAAGCTTGGTCAGTATGCTCTGAAGACGCTTCGCGCCTGTGTCCCACTCATCGATCAGTCTGACTTTTAAATTGAAGCGTAGGAAGATACCGAGGCACACAAGAACCAACACGTAGAGCTCTTGAATCTCGTCGTACTGCATTACTGTAATTAAGCAACAAAGGAAACAGGTATAGCGCTTGCGAATCTAGCAAAAAGAGCAGTCAATGCTCTGCCTCCACCCCGTGGTCTCTCATCTAACATTATGTCTCTTCTCATCATGCGTGCCAAACAACTGTGTATGTGTATGCTATATTATCAACGACAAGATCATGCGCGTGGGTATCATAACGCCAACAATGCTCGCTGCGTGCAAATGCCAAATCGTGCCTCCTTAACATGCATATCCTCATGAACGGTCAAAAGCATCCCCAGAACTTCTTAGTTTTCGTCGTAGTCCTTACGGTGCTGCGCTCCCTCGGCGTTAGCTTGCGACTTGCGATTCTGAGTGAAGAGTTACTCTTCTCTTGATCGACGTCTTTTTCGCTAGCCTCCTCCTCGTCAAAGTCAATCCGGTATCGACGGACAGACCCAGTGTCCGACGTATCTTTCTCGGGGTCGTGAAACCTCGTCGGTGGCGGCCCAGAGACACACCTAGGTACAATTCTCCTCATCAACCCTCGGATACCGGAATTCTCTCTGTCGATCCTCTCATATTCTTTCTTCCTAGTGCTCGGCGACATCCAATCAGTGACGGTGTTTGTGGCCTCCAGTGTTGCCACAGTCTCTTCGGTTCGCTCAGGCGATGTGGCAACCTCGATACCGTCTGCGTGGTGTTGTGGCGATGCGCCTAGATCTGGGCTAGTCCGCACTAAGAAACCATGGTTGTCAACAGCATGCGTATTGGGGTTGGCTTGACCATCAGGTGTAGAGTACGGAGACTTTTGGAAGAGACTGCAGCTGCGGAAATGAAGAGCAAGAACATCGTCTAGGTCATGGCCGGCTGTAGAAACTGTTTGCGAGCTCTTGATTCTGTAGTGGCGAGCTGGTCGCGATGGGTCTACGAGGGTGCATGAGGTTCGTCTTGAAGATGGCTTCGAGCCATAGCGTCCACGCGACTTGCCAGACTGGTCTGAAGAAGATGTAATCGATGACCGCCGCGGCTCTCCTGATCGACGGTGGCGGGTAGACTGCTTTTCTGAGGAAGGGCGCTGATAATCCATTGGGACTGGTGGATAGCTTGACTTAGAGTCAAGCGAGGTCTTCTTGCTCTTCTTGCGGCCTGAAGAAGCTGTATCGCTCCTGTGGACAGATACTAGATCCGAATCGGTGGCCTTCAAACGGTAGGATTGGTCGAATCCACTGTCTGATCGATCCATGTTTGATGTACGTTGTGTATAGGAAGGGAAGGATTGAGTCAAGTCCATTGACTTAAACAAAGAGTTTGTTGAGTGGCTCAAGGCTATTGTTGCCGCGACATTGCCTAGAGCTTGTCAACGATCGATTAGGAAGGCGAGAGGGGCAAAACCTACGCGCAAGCAACCGTCAAGATCAACTGCCGGTCTATGTCAGACGGAAGGCGCCATCTTCTAGAGAGCTCGCGGCTCAGAGGAACGCAGAAGAGACGACAGTATCTGGAGAGGTGCAATGAATAAAAGCGCAGGGAAATCGGCACGGTGCAGCGAGCCAAGATTCACAGTAAGTCAACGCCGAAGCAAAAGAGACTAAAGAATGCAGGTGCAGGAAAAGCTTCGACGAAAAGAAGACTAAAACGAAGATCTCCTAGGCGATGGTTGGTCCAGACGATGCCAGGTGTGGGAGAAAACGCACGATCAGAGACGGAGCGGTTGGCGGGTTTAAGCGTGTAGTTCACCGCCTCCACTGTTGATGGTGGGATATTCTCGGAAAAGCGAGATTGGAAAAGCGACAAGAATAGTGGAGACCTTCTAGGTTTGGCAATGTGGGTGCATACTCGGAGACGAGGCTCTGTTATATCAGTATCTTAGGTCGCACACGAAAGGGAAGGCTGAATATGATGTCGTTCTTCACATGCCAGAATGCAACCCAGGAGGACGGGTCTATCTTGCAGTGCCCATCACCTTGGCCGTATGGCTCCAGCATCGTGACACCCCGAACGAGCGATACAGCGTCACGGAGGGCGCTCTGGCATGTCGAATGAAGTGGCAGCCTCGCCTGGGCACCCACACCGCCGACGCCAGCGCGAATCAGGTGGCCAACCGACATCGGGTACGCTGTCATCGGGCTAGTCCTCGGGCAACCTGAAGCGTGCAATCAAGCCTCCAGGGTCTGAGGCCGTCGAGAAGAGCGCCATGCATGCCATCGTGGTGCCAGGTGAGAGGTGTTGGTGGCCGACGGAAGGGCATCGTGTCGCCTCCGCCGCAGGATGAACCATGACGGAGATGCGCTTCCTGTTGCTTGCGCGCCTTCAATGCCAGAACGAACCTTGGAAGGCTGTGTCAGGCTAGATCCATCGAGATTTCTGGTCCCTTGCTTCAGTGCTTATCCGCTGCAGACGCCCCGGAGACCAACCCGCCAAGCCTCTCCTGCAGAAACATGCGCTAAAACAGTCGACGAATGACAAGTGCACGCGGGGATCACAGCAATCAATGTTCGCGCCTTCTACGCAGGAGGCGATAATTCCGTCGCCTTGAGCTTCTAAAAGTAGATGTACTCGATAAGGAGGTCATATGGACTTGCTTGGGGCGCAGCAGACACCTCCCTTGAACTTGTCTGCTGCCTGTACGAAATCGAGGCTGAACGCCCTCACTGGATCTCATGATAGAATGACAAGATTTGTTTGCCCACTTCCTCGAACGCTTCGAGGCACTGCCAGTGGCCCACGCCCTTCATTATCTCCAGCTTCTTCTCGCTTGTACCCATCTCGTCAAACATCTTTTGGCAGCCTTTTAGGGGAGCTGACTTGTCCTCCTCGCCGGCTAGAATCAATATAGGAACGCTGATACTGGCGTACTTGGGTGGTTTTGCGTTGACGATAACGCGACAGTTCGATATGTATCCTGCGGGGTCTTGACCGAGAAGCAACTCCCTGATAAACGCTCTCACGAGAGGGGATGCGCGTTTGGCGGGAGCTGCATAAGGTATCGTATTGGCCATGGGCTCCATTCCTTGCTGTTCGACCGTTTCGATTCTCTTTTCGAATACCGGACCAGCGCTGTCACTAGGATATACAGGACCGATGAGAACCGCAGCGACAACTCTGTCGCTTCTCTCCGCCGCTAAATGCGCTGCTACAATGCTGCGAGCATGTCAGCGTAAGTAATGGGCATTAGTATTGCTTAGTGATGCAGCCTAGGTACGCACCCTCCCATACTATGGCCAACAACAATCGCCTTTGAGACCTGCAACGCATCCATGATCCCGATAACATCGTCAGAAATAGACTCGATGCTCTGTTCTACTTGCGTATATGGCGATCGTCCAGCTCCCGTGGTGTCGAATGTAATGCAACGGAACTTGTGGTGTTGCAATCCAAGGGCTACTGCCTGGTAGTAGTCTTGGGATGATCCCAGACCATGGACGAAGATGAAGGTTTCGCGTGGTGCAGATTCAACTTCTGGCTTCAGGTCCGTATAGTGAATCTTCTTGTAACCGAGTTGTAAGAAAGGCATCTCGTGTCAGGCTTGTGAGTAACGACCGTTGTGTTATTTTAAGGTGCCGATGAGATATCGCTTGGTGGATGCTTCAACGTCAATTGCTGGTGTAGATATAGCACCGTAGTCAAATCAGTCGGTTTCCGCTTGAGAAGCAACCGCATCGGCGTTGTGTCGGACATAGCAGCGATGATGTAGGAGTGAAAGTGGGGTGATGCTCAACCTTCGGAACCGGTTCCGCTCGGCGAGTGGACATCTTCCAATGCACTCGATTCCCATCAACACCCATATCGTAACCCTCACAACTTTGGTGGTCTTGGAGAGAACTACGCGCATTAATACTTCTATGCGCGCCCAGGAATAAAGAGCTACTCTATACGAGTTGCACGAGTCGTGGAACAGGAATCCCATGGACTATGTTTCAACGCAGAGCGACTGGGCATGACGACGAAACGATTCATCACACAGAAATGTGTAGGAACACTGTATCAGATAACACACACTATACACCCAGAGTAGGTTGTAGATGCTGTAGGATTATACTATAGGAGTGCTTCGTCTACTAAATATTATTTGGGTGGCACCTCGTTCGAACGACTGCAGCACTTCAAGCATCATCATACGCTATTTGTACCCCCGTTCCGGTCCAAGGCATAACAGTGGATGCTGCTTGCAGCATCATGTGGGCAATAGTATATGCACACGGCACAGAGCGGCGCGGCTACATTACAAGTATGGAGTACAACTAACTCAATATCTGCTCCCCCTTCGGTAATCTCTCTTGTCATTTTCTCTTTCAGTTTTCTCCTGCGTTTCAGAACACATCCATCATGCCCTTCGCCATCCACCCCATCACAGAAGACGCCGACTTCCCAGTCTTCATCCCCTCTCTCTCCACCACCTTCTCCGGTCCCAGTCAAAGTCAGTTCGTCAACTCCCTCTACCTCAATAACCTCAACTCCGAAGGGCAACAAAAAGCTATCGCCCGCTTCAAAGCCCAACGCGAACTAATCCCATATTACATGGATAAAAGTCATCGAGACCTCGACTGGAGAAATCGTCGGCGTATCGCAATGGACGGTCATTGAGGGAGAGAAGCCGGCGGACGGGCGGCAAGGGACCTGGCCGAGTGAGGAAGAGAAGGAATATTGTCAGTGTCTGTATAGGGCTTGTATGGAGCAACGAAGGAGAGTCATAAAAGATAATGAGCTGCCGATTGTCAGTATGTTGTCTATGAATTGAAGCGGATCCTGGAAAGGGTTGATGTTGACGATGGTGTAGCGCTGAATATCATGGGCGTATTTCCCGAGTACTAGTACCGTGGCGTGGGGACGATGATGACGGAGTGGGGCACGCGGATGGTGGATGATATGAACGCATTGGTGCGTAGTGAGTGAGCTAATGCAGATTTCAAGAACTGCTGACATTACTGTAGTGCACAGTGGAGGCAACGACGTCTGCTCGCTGGATGTATGAGAAAGCTGGATTTGTGGTCGAACGGCACTTCGCGCTGGAGGTACCGGACAAGTTCAGTGACCGTCCTGTTGAGCGCCTGTTTATTATGGTCAGACCTCGAGCTCGGCCAGAATAAGAACTGAGGTCAACATCGATCTGAGATTATTGTCATACATTTCTATGGGATGTGTTGGGGCTTTCGAGCGTTGCAGAGCTTGTACCTCGGCTTCGATATTTTCTTGCAAAAGGGCAGTTTCCCCACACAACTCGCAAAATCCTAGTCCCACTCATCGTAGAGAGTAACATCCTTACTCCACGTTTTCGCAGCCAAACCATACTTCGTTCGTCTCCTCAGCTCTTTAGTAACAGCATTCCGCCGAACCACATCTTCAGCGTTCCACGTCTTCGCTCTGTGGAAAGTGGCCATATACTTCAAGTGTTTCCCTCTCAACTTAGATTTCTCGCGCCATAGCTCGACAGTCGGGATATGAGAAACATCTGGAGCGGCAGGCCATGTGCGCGTCGAACGGTAGCGACGAAAGAACTTGATGTAGTTACAGCGCATGCCCCCGCTTTTGGTCTGATAGAAGACGTAATCCGACTCGTGAGCGTGGTGTTTCATCTCTTCCCACGGTAAGATTCTTTTGAAACCGACTCTGTATCTCGTGTCTGGTTCGATATTGAACAGCTTCCGTACTGCAACCATGTGCCTGAACGCCTTCCAACAGGCGTCGGATCCCGTCAATTGTCGGGGATGGTGTTCTTCTGTCTGGTGCAGAGCTAAGTTCAATTTCAAAGGAGATTTGAACAGAGCGAGTTCGGTCATGAGGGCGTACGGCCAATGATTCTCGACAAGAAGATCCATACTTAGCTTTTCTAACTTTGAGCATGATACTCGGAGCTTACGAATGTCGTCAGCGAGAGGGCCTTGCATTCCTGGTATATGGCCCTCGGTGATATTCAAGTGTGCCATATCGAGGTCTTCCAGGGTATCTGTTGCGTGATCGATGATGCACCAGGGAACGACCCAACGACGCAGGTTCGAATTGCCTATGCTTCCTAGGTAAAGAAACGTTGTTAGTGTCAATTCTATGGAGAACAAAGGAGCGCTGGTTCGCGCCACAGAAGGGAATCGATATTAATCGTCACATCTTGTGGCAACATGTACCGTCTCCAGCAGCGCTCTTGATGGATAGCGTAGAATCGAAATTTGAGATGCATACGTACCGAAGGGTTTATAACTCAGACTGCGGAGTTTCCCCAGAGGCCTGTCATTCTTCTGAAACATGACCAGTTGCTCCTCAAGAGAATCTAGGTCAAGAGCCGGGGACGAGAATTCTGGAGAAATGTGCAAGTATTGAAGCTCCGGCACTTGTCCCACGAAACCTAAAAGCTCATCCGTATAAGACAGCGTGAGGTCCTCTAGTCGTTCCCAGCCGCCCTGTTCTCCCCAGAGCGTCAACTCATCTGGCGTGAATATCTTGATACCGCACCATATTTGCAAGAATTTGGGCTTGGGTAAGGTGTTCTTTCGAAAGTGTTGCAAGTTCTCCAGAAATGAGATGCCCGTTCCTGGCTCAGAGTATAGGTCGTAGATGTCGATTCGTTTCAACTTTTGGCTATTTGCTAACAGGTTGAGTAGGTCCACTTTGAACGCCCGATACATCTAATGGATCCCCGCTTCGTCAGCATACTCCTCCATCGAGGGTGTGGAAAGCAATCGGCTACAGCTTCCAGAAGCACCTCAGGCCATGAACGTAGACCTCATGAGAACCTAATTTGGGCTATTAAGTGCTCCCGGACACTGCTTAAAGTTCAGACATACGCACCTGGCTAGAGCTCGACGGTTTGAAGGTGAATGATGTCAGCTGGCCGGCTGCTCGATGCGTAAAGAGGACGCGCGATCTCCCTAGGTATAGTTTGGGTGTGTCACTATGGCTCAATTGCGTCGCTACGACGACTATCCTGGCGCCAGGAAATCGTCTCGAGACTTCGCTCATGATCTTTGGTGGAATATCAATATAGCCATCCCACACGAGTTTTTCCAGGTTCGTCAGCTGTTGCAGTAGCTTCAAGATTGCTTCGTGTTGTTCTTCCGTCGCTTTTCGAACACCAATGAATTCTAACCTGCGTATCTTGACAGGAAGCTTTGAACCAGCTCGTAGAAGTCGATCAAGTAGCTCCAAGTCGCCTGGGCGAGTGAAGTTGACAGTGACTCGCCGATAGATCCATGGTGTAGCGAAGACATACAAGCGGTGGGATACCTGACTGAGATTGAGGAGATCGTGGTAGTTCTGATAAAAAATTGTCTCGACGAGCTGGTGCAATATATCTGTCTCCAGTGTCTGGAGGTTGAGGGAACGTTTCTTCCGGCCCCCCTTCAGCCTCATCGTGATAGTATTGTTGCGCCTGGGACTGTGGTCCGCCGCCTCTTTGTCGCTCGCCCTATCAGCTTCGAAGTATTTGTTGAGCTGCCGTTAGCTAAGCTTATGTTGAATGGTCAAAGTGTTGGTCAACGGCCTCGGAAGCGCAAGTATTCCTAGGTGTGGCAGTTGCGGGGCAGTCGAAGTGCGTTGTTGTCGCAAGGCAATGAGCGAGACCTTGATGCCTTAGGCTTGAGGCTGTAATGTAAGGCGTCTCATATGTATGCCAAGCGCATAAAGGAAGCTTTAATGTAGTGAACGTGACCGCTGTGACGGTGAATCTTGCGGCTGCCGGTGCAGTGACACAACGATTCGGGCATCGCTACACGACTGTGCGGCAGGATTCGAGTACCAGAGCCACGGTATGGTCGTGCGCTTAGACTGGTAGACTTCGGATTGTGGCTAGAAAGAGAAAATCTACGCCCTAACATGCGTTCGACAGGTACCTACAGATCCGCGATTGAGAAATTAAGTCGTATCTGTGTGCGTCATGTGTGATTTTTCATCAATCGTGGGATTCGATACCATGAATTTGCTAATAAGAGTTATATTCATATGGTTGTGATTACGGTCGTGCTGGTCGGTTGTTGAGTTCAGCAAGCCGAGCTTCTTTGATGCTCGGTTGTGACCTAAATTTCGGAACGCAGGACGATAATTTGCCACGTGTGCGCTTAGGCGATTGCTGGGAGACACCTTCGCATCTAGATGTCGCGCAAGACATTACTCAGCATATAATCAGGTTTGAGGTATGTAGTATGGTGGTGGATGACACCTCATGTTAATGGTTCTGGTAAAGGTCAATTGATGCTATGCTATAGATCTGCTCTCACAAATTGATATACCTAGACCTTCCTCCCACACACTCTGAACCTTTTCACGCCGCCATCTGGTATGATGACTAGCTTCGCGTGGGTATAAGCCTTGCCTTTGATGTCCTTCAGGTCATCCTTATACTCTTTCTCGACGTCAGGTCCACTCTTCGTAGGTTCCAGTATCTCAACCCATCGCGCATCATCATGCTTCGGCTCTACGCCCGAAGCCTCTGTTTCGAATCCCCCAGCGAATACTTGCACTTTCTGTGGAAAATTACCGCGGAAATGCGCCGTGTCGATGACGATGTGATCGATCTCCCCCTTAGCGCCGAGGCGCACGATAGTCCAGTCTACATGCTCTCCACGCGTACGTTTCGTTTCCCACCCGTCGCCCATGTCGACGCCGCGACCGGGAAGGAGCAGGTTGTCTTTGGTGCCGAAGTGCTGGTCTGAACAAGACACAGCAATACCACCCATGACCGTCGCGCTCAGTTCGAATACTGCGTCTGAGGATTGAGGAAAGACGGGTACAGCGACGCCGTAGAGTTTGAAGCGCGCGATGCCTCCATCAGGGTACATGAGCAGCCGGACGTGTGTGTATGCCTTTTCGGTTATCTTCTCCAGCAACCAGGCGTGGCGTTGTGAGGGGCCGCATTCCTGAATCCCTAGGATAGTCTCCCAACCCGTGTATGCTTTGTCTTTTACCTCCTCATCGTTGGAACTGAATGTGCCTTCAATTGCAATCTCTGGCGCGTGGTTGCCGTTGAAAAAGGCTGTGTCGATCTCCACCCCAGCAACCTTGCCGCTTGCAACACCCAATTTGATCACAACCCAATCTGCAGGCTCCTGATTGTGTCTTCGTGTCTCCCAGCCATCGTACCATGCGCCAGCGTGGGTGAAGACGCCGGGCTTCCTTATCGGCGGGGTAGGCGTGACCAAGTTAGAGGCGCTGGCGAACCATTCGTCGCTGAAGGAGAGTATTTGGGAGCCTAGTGGGGCGGTGATGAGGTCTGTGAAATGGGCGTCAGTCCTGGAGACATTGAGTGTTGTAAGTCAGAGGAGCATGGGGAAGGTGTATCTCTAAGCTATGCGTCGTGGCTCACAAGCGTTCTAGCATATGAAGTGAGGTTGTACTTGAGCAACTGTTGAACGCTGTGTTGCTTCTAGGGGACTACGAGTGCTGGGAGCGAGGAGGACATACCGATGTACTGGGACTTGAAAGTTGAGTCAATTTGGTCTATGGGTATGGCGCGCGCATGGGGACTAGATTTCGAGGTTGCCGTCTCCGTAACGTCTTCTGGGGAAAGTGTACGGATCTCCATGGCTAGGGTGGCCGGGATTAATAACGATAATGACGCGATAGAAGGGTACAGCTCAATTGGGCTTCGAAAAAGAGTGGAAGAAGCAAATGTCGTGGGAGACTGGGATATAAGAAAAATTTGGGCAAGCAGCGGATATGCGAGGAGTTGTTTGCGACTGCTATGGCGGGGTGCTGTAGTGGGGTAAATGTGAATCGGAGCTGGCCGATGCTTCTAGTGGACCGATAGCGGAATGGCGAGCGTAGAGAATGTCGCAGTGCTCCAATGAACGTCCTTTACTCGATATCTTTACTCGATAACTTCACGATAGGCATGGTAGAGGTCTGTTGGGGGAACCAATACGTGCAAGTCATGGTGGCGAAGACGGCGTTGGCAATGAAGAGTTTTGCTTGCTCATGCATGCGACCAGATTAATGTCGTGCGAAGCTGCTACTATGGACTCATTGATGCCATCAAAAGCCTCGAATGGATGTGTAACGTACGAGATGCTTGTTGGACTGTATCCTAGCCCATGCTCCTGCCCTCGTTCCTACCTCCAAGGACTGCATATGCAACTGCCGCAAAGTCACCTAAAGAACTAGCTTCAACTATGCTTCATGCTACAGTATCGCTGAATACTCAATAGAAGCTATGTGCTCTACATTGCGCGCCAGAGCCGCCGCCTCGGGTATATTGACGCGCTGCGTGTGAAGTGGCACATTCGTGCCATTGTATCATGATATATCGTAGCTAGAGGACGTCAGTCATCTTTCAGCCATAGTTCTGCTCTTCCCATCGCTTCTCATCGTACAGGCTACCATTCTTGTTGCCGCTGAGGTCTAGCTTAGCCAGAAATTCAGGAGGCACTGTAGGTATGTACTTCCTCTCGCGCTCTTTGTTGACGCCGCCAAAACCGGCGCCATAGCTAATGAGCATGTCGGTTGAGGTCGGAAGGGAGAATGGTAGCATGTACGATGGGTCAAGGAGGAGTTCGTCTGGGGCAGTGTCCTGGTCCTCTTCAGACTGCCGTGAGGGCGCAGGAGAAGGCGAAGCAATTGGCTGCTGTGTTGGCTTGATCGGGGTGGTTGGTGTTGATTCCGAAGGTCTTTGTGGATTAGGCGACTTCGCTCGCGCCCTGCGGGCCGCTGCCTCTTTCTGTAGGTTGTTGATGTACTTCGAGGCACTCTTAGACAGGCCTTTCTCGCCGACTTCAGGCCTGTAATATTTGGCAGCATGGAGAAGCTGTTGTGGACTGAGTCGCGGCAGCTGTTGTAGTGTACCCACAAGTGACTCTAAATCGTCCCCAAGCGAAGAGAAGACCTGCAACCACTGCAGAAGCTGCACCAGGGGTTCGAGGTGCCGTCTCGCTGACTCTACAGTATTCTCTCCTGTTGAGGTCATTGAGCCATTCTCGTAATGCTCCGGCTGCCGGTTGTTGGACCGGGCCCAGTCTTCCAATGTTGAAACATTCATCCGAACCTGCATCGCCTTTGTGCGAGCCAGGTATTTCCGGTTGGACATGACGCGATTGAAGAGTTCGGCGGACAGCCAGTATAGGAGCTGCGCTAATATCTGTGCAGTGATGACCGAATGTATGTCGTATAGATCTAAAACAAAGAGTGTTGAAGACAACAGTGACGTGATGTTTCTGGGAGACGGTTGCATCCTCTGTTTCGGCGACGGCGGACGAAAGCGCTTCTCCATCGGCTCAGGCTGTTTCACCTTGGTCTTTGAACGGAAAATCTTCCACTCGTGCTGAAATTGCACATCCTCAAATCCGGGAATGGTCTCGTGCTCGAGCATAGCCACATCGAGCACTTTGTCCATTCTGCGCTCTGCATCTCTTATGATCAGGATGAAGATCTCATTGATGAGTTCCGCCATCTGTAGCTGAAACTCGGAAGTTGCGACAGATAGACCGGCGTCCTTCTTAAGGTAGTGTAGCAGTAGGGTCGCATTGGATATCCAGAATGCCATAATGGTCATGTCCCACTGGTGTTTCTCGACAACATCGTTGATTCTGTCCATTGCAGACATCAGGAGTCGCTCTAATAGCTCGGGGCTGGCATGGTAATGTGCGTAGCGTGCGCCAAGGAACAGGATATTTGCGGGAACCGGCTTCTGCGAAGGCGAGCGTTGGGGCGTCATGTTCGTGATGATGATATCTAGTATGCGATCCAATTCGCTCTCCTGGAAGACGAACATTTGGTCGTTGAGACACCGATCCCATATGAACTCTTGACCCTCTTCTTCCTCTTCAGGTGACTGTAGCCTGTCAGCATGTTTATGTCATCTTCAAGGAGTTGGATCTCACTTCTGGCTGTTCGTCGAGTCCTAGGTTGCCCAGGTCGACTTCCAGATTGATGGCGCTCTCCATCATCATGCGGCGCTTCATCTCATTCTCTGCCATTTCCTCCTCGAACCGGTCTTGCGAGAAGCCAGAGCTGTAGAAGTCGTCCGAAACGCCCACATTGCCGATGCTGTAACCGCTCTCGTGGAGGTAATCTGAGATTTCGCTGTTGGGCTCGACGAAGTCGAATGCTGTCCTCCCGCTTGAGGACTTGACGTCCGGCGAGGCGCCGTGATCCAGCAGAACTTTTACGATCCCCTTGTGCCTGTTGGTCATTGCCCACATCAGCGGGCTCCAGCGGTTCTTGTCCTGGATGTCCACGTTCGCGCCTGAGTCGAGCAAGACTTTGACCACCTCTTCATGTCCAAAGCAGCTTGCATAGACCAACGGCGGGGTTCCCTCGGCGTCCGCAGCGTTGACGTCGATATACTCCTTCGTCTTTCCATTCAGCAGCCGCTTCACTCGTTCCAGCTCGCCATTCGACGCTGCGAGCGTCAGCAGGCCCTGCAATGCCGTCCGCTTTTCTTCGTTGGACAGCTTGTCGTCGGCCACCACTTTGGCCTCGTCGCCGGCGTTGTCGTTCTTCAACCGCGCCTGGTGGGCCAGCATCTGCACCAGGCGGCTGTCACTGTCCTCCAGCTGCTGGATGTCTTCGTCGCCATAGCTCGGGTCGTCGAGCGAGAGATTGAAGTTCAGAGGCTGCGCAGGCATGGGGGTGGTGAGGAACTGGGACTGCCCTGTGCTCGGTGGTCAGACGTGCCGCGACGATTGCGGTGTGGAATGCATACCTTGCCAAGCATCGTAGAACTCAGTCTCTTCGCTCATGATATGCGGCGTTCTTCTGTCGTCGAGCGACGTGGGCAAGTCCGAGGGCAGCTGTCGAGGCTTCGGCGCGTCGCCAGTGAAGTGCTCGTCGGTAGGGGACTCCATCGTGTGTGCCACATCGGAAGCAAGCGGCCGTCGAGCCCTTCCCGTGCTGTCCAGCCCTTTGCACTTTCCACGCGGCTGAGTCGTCCTTTCCTTTTCTGCCCGGGGCTCCACGTAGATGCAGATGTGCGTGGTGTATCGTGCACTGCGCTGCTTCCCAGCGTGCGCGTCACGGCCGCAGCGCGGGGGCGTGGCAACAGGATGGTGCGGATGCAACGTACGACTTGGCTTCTGGCGAGGGGGCTCGCAAGGTGAACGTCAAGGAGGAGAAGTATCGCCAATGCGCATTTCAGTTTCGATTCCAGAGCTCCTCAAAACGCTATGATGTCGCCGGTAGTGCTCGCCGCCGATCTGGGCTGGTGCGCGAATCACAGGCGGGAGGGGCATGCCTTTGTTAGGTGCACAGTCATCTTCACGCTCCGCTCGCTACGGTTGGGATGGCCATTAGTGAGCAGCAAGCATTGACGCCTCTCCAGATTAGTCCGCTCGAGGGCCGTCGACGGGTTCACCTGCTCTGCTCTGCTCTGTTCTGCTCTTCTGTCTCCCCCGGACTGCGCAGCTTCTCGAGCCCTCATCCGTCGGCCATGTTGCCCGGCGCTGCTGCTCGCCCATAGACCCGTAGACCCGTAGACCCCGGTTGCGCAGCTGTCCAGTTCTGTCCTGCCATCGCCCCACCCGACGCGACATGGCTTCGCTTTAAGGATCCAGTGCTGCGTTTTCGAGAAGCACAATGGAGGCGCCGGAAGCAGAGCACGCGCGGAGAACGAGGTTCTCCCAGATACTCGCGCGTGTCCTCGAGATCCCCCATTACACGTGGGATACAGACGTCGAGCCGTTCCACTCGGTGCGCCCGTCTTTGGTTGCAGCTGTTCCGTTCCACTGAACTGACCGTTGGCACAGAGCTACGACAACTGGCACTTCTTTGGAGTGCAGAAAGCCACCCGCGAGAGACCCATATCCAGAGGCCGCAGCGCAGGAACATCCATCACCTCGCACTCGCACTCGCCCGACTCGAGCCGACCTCCCCTCACACGGAACCACAAGTCGGCCGGCAGCGATGCCAGCGTGTCCACGAACACCGCCAGCGTCGCCGATGTCCCGCGAGACAGACGCGTGGTTGCCCGAGTCTCAACCCACTCGCTTCGCATAGAGCGCGAGTTTCAGCTGTGCAAGCTGATTACGAGCAAGTCCGGGCCCGAGTGCAGGCACTTTGTGCGCCCTGTTGAGTTTGTGAAACTGCCGGCCAAGCCTGGAAATAACGAACCTTTGGTTGCGAGCATCGTAGAAGCTCCGGGCCCGAACTACTTGCGCGACCTGGTCTCGTTTGGTCCGAACGCTTACAAGACGTACAACAAGGATGACCGCTGGCATTTCAAAGCTTTCGAACGCAAAGATGGCATGCCTCTGCTGACCTTTCTGGACTTCGCTGTTGGAGCCGCCGAGTGTCTTGAGATCTTGCACCATGGACACGGCATCGTGCATGGCGAACTGCGAGGGGATGCCTTCCACTTCAACGAAAACGGCCAGGTCAAGATGATTAATTTCGGAGGCGGGTCGAGGTCTTTCGAGAATGGCTTGACTTCTGCTGGCTGGAAAGCGTTGAGCAAAGAAGTGGGTGTCGAGTTGAAGCTCGCGTTTATTGCCCCAGAGCAGACTGGCCGTCTACCCGCCGAGCCCGATAGTCGAACCGACATCTACAGCCTGGGCATCCTCTTCTACTCCATGCTGTGTGGTGCTGTGCCCTTCGATGGAGACTCGGCACTGGACGTCATGCAAAATGTGCTCAGCAAGCGCATCCCTCCGGTTTCTGCAAAACGCATGGACATTCCCGAAGCACTCTCGGCCATAATCCAGCGAATGACGCAAAAGAACATCGAAGATCGATACCACTCGACGGCAGGATTGAAGTACGATCTTGTCCGCATCCGGGAACTTTTGTCTGAAGGGGACGGTGAAGGCCTAAAGGCATTCCAAGTTGGATCTAAGGACATCAGCTGCTTCTTCAATCTGCCTGCCAAACAAATTGGGCGCGATCGTGAGCGCAAGGCCATGTTGGATGTGATCGAGCGCGTTTCGAGGCGCAGACGCCAGCCTCCACATATTGGAAAGAACTTTCACAGCATGAGTTCAAATTCGTCTTATTCGGATCCAAGGTTGGACGTAAACCAGCTAGACGATATCATGTCCGACAGCACCAGCTCTCGAGGTTCCGATAGCAGAGTGAACAGTGTACCAGGGCCAGTTTTTATGGAGGCGCGACAGGTACACCAAAGGTCCCAAGACAGTATAGTGCAATCTGAAGGCTCCATTGCTGAAGAGGGCACCGAAACACGCCCGCAGGTCAGCTCTCGGTTCTCCGGTGAGAGTCGACCTTCGAATCATAGCATAGATGGGTCGCTGTCTGTCTCGCGCTCAGGTCAATCAGGAATGTCAGACGGGGGATCACTTCTACGGACAGTCTCAAATGCAACAAGATTACGTAGAAGGGCACGCTGCGAGGTGATCGCCGTTGGAGCACCAACAGGCCTTGGAAAGACTCGTCTTATCCAAAGCATTCAGTCTACAGCACGAAGCCTTGGCTATTTCTCTTCCGCCAAGTTTGACCCGACAAAGAAAGCGCCATTTGATCCCATCTTGAAGCTCATGTCGTCTGCGTTTCGACAAATATTTTCGGAAGCAGATGTCAATACTGACTTTCACAACAACCTCAGAACTTTCTTGAAGAACTCAGGAGTCTGGGGTACACTATCTACTTATCTCAACCTTCCCGAATCTCTCTTGTTTGCTGGCACTTCACCGCAGACACCGCAAACACCGCAGCAAAAAGACGTCGAGCTAAGGCGGCAGTTTCATCGTCGTGCCTCTTCGCCTGCCGTACACTGTGGGCGGGCTGGGCATACGGCCGAAGCGTGGCTCAGGAGCGGCGGTGCTTCGAAATCGTCGCGGTTCATGAGCATTTTCATTGACGTGCTTAGGCTGCTGACTTTCCAGAAGCTCTGTATATGGACTCTGGAAGACGTTCAATTCGCTGATCCAGAGAGTGCCGAGCTTATGCAGCATATCGTGGCAGCGAAGATCCCGTTTGTGTAAGCACTCCACCTTTTTCTCACATGCTTCCTCGTGTTAGCTTTATCAAGCCCAAGCCGCAGCCATACAGCTCGTGATAGGTTTCTCGCGAACGCTGACCCATCATTATTGAAATGTCGCTGACTCAATCCGTCTACAGTCTCATCTTTACCTATCGGGAAGATCAAGATCTTTCAAGAGAGGTGCGGTCTCTGCTCCCCACCGCCACTAGGATACACTTGGCTCCTTTTACGGAGGCGCAAACTGCCGACTACGTCGCTGAGACATTACATCGGGATCGGGAGTACATCCTGCCATTAGTAGCCGTCATCCAAGAGAAGAGCAGAGGGAATCCGTTTTACATCCGCGAGATTTTGGATACATGCAATAGAAAGAACTGCGTCTACTACTGCTGGAAGCAAGGTTCTTGGGTTTTTGATCTGGACAAAGTCTTCAAGACGCTCGAAAGCCCCGAGTACGGCTCATCTGTCAACAATGACTTTATCAGCAAACGCATTCAAGAGCTTCCGCCGGCTGCTGGAAAGCTTCTTGCCTGGGCGTCATTGCTTAGCGGCACGATCTCCTTCACGCTACTCAAAAGGCTTTTGCGAGCTAAGGATGCCCCTCCTGGCATCACTGGCGTTCCTGTCCTACGTAAGTCCGAGAGTTGTGTAACATCACTCCAGGAAGCACTTGGGGCTTTTGTGCTCATGTCTACGGATGACGAGGACAAGTTCAGATTCGCGCATGACCGATACTTCACAGCCGCCCTAGAGCTCGCCGAAGCGCAATGGGACACCAAACTCATGCACTATGTCATTGCCAAGACCATGGCTGCTGAAGGGCATACCGAGGACGACTCTGCATCCGGCTCAAAAGCTCTGTACATGCGCAGTCGACACATATGCCTTGCAGTAGACTTGATCAAGGAGCGGGAGGACAAGAGGGCTCCTTTCAGAGACATTCTCTATCAGGCTGCAGAAACAGCTTGCGAGTCTGGTGCCAGATCTACCGGTACATATTATTACGCTCACTGCCTCATGTTGCTTCAGGATGACCCATGGGATGAGACTGCGCCAGACGTCTCGTACCAGGAGACTCTGCAGTTATTCGTGCGCGCAGCGGAATGCTACTGGCACCAAGCTATGCATGATGAAGCTCTATCTTTGATCAGGACCACCTTCAAGAGAGCAAAGGACCCCGTAGACATGGCAAGCTCCTTCATCCTACAGTCACGCGTGCTGGCGGTGAGAGGAGACGCTTTTGGGGCCTTTCAAGGTATGATGGTCTAGACCAAAGTTTCGGAAAGTTGCGCTAACACTTCGATAGCCCTCAAAGACTGCCTTTCTTTACTAGGTACGCCGCTACCCGACACTACTTGGGAACAGTGCGATGCAGAGTTTCAAGAGATCTGTGCACTACTTCAGAGCACGGACAAGGACGAGCTTTTAGCTAGGCCACTAAAGACCGACGATCGCCTACTCATGACGATTGGTCCACTTTTTATCGAGCTACTGAGTGCGGCTTTCTGGAGCAACTCACTTCTCTTCTACCAGGCGACCCTGAAGCTTGTCGGCCTACATCTTCGCCGCGGCACTGTGTCGCAGGTCGCTTTGGGATATGTTCATCTTGGTTCGATCGCTGGAAGCCGCTTCCAGATGATCGAGTTCGCCATCGAGACGAATAGGATTGCGAAACGCCTGTTCAATTTGTACCCTGAAGATCACTATACATTCGGCCGCGGGCAGACCCTCCAAGCCCTCTTCCTTGGGCACTTAGAGTATCCTGTTGGGGATCTTATCGCAGGCCTCGGGGGTAAGTACCACCCTATTCCAGAATAGTGGCACAGATGTCGTGTTTGGGTCACTCCTTGGGAGCGCTTCAATGGGTCGGGCGAGACTTCACCTAATTTGTGTTTCAATGATGAAGCGCTCTTATAAGTTGACTCGAACCCACGAATTCTGTCCCCGACTCCACAATTATGCCTAGTACTAATCCATTCGCAGATGCCATGGACGCGTCAATCATTGCTGGGGACCGCATCCTTTCAATACTGAATCTCGGTGTAGTCGCCCATTTCAAGCAGATGGCTTCACATGACAATGTAGAACTCGAAGCCTGGATCGAGGAGGCTCCACTGGAGTTCAAGAACTGGGAAACCGACCTGCGCGGTGGTGTCTTTATGATATCTGCCCGACAGTACGCACGTGCAATGCAGGGGAAGACTGGCATCCACGACCCTGCACTCATATTCAATGATGGAGACCACGATACCAAAGCGTATCTGGAATATCTGGAGCGTTCAGCGAGCAATCCGAAACGACCAAAGACATTCTATTTCATCTATCAGCTACCTACATTGGTCATCTATGGCTATCACAAGGAGGCTATTGCTGTAGGCGAGCAGCTTCTGCCAATGCTGGACAGCCTGTGGTGTCAACGATCCGTTTATAGCTCGTTTTACTACCTATCCTTGGCGTACCTCGCCCTTCTTAGAGAAGAGCCAGAGCACCCCAAGCGGGATGACTATATCGAATTTGCGCGGAAGGCCATCAGGAAGATGGAGAGCTTGTGCGTTGTGACGGATGTCAACTATCGAGGCTGGATTGCGCTTCTTACAGCAGAAATTGCTGAGGTAGTCCACGATCCTCCGACCGCGCTGCGTTGCTACGAAGAAGCCAGCAATCATAACGAGGTTCACAATTTCACGCTAGATGAAGCGTTCGCTTCTGAGGCATACGCTGATTTTCTGTTACGGAAGCGAGCTTATCGACCTGCTCGGCATGTCTTGAAAGACTGCATTTCCACATACCGGAAGGTATCCGCATGGGGAAAAGCCAATCAACTAGCTGAGAAGTTTGAATGGCTTCTTCGAGGTACCTCGTCTTTGACCACCATGGATGTTGCCGTTCAAACGACAATCATCGACACAGGGAACACTCCGTTCCGACTCCAGGAAAACGAGGAGCACGAAGCGCATATTACGGGGCCCGAGTCCGTCGTCGAGCGAACAACTGCCTGGGTCGGTCCAACCGGCTCTGGGAAAAAGACGGATGGCCAGGATCTGACAACCGGGTTCTCCGCGGTTGGTTTGGACATGCTAGACTTGAGTTCCATATTGGAGTCATCACAAGTTCTATCGAGCGAGCTCAAAGTTGATAAGCTCATGGCTAAGATGGCAGAGATCATCCTTGAAAGCACTGGTGCAGACCTTTGTGGCATCGTCATCGAGGATAGCCAGATTGAATGGAGTGTTGCTGCTGTTGGTACTAGTGACGGCGTCACTTCCTTCCCTGGTGGTCAACCGCTCGATACTGTCGATGATTTGGTAGCACGGCAGATCACCCTTTATACCCTGCGCTTCCGAGAGATGGTTTTTGTCCAAAATTTGCTAGAGGATGACCGATTTTCCAAGGTGTCTGAATCATACTTGAAACGGAATCCCGATGGCAAGGCCGTCATCTGTGTTCCGATCCTCCACTCCGATCATATGGTGGGATCAATCTACGTTGAGGGTCCGCCAAACTCTTTCACGGAACGAAATACGAACGTTCTGCGACTGCTAGTCAACCAGATCTCAATCTCCCTCGCTAACGCGCTGCTCTTCAAAGAGGTGGAGAGAGTATCCGCCAGCAACGAAGCGATGCTTGAAATGCAAAAGCGAGCGCTTGCACAAGCCCGAGCCGCTGAAAACAAGGCAAAGGAAGCAGAAGCAATTGCTATCCGCAACATGAGGCTGAAGGAGGAGGCCGCTAAAGCTAAGAGCTTGTTCCTAGCAAACGTATCGCATGAGCTGAGGACACCACTCAACGGCGTCATCGGGATGTCCGAATTGCTCAAGGCAAGCCCTCTTAACACAGAGCAAGCCGAATATGCGGACAGTATTCGGGTCTGTGCCGATACCCTCCTATCCATTATCAACGACTTACTCGACTACTCCAAGCTCGAGGCCGGTAAGATGAATGTCATCTCCATGCCTCTATCCCTTAACGAGACTATCACCGAGGTTGTTCGTGCATTAGCATACACCAACGCCGAGCGAGGTCTGAAGACAGTGGAACAGCTAGAGCTAGATCCCGAACTACTCGTCATGGGTGATCCAGTACGCCTCCATCAGATCCTCATGAACCTTCTCTCCAACAGCTACAAGTTCACACCCAAAGGCTCCGTCACCGTCCGCGCCATCGTAGACTCAGAAGCCGAAGATACCATCGACGTAACATGCAGTGTCATTGACACCGGCATTGGTATTCCCGAGGAGCAGAAGAAGAAGCTTTTCCTTCCGTTCAGCCAGATCGAATCGTCAAGTTCACGGAGCTACGGTGGTACGGGATTGGGACTGAGCATCTGTAAAGCTCTGATTGAGAACGTTATGGACGGGAGAGTCTGGTTGGAGAGCACTCCAGGAGTCGGTACTACTGTCTCTTTCTCGCTCAGGTTCCAGAAAGTCGCGAGGACAGCTGCGATGGACCGCAAGTCAATATCAAGAGATCCGGACCCAATGGCCAAATTTTCCAGTCAAGAAGGGAACGGACACGAGCAAATTTCAGGCACATGTATCGACCTCTCCAAAATACCGCGCAAAGAACTCCGCGTCTGCATCGCCGAAGATAACCTTATCAACCAAAGGATAGCGATATCCTTCGTCCAAAAACTAGGCTTTAAGTGCGACGCGTACCTAGACGGCTTCAAGACCATCGACGCACTCGAACGCGCTTCCGACAACGGACGCCCCTTCCATCTGGTCCTGATGGACGTCCAGATGCCCCACTGCGACGGCTACGAAGCCACACGCCTCATCCGCAAGCACAAAGACCCCAACATCCGTAATGTCCTCATCATTGCCATGACCGCCAGTGCGATCCAAGGCGACCGCGAGAAATGCCTCGAGTCGGGCATGAACAACTACCTCGCCAAACCGGTGCGCGCGCAGACGCTTAAAGCGTTGTTGGAATCGTACCTAAACAAGGAGGGCGAGAAGGAGATTCCGAATTTGCAGCAGGAGGCGAAGAGTATTGTTAAGCAAGCGCTGTCTGAAGCTGTGGGCGAGGATGTGAGTGTCGTGAATGGAGAGGGGAAGAAGAGTAGGCCGCCAAGTGTTAGGTCTACTACTGCGAAGAAAATTACGTTCGCGGAGCAGTTGGGTAGTAATGGGCATTCGGAAGCGAAGGGATGATGGCGTGGATTGACACATTCCTTGAGTATACTTTCGATACCCTTTGGTCTTGCTTGGGTCTTGGTTTCAAATCTACGATTAGGGCGGCGGAATTGGATTGCGTTGAGTTTTGCTTCGCTCGGCGCACGGGTGTAGAGGTATGTGAGATGTCCGGAGTACATATGAGCTGGACGGCCTCTGCATGTCCAAGGGGGTTTGGATATGCTGCTTTGGTGCTTATAGCGTTGTTCTCTTGTAGGTAGGAAGTTGCCTTGACGGTCTATGACCTCAATACATCCTGATTTTAGACACTATTATGCAGGCGTAACAACCTCCAATCTTGGGCATGAGGCGGCTGAGTATGCTAGGTTGCAACTCGGCGAGCCTGCGGCTGCACGATACTTAAAGTGTATCACCCGCACGGGATATAAGATGCCTACGTCAAGTTATACTTCGGAAACCTGTAACGTCTTAGTAACAGTACTAAAAAGGTTATGCTATTGTAGATGTACTGCCACCCGTTCGTAAGTGAGCTCAGGTCCTTATATTTATCCTACAGCTTATACCAGTCATCAAGAAATTTAAGTATCGAGGATGCATTCATTCGACCGTACGCTGAAAACCTGAGTGTTACTTAGTTGAATTGTATGGTCAATTTGGCGGGCAAGTCCTCAAGTCGTCTAGCGTCAACTTCGTCGCTCATATATATAAGTGACGGACTTCCGCCTTCTAAAGTCGTATATGAAGTTTGCCCGTAAGGTTCGATAATATCAGATTCTTCTTGCATTCTTTAGGCGATGTTTCCGATATCTTTTGAACGCTGAAATCGTGGTTCTGCGCGCTGGAGGTCGCCCATCCGGCGAGAAGATAACGCAAGTGATTGCGCTTGAATGCCCTTTGGGTTCGCCTTGAAGCTTTGGGTCTACAAGTGAACTGGGATTAATGTCATGTTCGAAGTCATCCAGCTGGCCGATTAGACGCCAGGCCTGCATGTCCCACAGTCGAACTTCGTCGTTGAAAGAGCCCGCTGCGAGCAGCTGGCCATCTGGCGAAAATGCGACAGAACTGATGCCACTTGTAGAATCTCTGAGCGTATGTAGCAGGGAGCCACTGAGTGTGTCCCAAATTCTGATGGCCTTGTCTTCGGAGCCGGACACAACGAGACGAGTCTCTGCAGAGAATGTGACCGCCCAGACCCTCTTCGTATGCCCCCTAAAAGACATGCACTCTGTCCCAGTGACTGTATCCCAGAGTCGTATCGTCATATCATCCGAACCCGAGACGATGCGCTTGCCATTTGACGAGAACTTGCCAGAGTTTACAGGGCCTAGGTGACCGTCGAGAATCATCTGTATCTCTTCTGGTTTTTTTTAAAAATCCCAAAGCCTCACCATCTGATCTACCGAGCCCGTTGCAATCAATGAGCTGTCAGGAGAAAGTGCTGCAGAGTTGATGCAGCTCGACCGATTGTTGAATCTTTTCGGTTCGTAACCGGTTGCAGCGTCCCAGACTCCTACTGTTTCGTCCATTGAGGCCGATGCAAGCAATTTACCATTTGGAGAAAATAGCACCGAATTTATCCACCCTGAATGGGCTTTGATGGTATAGCATACGGCGCGAGTTCTCAGGTCCCACACCATGACGGT
The DNA here is from genome assembly GCA_010015825.1 of Lophiotrema nucula. Lineage (NCBI taxonomy): Eukaryota > Fungi > Ascomycota > Dothideomycetes > Pleosporales > Lophiotremataceae > Lophiotrema > Lophiotrema nucula. Next base: position 28,068 of record ML977323.1, on the reverse strand, counting down.
CCAATCATCTGAACCCGCGGCAAGTAGCCTTCCGTCTGGCGAGATGGCAACGGAACTAATCTTGTCCATGAAAGATGTCTCAAATATCATCATATTAGCATGTGTTCGGAGCATTTCAGAGCCAGTTACCTACCACGAGAAGAGACTGGTACAATCTTATTATGCCAGCCATTTCTGCGCTCTTCCCCATAAGGTTGATTGCCTCGATCCAATTTAGGAAGTACTTCTGAAAGAAATGACGAACTGTATCACCATCGAAGAGGTGTACCCCACTCTTCCGTAAGTGTTCCACCCAGTATAGGCACGCGTACTGGAGTTCGGAGGGAACGCACTGCGCTACCCGATTAGGGTCAACATCTTTTATTAAAGTGCCGGGCGACCCAAGGCTACAAATATCTCTTCTGCGCATCTTGGACATGAGTGCTACGCAGCTATCGGCCAAAGCTTTGTGAGTTTGCTTCTCGTCCACCCAGAAGTCAAGATCAATGCACCGATTTTTATCGATAAGGAAGTCGCGGAAAGTGGGGTGGTGTAGACGCACTGGGCCGGAAGACTGGCTGGGGATGTGAAATATTGTGTGCAAATCTGCAAGCGTCTCCTTTAACATGGCTCAACGGGATATCGATCAGCATGCTAAGTGACTCCATGGAAAGCGGAGACAAGAGAAGCACGACGCTTCCAAGGACTTCTCTAAGCGTGTCGTATACTTCTGCTTTCTCTTCATCGGTGTAACCTTGCTGTATGGATGCTCTGAGAACAGTGGTATAGATCTGGTCCAACTGCTTTTCTGGACCTGCGTCGGCATGGTGTTCCCGAAGAAGAACGCGTATTCGTCTCATAGCGAGGCGTTTGCCCTCGCGAATGAATCGACATCCAGTAGAAGCCCAAATGAAGAGACCGTATGCAATCTCCACTAGGCGTTTGATGATCCGTTTGCTGGGCCAATCGGCCTCGAAACCACGTTCTTCTCTAATTCTCGAAAAGTTGTTCTCAAAAAACAGTCTGAGATCTCGATCGACTAACGCTGCCGATATCTCGTGAAGCACGAGGACCTGTCTTCTAGCCTCTGGCAACTTCCCAAAGCCTAGACGAACCGGAATCTCTGGTCGGCTAGTGAGGAAGATACGGAGTCGGATGTTACTGAGCGATCGAGCGGTAACCAGTACCTTCAATATGGCCCGAACATCCTTCTCACTATCGCGTTCGTCCAGTGCGTCCACCACGAATACAACCTTCGAGGGAGCTGATTTACCACTGATTTTCGACAAGGGTTTGAGAATTAGTTGATCCTACTGGTCTCGGAGCGAATGATCTGTAATGACTTGCTGTTCCATGATAGCCTCACAAACATAGCGTTTGGCTAACGGTATTCTGTTCGCTAGTTGCCGAGCGAGGGTTGTTACCAACTTATCAGCAACGCTAAGATCACCGCCCCCTCTCGAGAAGAAAAAGCTGGCCCCCAGAGCGTTCCGGTCATGATACGTCCTGGCGATTGTGCGAGCCACGGTAGACTTTCCCGTGCCTGCTAAACCGTTCAGCCAAAAGACACACCTCTCATCGACGCCATCTGCCCACTCTTCTATTTCTTGAAGAAGCTCTGCCCGGGTGTTCCGAAGACACGTCGGCTCATGCTGATTGTTGAATGAATTGAAGGCCGCCTCGGAGGCGATGGGCAACGTAGATAGGAGCTGATCCATTCTAGCATTCTCGGCATGCTTTTTATCTAGCTCCTGTCGTAGCCTAGCAAATGCATGGTCTCCCTCACCATACATGTGCGGCTTGAATATATTGAAAATTCCTGAAAGGCAGTATGCCCTCCTCCTTTCGTTTCGTTTTTCCCTCGTCTGACCAAGAAAGCCGTTCGGCAATACTGAAATTGGTTAAGGGATCTCCTCGTAGAGCTTGGTGGGGGAATTCTAGTTATTTCATGTATCCATTGCTCTAGAGACATCTTGTCCCCTAAGCGAATACCCTGCCTAGAGAAGAACTCTACAGATGCTGGCGCAAGTAGTTCCTGGAGAGTCCATCCCCGCGTGAACCACCTACTGCGGCGAAAAGCGTATTCCCACAAGTGTGAAGCGTGTTGGTGACTCTTTCCTACGTCAGGCGCTTCGGCAACCAGAACATCCGCCAAGTACGCGTAACATTTGACCGCGTTACGGTACCATGAGAACATAGAAGTTATTGACTCTTGAAGCTCCTCGCTACTATTTCTATTAATGCAACAGGTATCCACCCAGAAGTATTCCAGACCATCTCTGCCCGCTTGTTCTCCGCAGAACCGGATCTTGTCATAGCCTGCAGGCTTCGTATCGGTCATCGTAAGTAACCTCCTCCTCATCATCTGCTTGCCAAGTATGTGACACAATGGCATATTGGGGTAACATTTCCTCCACTAGATCTCTGGTGAATTCGAACCCGCCATTGACATGACGTTTGAGGAGGCGCATCCTACCCCCAGAGCTTCGAAAAATTCAATGGGCCGGGTATCGCAGACTTCAACAAGATTTCGTATGGTCTCGTGAATCGTTCGGTGCTTCGCAGGTGTTGGAAACAGATGCCATACATGGATGTGGTGGCCTAAGGAGAGCGAGTCGCGTTGTTTTTCTTGAGAGTGAGAGGCACGGTTATGAGCCGCGAAATACGAGCCGGATGAAGCGATTCTCAGCCCGACCTTTGGTCACAAGTTGATTTCAGGCGTGCGGGGTATTCGTGGGACCACATCGTCCTTCGAGGCATGTCCAGCCTGATTGCCTTCTCGGGCCGATCTTTGCCTCCTTGATCCGTCTCGGTAACCAATAGGTGGACCGGTAAGCCGATTTTTGTTGAGTCCATAAGTTACACGGCTTGGAGGACCAAAAGCACTGTAAGAATGCTCACTGCTGCCACCTCAAACGGTTCGGACGTCCACCCGTGGCCAGTCGATCTTGGCCGCGTCACATCGTAACACGAATGTGATTGATCAAGTGAGCACAGTTACTCAACTAGAACGTCAGTCGCAGCCGTGTACGTGCTTTGCATATTGCATATTGCATTTGTTGCCCTTGGACTAAGTTTCCACGGGTCCCTTAATCGTACACCGAGGACGATGTACGACATGCGTGAAGGGCTGCTACAACCTTTTGCGGATCGGTTTTCGATCCCAACCATTAGCAGAACTAAAGCTTTCCCGTCACCTTCCAGCCACCTTCAGTCATCAGAGGCTCACTGAGAACCTTCGCAATGCTCAAGAGATGTTGATCGCGAAACCTGCCTGCCACGATAGAAACACCGATGGGCATACCATGAGCTCCAGTGAATGCGGGTATGTTGATAACAGGCACATGGAATCCCTGTACCATATTAGTAAACGTTTTTGGATGACACAGTACAGCAAGAACTCGCCGTCCAGAGAGTATTGAAAGCCGGGCTACCCATGTCGTCAAGCCCGAATGGAGCTTCGTCAATGGCACTCGGGGCAATGATGGCTGAGTAATTTGCAGCCATCTGATCAATGATTGTTCGTGTGCTCGCGTGCTTATCGAGAGCCTGCGTTAGCTCGGAATGGGTGTAATCTGAACTGTTCTCCACAAGACGCCGAATCTCTGGCCCTATCTTTGTCTTGTCCAGCCGATATTCTCTGAGAAAAGCTGCATGGGCTTCGGCCTTGAAAATTACCTTCTGTCTGCGGCTTAGGGCTTCCTCATCGCCGACTTCGGTGGGCAGAGAGATCTCCACGACCTTTGCGCCATTATTTTCAAGGATTGTGGCGGCTTTATTCAGAGCAGCTACAGTGCCGGGTCCTGCCTGGCTCCACATAGGTGTCTTGACGAGAGCTACCGACGTATCTGTCAGTAGAGTATCCTTTACAGGTTCATCATCCTTAATAGAGAAGACATTCGCAATGAGCTGGAGATCCTCGATACTGCGAGCAAAGAAACCAATGGTATCGAAAGTGATGGAAAAGGACTTCTGGCCTTCGTTAGAAACTGCACTATAGGTTGGCTTCATCGCAAAAAGTCCGGTGTATGATGCCGGGCGAATAACGCTGCCACCGGTTTGTACTCCGAGACTGAGCGGTATTTGGAGATCGGCAACTGCTGCGGCTGATCCACAAGATGAGCCCCCAGGAGTTCGATTTGGGTCATGAGGATTGGTTGTTTCTGGTCCGGAATTGGCCACAGTGAACTCTGTCGTGGTTGTTTTCCCTGCGGGCAGTGTCAGAGTGAAAAGTACAGAGAATATGGCTCAATTAACCGAAGATGAGAGATCCCGCAGCTCGTAGAATGCCAACGGCTGCGGAGTCAGAACAGGATTGATGTCCTTTGTATAGTTCGGACCCGAATTGTGTGGGCATATCTGGGACAACTAAGCAGGCTTTCTGACAAGTCAGACCGCTGCATGATACCTTTGGTATTCATCACGTCTTTAATACCAATAGCCACCCCATGTAATGGTCCTCTCTGGTCATGTGGAATTTCATCCAGGACTCGAGCTTGGCGAAGTACAAAGTCCGCATCTGTGCAAGATCAGTCCAGGCCATACCAATAGTAAGGGCCTGTTTGGTTCGAGCTCCAGTTCACGTTCTGACCCTGCCAGTACGCGCCCTGGGGGTGTTCCTGGCGTCCTGTTTGGTTCCTAGGGTGTTTTGTACGCTCGTTCTGATGGGTTTAGTGTTGTCCTGACGCGCCGTTATTTTTGCCCCTGCTAGTGCTTACAAGTATCTATAATCTTCCTCTTTAGGTGAAGTGATGTGGCCAGTACTGTACTGCTACTCGCTGTCGAATTTTATTCCAGGCAGTTCAGGACAAGCCACTGTGGATACCCCAAGGACGTCCTGAGGCGAACTGAACAGTACGAACCAAACAGGCCCTAAGACATATACGAGTAACTTACCGATGTACGCCCATGCCTTCACTGTGCTATTCCTATCCCGAACGCGATTAAGAAGAGCTTCCGCGTATTCCTCCACAGTGATGGCATTGGCCTTGATCAGATCAAGGACTTGGACGGCATCCAGGGCGTACAATGGTTTGGCCACTGGCATTGTAGACGATAGTCGGTGCGTCATCGAGTCACACTTTAAAAAGTTGCGAGAACAGTTGCTGTCGAGATGAACCACTGGTTGTCAAGTTGAACAACCACAGTTGAGATGGAAGCGTGATGTTGCTGTTACGCTCGAGAACTTCAGACGAGGAACTCTTCGCGAGTTCTAACACACACACACAAGATAGTCGGTGCGTGGCGTCAAAGCGGCCGGTCTGCGTTAGGACCGCTTTTGTGGAGCTCCGGATGTAAGCAGCAAGAGCTGTAAAGGACTAGCAAAGATGGGACTGTAATAGGTGTCGATAATATGAATTATTGTTGAGGGAGGAAGAGAGGAGGCTGGCTGGCCCGTTTTTACGGCATAATGGATTTTAATGGATTTTAACGGATTACTAATTAAGTGTCGCGCTACTAACGCGCCTTAACGCGTAACGCTACCTTTACTAGGCAAAGCTATTACTACCTATAACACCTTAGTAATAATCTTATAATACTTACTCTATAATAATATAAAAATATATATATAAAATTAATTAATATACTCTTCTACTTTTAGTATACACTACTATTAGAAGAGATAAATAAAGCTATTTTAAAGCTAAAATTTTTATAGGCGCTTAATAAACTATACTTTCTTTAAGCCTAGCTAAAAATTTTAGTTATTATAAAGTTTTTTTAGTAGTCTTATAAGATACTTCCTCTTTTAGATAAAAAAGTTTTAATTTTTAAATATTTTTATAAAGTATTAGTATATAATTTATAAATTAATAGTAATAATATATATAAGTATTAATATAGTTATACTATATATATATTATTTATATATTATAGATATCTTCTCTTTTAAGGTATAGCTTATAGGCTCTACTAATTTTAATATAAGTCTAATTATAGTAACCTATATATACTAGTATAGCTATTATATAAAGTATATTTATATAAGAGTACGTCTAGGGCTATTATATAGTTACTAGGTAAGTAGAAAGTTAGTAATATTAAAGGTTATATTAATAAAATAAATAATATAGTAGCTAGTTAAGAGAAGAAGAGTATAAAGCTAAGTAAGTATTTATACTTTACTTTAAGTACTAAGCCTTTAGCTTATAAAACTTATACTAGTTTAAAAAAGTAAATAGCTAAGTAGTAAGTAAAAAAAGTTACTAAGTAAATTACTTAGTAGCTTTTATTTAGTTTTATACTAGCTACTTATACTAACTAGCTATAAGTTCTAATAAGTTTTTCTCTTTTAGAAAAAAAAAAAGTAAGCTTTTATAAACTACTAAAAACTAAACTATTAAAAGTATATATAGTAGAAATTAAAATAAAATATTAATTATTTTACTAAACTATTATTTCTACTAGAAACTTACTAGTAAAATAGTAGCTTAGCTAATTTTTACTTATATAAGTTAAATTACTTTTAACTATTTCTCTTATATAAAACTATTATATAGTAACTAAGTTCTATAGTAAAAACTTTAAAATACTATATTTATATATAATTATTATTCTAAGATACTTAAGGGAGGTACTACTACTTTAGTAAACTAATAAAGAAAATAATAGTATAGTACTTTTAAGTACTTATATAATATATAAATCTTAGGCTTAGTTACTATTAATACTCTACCTTAGAGAGAAAGTACTAATATAGCTAGCTTATTAAATAATCTAGTACTTATAAAACTAAAGTAACTAAATTAATTAAGTAAAAGTTAGTATATAGTTTTTTACTTCTACTAAATAATTTTAGAAAGTAGATAATATAAGCTTTTTAGTTTATAATAGCTTTAAAATTTTTAAAATAAAGCTACTAGTTTAATACTAAAACTATACTTAAAAGCTTTAATACTTCTAAGTTTTTTTAGTAAAAAAGTAAAATATTATAATAATTAAAAAAGTTTTTTATAGGCTACTAGTTTAGTTTAAAGTAACTAGTTTACTTAACTTAGTAATACTAGTTCCTATTAAGCTATTATTTATAATTAAAAATTTTATTTACTAAGTAGTTATTAAATTCTTTACTAGTTTTATTATTTATAAAGACGTTTACTAGCTTTAGAAAAGTAGCTTTTTAAAATAGTATAAAGTTTATAGTATCTAGTAATAAAATATTAGAGTAAAAAACTAAAAAAAAAAATTTTTAAATAAAGTAATTAAGTAAATCTAGTTTAAATATATAGCCTATATAAAGTACTTATTTAACTATATATAGCCTAGTATACTTACTATTAAGCTTTTTAAAAAAGTAGTTAGTCTACTAGTTTTTAGTATTAACTTATACTTTATCTCTAACTTAGTACTTAGGTATATTTTATTACTTTCTATTAGTTTATTTTTTATATTTTTCTTAAGTTTATCTTAAGTTAATATATAAGTAATTAACTATTTAGTTATATTTTTATATAAAATTATTAGTATAGAAGGCTTTAGCCTATACACTTTATAATATATCTTTTAAAATAAAAAGTTTTTCTACTAAATAAAGACTTAACTTTAAATAGTATCTAAAGTTAGTAAAAAATAGTATTAATTTAGTTACTTTATTAATAGTATTATTTACTATAAACTTAATAATTTATAGCTATTCTACTTAGTTATTCTATTAGTAGTTAATATACTTATATAAGTACTTTTTTAGAGATTAATTTAAGTATTTAGTTTACTTATTTATTTATAAGTAATAAGTACTAGATAGGTAGTATTAGATATTTAGTTATTTTATAAAGTATATCTAGTATTTAGCTATAAAATTTTAGCCTTAGTTTAAAGTAACTAATTATAAAAGGCTATATAATATAAAGACCCTTTAAAAGACCTTTATAGTATTTTTAATAGTTTATTTTAGTATAGTAAAGAAGTATTTATACTTTATAAGCTTATCTACTACTACGTATATATTTTATATTATCTACCTTAAGTAATAAAAAAAAGTTAAATTCTAAATAAAGTTAATTATAATATTTTACTACTTTTTATAGGGGGCTAAGAAGGGGTAAAGGTAGCTATAAGTAGCTTTATAAAAAGAAACTATATACTTATATACTATATATATATTATAAAATTAGCGTATAGTATATACTATACTAGGCTAGAAATATTAAAGAAATATAGTAGTAAAAATATTCTTAGAGCCCTTATAGCTAGCTAGTTAGTAGTTATAAGTTTATTAAAAGATTAGCTATTTTAGCTAGTTATCTTTTAGAACTAAAAGGTAAGAGTTATTAATAAAAATTTTATATTAATTTTTAGAGTTAACTATAGTATAGTTAGTAAGTAAAAAATAGTACTTTTTCTTATATAACTTATATAGTAACTTTAAGGCTCTTAAATTAAGTATAGTAAAAACTATAGTAATAATAAAGTTTTAAATATATATTTACTATAGTTTTTACTTTAGTTTAGAAGTACTTAGAACTTCTAGATCTTAATTAAGTTTATTTAATTTAAATATAAAAGGCTAGTAATACTTATTATTATTTTTATAGTAGTTTTTATCTTTACTAGTAAGGTAAGTTATAGTAATTTTAAAGTTTATTACTTAAAATATAGTAAAGTTATTAGTATTATTTCTCTTACTTAATATAGATAGTAGCTTTACTACTATATTTAGTACTAGTATTATACTTAGTAAAATATTCTTTTCTTTTAAAATAATAGCGTAATTTATAGTAATATATAAGTTTTTTTTATTTTTAAGAATATCTTAGTTACGCTATAAAAGGGTATTAGCTTTAATATTTATCTTTTTTAGTATATAAATAATTTAAAAGTTAAATTATAATAAAAATAATAACTATTATACTTACCTATAGTTAAGATTTTTAGTTATTATAAAAGTTTAAAAGTTATAGTAGTTTAATATAACCTAGATTAGTTTCTTTAGGCTAGTACTAATAAGTTTAAGCTTTTATTTAATAAAGGCTTTTATAATAGCTATAAGTTTAAAGTTATAGATATTATAGTTATATTCTATAAGCGTTAGCTTTTTTAAAAAAAAAATAATTAGTTATAAATTACTATTTATATTTTATTATTTTATAACTCTACTATTTACTTAGCTAAAAAAGTTATAAAAAATAAAAATTTACTTTTTAAAGTTAAAGTATATAAGTACTTAGCCTAGTTAAAATATATTTTTTAAGTTTTTAAAGGCTTTACTATATTTCTTTATAAAAGTAAAAGGCTTATACTAAACTATATACTTAAAGTAGCTATTTTTATTTTCTTTAGTTATAACTTTAAACTTATAAGCTAAAGTAAATAAATAAATAATTTTTAAATATTCTTTTATAAATTACTTATAGAAGCCTAAAAAGCTAAAAAGTCTTAAAACTCTTTATACTATTATAAGTATCTTTTAGTCTAGTATTACCTAGATTTTAACTAAGTCTATTTTTAAGCTTTATAAAGTAATAATAAAACTTAGAAACTTAACTTTTTATTAGTAGAATTAGTATTTTTTAATATTAATATAGAAGCTATTTATACGTAGGCGCTTAAGTACTATTTTATAATACTTAATATAATTCTTTAAATTATCTAAAAATATAAGAATATTATTTAGATAAGTAGTATAAAATATATTTAAATATTTAAAAAGTACTTTATTAATTATCTATTAAAAGGTAGTAGGTATATTATAAAGGCTAAAAGGTATTACTTTATATTAATAAGTCTTTTAATAAGTAGAAAATACTATAAGCTATTCTAAGTCTTTTTTAATATATACTTAATTAAAAGTATAGATTATATTAAAAGTAGAAAACTAAAATAACTATATAAATTTAGTAAAAGTTTCTTAAAAAAAAAGAATAAAGTATTAGTTTTTAACTATAGCCTTATTAAGTTTATAGTAGTTTATATAGATTTATATACTACTTTTAAGCTTATAAGTAAAAAAAAAATTAGACTAAACTAGTAAGTAATATTTTTTAATATAACTTTATTTAGAGAGGTTCTTAATATACTTTTAAACTATATTAAGTATCTATAGTAAAAGTAAGTATAGCTTATAGTTAAAAAGCTTAGTATTTAGCTTAACTTTAATTTTATAATTAAATTCTAAGCTATTAAGTATTACATTTACTACCTTATAGTTAAATATAGATAAAATATTATAGTATTCTAAGAAGACTAATAATAAAAGATTAAAGTTAACTTATTTTTTTATAAACTTTTTAAAGTTATTTAAGTTAATAGTTTTATAAATATCTTTTATAAGAATTATAAAAGAGTTAGATTTAAAGAAATAGGTATATATATTTTTATAGTATATATATACTTAGATAGCTTATAAGCTAACTATCTAAATATCTAATCTATAGTTAGTAATAAATTTTTAGTATAAGTTCTAGTACTAGTTTAGCTATAGTATTCTTAGTTAAGGCTTATCTAGTAGTATAGTATTTATATCTTAAAATTTATAGCCTTTTATATATCTTTTAATTAGTATATTACTTTTAATACTATAGTTAACTTTATAATATTTACTAGGAAACTAAATACTACTATACTTATATAAATACTAGAGTTTATATACTACTAGCTATTTATAGCTAAAGTAGAAATTTACTTTAACTAAGTTATTTTAAAGTAGTACTTAGGTCTAGTAAAAGTAGTCTTTAATTTTAAAATAAAAGTAAACTTTATATATAATTTCTTAGCTTATTTTATAATAGTTACTTACTTACTTATAGGTAGATAACTAGATTAGTATAAGCTAAGCTAACTTAGTTATATATTTTATTATAAAGTTAGTTATTATTCTATTATTAATAAGGCTCTTATATACGTATAGAGTAGTATTATATTATTTTATAAAAGTTTAAAAGACTAGCTTAGACAGCTTACTCTTATTATAGCTATCTAAGTTTACTAAACTTTAAGCTAGTTTAGTAACTAACTTTACTTCTAACTATTAAAAAAAAGTTAAACTTTTTAAATTATATTTTTATTATTATTTTTACTATTTATAGTTTATTTCTTTTAGTTTATAATTTAAAACTAGAAGTTAGTAAAATCTTTTTCTTTTAAGTTAAAGTAGTCTTACTTTTTATACTTAATATATTCTTTATTTATAGTTTTATAGTTATATATTTTAAGTTTCTTATATTTATAGGCTAAGTATTCTAGTTTATTATAGTTATAGTAATTATAAATAATACCTTAAGTAACTATAGTATTTTAAAGTTACTCTATATTACTTACTAACTTTATTTTTTTAAGCTTTAAAAGGTTTATCTAGAGAGTATCTAAGTTAGTATAGCCTATAAATCTAGTAGTTTAATTAATTAGAAACTAGTTTATTAAATTAAAGCTATATATAAAGTTAGAGGGGTAGCTAGTAAAGTCTTAAACTTACTTACTATAAGAGTAGAAATAATTATATACTAAAGTACTTATATTAATATATACTATAAAAGTATTTTAATTATTAATATTATAGTTTAAAGCTATTTATAGCTATTTAGAAAGTTTTCTTTTAAACTTTTATCTTATCTAATATATATTAAGGCCTACTTATAGCGCTAGTACTTAAAACTCTAAGTAAAACTTATAAGTATTACTAGCTACTATTTCTCTTATAGTATAGTTAATATTAGGCTATTATAATTAAAATAGCTTACTTAAAGTAGTAGTACGTAGGTCTTTATTTTTAAACTAAATAAATAACTCCTATAAATAGTTATAGAAAGTAGTAAATTTAGCTAAATAAAAGCCTAAAAGTTTTATTATAGTATAAGCTAGTCCTTTTAAGCTATTATATAATACTATAATATAAGTATTCTTATTAAGTATTACTATAGTATTTATACTAAAGTAGTTAAAAAAAGTACTTATCTACTAAACTATATCTTAAGCTAGTATTTTTAAAAAAGTTAAAAAGTATTATAAAAGCTTAGATTTATAAAGTTCTATATTATAAAAATAAATATAATACTAGTATACTTACTATAATTTTAATATATTTAATTATACTTATAAAGTTAGCTATAGCTATTTTATAAAAGTAGTTATATATTACTACTAGACTCTAGTCCTTATATATAAGTTAAATAGTATTATAGACTACTATTATAATTATATAGGTTACTAGTAAGGGGTAAAACCTAGACTTATATATAGATTTATAAAAGCTAATATTTAACTATAATTTACTAAGTATACTATAGCTAAGGTAAGTAATACTACTAGTAAAGTTATTTATAGCTTTATTAAAGCTACTTATACTACTACTTAAGCCTACTAAAGTTAATTATAAAGCTTTATAACTATATTTTAGGTAATATATATAGTCTATATATATATTTAAGTTACTACTAAGAGGTTATTTTAAAGTACTATTAATTATTACTAAAAATCTATTACTTAGTTTACTATTAACTATACTTAATACTTAGTATCGCACTAGAAAGTTTTTATTATAAATAAAAATACTAATACTATAATAATAAGTTTTTTATAAAAAAAAGCTTAAAGTTACTTTAAAGAGTAGTTAGTTATTAAGTATTACTTAAACTTTAAAAAGAAGGATTTTAGAACTACTATTATAAGTAGTATATTTTTATATAATATATATTCTATATTTTAGTAAGTATAAATATAATCTTATAAGTTTAGATTAGTATTTATATTAAGCTTTAGTATAGACTATAAGAAAGCTAAGTTAATAAATACTTATTCTATTAGGTCTCTACTAAATAAGTTATTAATTACTATATTATAGAGTTTCTACTAGTAAGTATTATCTATTATATACTTTATATACTATAGTAGGTTTTTAGTTACTAAGCTAGTATTTACTAAAAATAACTATTAAAGTTTATACTCTTCTTTTACTACTATAGAATAATCTACTACTATTTTTATATTTTATTCTTATAACTACGTAAAGTTAGGTAGTAATATTACTTTATTATTAAATTTTTATACTATATCTATTTTTTATATTATATTATTAGTTTTCTTTTTAGCTACTACGTCTATAATACTAGTATAGCTAAACTTATAGCCTATAAAATATAGTTACTTTACTATACTCTTTAGTAAAGTACTTATACTAGGTAAATTAAGTAAATTTTATAAGTAACGTATTCTACTATCAAGCCGGCTACCCTATTAAGCCGGCTACTTTTTCTTAGCATCGCGAACACTACGTACGAAAGGCAATATATTAATAATATATAACTAATTTATTTTAGTAAAAAAGTAATATTAATCTTATACTTTAGGCTTATAACTTAGGCTAGTTTAAGAGCGTACAACGCGTTATAGTAGCTTTTAATATATAATACTAGCAGCTCTTTAATTAGCTTTATAGAATTATATTTTAACTTAAAATATATCTTAATTACTAAAAGCTTATAGTAACTAAAAAGTAGATAATTATATAATATATCCTTAACCTTAATTTACAAGAATTTACGCCTTAACTATATAAGGTAATAAATATAGTAAATAAAATACTAGCTATATAAGGTAGAATACTTATAGGTAAGAATTAGCCTAAGTAGTTTATAGCTTATATAAAGAAGCTTAAGATAGCTTTTAATTAAGTAAAAAACTACTAAAAGATACTAAAAGATACTCTAGAAAGATCTATAAGTTATAAATATATAGTTTAAGCTTATATAAAGAATAATTAAAAAGTATAATATTTATAATAATAATATCTATAACTTTAATAAGACAGGCTTTTAGATAGGTATAATTAAGTTAATAAAGGTAGTTATAGGCTTAGAGCGTTATATAAGGCTTACTCTTACGCAGCTAAGTAATAGAGAATAGGTTATAGTTATCTAAAGTATTTATACTACTAAGTATATAACCTTACTATTTATTATTTATAAAAGATACGTTTATATCTTTATATAGTATAAAAAAGCTTTTATACTATATAACTAAAAGCTCTTAGTTTTTAAGAATAGCTAGATAAATAATATACTTAGTCTTAAGTAGTTAAAGTACTTTAATAAGTATATAAAAACGTATTAGGTAGGGTTATATAGGCTACTTATCTTTAATAGCTATAAAAGCTATCTTAACTAAAAGTTTAAGGATTACTACCTTATATAAAAGATCCTTATACTTTATATACCTATATATTTATTATATATTCTTTAGCTACTTAATATAGTATACTTTTTACTACTAAAGCTAAAGTACTTATAGTATATATAAGACTTAGTATATAAATATATTTACTATATTAATAAAAAAGACTTCCTTCTAGCCTTTAAATACGCGTTTTTTAATATATTTATATATAATAACTATAAGAAAGCTTTTTAAGTATTTAAGCTAGTCTCTATTAATATATAAGTAGTTCTTAATTATCTTAATATATAATTATATACCTTACTAAAAGTACCCCTACTAGAAATACCTTAGTAATTAAAAATACTAAGTAATATATATAAATTTAGATTATAATTAAAGCTAGTAAAAGAAAACTTTATATAATTACTAATAACTACTTAAGAAAGCTTCTTAAAGCTTATAAAAAAAGCTAAAGAAATACTATATAAAAATATACTTATAAAAGCTTATATATAAGAGCTTAAAAAGTAATTAGTAAAGGTAACTAAGTATAAAAGGTATAAAAGAAAGTAGATTTAGACTAGTAAGACTATAGAGTATAGTATAAAAGTATTATACGTAGTTTCTAAAGCGTAGGTAGTATCTTAGTTATCTAAAAAGGCTTATAATAACTATTATAATAAATAGGCCTTACTAAGTTAACGGCGCTATAAGAACTATAAGAAGACTAAGTATAATACTTATATATACTAAAAGGATAAAGAAGAAAAAGGAAAATCTAATATAAGTATATTATATATAGAATCTCTAGGTAGTCGTAAGTAAATTTACTTTTTATACGTAGTATTTATAATACTAAGAAAAAGTAGCCGGCTCGATAGGGTAGCCGGCTCGATAGTAGAATACGTTAGTACTAAATACTATTAAAGTTAAAAATTATAATAAGTTTTCTTAATAAATTTAGTTATATATAATAGCTAAGTTAAGCTACCTACTAATAGTTTACTATACTTATATAAAGGATAAAGTAATAGTTATATAAAGTAGTACTGTATAGTAATAGATTATAATAAGAGCTTTTAAGTAACTTACGTTAACTCGCCAAGCTTTATTTGCTTATTTAGAGGAGGCTGGCTGTAGGGCCCGTTTTTAACGGCATAATGGATTTTAATGGATTTTAACGGATTACTAATCAACAGTCGCGCCTCCCTTCGCGATGTGAGTAAGTGCACGAAGCGCAACATTTGAGCCTTTCGTGACCACTGGCAATTGGGCAAGCCAGTGTGCGAGTGCTCAAGTCTCATTGTATCCTCTCGTTGTGCGTTTCGAGGGTATAGTAAAGTTACCCAGCAATCTTTCGTCGAACTGGAACGTATCTACCAGTTCCGCTCATACTATATCAAATCTCTAGACATGTGCTTCTTCGATTGTGTTCTATCCGTGGACAGAGCTGGACCCAACTTGCCTCACAGCGTTGATGCTGTCTGGTATAACATGCAGATGGTGTCGAATGTAGTAAAGAGATGCACACACTTTCATCAATGTACCCCAATTGAGTAGATGGATATTACAAGCTTGGACACTTCTTGGGATACAAGGATGAGTCTTAAGTCTCGCAGTATATTTCATTCGATCGTATAGTTCTTCCCATTGGGATTTCCGCGACCCTTTTCCGTGACGTCAGCCCTGGCTACGTTCGTCGCCTTACCATTGGACAACCTCGGTCTTCGCTCCGTAGCTTCGCAGCCGAGCCAATTGCTCCACAATATATACAATACTTCGAAGGCAGCAAACCCATCCAGCCCTACTTATCCGAAACGTCGCGATTGCGCCATTGTGAGCTGCAGCATACAAGTTGCCGCGTTACCCCTCATAATCTTCCGTAACATCAAGTCTAGCCTACCACGCTCAAGAACCGAGAAACCTCCAATTCCCAGGGTAGAACGAGGATCATAATGACGGAGAAGCCAGTCCCGCGAGGCTTGCTATTCGACGTCTTCGGCACCGTTGTCGATTGGAGAAGTACTGTGACGAGGGCACTGGAGCAGACTGCACACAAGGCGCTCAATGATTCGACTAAGAGCTTGGCAACAAGTGTTAGATTGAGGGCGAGCGAGTTGCTGGTGGCGGACTGGGTAAGTCATTTCCATTGTTGCGGTTCATCTTTTCTGGTGGTGGGTTGTGTGTGAAGAGCAGCATCATGACTCGGAAGCACTTCAACCACCCGTGAGGAGGTCATTGGACGCAGATACTACCTACGACTTTGCTCCCACTGAGCGGTACGAGAACAACTGGTCATGTATACAACGAGCTGATTGACATCACCAGGGAACATTCGCCCAACAATGGCGTAATACATACAAAGTCTTCTGCAAATCCATCGCCGCCGACCCATCTCTTCCGTGGAAAACAGTCGACGAGCACCATCTCGCCGCTCTCAACGATCTCATCGCAGAATGGAAGCTCGAAGGACTCTGGACGCCAGATGAGATCAAAACTCTCAGTCTGATATGGCACCACCTGGATCCATGGCCCGACTCCTCCGATGGTATCAAGGCGCTGAACACGCTTTTCTCAACGGCGACGCTCAGCAACGGAAACATTTCTCTTCTCGAGGATTTGAAGAAACATGGCCATCTTCCCTTCACCCACATCTTCTCTGCTGAGCTATTTGGGTCATATAAACCCAATTCTCGGGTCTATCTCGGTGCGGTAGAAAAGTTGGGCCTGGAACCGAACGAGGTTGCACTAGTAGCTGCGCACTTGAATGACCTCCAGGCAGCTAAATCGAACGGACTTCAGGCTATCTACGTCGAAAGGCCGCAAGAGGAGGATTGGGACACGGAACAGGTCGAGAAGGTGAGGACCTCCGGATGGGTTGACCTCTGGGTCAAGCAGGACGAGAAGGGGTTTCTGACTGTAGCGGAGAAGTTGGGCGTCCAGATCGTGCAAGACCCTAACTCAACAAAGAGCCGGGCTGAAGACTTGGAAATGTATGAGGTCTGAGGTCTAAAGTCTGAATGGTGACCTACGGACATGGGTTCCATATATGTCACTTTGGATAAGTAGTGCAGGAGCGCTGCGCAATACCGTACGAGACTCCACCTTAGTAGGCGGTAATAGCTTTACCTAGTAAGAGTGGCGTTACGCGTCAAGGTGCGTGGGTGGACTGACCTTTGCTGCTCCTGAAGCTGTGTCAACCCTGCTCTCAGAAGAACGGCTCGCACTACTATTGACACTAGTTCTCGGGCCACTCGACTTCAGGTTCCCTAAATTTCAGTCTGTCGGATAATCACAATGTGGAAGCGCTTCTAAAGCGCAATATGCCTGCAGTGGTTTCGACTTAGACGGTCACTAGCAGCACTAACACAGATGTTGTGGAACTTGCGTTGAACGAATGAAAGCAATTTGGAACCACAAACACTACAACTTCGCCCTGACCTCCGTCGCTTTGTGCAAATCTTTGCCCTTCTTCTCAAAGTACTCATGTATCTTAGCCCTCGCTACCTCCACCACATCCTTGTCCTCGATGGTACTCGGGATCTGCACTTCCTTGTCGAACTCGCCATGCGTGGCGTTCTCCAGCAATTCCCTAAGCACCCTGCGCAACGTCTTACCGGAACGCGTCTTCGGGATCATGCCCTTGCCTTGTATCATACCACCAAGGTTGGCGATCGCACCAATCTGCTCCCGAACAAGCTTCTGTACCTCCTTGAAGAGCTCGTTATCGGGTACAGCGTGATGAGGATGTGAGTGTGTCGAGAGCGTTATGAAGGCGAACGGGAGATGACCCTTAAGCGCATCTGGGATACCGACGACTGCTGCTTCGCCGATGTCAGGGTGGGAGGTAACTGCTTGTTCGATGGCACCTGTGAAGGTGGTCAGCTACAATAATTGGCCCTTCGACACGAGAAAAAGACTCACCGGTGCTGAATCGATGAGCAGCGACATTGATGATATCGTCCGCTCTCGACATGATAGAGATATAGCCTTCCTCATCCATCATACCGGCGTCTCCCGTGTCGACCCAATTTCCGTCGAAGCGCTTCAGATATCCTCTATAGAAACGTTCCTCGTCTTCCCAGAGTGTTGTAAATGCCGTTGGTGCGAGGGGAATCCCCATCACGATATTGCCCATCGACCCACGCTTCACCTCCTTACCCTGATCATCAACGACGCGTACATCAAAGCCTGGCATGGCCTTGCCTGCAGAGCCGGGCTTGATTGATAGTGGTTTGGGCGAGTTGGACGTCTTCCCATCTGCCGCTCCAGCGCTCAACGCAATGCCTGATATCGGACTGCCCGACTCGGAGGACCACCAGTTATCGATTACGGTCGCGCCGTTGGCACAGTGCTTAGCAAGAAGCTTTTGGTAGAGTTGCACGATACTAGGCTCGCTCCTCTCTCCAGCCAAGAAGAGCGCTCGTAATGTCTTCAACCCGCCTGCTTTGCCACGATCCTCGAAGAAGTCGTTATCGCCATCCGCGTTCCTGATCGCTCGAAGAGCCGTTGGTGCCGTGAACATGGTCGTGACCTTGTACTCTTCGATGATGCGCCAGAAAGTTCCTGCGTCTGGTGTACCGATGGGCTTTCCTTCAAAGAGGACGGTAGTCGCGCCGGCGAGAAGAGGAGCGTAGACGATGTATGAGTGGCCGACGACCCATCCAATGTCTGAAGCGGTGAACATGACGTCGCCAGGTCCGTGAACACCGAAAAGATATTTAATGGAGAGGTTGAGGCCTACAGCGTGGCCGCCGGCTTCTCTCACTACACCTTTGGGGAGGCCAGTGGTGCCTGAAGACAGTCAGCATTATGTTTCCTAGTCCGTACAGTTGAGGTGGAACGCATACCGCTGGTATAAATGATATATAGTCCATCTCCACTCTTGATGGGGACACAATCTGCCTTCAAACCCCTATTCCTCGCACTCTTGACCAACCTCTGCCAATTCCTCTGCCCATCTTCCTTGAGCACCGGATCCCACCTCAGCTCATCTCTCTGCCACACGATCGTCTTCTGTGGCTTGAAGCTGCTCTTCTGAATTGCTTCTTCAATAAGCTTCTTATACCCCGTTGGTTTCTTCGCCCCCTCAATACCGCAAGATGCCGTCATGATTGCCCTCGGACGCGAAGCTTCCATACGCTGGGCTAAAGCTGCGGGTGAGAAGCCTCCAAAGACGACGGCATGAATGGCGCCTAGTCGAGCAATAGCTAGCATGGCGAAGAGCGCGGCTGGGATCATGGGCATGTAGATTAAGACTACATCACCTTTTTTCACGCCCTCTTCCCTGAGCACACCGGCTAGTGTCTCTACCTCTTCGAGGAGTTGCTTGTATGTGAAATCTTGTTTGACTTTGGTGACGGGAGAGTCCCAGCATATTGCAATTCTGTCGCCGTTGCCTGTGTACGTGAGTCAGCAAATTGGGTCCTAGGAGGACCTTATTCTGCTCCCTACTTCAATCCTTCCTGTTTAGAGCGCGCCCACAGAAGATGAAGAGGGCCCGGAGTGCCCCCAAGCATCGATAGGGGTCGTGCTTACCATTCTTGACATGTCGATCAACACAATTATAGGTCGTTGAGACCTCGCCATCCGGAAACCAACTCCAATGAGCATGCTTCGTACCACTCTTTAAGGTCTTGGTCTTCTTATCATAAGCCTTGGAAGGCTTCTTGTGCCAATGAATCTGCTCGGCTTGCTCGCTCCAGAAGGATTCGGGGTCCTTGATAGAGCGAGTGTAGACGTCGTCTTGGAGAGGAGGCATCTTGACGTATGGGGAGTAGGAGGGCAAACGATTAAACAAAGACGATGCGACGAAGAGCGTCCCGGGTTCTTTCTTACTACAATACTTGATACTAACGCAGAAAGTCGACGAGTCGTTCAACCCCTAGCTCTTGATCACTCGTGGGAAGCGCCTCTGTGATGATCACGGTCGTGCTTGCTCGGATGACGGACTCAACCTCGCGATACCGTCAAATCAAGAGAGCCCTTCGAGATCTTGATAGCTAGACGACTTTGGTATCGGATATTATCGTAACCGTGGTTTCGGAGCGCTTAGAAACGTCAAATTATACTTGACCGGCCATACGGGGACGTATGACGCTCGCCGAGGATGTTCAGTCTGAACCGATCGGGTTGGTGGACCGCGCTAGCATCCCCGCAAAGATGGCCCTAGCTCCTCTTCCCCGTGGGACAAAGCTTCAGCATAGCACCAGGAACACGTGAAAGAAGCTCTGATCTTGCCGTAATTCGAGCCGGTGAGCTGTTTCGGATGAAATGATTCACCTGGGATAGTGATGCGAGGTGTAGGTTTGAAGAGGAGTAGTTGCATCCTTCTCGGATTTCTCTCGCTCGGAGGTCGGATGAAAGCTCTGAAAGCCTTCAGGCATAAGAATACGCAGGATGTCGTACTCAAGTCAGCGACAAAGAGCTAAAAGAGTACAAGGGAAGGCTCTTTGCTGAAGGGTCGCAACGGGATGAGTCAGTATTCGAACCAGAAGATGAATTCGAGCCTTCGTTTGATTCAGAGGATGCTGTTCCCCGTAGCACGACATCACGTAACACGAGCAGAAGCTGGAATCTGATAGCAGATTAGGAAGGGCTACGATGATCCTTTCCTTTCCCAATGTCTGGGACTGAGTCGCAACGAGACAGAAATCCCGCAAACTATTTCCGAACGATAACGATTGGCCTCCTGTTCCCCTCAGTTTCGAAAAGGTACGCAGCTGAAATGCATATCGACTATGCCTCGACGAGCTCGCACTAGGAGGAGCAAGCACCCTCTTAGTACTAGAGTACGTCTCCAGCCGAACCTCGTCGGCCCGGGCGGACGCACAGTTCCGGGCGAGATCACCAATTGACATGCGACCTGTGTCCAGCTTCTCAACTTCCCAGCTCTGGTATCACCCAGCAGGCCATTCCTTCGAGAAGCACCCAGGCCTGAACGCAGATGCGGTGCGCTTCGCTCCGGAGCATTCCTGTACGTGTGGCTTGCAGACAATCAGATCTCACGAGCATACGCACGGCACAACCGGTTCAATGCACAACTGCTTTCTTCCCTTCCCCATGTTCCCACACCCGCACGGGTAACGGCCCGTTGCTGTTGAAGATCGTAAGCTGTGCATACCGTTTCTCGTAACATTTTCGAACGGCGAGATACGAGGCCTTTTTGAGGTCAACTTCACGATGCGTTTGGCGTCTGCGCAGCATTAACATCACATGACTCGAATCGTCTGCGGGCCACGAGGAGCAATCTGGGAGCAGGCTGCAGTGGGTCCTAAGATTGAAGACCACGCGTGCTGGCATACGACCCGAGAGCTTCCGCCGACCTGGATCTTGCTTGGAAGCCCATGCGAGAACTCAAACAGTTTCTGTCGGCTATTTTGGCCGGGCTCCCAGAGGGTTGGACGATGCCAATCACCCGTATCAATCACATCACATTGCTCAACTCTCATTGAACCTCGTATTGGGAACATCTGAAGATGAGACAGTCTGTGAATCGAGGATACTTGCTCCCGTCTTATGGCTCGTTAAGGAGCGAAGAGGCGGCCGGCATGTCTCGCGAGCCATCAGTGCCTTTCTTCGGCGGCCGGCAGCTTATCGTTTGTCAGTCAGGATGCCGTGGTGGGACTGCGCAGGCGCTTCGGTTGCCTTCCCACTGCCGCGAGAATATGCTAGTTTGGACGGGGGCGGATGTTCTGCTGCAGAAGTCACGAACGATGTCGCCAGTACGAGTCTCGACATGCAGCATTTCAGCCTATCTTTGCGATCACCATCCCGAGCGTCCAGTCTCGAACCGATCTCCCTGGGCTTTTGCGGTTGGCACTGCTTGTTGAGACTCCGACAGGTACTTCTGGGTTATTGGAGGGAGGGCGGTGGGAGACGAGGCCGGAGGCACGACTACTGCACGAAACCGCTCCTTGGCGAGTGCACTGACTGCCAGAGCCTGTGCGGTCGAATCATCGAGGACAGAGCCGCGTCCCGTTCCGCCTGGCAGAACAGTCTGGACGAAGTCGCTGAAGGCACCGTCCGCTGATAGGCACAGCCTCGCGAATCGCAGCTCCTGACATAGCTTCGTACATGTTCTGTACAGGACAGCTGCAGCGGAGCTGGACGCGAAGACGGCCACAGCCCTGCAGCAACACATGCTACGTCTTTGGGAGCTACGGTCGCTAGGACGGGACGCATGCCGTTTGCGTTGGGAGGGCGAGCCGGGCTGGAGATTCATGGAGAGGCAGCTCCCTTGCGGAGCTTGTGCTTTTGGGCGGGGACTCTTGCTCGTCTGCTTCTGGATGGCTGCAGGGCCGGCGGGAGTGTTCCGAAACAGCAGCGCCCTCTTACGACTCTGCGGTAGGGAGCCAGGCGAGGCGGCGGGACGGGAGGCACGACGAGGCTGCTGTGTACCTATAGCCATGTCTGGAGTGATGGGGGCCGCGCCAGACACGACGGGAGTGAGGAGGCGCGCTCCAGGAGCTCACCGCGGGCGAGGGAGGCCACTGGAGGGCATTGTGTGCAGCATCGCGAGGCTTTATTCTCTCTCTCTGGCGGAGGCTGCATCCACCGCGCGCTCGGGTCGCGGCCGGCGGTCTCTGGGGCCCGCGAGTGGAACTCCAGGGAGCGAATCGCACGATGCAGCTGCGCGCAGCAGCAGAGAGCGCGCGCTGCAGGCCGAGCCAGGCCACGGTTGCGCTCAGCTTGACGAGACGTGGGACGGGCGCCCTGGCCGAATCCTGCCCTGCACTGCACTGCACTGGGCCTGGGACTGCTGGAGCTGTGTTGCGAGCCCCGGCCGTGACTCTCTCTAATGCCCTCTGCTCCCAACCGTCCAAGTCCGCCGTCCACCGCCCACCGCCCACCGCTCCCGCCGCGCTGCTATCTGCCATCTGCCAGTATCTCAGCACAGCACTGCACTTGCTTTTCGCCAGCTCGCGGACGTCCCCCATCCAGCACCTCTGCACCCCACGCTCCCGCGTTGATGCGACGCTGCCCTGATAGCCGCACCCGTCGTCCTGAGAGCCAACGAGCGCTGCGGCCTTCACGTGGAAACACGAGCCAGCCGGCACCCCGTGTTGGCGAGCCCTGACAGCAGCCAGCGAGCAGCGAGCAACGCCCACGGACCGTCGACGACAGCAGCAGCACCGCAGCACCGCAACACCGCAACACTGCCAGCGCTGCGCACCCCGGGCTCGACGACGCTCTGCACTTCTGCACTTCTGCACTCCCCTCACCAGTCGCTCGCACCTCGACACCGCCGCCGCTGTGGTCGCCGCGCTCTCTCGGCCAGCCCTCGCTTCTCTTCTCGTCTCGCTGTGCTCGCCTGCGGCACCCGCCCACGACGTCCGCTGTGCAACGCTTGTGCCCGCCGTCCCCGCTCGCTCTCGCCCTCGCCTCTGCGTCCGCAGCCCGATCGATTCGAAGCCGCCTGCAGTCACCCGCGACACGCGCAGCTGTGCTCTCGCAGAAAACGTAGGCCCAGTCTCGCGAACACGTTGTGGGGTGACGAGCCACGTCCTCTCGGGGCCTCGCAAGCTGCCACCGTGCTGCCATCCTCCCGATCCTCCAGCGCGAGTAAGCTGAGTGCCGCTGGTCAGCTGCTCCTGCGAACAGAACAGGCTTGACGACACGACGTGGCCTGCTGTCTGCGTTACCTCGACGCTGGTCAGCCTCGATCAGCTGGACCTGCCTCTCCTGCGAGCGAACAGCCCAACTCTCCTCCCCACAACTGCCTGCACACTGTCCAGCTCAAGCTGCAGCAGCCGATCAGCAACATGGCGGGCAAAATGACGCTGTACAAGCTGGTGGTGCTCGGCGATGGCGGCGTCGGCAAGACGGCGCTGACGATCCAGGTCTGCTTCTCCCAGCTCGGAGCGTAAACGCATCAATCGCTGACTCTCTCTAGCTCTGCCTCAACCACTTCGTCGAGACGTACGACCCCACCATCGAAGACTCGTACCGCAAGCAGGTGCAGATCGACGGCCAGTCGTGCATGCTGGAAGTCCTCGACACTGCCGGCCAGGAGGAGTACATCGCACTGCGGGACCAGTGGATACGGGACGGCGAGGGTTTCGTCCTGGTGTACAGCATCTCGTCTCGCTCGTCCTTCCAGCGCATCCAGAAGTTCCACCACCAGATCCAGCGCGTCAAGGAGACGTCGCTGTCCGGCTCGCCCACATACCCTGGCTCGCCCCTGTCTGCGTCATCTCAGGGCTCTGGAACGTTTGGCCCAGCGCCGGTCATGCTCGTTGGCAACAAATGCGACCGCGTGACTGAGCGCGAGGTCTCGACCCAAGAGGGCAGTGCTCTTGCGAAGGAGTTGGGATGCGACTTCGTCGAGGCCTCCGCCAAGAACTGCGTCAACGTTGAGAAGGCATTCTTCGAAGTCGTTAGGCAATTGAGGCGCCAGCGATACACGGGCAGCCGCAGCGAAGGCAAGCCGCCCAAGACATCGACTCGCGGTGGAGCTAGCACACGCGGCTACAACTACAGCAGGGAAGAGTCTTTCCGCAACGGCACGAAAAACCGACCGACTGGCGAGCGACGAAACACGAAGGACGGCAAGAAACGGCCGAGCTGCGTTGTTCTTTGATGTGCCAGTCAATTGTATCTGCCTCGACCAGACTTGGCACACACGATCTATAGCACGTTCCCAAATACTTCTGGAACTCACGACACCTCCCTGCACGCAGCGCCTTACGATCTTGCAATCAACGAATACGCACACTTTTCAACACGGCATCTAGCTTCCTGATGCCACCCACAGTACACTTATCTTTACGAGCTACGAGCAAGCCTTCTCGTCGGCACTGCTTCCCCAATACGCACCTGCTTTCTCCCAATGACCCGATAGATCACACGGCGTAGGCATGGGGTGGCGTTCAGCTATTGAGCATCAGTGGCCCTTTTGGGCGGCCACAAAGGCGTTCTTGGAGTACGACACATGGACCACTTATCGCGAGAAGGATTCTCGCACGACGACGACTGCAGTGGGCATGTACAGGCGGAGGAGCTACATCTGGCGCATCTATGGCACGAAATGGATATGGTTAGCTGACGTCTATCTACCTCTTTTACATCTCTCCGCCATGGAAATTTTACTGGATCGAAAAAAGTATGGATTATCTTTGCCTTCATCTCGGCGCTGGGAAGGAGCTCGTTTGGATCGGATCGAGAAGCTCCTTTTCTGAATTTTTCTTCACGGGGGAAATGAATACCCTTTATGTCACATAGTACGAACGGTACCTGGCTTACTCAGAGTTCAATCCGTTCATCTACAAAAACATGCTGTCCTCTTTGTGCACCCCAGAGCGCCGCACGTACATATACCGAGGCGCTTCCACGCTCCAAGTGGTCCCCTCACTACGTATACTGGACACGAAGAGATGAGGTTCATTCGATTTGACAAGACTCTCAGGGCAATGTGGTGCTTGTGTACCCGTCTCCTGGTTCTGTTGTGTGATAGGCACAGTAGCCCCTTCCTCCACTTTCACCGGCCGCGCTCCAATGCCTCGACCACCACAGCTCCAACGGCAACTTCATACGGGCTTGTAATCTATCGTTCTTATGATTAATTTTCGATGCATGTTTTAATAGTGTTCTCCTCAGTCATCTCTGCTATGCTATGCGCGTCTTTATTCTATCCGATGTGACCGTACAAACAGGGGGTCTCCTACTCGAATATTTTCATCAAGTCTCTGCTAACGAGATTACTTTGAGCCTCTGACCCTCTTCAGCCTTACTGTTCCATCGTGTAACGCCCGGGGTCCGACGATGGCAAACGAAAAGCGTAAAATGTTAATGTAGTAGTCCATGTTGCTTTCTTCAGAGCATCGTTGGTTGTGCCGGTCAACCTTTGCCTATACCTTCTCAAAGCATTTTTGCATATCCTTCTTTCTGTTTCTATTCCATGAAACATTTCACGTGTTGCTATGTCCACAATATCGTTCCTTTTCAACCGTCAAACTTGCGTTCCTCCGGAATCTTCAACCTAGGAATTTCCCCTGGAAGAATTCTGCGAAGCCGCATCAAGATCCGCTGTGTGACGAAAAGCGGGGCAGCTACGGCATCTGCTACGACGCCGACTTCCCTTAGAGGCGGGAGTACTGAAGGTCGAGCAGGAAGTGGTGCGGGAAGTGATAGGGGAGGTATCGGAGGTGGTGCAGGAAGCGGTAGTGGAGCGAGAGGGAGACCAAGTGCAGCTGATAATTCATGTCACCTGGCCAAGGCGTCTTGAGTTTGGATGACCAGTAGCTAATAGAGGAGCATCCGCAGGTTCCTCGACTCAAAAAATGATTCCTACATTGACAGAGCTTCAAACTTGTATTGAGGAGCTTGAGGAGCGTATTGCGCAGCTTGATGACGAATGGAAACTTTTTTTTTTCGAAGGGGGCGAGGAGTCACGGCACGCTCTTCGCGACACCAAGACGGTTTGGCGGCTCTATCAGATAGATACAGAGGCGAGCGGGAACTTGGACGGAGGCTAGAATTGCTGGATGGTTGGAGTGGTTGGCTCAACCTAGGAGCAGTAGTGAGGTTACTAGGAACTTAGACGGTGACACGCACGACGTGAGGCCGAATCCTTGAGCTGATTAGGAAATTGGGACAATGTACGCGAGTGTTTCATCCTTGTCTACTTGACGCGGAAACTCAGCACCTGGAAATCTCGTCCTGCTTTACCGATCATCGGTCCAAGGGTTCAGGAGTGCGACAACGTACCTTGGCACGAGGCTTAGGTTCCTCAACCAAGCTGCCGAGCTCATCATGTGGTAGACATGGTTTCTAGACCTCTATTGATTTTGCAAACCTGGGTCTGGCTGTACTGCGAACTTGATGCGATCAAGGAGATATGACTTCTCAGCGTACGGAAGTGCTCCTACTTTCTTTCACTACTGGCACTGCCTAGATGTAATACATGGGCTTTGTTTCTCGTTCCCATTTGGAGCGGACATGGATAGCCTAAAATCCTGGTAATGTGTCTGCTCAATAGATTTCGTACCTATTCAACGTAAGATTGTCGAATGATGCAACCACTCCGAAAACAAGCTGCATGTAGTTGTTAGAAGAAATGAAAGCGAACAACGGGCAGGCTAATATTGAGATCCTCTGCAAATGGTTTTGCATTTTTATTAAGTATTTGATGATTTCTCTTTGTTCTGAGCGCCGTTTGTTTTGCACTCATCCAGTATCCTCTCAGCCTTGCGAGCTCGAACGTACGTATAGTCGACATTGAGCCGGTAATTGAACATCCAACATGCCCCCCAAGTTGCGAGATAAATCCCGTGTTGTCAAGGGTGTCGCCAAGGCGGCAGACCTACCGCCACCAACCATTGCAATTCGGCGTCTGGAGAGTGCTAACTCAAGAGCTGGGAAGACAAGAACTGGAGCTTCTAGGGGGCGCGGAAGGCCACCAGGAACTGGTATGCAGATATAATCTTAAGTGTGAATCTTTATAAATAAAAGCTTTATAGATAAAAGCTTTAAAGATAAAAGCTTTATTATAATTATAAAAAGAATTTTTACCTATAAAGAATTATAAGTAATCCCTTAGCAATAGTAGTAATACTATAATAAATAATTAGTTTTATATAAAAATTAATAACTAAATTAATAGTAAAGATTTTTTAATAATTTTTTAATATAAATAGACGCTATAAATAAAAGTTTTATTATAGTTAAAAAATTAATTTTTGCCTATTAAATTTTCTAAGTAATCCTTTAGTAAAAGTACTAATAGTAGAAATACTATAATAAGTAACTACTTTTATATAAAAGTTAATAACTAAATTAATAGTAAAGGTTTTTTTCTAATTTTTTAATATAAATAGGCTTTATAAATAAAAGTTTTATTATAGTTAATAAGATTATTTTTACTTATAAAGAATTATAAATAATCCTTTAATAATAGTAGTACTATTAGTAATAGTAATAGTAATAGTAATAGTAATAGTAATAGTAATAGTAATAGTAATAGTAATAGTAATAGTAATAGTAATAGTAATAGTAATAGTA